>CM062815.1:831258512-832458512 GCA_031772625.1 Pinus tabuliformis
AAAACTTGCTTTCGACACTTGAAAACTACGAATTCAAATCAAATACAAGTACCAGTGTATCAACTATCAAGAACAATTGGATTCTCTTCTATGACTGAAAACGACACTTGCGACACTTTCAAATGAAGAAACGACAGTTAAATTACGCTACTTCTTTGTAAAGGAGAAATGAAAATGGCTCACAATACATAAAAACATTTACAGTTATTTGCACAATAGAGGTGGAATAATGGCAAGGAGGGGGTTTCCAACAGAGTATACTAACTACAGACAACAAAAATCCTGAATAGAGCTGAAAAGAATGAAGAAAAAACCAAAGTTTGGAGGCAAAATTAGCCTTTTCTGATCAGTGCCTGTTACACAGGGATTCCAGTATGCATCCCACATACTGCACACAGGAAGTGCGATGCATACTGAGATCCTTGAAGAGAGGGTGCGATGGTACAGTGCGAGACTTTTAAACTAGTTCTTGGTCACAGTTTGTAACACAGTTCAAGGATTTAGGCCGAGTAGGTGATTACCAGTAAAAAAATCATGGGGTAGATCTAAGGAGGTTACTAGGGCCACCACAAGGGCAATTAGGATGTTTACAAATTAGTTGTTCAGTTCGTAAACAAAACCTAGAGATAGACTGAAGCAGCATTGATCTACTTTGCGCCTGCATAGAAAATGCAGTTCGAAGGCTAGCTGACTTGACTTCAGGCTCCGTCTATAAGTTTATGAAACGAAGAAATATAGAGAAGTAAAAAAACTATTCACTCCCTAGTGGATTCGCCATTTTTTTATCGGGAAATCTAGTGTCTATGCAGAGCTACTAGTCCCACTAAGACTGGTAGCTATCTTTAGAAACAAACAAACTAAAACTACTTTTGTTTTCCTTTATGATAAATAGATAAGAGGGGAATAAGGACACCAACTACAATCCTGCGCTTGGTTCCTCGCTTGATTCCTCTCCTTCTGATAGATCTTTGCCACTTGCTTCCTCGTCAACGCAGCTTCAAAGAGCACCTGTGGAATCAAAGTAGCATAACACTATCCAAGAACAGAGATCTATAGCATAAACAATATAGGACCAGATGTATATTGACCACACACAAGCATATATCATCAAACATACAAGAATGTGGAGGAAAAATATGAATAGCTTTATTAATATCAAGATAGAGAAAAGAGGATTACAACCAATTGTTCTGACCCAACATCATCCTCTTAGCAAGAAGCCCTTCTCCACCTCATGAACATCTTAGATCACAAACGCTATGATGTTGCAACAAGAAACCAACAACACTTCCTTACAAGATACAAAATTGCAGCCTCTGGATCTCTGGGATGAGGGATCCATATATAGATGTTTGCACCGGGGGTGAGTCAGCTTCTGGGATTTGATTAGTGTCCTCCCTCTAATGGTTCTTGATTCCACTTGGAGAATGATGATCTCTTACTAATCCTTGGGCGAATTCAGAGAGGCAAGTGTCACAGGAGAAGTTTCTGGAATATTCCATGATCTTCCACCTTGCATACTGCCTCTGCCATTTGTCCATTGCTGCCCATCACACCCCATAGAAGGGATTTTTAGTATGCATCGCACCCCTTGTGTACATTTAGGTGGGATGCATCACACTTTGACCATGGAGCAGGTGAGATGGTCCAATATTGACCAGTCCTGAGTAGTTTTTCATGGAGAACTTCTGGGAGATGATGTAATCAGCTAACCTTGTTCTTTTAGGGGATAGAAAAACACTTTTAGGGACTTAGGAGCCCTTGGTTTATGGACATATATTATTGGGGTTGTAGTGCCCAAAAATGTCTATAACACCACTTGAATTTTTGCATTCCGGGCAGCAAGATTTTCTTTTTCTGCTGTGTTTTCAATGGTTTTCTCTCTATCAAGAGTGCTGTTATGAACTAAATCTGTTTTAAAATTAATCTCAAGAGATCCCTTTGCATTTTCTTTTGAAGGAAAGGAGGTTGATGGCTACAAGTGTGATTTGTCCTCAACCATGGGCTCTTTTGGGTTGAGGTCTTTCCTAGCAGGGAGTTCTATAGGGGAAGTTTTATCCTTTGCTTTTTTAGGCTGTTTGGTATCTTTCTGCTTGTTGGGTTCAGGAACATCTATTGTTCTGCCTCTCAATTTGTATTGTTTTTGAACCTCATAGACAGCTGCATCATATCCCTCTCTAAAATCAAATTATTCTCCATATTTGGTTTGAAATTGATTGAAACTATGAGCTTCTTGGTCATCCTGGGTTAAACAGATTTGTTGTTCATTGCTCAGACCCATCAAATTAATCTAAGTATCCTCTATTGGCTCACTAGAGGTTGCAACTTCAACATAGTTTTCCTGGAATGGAGGTCTAATGTTTTGGTTAGGACCAGCCTTCCCAGTATTAGGATTTTGATTTTTCCTAAATTTTGGATTTCTTGTGGTCTTACTTGGTTGACCTTCCCAAGAATATTTCCTTTCAGTGGTTTCTACTCTATCACCCAATCTATCCATCCCTTTGATGATTTCATCTAGTTTTTTCTCGAATGCAGAAGGTTCTTCTTTGAATGGAGTCCTTCTTTCAGCTCTAGCTCGAGCTCGTTTAGAGATCAGATTGGCCTCTACACTAACAGCTATGCTCTGCATGTCTTCTAAACATGGAGGAGATCTTTCCCTTAGCTGATATGCCATGTCAGAATCAAATCCATCGGGAAATTTGATCAAGGCCAAGTCAGGTGGAGGTCTAAGGTGATGAGGAATAGCATTGTACACATTATTAAATCTGGCACAGTAGTCTTGGACAGTTTCTTGTGGGCCTCTTTTCAAGATTTCATATTCTGATAGGATATGCCATGGGTCCTCCTTTTTCTCCCATCTACTAAAAAAGGTTAGGAAAAGGGCCTCTGGATCAGCAATTATGTTTACAGGAAGTGCTCTAAACCAGGTTGCAAGAAGTTTGAATGATAGGAAGAGTACTTCTGGTTTTGTGTTCCATCTTGGTTCAGGTGTGATTTCATGGGCATCTAAGAAGCAACCCATTGTGGCACTTTCATCAGCAGAAGTAGAATATGTAGTAGCAACATTGGCAGCATGTCAAGCAGTCTGGTTAAGAAGAGTATTTGATGGAATCAAGCATAAACAAGGATCGAAAACAATATACTATGACAACACCTCAGCGATTGCACTATCCAAGAATAGTGTGTTTCATCAAAAGAGCAAGCATATTGATACTAGATATCACTTTATTAGAGAACTTGTGAGCAATGGAGAAGTTCACTTGAAGCCTTGTAAATATAGTGATCAATTGGCTAATATATTTACTAAGTCATTAGCAAAAGATGTGTTTGAGTTTCATAGAAGAAACTTGGGTGTTGTAAGAATAGTTGAGACATAGACCAGCACACATATTTGACTTCTTATGACTCAGTATTAGTTCAGCAGTCGTAATTTTAAGGGGGAGTGTTAAAATAAGCTAATTACTTCTGCATGAGGAGTTGGCTAATGTTAGAGAGTCAGTTAACTGAGTGTTGAGTCTAGTCAAGATAATTCATAGTCGGACTTATAGTGTGTGGTTGCATGTCAAGTTGTTTGATTGCATGTCAAGATATTTTAGGGGAGTCGCTAGTTCGAAAAGGTTAAATACCCTTCACTGGGTTCATTGTTATTATCAAGTTTTATGTGATCAATAGAAGAGCCGCAACTTGTTTTGTGTGTGAATTTGTGTTTCAGCTTCTCGGCCTTTCCAGCAAATAATTCTTTGCTGGTTTGAATAGTCAGTGAATAAGACTGTAGTTGTTCGGGTGATTTGGAGGGTAGCCACTTCAATGCAGGGGTGATTCCAAATTATCAAAGACAGAACTAGGTCATTCTATCGCTTCTGGTAGTTGCTATAAGGGCATGTGTATAATCTCATTTTAGATTAGAAGTAGTGGGTGCTAAACAATGGTTGTCAACTAGTATGGACGCGTGCCTCCAATTCTAGGCAGTGTATTTCTCGACTAAGTTGGGAGTTGTCATTTCAGATGGGTTATAATTGTTGGCTATCTCTATTGATGTCTGTCTTCAAATATCAAATTCTATATTACTAATTCCCTCACTGTAGGTTCAGGTTTCCCTAAAAATAATTTATTCTGTGGACTGCCTTATTATATATCAATGATGTTGTGAATTTTCTAAACACATATGATGAATGTATAATTTCTTTCTTCAATGTTGAATGGTGCCTACATGTTGAACGTATTGCTCATGAAATCAGTCTTATAGAATACCTACCGTGGAATGCAAACTAACATAGCTCACACCCAAAACTCAGAAGTTTTTTAGAAAAAAATCAGAATATAATAAGGCAAAATATTACACTATAATGGTTAGAAAACACCATTAGGAAATAAAAAGAAAAGACAAATAAAAATCTCGAAGTAAATACTCAAGGTTAGAAGATAGTGATGTCATGTATATGCAAAAGCAGCAAGGAAGAGAAAAACATTAATAATTCTTTCTGCGACTATATGCCTAACCAAAAACCCCAACCCAAATATAGAATAGTTAGAAAACGCCGCTAATTAAAATCTCGAAGTAAATACTCATGGTTAGAAGATAGTGATGTTTAAGGAAGAGAAAAACATTAATAATTTAACTCGTTGCGTGTTTTTCCACCCGCAAGACACAGGGCTATTTGATTATGTGATTTAAATCCCATTGATATTCAAAAAATCCTCATGTTGTACAATGTTTACCCAGAATCTACGTACATCAATCTAAATATTCAAACACAATAATATGAAATATAAAAATAGGAGAAAGCAGCATAGCACCGCCCATTTTCCATGGGTTCACAGCTCCCCCATTGGTGGCTTTTATGTGGTGGCATATTTTTCCCTTACTTTATTTCTTTTTCTTCTAATGTAAGTAAAATAAAGCTATCGTAATATGGAAGGGAAGCTGTTACCTTCGAATTGATGATGGCGTTATTTATTTATGCTATAAAATTCGTTTGGATATATCGTTAGGATTTTTTACATATTGATTTCAAACATTAAAATTTTAGAGATAGTTTTTTTATTATTAGAATTTGGCAATTTTTTTTTGAAAAAATAAAATATTAGTATGTTTGAATCGTTTTTTGATGATGAAAATAATTTGAGCATCATCAAAATTTTTTAAAACATTCAAAATCTTGAAATTTAACAACTATAATTCAGATTTTAAAAAATTTCCACCAAATTTTATCATAATCTTATCAAATATCTATTATTTTTTAAACTATGATTATGCCTACATAATTCCTAACTGAAATTTGCTCGTTCCAAATGGAAATCATGTGTATTAGTTGGATAACGTGCGTGTGAAGGGCTCTAAGAAAGTGGGTGGAAATGTTTATGTAACTTGCTGTACCGAATCTTGTCGTCTCTTTCCAAATGTGATGAATGTCGATGAGTATTATTAATAATGGCAAACCCATTAATTTGGAATATTTCAATGTTTATTACTGTCCATAATTTTAAACTATAATGTATCTATCTCTGAAATCTGAATAAGTATAAGGGAAACTCTTATCCAAATGATATAATTTAAGTACCACTTGGCTTCTTTTATATTTATTTTTTAAGAAAATCTTATTTTATGAACGTAGAAAACGATATTAACCTACAAAGTCAAAGGGACTGCCCAATAAAATATATCTATTTATAATTCTAATATCCAAAAGGAACACCGACTATGAAAAGGTTATATGAGATTATTGAAATATATTATTATAGAATTGAGTTACGTGAGTTTTTGTTTTCTCTTTATTTCATTATTTATAATGCTTCAGATTTTATTACATTAGCCATCAGGAACACCGACTAGTCTTTAAATATGAAAGGTTATATGAGATTATTGAAATATATTATTATAGAATTGAGTTACGTGAGTTTTGTTTTCTCTTTATTTCATTATTTATAATGCTTCAGATTTTATTACATTTAAGAGTAAGGTCGATGTTTCATTGATTTTGTGATATTTTTGAGAAAATCGTAATATGGAAATAGTTAAAAATAAATAATATAAAAAATTATGTATTTTTTAAATTTTAATATAAAACAAAAATTTATATTTTTGATTAAATATTTATAAATATTAATGTTGTAAATTTTTTATTTTAGAATTATTGTGAAATAGAGTATAATAATAACAATAATATAGTATTCATATTTTAACAACTTAATTTTTTTTTTAGGTAATTTGAGGAGAAAAGATATCAAACAAGTTAGATATATTGTTTAAAAAGTAAAATAATAAATATATGAAACAACTTTCAATGATGATGTTATATGATTCAAAAAATTATTTTTTTATTTATATTTAATTATCAAGACATATATAACTATAAACAACAATACATAAAGAATAGAAATAGCTGAAAAATAAATTTGAAAAAAACACAAGTTTTGGAGCACATATACATACATAACTTTCTCTAAAATATTAGTGGAAGTCCACTAGCTATCCAAAACCTTACCTATAATAGTGGAAGTCCACTAGCTATCCAAAACCCTACCTAGGCAAAGTATGAAAACCCTAATTCAACTAAGTTACAACATGCAAGAATTACTCCAAGGAGTCTTCTAACCCAAGATGAAGCCATGGTGATGATCACACCAATATGCAAGAGTTTATTATTCTCTCTAATTAGAGAATTAAGAAAAGACTCAAGAGAAGTTTCTATGTAAGAAGAACCTAATATGAACATCGATTATCTTTCCTTTTTGACTCATAGTCTTCAAGTAAAAGCCTAAGTGTTTTGAACTTAAATAAACTAGTGCAACCATATAAATTAAATGGTTGGTAAAGATTGAATCATAATAAATATCAGAACACTTACTACATGATACATATGAGATTGTTAAATTAAAAAAAAAAAAAACTAACAAACATAAAAACTAATTAAATTATAACTTTATTTTAAATTATTACTAAATAATAAAAATAATTATTATGTTTGCTTGGGGTAGCTCAATTTGCCGTGGAGATGAAGTCGAAATGAAGTCTCACCAAACCGGAAGTCTTAGGTTCAAATCTTGTGCTATCGCCCCCTTCTAAATACCACATGTCCAAAAAAACTATAATTCACTTCATATGACACTTGTTTATATGCTATTTTTTTAATTAATCAATTTAATTAAAAAAGAAAAAATGGCATAACTACTTTAGAAATAAATCTCAACCTTTGATTTATGTATACCACTGTGCATATTCTAGAACATTCCATTGAGGTTAAGTCTCTACCATCCACCTAATAATGATTGATAATCAAATTAAAATTATGGAATCCCTATTCCAAAATATTGGAATAGGCATGCATATTGACATAATAATTTTCAATCCAATATAAATCATTGGGGTTTAAAGAAATTACTTGATTTTCATGCTAGTGGGATAAAATATCCTTGTGTTTACAAACACCTTTTCGAACCTATTCCAAGCTTTAAATTGGTTCATCAATTTCTTCAAGATTAAAATTTAAATCAAGTGAGATGGAAATTCAAATTAATCCACATGCTTCATCATTCTTATTATCCCATTTGGCTATGTTAGTAGCATTAGTAAAGTTTTCTTTATTTCTCAAGGTATTCTAGTATAGTCCTTGTCCTTTACTTCATAGTACGTCATCCATATATAATTTTTGTGATAAGTAGTTGGACTAGCAAAATATCACTTGGACTAGCCATATTAATATATATATATATAATATGGATATGGACTAGCCATATTAAAATACTAGATGAAAAGCTCTTGAAAAACTAGGTAGTTTAAAAAAATGATATTGAAAATGGACTTCCAATGTGAAATTTATGTCCTTTTTAAGAAAGACAGAGAAAGTAACCAAAGTTCCATGTGGTAAGTAGAATTTGGCCCACATGGTGATGGATACACAATAACATTGTGTTGACAAAGCTGAATGCATTACTTACAATCTTAAGGAAATCTCTTTGGTATAATGCCCCAATTAGGCTTCACATGGTTTTGGATGAGAGTTCCATCCAGATTGTTGGCCTAACTTCCATCTTATGTTGTGTGAAGGTTAGATTTTGGACGGATGAAATATGAAAGGGAAACCCAAATAAAACCCTTGATAGAATACAAGTGAAATAAGGTTTAATGAAATTTATACCCTAAATGAATTATTCAAAGAATGTTACATTAGATTTATAAGTAAGCATGAACCTTAAAGAAAGAATAATAACAATTTCTAATTAACATACATGATGGATAAAGTAGAATAGCTATTAATTGTGAAATAGTTTACAACCATCCTAGATCCATCTAACTCCAGATCTATCATGCTTCGAGAGGGATCAAATCCCTCGAGGTGAAAACCTTCTTTTTGGAGTGTATAATTTGAGGAAAGGTTTGCACCTCAAGGATTTGATCCCTCTCGGCACATGATAGATCTGGAGTTAGATGGATCTAGGCTAGTTCCAACTAAGGGAAATAATGTCACATTTTTAGATTATCATTATTATGCATATGTTTGAGATAAACTTCATACTTTGAAATTTACATTATGTTTTCTTTGCTTGACATGACCATATCATTCTCTTCTTTAATTTAGCCTATTTTTCTTTCCTTGAATGATTTTTGAGCTTGTGTTTGGATGCTCTGAGTGGTTTGTGTGTTTATGTGTTTGGATTTGGATGGCAATGTTTGTAAATGTTACAATTGTTGTGTTAAATTTATATATGTGTATGTAATTTCCTATTAGTAATTAGTTGGTGATGAAGAAGGGAGACAATCTTGTCAATAGTTTGGAGGAGTATTGACACTGCACATCTATTTCATTTAATTTTAGGTATCATAACTTTTGACAACTAATTAATTCTTAATAGTGTCCCTCCAAGCATTACTAAATATATCTTGAAGAGTAGTTTTAATTTTAATTTTTCTTAGTTACTTTAGTTTGTTGAGATGGATATTGTTAATTACTTTAATGATGAAAAATGATGAAATAAAATTTTTGAATGCAAAGTAACAATGTAATAGTGTTGAATGGTAGAAAATGTGAATAATAAGAATGTAGTCAATTACAAATAGTCTTCATTGTGACCAATCTCAAACTATTTTCTTTTTCTATTCTTATTGTCACCCCTGTTAGTTTTTCCATCTTTTCATATTGATTATATGAAAAGGGTGATTGATATTGTGAACCATTCAAATCTTTAACTCGAGCTATTGTAGTAAACATCATAACTTCTCTCTCTTGCTCTTCAATATTAATAGATTGAATTACTATAACAAAAAAATAATACACATTGTCAATAATTTTTTTGTGCTTACATTGAAATTAATGCACATTACAAATAGTCTTCATTGTGACCAATCTCAAACTATTTTCTTTTACTATTCTTATTGTCACCCCTGTTAGTTTTACCATCTTTTCATATTGATTATATGAAAAGGGTCATTGATATCGTGAACCATTCAAATCTTTAACTCAAGCTATTGTAGTAAACATCATAACTTCTCTCTCTTGCTCTTCAATATTAATAGGTTGTATTACTATAACAAAAAAATAATACACATTGTCAATAATTTTTTTGTGCTTACATTGAAATTAATGCACATTGTTAATCCAATCACTTTAAAATTAATGTACCATCATACATCCAGTTACATCAAATCAGAAATCAATATCTACATTGAAATCAATACATCTAATGCAATCAATCAAATAGGATTAGAAGAAAACATCTACACTAAAACAAATGCATCTAATGCAAGCAATAAAATAGAATTAGAAATCAACATCTACACTAAAATAAATGCATCTAGTGCAAGAAATCAAATATAATTAGAAATCAAGATCTACACTGAAATCAATGCATCTAGTGCAAGTAATCAAATATAATTATAAATCAACATCTACACTAAAATCAATGCATCTAGTGAAATCAATCGAATAGAATTAGAAAACATCTACACTAAAATAAATGCATCAAGTGCAAACAATCAAATAGGATTAGAAATTAACATCTACAGTGAAATCAATGCATATAGTGTAAACAATCAAATATAATTAGAAATTAACATCTACACTGAAATCAATGCATCTAGTGCAAGCAATTAAATAGGATTAGAAATCACCATCTACACTGAAATCAATGCATCTAGTGCAAGAAACATTCTTCCCTCTCCCCCCCATCTATATTTATATCTCCCTTAATCTCTCTTTACATGTCTTTCTATCTCACCCTCAAACATAAACACCCTCTCTATCTCTCCCTTGTCACTCCCTCTCTCTCTCCACTTTTCTCTCTCTATGCCTTTCTTCTTCCCTCCCTCTCTCCTCTTCCAACTCAATCTCTTTGTCCCTCCCTCTCTCCTCCTCTCTCTTAAGTCCTCTCTCTCGTCCTTCATTTCTCTCACTTTCTCTCCTACCTCCCTCCCCCGCCCCCCAACCTCTCTCTCTCTCTCTCTCTCTCTCTCTCTCTCTCTCTGCCATCCAACCCTATCACTATCTCCCTCCCCCTCTCCTTCTCTCTCTCCCCTCACTCTCCACTCCATCTTTGTGTCTCCCTCTTTCTCTATTACCCTTTTCTCCCTCTCTCACTCCTCTCCTCCTCTCCCCCTCCTTCAGTTTATCACCTTCAATGCAAAAAATCAAATAGAAGTAAAAATAACCATCTACACTAAAATCAATGCATCTAGTGCAACAAATTTTCTTCCCTCTCTCGCCCTCCATCTATATTTATAGATATATCCCTCCATCTCTTTGTCTCTCTATATCACCCCCCTAAACACACACACACATACTCTCTCCATATTTATCTCTCTCCCTCTCTTCTTCCCTCTCTTCACCTTCCATCTATATTTCTATCTCCCTTTGTCTCTCTTTTGTCTCTCTATATCACCCCCAAAAGATACACATTCTTTCTCCATATCTATCTACCTCTCGCTCTCCCTCTCCCCCCTTCTATCTGTCTTCCCACTTTCTCTCCTCTCTCCCTTTATTTCCATCTCCCTTATCACTCCCTCTCTCTCCACCTTTCTCTCTTTGTCTCTTTCTCTCTTTCTTCTTACCTCCCCTCTCTCTCTCCCTCTCTTCTTCTCTCTCTCACGTCCTTTCTCTCTTCCTTCCTCTCTCTCCATTTCTCTCCCACCTCTCTCTCTCTCTCTCTCTCTCTCTCTCTCTCTCTCTTTGTCACTATCCCCCTCCCTCTCTCATTCTCTCCCCTCTCCATCTCTCCTTCTTTCTGTCTATATCTCACCCTAAAACATACACATTCTCCCTCCATCTCTCCCTTGTAACTCTCTCTATCTCTATCTCTCCACTTTTCTCTCTCTATGTCTTTCTTCTTCCCTCCCTCTCTCCCCTTCCAACTCCATCTCTCTATCTCCCCTTCTGTCCCTCTCTCTCCCTCCTTCTCTCCTCCTATCTCTCAAGTCCTCTCTCTTGTCTTCTCTCTCCCTTTCTATCCTACCTCCCTCTCTCTCCCTTTCTCCTACTCCCTCTATCTCTAAACCTCTATCACTCCATGTCTTTGTTCTTCCCTCCCATATATATCTAAAGTTAACATATATCATGATATATTACTATATATTATAGTATAACAAATTTAATATTATATTAATCCAAAATTATTAAATTTAATAATATTAATTTTTTCAGGTCAGGAGTAACTCCACAAATGTGATTTTGTTTTGCATTAAGATAGAACATGAATATATACATGGAGATAGAGACTATTAAGTTTCATTTTCCAATGTCTCTTCGTCTTCCAATTCCATTTATTTTGATATTTACAATATTTACATGGATTTACCTAATCCCAAACATTTTCCCCCTTAATCCGAAGGGATGTTGGTGAGTCCAAGCATCATTCTGAATATTTCAAACTTTTCCCTTCCAAGTACTTTGGTGAAGATGTTTGAAATCTACTCATTTGTGGAACAATGTCATAGGTGGATTGTTTTGGCCTCAACATGATGTCGAATTAGATGGTATTTTGTATTGATGTGCTTCGTTTGATCATGGAACTTTGGGTTCTTAGCCAAATTTATTGTAGAAGTGTTGTCAATCAAAAGAGGAGTTGAATGCACTTATTTCTCTTGCAAATCTTCCAGAATTTTCTTGAGCCACACAATTTCCTTCGTTGCTTCAACTGCTACCACATCTTCTGCCTCAGTTGTGGAATCTACTATAACTGATTATTTGCGTGAACTTCAGGAGATAGCTCCTGATCTAAGACTCATAACATAACCTGAAGTAGATACCCCAGTTGCATCCTCAAATTCTTTTCCTTCAGTCAATGTGAGCTTTAAATTATGTTCCATTGGCATAGTTAAAGGATTGCACTCAACCATGCCAAACCTATTCAACAAATATCCAATGTACTTCTTCTGACAAAGGAATATAAACTTCAGATGTTGGGTTACTTAAATACCAAGATAGTAGTGAACATAGCCCAAATCTGTCATTTAAATTTTTTCCTCAGTTCCTTCTTTATGGATGCAATGTAGTTCTCATTGTTCCCTATCATCAAAAGATCATCTACATACACCACAAGATATACAACTATTTTTCCAACTTTCTTGACAAACAAGTTGCATCATCAAGATCATAATGTTTGAAATTGAGTTTCAGAAGATGCTCAATCAATTTCTCATACTAGACTCGTGGTGCTTGCTTGAGGCCATACAAGGATTTTAAAAGCTTACATACTTTGTGTTCCTGACCCTTCACAACAAATCCTTCTAGTTGGGACATAAAAACATTCTCTTTCAAATCTCCATTCAAGAAAGCAATTTTTACGTCCATTTGATGGACTTTCTAGCCGTTCTTAGTTGCCAAGGAAAAGAGTGTTTGGATGGTAGCCCATTTTTCTATGGGGGGGAAGTCTCCTCATAGTTGACCCCTTCCTTTTGTGAAAAACCTTTTGTGACAAGCCTGCCTTTGTGCTTGTCAAGTGAGCCATCCGATTTATACTTTTTCTTGAAGACCCACTTGCATCCTATTGGTTTGGTTCCCAATGGAGGATCAACCAGCTTCCAAGTTCCATTCTTTATCAAAGATTCATATTCTTTATGCATCGCTTCTTTCCATTCATCATGAGAAGCAACTTCTTTGAAGGAATTTGGTTTGAAATTTGTAGACAAATTTAGTTCAAAATAATAAGAAACATCCATATCAATAGGTGAATCAAGATTGTCTACATCACCTCTATTCTATCTGGTTGATATTCTTGTTCCTGCCTTTCCAACCTCATCAAGACGAACACTTTCAAGTGTCTTTGTCAGCCATTTTGGAGGACCTTTATGAGATGGCCCAGGCTGATTAGTTGACTGAGATGGGGTTGAATCAAGATTTAGTCTCCCAAATTCTGTCAATCACATCACTTAAAGTGTCATCAGTGGTTGGAGCTTCATGTGGGAGAGAGTGCTTCAGAAGAGGATTCCACAGATTGATCCAATATAGGGATATCCCCTTCAAGATGTGGAATCTCATTATCAAACTCTCGAAAATACATTGCATGTTCAAATCTATCCAAGTGATCAAGTTGCCACTCAACAACAATGTCAATCTTGGAAGATTCAAGAAATATCACATCTCTAGATATTATAAACTTCTTATTCACTTCATCATAGAGACAATATGCCTTGGAGGTATTTGAATACCACAAGAATATACATTTGTGACTCCTTACCCTGAGTATGTTTCTCTGTTCCTTAGGTATCAAGGCATAACAGGTGGAACCAAAAACCCAGAGATGCCTCACCGAAGGAATGTGACCATACCACATTTCATAGGGAGTCTTGTTTTTGATAGCATGAGACAGACACCTATTCTTTATATACACAACAAATAGAACTACATCAGCCCAAAACATCAGTTTAACATTCTTGAAAAACATAATGGAATGTACCATATTTAATATTGTCCTGTTCATTCTTTCAGCTACTTCGTTCTTATGGGGATTATAAGGCACGGTTGTTTGATGTTTGATCCCATGCTGGCGAAGATAGTTTTCAAATTAATTTGAAGTGTATTCTTTTCCATTATCAGTATGAATAAATCCAATATAAGATTGTGCATCATTTTCAATCCATGCATGAATGTTCTTTAATGTTTCAAAAGCTTCAAATTTGTTCTTCAATAAATAAACCCAACACATTCTAGTGTAGTCATCAATAAATGTCATCATATATTTATTACCATTTGCAGAATGAACAGGCATTGGGACACATAAATCAAAATGAATGAGTTCAATTTTTCTATGTGCTCTGGAATGAGAATCATGAAAAGGTTGTTTTTTGTGCTTTCCTAAGATACAAGCATCACATTGCTTAAGTTTCCTAGGAATTGTAGGCAAACCAGTAACACCATTTTCAACAAACGAAGGATGTCATAGTTCAAGTGTCCAAATCTAGCATGCCATAAAAAGACTTGATGGAAATGTAGCTTCATCATAGTGAGAACTATATGAAAAGCTCCATGTATGAGCATATGTTCCTTGTAGCTTCAGAAGTATTTCTTCTTCTATCCCAGTCATGACAAGTGAGTGATCTGATGCTTTTCTGACCTCAACCTTGCCATCAAATATATGAATGGAGTGTCCTTACTAGCAGATGTGGACCAAAGAAAATAAGTTTCTCCTCAACTCCGGGAGGTATAAAACATCATGTAGAAGAAAGTTTGGAAGACCAGGCAATTTGAGCTTGATGGTGCCAAGCCCTAATGGATTGAGTTTTGACTTTTCTACAAAGTATCTCCATCAACATTGTCAGTGAATTCTTCAAATAAATCTCTTCTGAATGTCATGTGGAAAGTTTCTCCTGAATCAAGCAACCAAACATCTTTCCATGAAGCAAGTGAAGCATTGAATAATTATTCAATTACTCTAATGTTGCAATGTTCCACAACATAATGAGTAGAATCAGGTGCTTTTCCTTTCCCTTTACCATATGTTTTACCCTTTTCTTCATTTCTTTCTTGCTCGATTCTATTCCAAGGAAACTTACATGTGGAAGCATCATGTCCATCTCTATTGTATCATATGCAATGAAGATCATACCTTTCTCCTTGGAAATGTCTGGCCCCCCTGCCTCTAAAATTATTCCTTCCTCTTCCTCTTTTACCACCTATTCCTCTAGAATAATCTCCTACATGATTCTTCTCTTTTTGTGCAAGGCACACAACTTCTTCAGAAGATTGAGGAGTTATCTTCTTACCAAAATCCTTCTCTCTTTCAACAAACTTTTTCTCAAGGAAGTCAAAGGAAATATCCTTAAGTTTGCCACTTGCTTGCAATGACTCAAGATAATGTGAATAAGTGGTATATAGTGCCTTGACATAAGCTATGAGAGGAATATCTATTTCAACACCATTGAATTTTATGTCATGCATAATGGATCTTACTTTTGATGCTAAGGCAAGAGGGTTGTCATTTTTCAACTCAAGATTGAACAACTTAATTATCAATTGAACAAATTCAAGTTCAGAGTGTGAGTCATACAATTACTTCAACTTCCTTAAAGCTTCAAAATCATTTGAAAATGGGTAAATATGACGACTCACCTCTTCATTTACTGATGCTGCAATCAAGGCATAAACCTTACTGTTCTTGTTTTCCCAAATGACAAGCTCCTTGTCTGAAGTGGGTTTTTTAGGTGCATTGTCTCCTTCTCCTTCACAAATTCCTTTCCAAAGTTCATTGAAAATCAAGGTGTGTTTTATCATCCGAGACCACTCATGACAATTCTCTTTTCTAGTGAGAACTACTCACACAAAAGAGATTAAGGAGTGCATTATGTACCAAAAAGACCTCAACTCAAAAGTAAAAAAATATGGTCCAACTCTTGCTACTACTCACACCATATATTAAACATCACATACTTTTAATCCATATCATTTGAACCATATTTCATAATATATTCATACCTTGTGCACTTCATAATATATTTATACCATACATATCTACTTCATAATAGGAGAACTCAATGTATGGCTTTAACATATAAATTATGGTCTTAAAGAAATAATCCATATACGGTCTTCAAGAAAAGAGAGGTCATCACACCATATATCTTCAAATGCAATAATGCATGAACTACCATATAAATTAAATCATAGAGATGAGCCCAAAACTCATTCATGGTCTTCACACAATCATGTCTTAAAAAAAATCAACCCACATATACAACCTTTTAAAAAAACTATTTAACACATGTTATCGGCCACTAAAAACTTCTGACTGAAAAGGTATTCACATACACACTGACTCATGGCCATAGCAACATCAATGCACATAGAAAAAACTACCTTCAAAACAAACACAACCACCAAAAAAAAATTCAACGCATACGCAACATACCAAGTCAACTCTTCATACCATATGACCTTTTTTTTAAAGAGCTCAACACAACATAAATTTAAATATACATACCATGGCCATGACCTTCATTTTAATGTGGAGTAATGCAACCCATTAAACCAATTTTTGATCAACGCAACAGTCCAGAGGTTTCCATTTTACACACGACCTTTAAAAATAATTTAACACTCAACATATAAGATAGCATACCATATAGAATTTCAACACATGCAGTTATAGTCTCTACCTCAAGAGGTTCGACCAAATCGACCACCGCTCGAGCTTCAACCAGAGTTATCCAAGAATTTGCATGTTGTTTGTATTCCCCTGGGCTAGTGTACGCATAGACTTCATGTATTTTTCATCAATATTCCATGACCTTCATGCAGGGAGTGGATAGCAGAGGAGTATTGAAAATCAAATGAACCAGTGTATATTCAACTAGGGCATATGAAGGAGCGTTCATTCAATAATAGTGAAACTTAAAATAGGTATAAGCAACATAGGAGATGGCAGACACGAAGTTGACAGAGAGTGGCAGGAAAAAATGAGAACAATGGCAAGAAATAGGAGTTACAAGGGTAGAAAAACTATTTTTGGGAGTTGGCTCTGATACCATGTTAGGCCAGGAGTAACTCCACGAATGTGATTTTTTTCATTAAGATAGGACATGGATATATACATGGAGAGGGAGACTATTGGGTTTCATCTCCCAATGTCTCTTCGTCTTCCAATTCCCTTTATTTTGTTATTTACAATATTTACATGGATTTACCTAATCCCAAAGATTAGGTGTTAACAAATATTATAATATATTAATATTCATACTAGATTTAATGATATTTTTTACATGAAATGATAATTATTTTATAATGAAACTATTTTTTTTCCCGTGGAAAAAGTTGTAATTTTATTCATAAGATAAAATTACATTTTGTAGATGCTAAAAAGCATATGCTGAGATGCTGATCCAGTTTTCACAGAAACCAAAAAAATAAAAAATGAAAAGAAACAAGTGGAAAGAGTATAGATGGGGGAAAAGTCAAGCTTTTCGCCCTTTTTTCTTCTCAACCTTTCTCCACCCCCCTTGAGTCTCTGTTGGAGATATAAGTGCTAGCGTTGTATCAGCCACAGGTTGGGGGTTGTCTTTATCAGAATCTGATGTGTCTGATATGTGTTGTCACTTGGATCTGTTGGTATCCATTGTTTCTGGTATCCTTGTTGATTGTAAGTCTATGGGTTCTTGTGGATTTATGTCTTCTACTTCTAGTTCTTTATGCATCTGATTAGTCTCGTTGGGAGTGGCACGTTCCACCTCTTCTTCCTCCTCGTCCTCCGAGAGTGGTGGAGGAAATTGCCATCCCTTGGCCTGTTTCCCTGTTTTCTTCTTCCTATGAGTGTCTTTTTTGGCTGTTGGACATGTGCTTTGTAGGTGTCCTATTTGTCGGCAGGTTCTGCATCTGAATGTTGTATTTTCATAATCTAAAACCTGTATCCAACACCTCTGTCTATGCTTCAGTTGAATTTGATCTGGCAAGCCTTTGCTAAGGTCTACTTCCACACATATTCATGCAAAAGTGTAGATTCTTTCCTCCAGTCTTTGGGTGTCCATTTTGATGTAACGCCCAATAGTATTACCAATTCCTGCAAGTACTTGTTGACTCCAGAAGTGTATTGGGAGATTGTGAAGGCGAACCCAAACTGGCATCTTAGGGACAACCATTGTATTTGCATCAAATTCTAGGAACCATGGTGTGATAAAGAGTCCTCTGGACCCCCAGAACCAAGGTGCTTCCTGTATTACCATGTCTCTAGCCTCTTCTGTAGGAAAGTTCACAATGAAAAACCCCTTAGAACAGAGATGTATTTCACAATGTGTAGTCCAATTTGTGAAAATCCAGTGAAATAGATCAATAGGTTTGGGCCAAAAATAGTTGAATCTACATATTATTGCTTGTCTTTCATATATAGTGCAGTGCTCATCTATTTCTGATATATCTATGCTTAATTCTGGGGTATGATTCAGTTGTTCCACAATGTATGGCCTTGCTTCCATACCTGTTTGTTTTGGTGTTGTTTCGGCTATATTTTTCCCCTAAAGAATGTTTTTGAAGGATATGTTTCTTGTTTTTTCCCCTATTGTATTCCTGCATTTTTTTGTTGTACCAAACCCACTTCCCTCACCCCTATAAGGATTTATGTTGTTGTTTGTTGCACCCCCTCTTATTCTCAGATTGAGAATTACTATTGACAAAGATGTGATTTTGTAATCCCTAAGATATTTGGTGTCCTGTAATACTCTTCCCTCATGTATCATATTTTGTGAGCTGGTGGGGTATCCCACTTTTTGCAGGATAAGATTCTTCAGATGCTTCACAGATTCGGTCCCATTTACCCAAAGTAAATGTGTTTTTCCAGCAAGGGTTTTGACTAAAACTTGGAAACTGAGGGTACTTACCAGAGATCCAGATTTTGTTGCCAACTGAGGATAGTTTGTCCAGGGATCTATAGCTTCTCATCACTGCAGAGTATGCTCTACATTCCCTACATTATGGCCGCTACTTCTTTTGGAGTGTCCGTACCCCGTCCAGTGCGTTGTTTTTACCCAATACCAAATCAAGGTTGATGTGGAGGGAAGCGAATCGGATCTCTCCTTGTTGGTATTCTCATCATCATAGATCCAGTTCCTCAGATGATTGCCTCCATAATTTTTCCCTGATGCTAGTGTTTGGATTTTGCTTTCACCTTTTCGGTTCTGATGAACTGATACATCTACCCTCAGCTCTAGTGCCTTTGTCCTTCCCTGTAGAAAAAACGCATGCAGTGTTTTGGTCTTGACAAATATGGTTGGACTCACCTTGAGATCTGTCAGGGGCTGATCTACGTTAACTTTTCCAAGGCTGATAACCCAACATCCGTCCTACACTACCTTCCAAATTGCATCCTTTAAATCTTTGCCGACTATTTGTTTTGACCGGAACAGGTACCTGTCTATCTTCAAATTTCCCCTTCCCATAAACTCGTGTGCTATTCTGGATGAATCGCAATGGATCAGGAGGGGCACATTCAGCCATGATCTTTATTGTGGTCGATCTGCTGCAGGGGAAACACATTCTAGTTTGTGGAGGGTCCTGATGGCTACTGGTCTGTGGGGACCTAGGACTCCCTTCCTGGTTACCCCTTTGCTCCCCCTACCTCTGGTCTGGTGTGCGTCGGCGCTGCAGAGGGTAGTTGCATAAACCCTAGCCATCACTCTCTCGTTTCTAGTAGCTTTTATAATGAAACTATATCAAATTAATATTTTCAAATATTACAACTTTGATGTGGAAATATTTATGTCTTTACACATTTTAATATATCCATAGGACATGGTTTTCCTTTTAAAATCACATTTTACAAATATTTAATTTAAATAAATATTAAAATATTTTTTATTCTTTGTGTTGAATTAATCTTTTTACTTTGATTTAAGAAATGGTATTGAATTTACTAAGGAGTAAAGATGTTTAAAATTTTACCTAATTTGGAATTTTAATGTGGTGAATTTTTTTTTTTAAGGTAAATTTACGACCCATTCAAATTCAACGTATATAATAAAACACATGAGATAATTGTATTGAGACATTATTTATCAGTGTTTTTTATGGTTATTTAGTTTTTTTTTAGATTTTTATTTTGGCCGACATTAGCGAAAAATTCAACTTTGTGGATGAATAGACAAACTTACACATCCCCTCTGTACTAGGTTGTAGAATGCGCCTGCGCATTCAACAAACATCCCCTCCATACTGGGCTGTAGAATAACACATGCAAAACTCAACAAAAATATTCTTATAAAGATGAAAGTTTTTAGTTAAGAAAAAAACTTGTTAACTGTAACACCCTCCTCCCACATCTACCCAAGTAATCGACCAACTGGGGTAAACATGTGATGAGAGGCTACTATGATATGATTCAACCTCCTAGGTCACCTTAAGGAAGTGGAACCGACAAAACACAACCAAACTAACCATCCACACATCCTACAAAACCTCCAGGAGCTACCCCACCTTTCCAGGTGACCAACCCTTGAGGAAACTCAATAGTTCAAGGACCTAGAGCCCCAATCGCTCCTTTGCCAAGCCATCCAAGTGACTGAGGGTCCCAGTCGCTCCCATGAGCCTACCTGAGTGCCACTGTAGCCTTTTTCTTCCAGTGTTATGCCAACAACTGCGAGATTTAAGGCTAAATTCTAGGGCTAGGACTCACTTTCCATAACTTCATGGAATTTACAAAAATGAAAAGAAACATAGAGATAATGATGCCAATACAAATTATTGAACAAAGAATTGACTGGACCCCTACTAGCCATGATAGACATTTCGTCAAACATGTCATAATTATGCATTCTAGAGGTTTAAACAATAAATATGAGCATAGGGGTCTTATAATTATCTGAGAATCGCTAAGAAGCATTGATGCCTTATCACATTAGCTTCATTGTGATATATTAGGTCATAGATTCATTGCTCAATCATTTACAAATCAAAACATGATGAGAACCATACATTTTCATTGTCATGAAACATATTCATAACCAACATATAAACAACAGAAATAACGAGGATACAACAACCATAAGTGCAACATATGAACCAATACATTTGCTCATAAAATACCAAGGAAAGGAACTCTTATTAATGAATTCAAAATCCAACCCAGTATGGGACTACCACGTTCCACCCGACCGTAGATTGGTTGAGCCAACTATCTCTTTAGCCAATCACCCCTGTGCCATATTCCAAGCATGAATGTGAGACTCAAACCAAAAGAACCAACCAGGGCTTCTCGAGGTTAAACCACCTCACCCTCATCAATAGAATCAAGCTTTACCACAATCCTCACCAGATCACTAGGCCATAGACAATAAACATATAATACCAGGCTTTACAGTAACCCCCATCGGATCACTAGGCCATAAAAAAGCATGGATGCCACCGAATTTCTCCACATACACCATGAGGAATTTTCCTGTCTCCTAGTCTCTAGGATTTACCGCAATCCATAGTCTGATTCAGGGATCACTAGGCCATAATCGAGACACCACCCTCCAAGCTTTACAGTATATCCCACCATTCACTGATAAGGATTCCTAGGCCTGGTCAAGGGAAACTACCTCTAGGCTTTACTGTATATACCACCATTCATTGGTCGAGGATTCCTAGACCCACCAAGGCACACAATACCTGGCTTTACCACAACCCACAGTCTGGTTCGGGGGTCACTAAGCCAGTGATTTCACCACAATCCAAAGTACGGTTCAGGGATCACTAGGCCATGTGTTCTTTCATTCAGAGATCCACCTCACTCAACTTCGAATCTATCCGGCAATTCAGCTCAACCATAACATGAGAACCCCATCTCACCATGACTATCCGGAAATGGAAAGGCAGGTCTAAAGAACATTGTCACACCTGGAAAAACCCATGCCCATGACAACAAGAGAACTAAGAACACACATGCATAACCATGCATGCCAAATCTAGCAAGGAAATCACACATGCAAATCGATACTTGCAAGTAAACTTGTTGTAGTTGCTTGGTCTTCCTCTTCCTTGCTTGATCTTTGCTTCCTCTTTGCATTCTTTTCCTTTCTTGAACCAATGCTGAAGTGATCCAAGAAAACTCTAAGTGTCCAAGGGTGTGAGAGACAGAGAATAGAGAGAAGACTCCAAAACGAAACTGACCAAAAGCCGTGAATTGATCCTCAAAAGCCTTTTTATTAATGTGGCCTCTATTTTCTTCATTTTCTATTATTTTCCTTCATTTTCCTCCTCAAATGAAACCTATGACCTTTCACCTCCCTTTTCTCCTAATTTCCATTATTTTCATAAATAAATTTCTAATTAATGCCATTTTTCCTTTCCAAAGCCTTTTCCATTGCCTTTGCCAATTTCCTTAGCCATATTAAACCAAATGAACACCCACACTAGGATGTCTTGCCCAACATTCAACTTGGAATAAGTGTCCCATAACCGTGGTTATTATTTTGCCTTTATTAACTTTTATTACATGGAATTTTCACCAGGGCTGTTATAGAACCCTCCCCCTTGGGGGAACACCATCCTCGGTGTTCAATGACACCTATAACCAACAAGACTGCTGAAAGAAAACATACTTCCCATGGAGATTTATAACTTAGCTTGTTGCAATATTTACAATGATCAACCTACTGAGAAGCAAACCAACATGACAACATAACAACATGGCAACCATAATGATATGACACCCATACTGCTTATTGGAGCTTTATAACACAACTCATGGTGGTATTTACATCCATATACATATGTACATACACCAAAGTATCACATCAAACATATACCCAAAACATATATCAAGGACATTCGCTCAACCAACGAATAAGGATGGATACATTGCCCACATCTGATCTGCCATCTCCCATGTAGCGTCATCGGGCCCAAAGTGCTTCCACTGCACTTTAACCTACTCGATTGCTCGGTTTCGAAGCATGAGTACCTTTCTCTGCAATATACAGTGAGTTTCTAGCTGGAATTCTCCATCTGGCTCCACCTCCAATACAAACCATTCAATCACATGATCAACATCTTTAACATACTTCTTAAGCAATGACACATGGAAAACATCATGGACCTTCACTGTCGGAGGCAGTGCAAGTCGATAGGCTATTGGTCTGATACTTTCAAGAATCTTGAAAGGTCCACAAAACTGAGGTGCTAGCTTGGCACATGATCCAATCCACAAGGAGCTCTTCTTTGGCTTGATACACAAGTACACTTGTTATCCAACCTGAAATTCCTTAAACAACCTATTTCGATATGCATATATTTTCTGCCTGTCCTGTGATGGCTTTAGATTCTTTTTTATTACCTGCATTTCCTGTTCCATTTATTCTAACATGTCCAGTCCAATCAACACCCTGTCTAGATCACTCCAATTGATGGGAGTATTATAACTCCGTCAATACAATGCCTCAAATGAACTCATCCTCAGAGATTCTTGATACCCATTGTTGTAAGGAAACTCAACCAGTGGAAGATACTCTTCCCACTTCCGATGTTGATGCATCACATACATCCTCAACATGCCCTCTAATATCCTGTTGACCCTCTCTGTATGTCCATATGTCTGTGGATGATAAGTTGTACTAAAGGCCAACTCTACCCCTAAACCTGTAAACAAATCCTTCCAAAACTTGGAAGTTAACTTAGCATCCTTATCTGACGCAATCTTCTTAAGAACCCCATGCAATCTGAACACATATCTGATGAACACCTGTGCCACATCACTAGCCGAATACATAGTCTTCATTGGAATAAAGTGTGCTACCTTAGTCAAACTTTCCACCACAACCATGATGGAATCATGTTGTCTAGATGTCCTCGGAAAACCTGTGATGAAATCCATGGAAATGACCTCCCATTTCCACTCTGGAATCACAATCGGCTATAGTAGTCCACTTAGATCCCTACACTTTTCCTTTACCTGCTGATAGTCCAAACATCTAGCCACAAACTTTGCCACATCCTTTTTCATATTCGGCCAATAAAAAAACTTCTTTACTGTTGTCAATGTCTTTTGGTAGCCTGGGTGACCTGAATATGGTTTCGCATGAAACTCCCTCAAGATGATCTTTTTGAGTTCATTGTTGTCTGGCACATATATCCTGTCCCTAAATCTGATCAAGACATCTATTGAGAGATGATAGTACACATCCTGTGCACCTGTACCTTTACTCTACTGTAATCTGTGCATAAGCTCTATATACCTCTCATCCTACTGATATGCCTGTAAAATCTGATCCTGTAAGTTTGTCCCATAAGAACTCATAGCTACAATGTGATTTACCTATATCCGCATGCTAAGAGCATATGCAATCATACTCTCTTTACCCTTGATGTACCTAATCTCAAATTCAAACTCACTGATCATGGCCAACCATCTAGCTTGCCTGGCATTCAAATTTGGCTAGTCAAACAGGTATCTCAACCCACTGTGATCACTCATCAATACAAACCTCCTGCCAAGAAGATAGTGCCTCCACATCTTCAATGCATGAATGATCACTACCAACTCAAGATCATGTGTCAGATAGTTCTGCCCGTGCTCATTCAGTTTCCACGACTCATAACATACTACTTGTCCTTCCTGCATAAGGACTCCACCAAGTCCTCTCTTGCAAGCATCTGTACACACTACAAACTATTTTTCCAAGTCTGTAATATTTAACACTAGAGAATTTGTCAACAACTTCTTTAACTATTCAAAACTTGTTGCACATTCTTCTCTCCATTCAAATTTCTTACCTTTCCTCTGCAATGACGTAATAGGATATGCAATCTGAGAGAAGTTCCTAATGAACCTCCTATAATAGCCTGGTAACCCCATGAATGATCTTACCTCATCCACATTTCTAGGAGTTTCCCACTCCATGATATCTCTTATCTTCTCTAGATCTACTGTTATGCCTTCCTTGGAGACCACATGCCCCAAGTAATGTACCTATGTCTGAAAGAAACTGCATTTACTAATTTTAGCATACAATTTATGCTCTCTCAATAGTCTCAACATTGTTGCTAAATGCTCAGCATGTTCTTCCTCATTCTTAAAATATATCAAAATGTCATCAATTAATACAATAACAAACTTGTCTAGATAAGGACGCAACACACTATTCATCAAGCACACAAAGGTAGATGGAGCATTAGTCAAACCAAATGGAACTACAAAAAACTCATATTGCCCATACCTGGTCCGAAAAGCTGTCTTGTAAATGTCCTCTTCCTTGATGCGTACCTGGTGATATCCAGATCTCAAATCAATCTTTGAGAATACTGTTGTTCCCTTTAACTGATCAAATAAGTCATCAATCCTCGGAAACAATTACTTGTTCTTGATGGTCACCTTGTTCAACTGCCTATAATCAATGCATAACCTAAGAGTACCATCTTTCTTCTTCAAAAACAAGATTGGTGCACCCCAAGGTGATACACTTGGCCTAATGTATCCCTTGTCAAGCATTTCCTTTAATTTCAACTTCAATTCTACTAACTCTGAGTGTTCATCCGATATGGTGCTTTTGATGCTGGTGTTGCCCCTGGTACCAAGTCAATGGAGAAGTCCACTTCTCTGTAAGGTCAAAATTCTGAGATCTCTATTGGAAACACATCCTGAAACTACTGTAAGATCGAGTACCTGCTCAATATTTCTGCATCCTCATCCTCCTTACCTTTATCACTAGAAATGTATACTGCAAATAACACACACCCTTTTCTGTGACTACATTTTTCCTGCATAGCTATGACCATCCTAACTGATGTTGCTTTCTTTTTACCATGTAAGATTCTCTTCTCACCATTGTCATCCAAGCACGCAATGTCTTTATCATAACAATCCACTTTGATCCTATGAAGATATAGCCAACCCATACCCAAAAGCATACTATATAACCCCAATGGTAATACGTTCAAATGTGCTGAAGTAGACATACCATTCAACTCAAATGCAAAAGCTCTTACCCAATGATGGACTCTCTTCTTGGTACTTGTAGCCAACTGCACTAACCAATATTTTGCATGCACTTCTTTATTCAAACCACACTTATCCACCAAGTCAGGGTTAACATAATTATAATTAGATCTAGGGTCAATCAAAATAGAAACAACTTGATCACAAAGCTTACCTTCCATCTCAATGATAGATTCCTTATGATCTGCCTTATTATTATCCAACACTACATAGATATGAGGAATACTTTGCCCAACATCCCCAACAATCTGCGCCTCCTATGCAATATAGACATGAGGCCCAACACTCTGATTTTGCAGACAATCCCTCTTAAGATGCTCCTTACCACATGTCCAACACTCCAACCATCCTCTACCATCACCTCTATTCTTTTTTTGTGCCCCATGTCCCTATCTAGTTGCATTTAACTTCTTATGTGGTGCAACATTCTCTTTTTCTTCTGCATTTTGAGGCCTTGTTCTTTTCGGCTTCCATTTACCTTTACTTTTATCTTTCCCTTTCCACCATTGCTGAGATTTTGTCTTACGCTTTGATTGTTCATAACAATGCTTTAGTTTCCCAATAACTTCCTCAAGTGACCGAGGCTCATCATACTCAATCTGATCTAAATGCTAATGGAAATCCACTGACCAATCTCTAAACTTTAGCATTTTCATCTTTAAGATATAATACATACCTCAATAGCTCCAAGAACTTGGTCGTATACTCCTCATCTATCTTCGATCCCATTTTGAGCTCATAGAATTCCTTGGCTTTGCTGTCGTAGTACCTTTTTGACAAGTGCTTATTTCTAAAGAGTCTCTTGAATTCATGCCAACTCAAATCGTTTGTCATGATGTCTCTGGCCCATTTTACATCTTCCAACAAGATGTCTGCTTTACCTTTCAGGATGAAGATAGTTATTTTGGCCTTCATATTCTTTGTATACTCATGCAATTCAAATAAGTTATTCATGCCAAGTATCCAAGCCTCTGCATCCTCAGGATTCTTCAAATCTCCATCAAAACTAAGTGGCTTCACTTTCTTTAACTCATCCGACAAGTATCCCCTATCACTCCTCCTATAAGGGTGATAACGATGACGATCATAGTGTCTGTCAAAACCAGAACTAGAATAGTACATGTGTCCATCACCTCTCCTATCTGGAGTATCCAAGAATCTACCATCTCTTATTGTGTCATCTCTATCTGACATGTGACGACCATGAGACCTACTTCCATATGCCCCATTAGTCCCATTATGATGTCCATAGTTGATTCAGAGTGGTCCCTATCTCTACAATTCTAACAAACTCTGAAGAATTATTGCATTGACTTCTTCTTGTTTCTCTTGTGCCTGCATGATTATGTCATTATCTTCTTTACAACTCCTTATTTCTTCCTTCAAACTCCTCAATGTGTTTGCTAAGTCAGAAGAGTTCCCAACACCATGTTGCTCATCTGATTCATAGGGAGAATATTTGTAGTATACTATCTTGCTGGTCATCTTGATCTCTTCCTGCAAGACATACTATGTCAGCTAAACCAAATCATAAACAAACCAATGTACCTTAGTGTAACTCGGGAAGGATATCTCATCTGCAAGACCAACCAGATTAACATAATACATATATAAACATAATCATATCAACATTTAATCATCATCTCAACCATTATCCAGTCATTAATGCATGACCATACCCACCACACATCATGACCTCATGCATGGAAACTATAACCATATCATTGTGTGCATAACAAATATGTATGATACACACGCATACACAATACATACAAACATTGACATGCATATCCAATGCATAACCAACATAAACTCATGATAAACACATCCAACAACAATGCCATTAACTTTTCACATGGCAACACCACTGCAACCATAACCAACACCATGCATACACAACCGGTACATAGACCACAAACATGAGAACACATATGCAACTGATGTGAATGCATGAACAACACACCGCCCATCCAGTCCAAGGGGTGAAAAATGCTCTGATACCACTCTGTAACACCCTCCTCCCACATCTACCCAAGTAACCGGGGAACCATGGTAAACATGTGACGAGAGGCTACCATGATCTGATTCAACCTCCTAGGTCACCTTAAGGAAGTGGAACTAACAAAACACAACCAAAATGACCATCCACAAATCCTACAGAACCTCCATGAGATATCCCACCTTTCCAGGTGACTAACCCCTAAGGAAACTCAACATTTTAGGGACCTAGAGCCCCAATCGCTCCCTTGCCAAGCCCTCCAAGCGACTGAGGGTCCCAGTTTCTCCCATGAGCCTACCTGAGTGCAATTGTAACCTTTTTCTGCCAGTGCTATGCCAACGAATACGAGATTTAAGGCTAAATTCCAAGGCTAAGACTAAGTCACTGCCCAAAACTTCATGGAATTTACAAAAATGAAAAAAAAAACATAGAGACAATGATGTCAATACAAATTCTTGAACAAAGACTTGACTGGACCACTACTAGCCATGACATACATTTCCTCAAACATGTCATAAATATGCATTCTACATGTTTAAACAACAAATATGAGCATAGGGGTCTTATACTTATCTAAGAATCCCTAAGAAGCATTGATGCATGATCACATTAGCTGCATTGTCATGTATTAGGTCATAGGTTTATTGATCAATCATTTACAAATCAAAACATGATGAGAACCATACATTTTCATTGTCATAAACATATTCATAACCAACATATAAACAACAAAAATAATGAGGATACAACAACCATAAGTGCCATATATGAACTAGTACATTTTCTCATAAAATACCAAGGAAATGAACTCTTATTAATGAATGCAAAAGCCAACCCAGTATGGGACTACCATGTTCCACCCGACCGTAGATTGGATGAGTCAGGGCTTTCTTCAACCAATCACCCCTGTGCCATATTCCAAGCATGAATGTGTGACTCAAACCAAAAGAACCAACCAGGGCTTCCCGAGGTTAAACCACCTCACCCTCATCAATAGAATCAAGCTTTACCACAATCTTCACCAGATCACTAGGCCATAAACAATAAACACATAATACCAGGCTTTACTGTAATCCCCACTGGATCACTAAGCCATAACCCACCAAGACACACAATATTTGGCTTTACTGCAACCCACAGTCCGATTTAGGGGTCACTAGGCCAATGGCTTTACCGCAATCCACATTTTGGTTCAGGGATCACTAGGCCATGTGTTCTCTCATTCAAAGATCCACCTCACTCAACTTCAAATCCATTCGGCAATCCAGCTCAACGAAAACATGAGAACCCCATCTCCCCATGGCTATCTGGAAATGGGAAGGCAAGGATGAAGAACACTATCACACCTAGCAAAACCCATGCCCATGACAACAAGAGAACCAAGAACACACACACATAACCATGCATGCCAAATCTAGCAAGTAAATCACACATGCAAATCGATACCTGCAAGTAAACCTGTTGTAGCTACTCGATCCCGCTCTTCCTTGCTTGATCTTTGCTTCCCCTTTGCCTTCTTTGCCTTTCTTGATCCAATGGTGAAGTGCTCCAAGAAAACTTTAAGTGTCCAAGAGTGTGAGAGAGAGAGAGAGAATAGAGAGAAGACTCCAAAACTGAACTAACCAAAAGCCATGAACTGATAGAATTTTTTTTATTAATGTGGCCTCTATTTTCTTCATTTTCCTTCATTTTCCTCCTCACATGCAACTTGTGACTTTTCACCTTCATTTTCTCCTAATTTCCATTATTTTCATAAATAAATTGCCAATTAATGTCATTTTTCCTTTTCAAAGTCTTTGCCAATTTTTTTAGCGATAATAAACCAGATGAACATCCACACTAAAATGTCTTGCCCAACATTCAACTTAGAATAAGTGTCCCATAACCATAGTTATTATTTTGCATTTATTAACTTTTATTACATGAATTTTTCACCATATAATAAGATTTCCTTTTTCACCATATATTTGTGAACCATTATTATTTATTGTTCTAAATTCTCTAAAATTTATGTGAAATTATTAAGAAAAAATAGCAACATATCATCCTCCTCCTCCATGGAAAAACATTTTAATTAAAATAAGTGAGTTAACATTTTTTTAATTTTTTGTTGAGTAAATCTCTTCGAAAAGGTACATAGAAAGTATATAAGGTCAAGGTCCATGGGAAGTAGCGTGATTCTCTTCATTTTTATAACTTTATGAAAAATAATTTGCACTGAGGCATTAAACAAAAATATCTATAATTGATGGAATTTATTAAATAAATATAAATTTATGTTTCTTCGATAAATAAATAATTAATTAAATTAAAATTATATATATATATATATATATATATATATAGTTTAGTAATTTTTAATTCGTATTTATTTAAATCAATATAGATTCATTTTAAATATGGATTTAATATGAGTTTAGAAGGATTCAAATTTTTCAAGTGTAATTTTTTTATGAGCTTATATAATTTAAATGTTTTGTATAATTTTTTTTTAGATTTTTTATAATTTTTATTTCGGGGAATATGTAAAATTTCAATTCAAATTCAATGATGGACGGATATTATTATATATCATACTGAGCTGTAAAATAAGCCACATCAAATTAGGTTGTAGAATGAACCTATCTCTAAACTCAATCATATAAAATAATCTTACAAAAAACCACCAAATCTTCAATAAAAAAGAAGTGAATATATAAACAATAGCTAAATCTAGTAGGCTATTTTTCATCCCATATTTAATGCATATATCCAATCCACCTTAAATATGTTGTTTAACATCTTAAATCTGTGCTAAAATTTTATATTTATAGGTTAACGAGGATGATTATAAGATGATATCAAATTCTTAATGCTTTGACTTTTATACAGCCAGGGGAAGGTTACAGTTTTATGGGTAATAATTAGTTGTTTAATTCGCCTGTGGAGTATATATTATTATAGAAGTTGGTCAACATTGGGTGCCCGATCTAACAATAAAGCAGAGGCCATGGCTCTTGCCGGTCTTCTATCTTTTTGTGACTTTCTTGACTTACACAAGCTTCAAATTTTTGGAGATTCGATAGTCATCATCGATCATGTACAGTCAAAACATATCATAAAAAATATCAATATTACAGGATGGATGAACAAGATTGAGGCTCTATGGAGTTGCAAGGGGGACTACTCAATAATCCACATTGATAGGGATAAAAACAAGAGGGCAGATGCTTTATCTAGAAAGGGCCTTTCATCTCCACAAGATGTCTAGATGATGCAGATAACGGTGGACAACATCTCTTACCAGATCCAAGACTTTTGCATGTCGGGTACATAATTTTCTATTCAATGTTGTCTATTTGGTATGTATCTGATTCCCACTATTTAGATTCCTTTTTTGAAAAATATTCACATATATTTGGCATCTGGCTCTGATTACTCCCTATCTATTTTGCCTATATCTTATATTTCTCCATTCCACATTATGTGGTTTTGATACACATATATCAGCCATATCTCGTGGTTTCCAAAAATATTTTGCTGTACAAATTTTTTTAATGAATATAATACAAATATATAGTTTTTTTTCGTGCTGAAAAAAAAACAATTAATTGTTTAATTATATATAATTTAAAGTTTTGAAATATTTCTATTATTGAATAGTGTTATTTACCATATTTATATATTTACGATAACTTCTAAAATACTATAATAAAAATAATGAAAAAACATTTTAAATAATAAAAAAAAAAACAAAATCATAATATCATTTAATATTGTATCAAACAAAAAAATCTCAAAATTTATAATAGTAAAATTATACATAAAACTCAAAATCTTCGCATCTTAATCTTACATTTATAAAAGTTACAAATTCCTTATTGTAGGCTGTAATTATATTAATGAGAGTAAATACAAATGATAGTGATGGCATGCATATTCAAAAGTTAAAAATTCCTTAATTTTATATTATAATTATATTAGAGTAAATACTCATGCTTAGAAAATAGTGATGTCATGTAAATTCAAGAGCGGCAAGGAAAAGAGAAATTGATTACATTATACGAAATTTTATTCAGAAAAAAACCCTCATTTTGTAGAGTATTTACCCATCTTGAATAGTCCTATTGATATTCAGAAAATCCTCATTTTGTAGAGTATTTACCCATCTTGAATGGTCCTATTGATATTCAGAAAATCCTCATTTTGTAGAGTATTTACCCATCTTGAATGATCCTATTGATATTCCGAAAATCCTCATTTTGTAGAGTATTTACCCATCTTGAATGGTTGAAATGAGGGTACGTTGCTAAACCAGAATCTACATACATGAGTCTTAAAAATCAAAGCACATAATAAAATAATTATAAAAATCGGAGAAAACAGCATAGCATAGCCCATTTGCCAGGGGTTCACTAGTCCCTCCGTCTATGGCTTTTATGTGGTGGCGTACAACGTCCATAGCTCTCATATATTTTCCCTCACTTTATTCATTTTTCTTCTAATCTAAGTAAATATAAGTAAATATAAAACCATCATACTATGCAGGGCAAGGTGTTACATTAGGATTGATGAGAACTGTAGACCTACAGAATTTCTGACTGGAGTTTGTTCATCGCTACCGGAAAGTATGCGTTGGCTGCGTTCGTTCTCCAGTCAGACACTGCAGCGGCCATGGCTTTGTACGAACTGCGCCCTTCTTTCAACGCATTCATGGCCTTCTCCTTCAATTCTCTTGCTCTCGCCCTTACCCTCATCCCACTTTCTCCTTCCATCAACTCCCTAACTGCTCTCTCCACTTCTCCTCCCTTTACGAAATCATCGCTTTCCATCTTTGCTGCGATTGCCACCTTAAACTCTTCCATCAGTAGAAGCCTGTTTATTTTCTGTTCCGCAAAAAGAGGCCAACAGATAATCGGCACTCCATGTGAGATGCTCTCCAGGGCAGAATTCCAGCCACAGTGAGAAAGGAAACCGCCGGTGGATGGGTGAGAGAGAACAGGAATCTGAGGCGCCCATGAAGCAACAACAAGTCCTCGGTCTCGGGTTCGACTCTCGAATCCCTCGGGTAACAGTTGGGAAAGCTCTGTTTCCTCGATGGACAGAAAGCTGCTGGACGGACTGCGGAGCACCCACAGAAAGCGATGTTGACTTGCTTCCAATCCCATGGCGAGTTCGGTCACCTGAGCCCTGGGCAGAGCGGCTCCGCTTCCGAAAGAAACGAAGAGAACCGAGGAAGGCGGCTGATTGTCTAACCACTTGAGGCAATCCGCCCGTCCGTTTTCCACAAGTTCATCGTTGAGTTGAAGCGACGATGATGAGATGAGCGGCCCAACTGGATAAATGTGGGGCATTCAACGAATATCTTCCGTGGGATTAGATATCTTTCCTTCCACAAGAGCTTTGATCGCTTCATGCTCTAGTTCCTCGAACGTGTTTACCAAAATGCCCGTCAATTCCCACAGACGTGAGCAATGGTTGAGGATCCAGTAAAAGCCTTCATCCGACCTGTCCTGAAAGGGAGTCGGCATATCACTGCCAGGGATCGGCGGAATGCCCGGTAACACTATTGGAAAATCTACATCCTTAAACGAAATTGGGATCTCCGAGACAAGCTTGGGAAGAGATAACGTGACTGAAAGCATAGAAGTAGTGGAAGTGTAGAATACGTATGTGGGTATAAAGAGCTCGGCGGCCACATCGAACATAGTGCAGCAGAAAACTTCAGTGATGAAAGCAGAGACGGGAGAGGCAGAGTGGACGAGGGATGTTAGAACATTTTTCACTGATCCTTTCGATTTCTCCAAAAGTTTAGATATGTAAGTTTCTATTTTCAGATGTTGTGCGCCCTCCATCTCCTCCTGCGGCAGCTCGATGATGTTGATGTCGAGACCCGAGGACGCCATGGACTCCGAATAAGCAGCCATGAGAGCAGGCGAGAACATCCATTTGTTGGTGATTAAGGTGATGGAGAGTCCATGGCTGCTGGCAAGGCGTTTGGCGAGTTCAGCGATAGGAATGAGATGGCCCATTCCCGCGCAGGGAAAGATAGCAACGTGGGGCTTACGGCTTTCCATGGGTGTTCAGGGTAACAGGGAAGAGTATGATCTGTTTGCAATGGGAATCTCGCTTCGCTCCGTATATATCATTTTATTCCGCCGCCCCACGCCTTCCATTCCATCCTCTCGTCAGTGAAGATGAGGTAAACGTCATCGCTTCCGTAAGCAAGCTTGAAATTGTGGGATGACGAGTCTTTAAATATGTCATGCTTCAGAGAAAAACACTGACCGAGTCTTTAAATAGGAGTTGTTTATAATGCGACTTTTTGGAGATTCCGGTGACGGAATCCGGCGGAAGAAATTGAGGTTAAATCTTGATTTGTTGCAGTTAAAATGGTTTTTTAACTGCATATTTGGATTCAGCACCCTGGAAAACCCCGGGGATGCTTTCATTGTGCAGAAACTAGCTATAAACTTGCGATTCCAATAAATTCCTGCCGGATTTCGACCGGAAAAACTGGGCGGAAAAGCTTTCAAAAAGTCGCGTTATAGACCACTACGTCTTTAAATATAAAAGATTTTATGACATTATTGAAACATATTATTATGTAATTTATGTTGACTAGATGATTTGTAATTTTTCTGATTTAATTATTTGTATGGCTTTGACTTTATTATGGGTTAGATTTTATTATACTCAAAGTAATGTAGGTGTGTCATGGATTATGTCATACTTAAAAAAAATGTCAAGAATAATGTCCAAATAAATAAGAAGAAATTATAAACCTATAAAACATAAAACCTAAATTATATTTATAAATTTTGATATTGTGAATATTTTATTTTAAAATTAATATGAAATAGAATATAAAAATAATATACATAATAAGTTTTACTAGTGTCATTTTTTATTTTAAAATTATAATGAAATAGAATATAAACAATAGAAAAATGGTACAATATTTTATTTTCTAACCATTCAATTTTCTAGATAATTTGAGAAAATATATAAAACAATTTAGATAAGTTAAAATAGTAATAAAATAATAGGTATAACAACAATAAAATAATTTTTAAATTGAGAGTGGTATTTATAGGGTGGACACCTCACTTATCATCAAGGATAAAAGAAGTCAAACAAAAGATAATAAGAGAGTGTTGGGAATGAGAATAAATAGATAGGGATAAAAATTCATTGGAGGAAAATTGAATCAAAATTAATAGATTAATAAATTAATTAAACATAAGGAAATGGATTAACAAGTTGAAGAAAATGGGAATGAGTTAAAATAAAAGAGATGAAAATGACCTAAGGAAGACAAAAATAAAAAATTAAGGAGCAAAAGAAGGGACAAAGAAGCTAAGAAAGATAATGAGAGAGAGTGGGAATGAGAAAATTAGGATATGGAGTCACTGAGGGAGAATTTAAGACAAGTTAACAAATTAATTACTAAATTAAAAATAAAGATAGGCATTGCCTATAGAGGCCACAATTTCGTCTAGACAATGAATTTATCGCCAATGAATTTATCGCCAAAATTCGACATTTTGATTTTTTAAGAAATCTAATTGTGGTAGTGTTTAAATCATTTTTTTGATAGCAGAAATGGATTTAGCACCATCAAGAACCATTGGGGCACCCAAAATACTAAAGCTTGACAACTATAACCTAGATTTTCAAAAATTTCTGCCAGATTTTCTCAAAATCGTGCCAGAATCTCTATTGTTTTCTCGGTGAAATTGTGGCATGTTTAGACTATGCAACAAAGATATAAATTAAATTAAAAGAGATTAAAAGGACCTAAGGATTAAAGGAAAAAATGGAACCATAATTAAGGAACAAGTGAACATAGAGAGGGGGTGGGGGGAGAAGAGGACATTGTTTTTGAAGTGAATAGAGGAAAGCAAAAGAATAAGAGATGAAAGGGTGAAGGAGGAGGATAAGAAAAATGGGTTGAGAGGAAAGGAGGGAAGACAAGCAAACTAAGGAAATTATTGACTGAGGAGGTGAATCATAGGTTTCCAAGAATGATTGAGTTTGTATCCATCTTCACCATTGAAATTATTTGGGTGTTTTTTAATATCAACAACTTCTCGGATAATTCAAGTGGTATAGAAGGGTTTTAAAGTAAATATTTTAGTATCCCTGAAGCAAATGAGGTGGTTATATTTATGTGAATGTTTCTTGATGGTTGATTTGGTAATGCGATTTTGATTGGTGTCAACAACATTTTCTTTGAGGCAAGTTTGGAGGGATCTACTTGTTTGGACAACATAGGATTTTCCATGGGAGCAAGGGATTTGATAAACATTTGAGCCAATCATTGGATCTAATCTATATTTAATAGGTTTCAAGAGGTGATTGAGGGTTTTATAGGGTTTAAATAAAGTTTGATTATTCTTTTCAGAATAGTACCATGTATGTAGGGAAAAGAGATGCAAGATATGGGCGAGGGTGGGAAGTGGGGGGGTGCAGGCAGGGGGAGGTTAAGGATTTGGGTTGAGAATTACGGTTTGGCTTGAAGGCTCTATGAATTTGTGAGGAGGTGTAAACACTAGTTCTGAAGGCTTTAGATAAGTGAGCATTTTCCTGAACAATGAATTAAGGTGCAAAGATTCGAAAGGCTCTGGTGACTAGGTGTTTTAGAGCAACACCTTTTTGTGCAGGATGATGGGGGGAATGGGTATCAAGGTATCTGTTGATATGGGTCCTTTTTCAATAAAATTGGCTTATAAAGGTACCATCAGGTTGATGGGAGACAAGGACGTCAAGGAAGGGAACATAATTGTCATTATGGATTTCAGTGGTAAATTGGATGCAGGGAGAAATGTTGTTAGATGGTTTAGGAAGGATGTAAGGGAAGGATGACCATGAGGCCAAATGACAAAAGTGTCATCAGCATAACAATACTGAAACTTGGGTTTAAAGGGAGAACTTTTAAGAGCTAATTCTTCAAAATTCCCCATGAAGATGTTAGTTATAATAGGGGATAATGATGAACCCATCATTGTGCCTTCAATTTGCTCATATCAGGTACCTTTAAACAAAAAAAACTAAAGGAGAGTAAAATGTTGATGACATTAAGAGTTTTAGAGTCTACAAGATTAGAAAGGATGTTATAGGCCTCGTGGACGTAAATCTTAGTGAATAAAGAAACTGTATCAAAGCTAACCATAATATCGTTGGGATCCAGGACAAGGAGATGGGTTTTTAGGATAAAATCGTTGGAGTAGTTGATAAAGGAGGAGGAATTTCCTACAAAGGGCTGGAGTTTGGAGGCTAAGAAATGAGAAAGTGCATGAATATGAGCATTAACAACATTTTTTATTGTACAAAATGGGATATCATTTTTACGGATTTTGGGTTTCCCATATATCTTAGAGGTCTAGGAAGTGTGGGCATTAATCGTTTTTTGGTGTTGGAATATAAAGAGGAGGATTTTCTAGTTTTGGTGATCAAATTAGTAATGGCGTTGATGGGGCTCTTGGGGAAAGGCCTATAAGATGGGGAAGATATGAGGTCAAGGAGTTTGGAATCATAATCATAGGTGTTCATGGGAACTGTAAAATTTCCTTTATCATCTTTGAGCAAGATGATCTCAAAGTTATCATTGAGGAAACTAATGGCTAAAAGCTCATCTTTAGGAAGACTAGGCTGAAGTGGTTTGGATTGTCGAAGAATTCTACCACAATCTTACTAAATTTAATCATCCTCGTGTGAGGGGAGATGAAAAATAATAATTTCAATAGAAAATAAAATTTCTTCTTTCGAAATCTGGTGGGGAGCAAGGGCGAAGTTGAAACCTCTCTCAAGGAGACTCATGATTGGGGAATCCAAGATTACAGAAGGTAGATTAATAACACAGGGAGGAAGGGAAGGGGAAGGGGAAGAGGGGGGTGGGGTGTCCTCGGAATGGGAGATATTGGCATACTTGCAGAATTTTGGATATTATTAATAATATTATTATTAGTATTATTATTAGTATTATATGGGCTATGGATGTGATTATTATGACTATGATTATTAATATTATTAACACTACTATGAGTATTAAAAGATAATTATGATAATTAGTATTGTTGTTATTAATTATGGTATTATTATTTGTAGTATACCTAGGGGGGATAATATGGGGTACAAAGAGAGGTACCCAAGGGAATAATGTAATAATGGGATGAGCCATAGTAATAAATAAGGTGGTTAAATCGTATCATGTAAGGGACCAAAAGTAGTTAGCAATAATGTAATAAGCCCATGGTATTAAATAAATGGTACTGAGGGAACCATGGTAATGACCCATGGTATTGTATGTATGAGGCCTATATAGAGGCTAGAGACTCCCCATTGAGATATGTCAAGGATTATTATATGAACATGCATATGGTTTGTGGAGTGTTCTCCTTCCTTAAGGAGTGAATGTATGGTGTTCCCCTACCTTAAGGGTTTGATCAATAAAGTGAAGCATTTCTATATATATTCAGATCTAGTAATTTCTTGGGTTTATTTATATTGTCATATATTTTCAAATTAGAGCTATAACAAGTGGTATCAAAGCACTTTCTTGGGCAAAGTGGAGAATATTTTTTTATTTTTGTAGGAATTTTTTGGGGCGGCAAGTTTGCAGATCAGATCTGTACGTTTTGGTGCAAATCTACAGAATCTAATTGCAGATCTGGGTTGTTGGTGAAAAAATACCCAATTTGAAAAAAAAATCGGCCGAATCAGAGTCCAAATGAGGGAGATATTGCTGATTTAAAAATCAGTTGGGTTGCAGACATTTTTCGGGGCGAAGAGTTTGTAGAGTAGATCTGTATGTTCTAGTGAAAAATATACAAAATCTAATTACTGCTCTGGATTGTTCGTGAAAAAATACCCAAGTTCAAAAAAAAATCGGCTGAATCGGAGTTCGGATTAGGGAGATATTGCCGATTTAAAAATCAGTTGGGTTGCAAACATTTTTTTAGGGCGACGAGTTTGTGGAGTAGATCTATACGTTCTGTGACTTGCAATTTTTTTGTCAAATTGACATTTATAAGATTCTTCTTGCAACAAGGATTTATAGACACAATGATCTTGTCCTTCTAAAGCAATCCATGAACCTGCAATAAGGAGATACCCGTAGGAAATAACCCAACATGTTTGTCATTATCTTGTTTTCTGGCATGAGACCATTTGTCTAAAATTAATTTTTCAAATTCCTCATTTGAAAGGTTGTACAACTTCTTTCTCTGAACTAATCTAAACAATTTGGAAGCCTCATCTTCCATATTAGTCACTATGAAAAGTTTCCAATGTTTTACCCATAATGACTTTTGATATGAATTCTCCAATAGTAGGACCATTATCTTTTCCTGTAAAACATAGAACCGCCATGAAGAGGGTTTTGAAAAGAAAACGCTTACTTGGAAAAAATTTGAAATGGCCACAATTCCTTCAATATTGCTCAGAATCCCTATTATAACCTGTTTTCAGAAATGGAACAACCATTATGCATCTTCCCATATGATAGAAATCCTGATCTAGGTACTGGAATTTCTGATTTGTGCTGCACTTGTCCTGCCATCACAAAGAATTTCTGAAAAAATAGCTGATTTTAAATCAGCGATATCTCCATCATCCGAACTCCAATTCGACTAATTTTTTTTTTTGAACTCAGGTATTTTTTCACAAACAATCTAGATTTGCAATTAGATTCTGCAGAATTTGCACCAGAACACATAGATCTTCTCCACAAACTTGCCACCCCGAAAAAATGTCTGCAACCCAACTAATTTTTAAATCAACAATATCTCCCTCATCCGGGCTCCAATTCGGCCGATTTTTTTTGAACTTGGGTATTTTTTCACTAACAATCCAGATCTGCAATTAGATTTTGCATATTTTGCACTAGAACATACAGATCTACTCTGCAAACTCGCCGCGCCGAAAAATGTCTGCAACCCAATTGATTTTTAAATCAGCAATATCTCCCTCATCTAGACTCCGATTCGTCTGATTTTTTTTCAAATTGGATATTTTTTCACCAACAACCCAGATCTGCAATTAGATTCTATATATTTTGCACCAAAATGTACGGATTCGATCTGCAAACTCTCATCCCCAAAACATTCCTGCAAAAATAAAAAAATATTCTCCACTTTGCCCAAGAAAGTGCTTTGATACCATTTGTTATAGATCTGATATGAAAATGTAAGACAATGCAAATAAACTCAAGAAATAACAAGATGTGAATATAGATAGAAATTCTTCACTTTATTAATATCAAACCCTTAAGGTAGGGCAACATCATACATTCACTTCTTAAGGAAGGAGAACACTCTACAAACCATATGCATGTTCATACAATATTCCTTGACATCTCTCAATGGGGAGTCTCTAGTCTCTATATAGGCCTCATACATACAATAACATGGGTCATTACCATGGTTCCCTTAATATCATCTATATAATACCATGGGCTTATTACATATTAACCACCTTATTTATTACTATGGCCCATCCCATTATTACATTATTCCCTTGGGTACCTCCCTTTGTACCCCATATTATCCACCTTAGGTATACTACATTATTAATGTTAAGATGGTAGTTACTATTATTATTACTATGATAATCATGATCAATATTATTGTTATTGATCATAAGGTGATTTTTATTATTATTACTAAGAAGGTTATTAATATTATCATAATTTATCATAATTGGACATATTATTGGGAGTAATATTAAAGGGAACTAACAGTGGGGTATCACTATTAGAGAAAAAGCTTGAGAGAAGGTTAGAATAATTTTTAATATGGTCATTATTATTATATTTTATAAAACAATAGGGGGATAATAAAAATTAATATTATCAATAACCAAATGGTTGGGAGGGGATGAATTAAATGGAGAAATATGATTTATTCTAGGGAAGATGGCTAAGAAATTGCGTGAAGCATGGTGTGAGTAGGTTGTACAAGTTGGAGAAAAGAGGAGGGGTTATAATGCTAAAAGGATCATATGTTAGGGAGCTAGAGAGGCGAGGGTAGGAGGGTGGATCAAACATACTATGGGTTGGGGGCATGGAACGAAGAGGTAATCTTAGAGGATGTTGCACTTGCGATGAAGCAACTAGGATAAAAAGCCACAACATTAGAGAAGGATCCAATGGGATAGGTAGTCGTGGTGCTTGAGAAACCACTGAGTTGGATAGTCGTGGTGTTAAGGATCTAGGGCATTGGAACGTGGGGTTGCAAATGCAAAAACATCATTGGGTGCATCGAAATGGAAATCCAATAGAGATGTAAACCAACGGGAGGAAGGGTGCAAAGGAGGGGAGTAGGTATGGGGAATGACCTCACACTGTCTAGGTGAAATGAAAGAGATCTGATCAAGAGTAGTGGGGAATCACACAGAAGAAGAGGGATTGGAGTAAGTAGAGGAATGAGGAGGAGATCTAAAGAAGTAAATGATATGTTTAGATGGAATATTGACATGAAGTAGGGGGGAGTTAGGAAAAAGATGGTGGCTAGGAGGATCAATCGTTCGAAACTTGGAGAAAAGGTGATTACATTTTTTAATTTGTTTACCAGAGCTCGAAGCAAAAGTTTTCGAGGTTGAATAAAGTGGCATGCTTTCAATGCTATCTCATAGATAAGAGTAGAAAATAGAGCTAATATTTAAATGGAGATGAAAATATTTGAGAGAGAGATGATTAAGAGCTGACTTAATGAAATTAATTTCAACTCAAAGAATAACTTGGCTAGCACTTATGGATATGAATGTAAGATTATGCCTTTTGGGATGGGATTGGCGAAACTAAGTGAAATTGGGAAAGATGGAGGCATCCACGTATGATTTTGGAAAAAATGAGATCAAGAACTCTCTTTGCTATTTTGTTGCAAAACTTCTCAAAGATCCTTATGTCTCGAAGTCAATCCTCTCCACGGAGGTTAAGAATATGTAAATGCAACTTTCCATAGTTTTTCATGTTGGATATTACTTCTGAATATAAACTATGTGTGAGAAAAAGTTGTGTTTGACATTTTGGGCAGACACTTCACTCATCATTAGGGACAAAGAAGCCAAACAAAAGATAATAAGAGAGTGTTGTGAATGAGAATAAATAGATAGGGATAAAGATTTTTTGGGGAAAAATTTAAGCAAATTTAGAAAAATAATGAGTAAAGATAAGGAAAAGAATTAATTGTTGGAAGAAAATGGGAATAAATTAAAATAAAAGAGATGAAAATGACCTAAGGATGAAAAAAGGAAGAAAAAGTTCAAAAATTAAAGAGCAAGAGAAGGGACAAAGAAGCCAAAGGAAGATAAAAAGAGAGAGATCAAGAATGAGAAAATATTAAGATAGAGAGTCATTGAGGGAGAACTTAAAACAAATTAATAAATTACAGATAAAGATATAAATTAAATTAAAAGTGAGGGAGCAAATTGATCAAGAATTAAAGAACAAGTGAACAAAGAGAGGGGGGAGGGACAATGAGGAGAGGAAAAAAAAATTGGAAGGAAAGAGAATAAAGGAAAGGGATAAAATAAGAGATGAATGGGTGAAGGAGAAGGATAAGAAAAAATGGGTTGGGGGGGAACGAGAGAAATAAAGTAAGCTAAGGAAATTATTGACTAAGGTGGTGAATCGTAAGTTTCCAAGAATGGATGAGTTTGTAGCCATCTTCACGATTGAAATTATTTTGATGTTTTTCCATTTGAATAACTTCTTAGAGGATTCAAGTGGTATAGAAGGGTTTTGAAGCCAAGATTTTTGTACACACCAAAGCAAATGAGGTCGTTATATTTATGCGGATGTTCCTCAATGGATGATTTGGTAGTGTAACTACGATTATGATTGGTGTCAACAACATGTTCTTTGAAGCAAGTTTGGAGGGATCTACCTGTTTGACCAATATGATATTTTCCATAGGAGTATGGGATTTGATAAAGACTTGAACCGGGCATCGGATCAGATCTATCTTTAATAGGTTTGAAGAAGTGCTTGAGGGTTTTATAAGGTCTAAATAATGTTTGAATATTCATTTTAGAAATAATTTTGGAGATATAATCAATGGTACCATGTATGTATGGAAAAGAGATGTAGGATATGGGTGGGGCTTAGGGGGAGGGAATTCAAGATTTGGTGTAACAATCATGGTAAAAATTCATGTAAAAAAAACTTAAGACCAAGGTCATGGGACACATATTCCAAGTTGAATGGTGGGAAAAGAATCCTAGTGGGTGTTCATTTCGATTATTGTGGCTAAAGGAAAATGACAAAGGCTTTGGATAGCAAAAATGGATTTTTTGGAAATTATTTATCAAAATGAAATAAATTAGGAGAAAAGGAAGGTGAAAGGTCACAGGATGCATGTGAGGAGGAAAATGAAGGAAGCTAGAGGAAATTGAAGAAAATAGAGGCCTCATTGATAAAAAGGCTTATGAGGACCAATTCATAGACTTTTCTCAGTTCAATTTTCGAGCTCTCTCTCTATTCTCTCTCTCTCTCTCATACTCTTGGACACTTAAAGTTTTCCTGGAGCACTTCAACATTGGATTAAGGAAAGCAAAGAAGGAAAAGTGAAGCAAATATCAAGCAAGTAAGAGCAGGATCAAGCATCTACAACAAGATTATTTGCAGGTATCAATGTATGATTTCCTTGCTAGTCTTGGCATGCATGGGTATGCATGTGTGTTCTTGGTTCTCTTGCTGTCATGGGCATGGGTTTTTCCAAGTGTGACATTATTCTTCAGCATTATCTTGCCATTTCCAGATAGCCATGGTGTGATGGGGTTCTCATGTTTTGGTTGAGTTAGATTGTGGGATGGATTTGAAACTCAATGAGATGGTATCTAAAAGAAAAAACACATGGCCTAGTGATCCCTGAATCAGACTATGGATTGCGGTAAAGCCTTGACCTAGTAATTGCTGAACCAGACTGTGGATTGCGATAAAGAAAATTTTTTTGTTACCACGGCAGGCCTAGAAACCCTTGATCAGTGAATGTTAGGATATATGGTAAATCCTAGAGGTGGGTGCCCTCAATCAGGCCTAAGGATCATTGGCCAGTGAATGGCAGGATATATGGTTGTTAAAATTGGCAACCAGGGAAAAACTTCATGTGGGTCATCTTATTCATGGCTGATAATATTTTTATTAGATTCCTCTCGTCGCGAGGTGTAGGATTGATATAAAGATCATCTGATTCGGATAAGTATTCATGGAGATATGAATTTATTTTGATTATGGAATTATTATCAAGCCAACCTACAACTCATGTAGGCTCAGAAGCCCAACAGTCGCATCTATTCACCCACCAACACTGTGTATAAATATAAGAGGACTTTTCCTCATTTGGACTCACTCATCTCATCACATCTCTCTCTATCTACTACGTAGAAATGAGTCTCTTCTCTACTACGCAGAAAAGGGTCTCTTTCTCACACATGTGAAGCTGAAAATTGTTGGAACTGAAGCTGCAACTGCAAAAGTAAAGATTGAATTGAGTGGCCTAGAAGATCTCCTCTTTAGAACTGCGCTGTAGGTCCATCTGGATCTCCTCTGAAAGACGAAAATTTTGGTGGTGGAATGAAGTCAATCCGACGAACGGTTTGCAAGATATCAATTGCCCTAGTTTGAAGCCGGAAACTGCTGAAATTGAAGCTGCAACTATAGAAGTAAAGATTGACCTGCATGGCCTGGAATATCTCCTCATATGAACTGTGATGTAGGTTCATCTGAACCTACTCTGGAAGCGGAAACTTTTGGTGGTGGAATGAAGTCAATCTGACGGTCGGTTTGTGAGATATCGTCTGCCCTAGTTTGATAATGAAGCTGTTAATGCTGATGTTGCTAATCTAGGGTTTGCTACTGCTGATATGAATCAGATTTATTGTATTATTTCTCTCTGCTGAATTATTGAAGATAAAAGAAGATTTGATCAAAGGGTTTCCCCACACATTGTGGGGTTTGTCCCTGGCTAGCCGCCACATCTTGTGTCTCTTGTCTTTGCGTGTTTTCTATCGATCGTTTAATGTTCTATCTGCACTTTACTTTATGTACATGTGATTGCTAATCTGTGGAATATAATAAGAAAAAGAAGTAAACTGTTATAAGCATAGAACATACCATAACTCAACATGTATCAGAGCTGAGGTGAAGACAAAGCCCGAGCAAGAGCAAGAGCAATCTCCAAAGAGAAGATTGGCAAGGCTATCCTAAAAGAACTATGGGGTCCTCAACACTCTTTCCTGCTGAAGACAAGCTCTGTGAGAAAGATGACTATCACGCATGGAAGATGTCTATCGATCTAACCCTAGAAGATCCAGGAGTGCTGGACCATGTAAGAGGCAATATTGTTGAGCCTCCATCAAATGCATCCGCTGCTGCATGGAACAAATGGAAAACCAAAGAAGTCAAAATAGAAGATCATCCGGGACTCTATCGACAAGCACTTGGTGGCCTACATCTTTGAACTGGACACCTCCAAGGAAATCTACAATAGATTGGGAAATGACACTCACGACTCTTGGAGGATTACTGGTTGAAGGGAAAGTACCCCTAGAGTCCTTTGGGCTGAGACTCTACCAGACTGAAAATTGCTTATACAAAGAAACACACACACACAGCCATCTTTTTTACTTTTAAGCAAATTCTAATGTTTAGGGTACATACCTAAGGTCCTACGTTCGAGAAGACCGTTAGGGTGCAAACCCTTCTTGGAGTTCCCTTCTTCTTTCTCTGACCTGCAAGACAAACAAATCAAAGAACACAACAGTACATGTATAGAAGTTTATGTATAAATCATCTTTATGCTATAAAGTTAGTTATAAAAAATCTTTAAGTAACTACTTTCATAAGAATTCAACACAAGAATCTCATAAGCATAAAGAAAGATTATTCGGGAACAAAGACGTGTTTCTTTATATATAAAGGCAAATAAAGTACATATATCGGAAAGATATCACCTGAACACCTTCAGCAGGCTCCAAGCAAGCTTCCTCCCGGATTCGTTCCAGCCTCCAGCCTTCAACAAGAGCTCCTTCCAAGTCTTACTCAATGATGATGTCAAGGATGAATGATCACCAATACACATGGAAACAAGGGTTTCCTATGCAAAATGGGGGAAGTGCAGAATGCACCAAGGACTTCAGACCTGGTCTAAGGGAAAAATCTCAGCATAATAATCTTGCTCTCCTTTCTCTCTCCCTTTGGCCTTCCCTTTGATGTCTTTTTATACCCTCTCCAAAGTAGTTTTTTAGTTAGGAGTTGGTTGGGAACAGTTGGGCCACGGGCACTAACAGGTGATCCAGCAGGTAAACCCGCGATCACCGCCCGAAAAAGAGGAAATTATATTTTTTTAAGTGTTTTAATAGATACACGCGGGTTGGGTATGACATACCCGCGTGTACACGCGTTTAACACAGGGCAAAGTCGCGTATAGGGAATAAAACACTGTTTTTTAAATTTTTGGACCAGGTCTGGAAGGAGGGGTTGCCCTAGGCCATAAGTGCAGCATCACAAACCATAAGAGTGAGATTTGGAGCTATAACAGATGCCCCCTAATGTATGAGGTCAGAAGGGGAACATGATGGCCGAAATACATTAAGTAAGTACAAGGAAAGGAACTCTGCCGAAAAACCGAGGAGGACTTCACCAGAATTCAGCCTACCAAGCCACCGAAAGGAGATCAGAAAGAAACACTGTCTGAGGCGGGCATACCCATGCTCAGGAAAAGTAAAGCATGTCCGCATATCAAGTACAAGCGGATCCACTAAGTATACAAGTATAAATGACTGTAAAATACATAATGGATCATCTGATCATAATGAGTAAGTACATGTCTGAATATCACATATAAAACTGTCAATGATGCTGAAAGATGCAACGGATCACTGAAATCAAAGACTGATCCCATAAGGTACCAACTGAACATGATGGAATAGGATGGTACTACACTGCAAACTCAGGTGCCAACATATAGAATGTCGCCATGACTGACTGCAACATATAAGGTGGAATGGTATCAACTAGCAGCAACAGGAGCAACTGTCAAGTGAACCAATGAATGCTGATACAACCTGAGGTCTTCACCGACCGCCGTGGTACATTTCTACACCATGGGAATAAATGATCTGAAGTCGACCATGTGAGAAATCGTTTGATTACCGGTCATTGATGTATACCGTTAACAAACGCGAGACTACCCACCGATAATGATAATGAGCGTCAAGGTACCCAGTACAATCTAACAAGTGTGAATAGATGAGCTGAAGTCGAACACCTGTAAGAATCTATCAATCAGGAGACAATGATGGTTTCCCACTGTCGATAGCGAGGAATCTGCCACTAATGACTGCAAACCCCAAGGTACTGCCAAATGGACTCTAGATCTTTGCCCCAGAGCAATGAGTCGGAGTCGATAGGGAAAGATCCGCTAGAAGGAAGGCATTAAGGCATCCTTCATCAATCTAGCGCGAGTGTAACCCGTAGGCCAATAATGTGGAAGGAATCGGACGAAAAAGATGTAGTAACCCAACCGAAGTACGTTTCCGGCGTACACAAGATGTGGCTAGCGCACGGCAGAAACCCTCTGAACCAACCAATAATGAAAGCTGACACAGAGGCGAGGTATCCACCAATAGGGTCAAATGGAAACCAAGGTACTGCACGAATCCCAATGTGTGATAATGTATGCTGATGTCGAACACAAGGGAAACCACTCAGTCAAAGACCCATGATACTGATCGATGCTGAGCACAAGGTGACCTATCAATAATGAAAATAGGGCCAGGGTGCGGTCTCTAGGTCTGCCCTCAGAGCAATGTGTCGTCGTCGATAAGGACAAGACCCGCCAGCAAGAAGTCAATGGGGACCTTCTCAAACCGGCACGAGTGAAGGACCAATATAACTGATGTGATGATAGACATGACACTGACAACCAGGGATGGCCGACTGAAAAATGAGTCAAGAGACACCGCAGAAAGGCCGACTCAGGCTAACTTCCCTTGAACAAAAGCACGACTCAATGTGACTATGTGGCAGCATATAATGAATCTGTATAAGTTCGTCATGCAGGAGGCACGAACGAACCCTCCATATGATTGGAAGAGATAACCAATCGGGGGAGAACTGACTCGATAACAAGGTTATGGCTTACCTAAGTCAAACTAAATCCCACCCATACGGAGGAGACTTTGTTTTGAGTGCTTTGTTCAAGGGCGACATGACTGACTCTAGCTGCCAACAATAAATGGAAGTAATGTCCCTGTTCCCGCTCTTTTTGGAATATTTAATTTTTTTGTCTTTTTCTGATAAGCCGGAAAAAGAATAAAAGAATGCTATGGTACAGTGGAAAGAACGAGTGTCGGTGAAACAGATGCTCTAGTTCCTGGGAAAGGAACGTTCCTATGCTCAATGCAGGGAGGTGAAAAACTGGTCAGTGACACTCAGAGGTATGTCCCTTCCACGGATCTGGGTATGTCAAGCTGCAGAGGTCAAGCGTATGCAAGGTTGATTTTTGCAGACGTCATGGTCAAAAGTGGGCTTAAACACGAGTCCAAGTGAAGCCGGCTATAGGCCAAAAGGTGCAAATGGTCAATATGCAATGCAGAAGTACAACTCAACACACATAGGAGCCTCTAGGGTATAAGGCCAGAACGAAGCGAAGAAGCAAGGAAGAATGAGTCTTCAACGCATAAGTCATGGCGGGACTACAGAGGACTCCCGATCCTACTCAAAACGAAGCAGCATGGGCAACAAATGTCAGTGAGGTGCTAACTAGGATGCCCATGTAAAAGGATGGCTCTACCATCATGTCATGATTTAAAGAATCGGCGAGTGAAAATGGCTTGCGAACCATAACATGATGGGGTCGACCCTACGGCAGATGTATCGGTCAAATGGAGGCTAGTATGCATAATGCAACGGAAAAATGGTGTCCCTAACCTATATGCCAGTGAGAACACGATACCTGCCATGACGGGTCAGCAGTCATGGAACCGTCTCGAACCGTCGAAAAATGTCCAAAATGTCCTGAAAAACAACTCAATCTCGACATTCCAAGCTCCCAAGTTAAAAGTGACATGAAACCAAACAAAATAAAATTTTGAAAAAATTTTGCATTTTCAAAACTTATAAAAAGAAATTTTGGACTTACCATTTTCACCGTTTGACTTGGAGAGCAAATTGTGGAGCAAAAGGAGCAAACTTTCCCCGTGACTTATTCAACCGTTCAAACTTGCCGAAAACTTCCAGGTAAGCACTAAACTTGTCTTGCAATCAATTGTGATAGTTTTTAGGAAGTTTAATTAATGTTTCACCGTTAGATTTTTGCAAAAAATTGCTCTGCGGCGTACACGCGGGTTGGATGTATATAAATCGCGTATACGACGGCCCTACACGCGACTGTGTATAGGGTAAACCGCGTGTGCGCAGCGAAAATTTTTTATACAAAAAACTAATGGATGAAAATGATTTTTTCTTCCAGGATGACTCTCACATGGCGTGAAAGAGAGCACTCAGCTGTAGATAATGAAGTTATGGACAATGATGAGGCATTAGATGCCTTACGGGGATGCGGATTGTTAAAATTCTTCAAGTTGCCGAATATGAAAGCAAATGTGCGTCTGCTCGAGAGACTTATTGATTATTGGGATGTCGAGGAAGAAGCTTTTATGATTGATCAAATGCCACTCAGGATAGAAGTGGAAGATATATATTTCATCACGGGCCTTTCCCGAAGGGGAGAGGTAGTCCACTCCCGGGGCAGGACCCGGAATAGTCTCAGCGTAGACGACTATGTACAACTTTACTGCCCAGGTCATCGGAAGGTCGGGAGTCAGATCTCGATCCCACACGTGGCGAGTTTGTCACTGCGGATAATCCTGTTCACCATAGCTCGAGTGAACGGGTCATCTTCGCTACATCAGGCATCACGAGTAAACATGAGCGTAGCAGTGGACTGTCTCACCACGGTGTTTGACTGGTGTACTCCTCTACTTGCCAACATGAAGGAGCAGCTTGCTTCTATCAGGAAGGGACAGACCAAGAACTTTGGGTATGGAACCATTTTATGCACATTTTTCTTCGAGAAGGTTCCTGCACTCCACCCCAGGGTAGCTGTTCCCATCAGTAGTCCACGTGATCCACGTATGGGCCGGTGGGCTGACTTGATGAAACGTCTGGGGGGTGGGGAAGTGCCCAGGAATGCATTCGACGACGACTTTTTTGCTTGGTGGGAGCAACAGATCATCGCCATAGACGACTACCCCTATGCTGGATTGGATTTCCGAGGAGATCCTGACCTAGTGTTACCACCAGACGCAGCATGGGGCGAGATCGGTAAGATTTTTTTGATTTTTATGATTTTATGATTTTTAGGATTTTTCAAGCATAATGATGAACTTTGAAAAATATATTTTTTTTTGATGAGATTCAAATGACTGATATGATGATCATGTTCCAGACATTGGGCCTGTGCGACCAGATGGATTCCCACGGCACGGACGGCGTGGCCGAGGAGCCGAAGAGGCGGCTGCGGATGCGGAAAGGACCCTCGCCAACGTCCAGCGACACTTGGCGAGATTGAGCTATCAAGTACCGATGGCCGAGATAGAGGACCTTCCTCCAGATATGCAGCGTCATGTGGTTGGGATGCCACGTGACTGGGTTCGCGTTTTTCGGCACGTGGCCAATGCTATAGTTAGTTATTTAGCTGCTCATCCAGAGCCGAGGCATTAGATATGCCTGACATGATTATGGGCATTTGAGTCCCAATGTTGTATATTTTTGGACACACATATGTACACTCGAGACGCTTTGCGATATATATATATATACAGTTTGACTTTTTGATGCATGATTTTATGATGATGAATGATTGATATGCCAATCTAATGCTTGATTAGCGATAGAATCAGCTAACCAATTTTGAGATCTTGGAATGTGCAAATAATTAATGTAAGTAAATGATCTTTGCAACAACCTCACCCTTAAATATTGGCGATATAATGATGGATCTCTAACCCGATAAATGTTATTTAACTGAGACACTATCAATTGAGAATCAAGATACACTACCAACGAGTCGATCCCATGAGAGATTGCCTCGGATAATAAATTGATAACAGCTGTATACTCGGCCATATTGTTTGAAGCAGGACCGATACACACGCCTCTCGATGTCATCAACTGACCAGTTGGGTAATAAAGTACCCAAGCTGCGGAAGCAAGATTCCGAGTGTGCCGACTAGCACCATCGGCGAATCCAAAATAAACCAAATCATCCATCAACACCTGCCAAAGCAGACCAAAAGTGCTGATATCAGAAAACGCTCGATAAGATATGTACAAATATACATAAAATACAAAGAAGCCATTGCCTGGCCAAAGCTAAGCAAAGCGCTTCCTGAGGTAGAGCCCGTCAGGGGGCTCCGCCAACTGACTCCTAGGGATGTTTATAGGTACGACGATCGAACCAATCAATATACTCTCTTCGGCAAATAAATGTGTCGGAGCCAAAGGGACCGTACAAACATCACTAGTCGAACTGGAGGACCGAGATTCTACTTCATGCACAGGGGAATGAAAGTATAACCGACGACGTAAATCTTCCAAAGGTCGATCTACGGCCGTCATTGCTTCGAATATCGCTTCATCCGATGGAAAAACAATATCCGAGCAATCCGATGCAGAGGTGGAATCAGGGGTCCGCAAATGAGCCACATCACCATCTATTTCTTTCCCAGAGGAAATAGTAGAATGGTTATCTACAGAGTTATCGATAGATTCACATCTAGGTTCTGCTGCAGACATAAGAGATTCTATTTCACCCACCTTGTCGTCACCTGATGTGGTCACAGATGAAGCTAAGGTTCCAGGATTCGAAGAATAAAGAGTTTGGACAAACTCTCTCCGTAAAGGATCCCTGGAGGATGAAATTGTATCTATACCAGCTGTAGGAGGGGGAAGGTTAAACGTACCCATCAATGAAGAATACATCCCGACTCCTAGACTCTCAATAGGCGGACGGGGGTTACCCACTAAAGGAATGGTAGAGTCAGAGTTTGCTTGAGGATCAGCTGGACAATAGTCCAATTGGTCAACCTTAACGATTTTCCCCTCATAAGGAAAGCAAATGACACGAAATAGAGTCGAAACAACGGCTTCCATCTTGTATACCCAGTTCCTTCCTAATAGGAGATTATAATCTAGGTTAGCGTCTATGACTTCTACTTCAATATTAACGACCTTTCCTCCAACACATATAGGAAAAGCCGGGATAATCCCGTACGGTCTATGAGAGTGACCATCAAATGCTGTCAATAGGGTGGGTGAAGGAACAACCGTCGGTGATCCAATGGCCTTCCAACATGACATAGACATGACACACGTGGAAGCTCCCTCATCTACAACCGTCCGGAAAATATTCGTTTTCTGGTAGGTAGACTTTATCTGGAAAGCCATGTGATGAGGAAGTCTCTTTTTGACATTACTCATATCAAAAGAGAGAGCTAAGGAATTACTTGGATCTACTGCCCCCATTGCCAATAGCAAGGCACTTCGTTGAGTAGGACATGTCTGGAGAACCTCTAACGCGGACATAGCACATGGACTCTGAGCCAGATCCTCGACAATGGAGTAATTCTGGGCTGCCCTAATATTAGGGTTGATAGTCGCGCGTTTAGCTGAACCTTTCGGCACCCGAGGTATAGTCTCAACAGAAGGTCGCTCAATATGAAGTGGGTTGTTAGTTTCGGGAACTGATTTACCCTTAGAATTTTCACCTTCACCATAATCGCGTGACCGTGTGGCCACATTAGCGTGAGCACCCATCATGAAAAAGTTTGATGACTTATCCCCTTCCTGGTTGCCCCCTGCGGAGGTACCAGGGTTCAAACTTGCGCCAGCAAGAAGTTGCTGCCCTTGGGGAAACGGGTTAGTTAACACAGCTTGCGAACTAGAAGTCCCTTGCTGTCCTAACAAGCGCTGAGCGTCTTCAATTCTAGGGCAGAGATGAGTTAGATGGTCTCCTTTGCATAACTTGCAAGGAAACTTAACTTTCTTTCTCGACTCATTTCCACCACCACCAGCGTTGTTGCCGGATTTATTTGCATCGGGCTTCCCATCCTGGTTCTTCTTCTTACCACGTCCTTTCTTTTTTCCATCGGAATTTTGATTTCCTTTGGGGTTATCGGATTGGACGGCATTAATGGAAGAACTTTGGGAAGCTTGAGGATTAGACATTGTGACTTGGTTGTTAGAAGCAGTTTGTAATGACAACTGCTGCAATTGATTCAACAAGTTCACTGTAGTCGAGTCTACAGACCCCACGATACCATCCGCATGCGGACCTGGCTTTGGCTTAGCTAAATCAACCTTAGATCCAGGAGCATCTGGCAAGTACTTTTGGAGGATCCCAGACTGAGAGTAGATCAGTTCTAACTGCTGGGCCCTGAAAATGGCTTGCTCCTCAGAATAGACCCCAGACATGGAGACATCCTTGGAGATCTCAGGTTGCAAAGACTTCAAAAACCACTCTAGACGGTACTCCGGAGGGATTTCGGCTTTAATGAGCCTTTTTCTCCGTCTCCATTCCTGTATGTGATCAGAAATGTGGGTTGCCTTATCCTGACGAAAGGTAGCCAGAAGTTCAGTTCCGGCATCATAGCGGACAGGCAACTGAAAGTGATTCAAGAAGATATTAGCTAAGTCTGCGAACGATGTAAAGCTGCCCCCTGGCAACTCTATGTACCATTTAGCCGCATTACCAGTCAAGGTGCGCTGAAAAAGTCTCAACCTAACCGAATCTTCGATGAGGGAGTTAGATGAGCACCACAAATGGAATGTGGTTACATGATCGCCCGGATCTTCACCACTCTTCCCTTCGAATTTTGGGATGTCCGAAGGGAGTTTGGTTGGGACCGGAGGCCAGGCTGGATTGTATCTGATAGGGTCGTTCGTTAGCTTAGTGAGATCTGGCAAGTTTAACGTTGCCAGAAATGGAAGCCTAGGAGGACCTAGGGGATTCCACCCAGACTGGGCAGAACTCCCCAAGTTCTGAAAAGATTGTCCTGGGATTTGAGAGGCACCAGGCTGCCCCAAGTGACCAGTAGAACCAGCTGAACCAAAGGGCAAGCCTTGTGGTCCAGCAAAATTCGGAGTTTGACCAACTCCTGCCGTATAAGCTCCATAGCTTGCAAAGTTTCCTCCTATAGAATTGTAAGGAGTCGATAACCCCTGATATGGGTTCCAAGCCGAAGCGAGGGGAGGAATACTTTGAAACATGCTAACCGTGGAATACGGCCTACTTCCTTGTTGGCCAATGAATGGATTCGCAGTTCCTGCATTACTAGCCCCAAGGTTATTCCAACCTTGGAAAGGATTGTTGCTTTGTCCTATTGAAGAAAAAGGCATGGATCCTACCGTTGGTTTGGAATGTGGAATATGACCACTTCCAAAAGGAAAACCCTGAAATGAAGCCGATCCGCCCATCATGGACGTAGCGGCACTGAACGGAACTGACGGAATACCCTGTGATTGGGTGCCAAAAAGGAAGGAACCAGTACTAAAAGCATTGGTTTGGGCATTTCCACTCGTGGACGGAATGGAGGTAGACCCAACCAAAGATGTGCTAGCAAACGATCCGAACAAGGAAGCGGAGGGGATGGAAATGGTTCCTCCCCCTTGCACCGATGTTGGGGTTTGCATAGTCGCAGCACTCGTGGAAGCCATGCTTCCAGTAGTGATCATAAATGGTAAGCGCGTAGCGTAACCTGGACTCGCTGGTCTATATAATGGAGGCCCAACGTATTGCAATACGTCTGGGTAACTAGATGGTAGTGGAGAATTTGGAATCACTAATGATTCTGAAAGTTCTTCTACCTCTACATTATCCTCCGCTTGAAAGCGAACTTGAGAAAAGACTGGAGCGTCCCTCTCTTGTTCAAAAGTACCAGGCCTTGCTTGGCCGCTAATATCCCCGAGAGGAGGATCAATCCCCGATGCGTCAGCCGGCGTGGGACGGACCCCACCGGTAGTATTCCCTCTGCGCCTTCTAGGAGAAGGCTCTAAACTAGGTGGCGAGAGACCACGAAGTCTTCGAGACCGTCTTGGAGACCGGTCAGCCACTTTGAATTTTTTTTTAAGATCTAACTAAAGACTCAAAAAAAATTAAAAGCTAAGCCGACTAGGAGCACAGAGCACACAGTATAAAGTTCCTAAAGATACAGCCAGTCAAACAACTTTCAAGTATTTCCGCTCCGGGTGATTGAGACCGGACACCAAAATACGAGAAAGTGAATCAAAGGGCCTTCCGAGGATAGTCTGGGATGATGAGGGCCCAGTCCTATCAGCGAAGGTATCAGAGGAAGTTATGCTGACCTCCTAACAACAGTCTGCGCCGGTGCAAGCCCCCAAGCTTCGCAAGGGTGCCCTCCGGAAGTACTGTCGAGAGTGATACAACGTCGACCTCAGGTGCCACGGGATTCCCCTCCGCAGCCACCTATGCAGATCCCTATGAGAGGCAACTATGGGTACCAACTCGTCGCAGAAGCCAGGCGGAACAGTCGTGAGGTAAGTTCGGACAAGTAGGAGAGGGGGTATCTCTCTTCCCTGTCTTCACAGACCCTCGTGCTTAACTCCCAGATCCGGAGCTTTCCTGGTCTCCCTAACGCTATTGGATTTACTCTCTTTAATCAGACTCTTATGTTTGACGTTTTGTGTGGCCTTGGAGAGTTAACTCTCCACTCGCCTAATCCAAGGCCCTAAAATCCTAAACTTGTTGGTGTAATAACTAAAACAAAAAGTTCTAGTGGATTTTAATTAAGCGCTTGATTTTATTAGGCTGTTCTTTAAGTCAAAGGTAATGGAGGTGAAACTTGTGGTGTTTTATGGACGCAAAAGAAATTAATAAAACCTAGCTACATGCACATGCACTTTTGTTTTCGATGAATAGCAATTTCTATGAGGTTCAGAAGGCACTTGTAATATAAACAAAAAAAAAATTTCCTTTTTCTTTTCAGACTCCACACTCACAAAAACTAACAAAACTAAATATGCCTAAAAAGAGATGCAAATCTTTCCCTAATGCAAGAACTAAATGTGGATGCACGATTCAAAGACTACTCTAAAAACAAAGAAGGAAAGTTGCTGCTTTACCAAATTTCGTCTTGCCACTGAAATGCTTAGATAGAAGATGATTTGTTACTAATCATTTCGTCCAAACAATAAAAACAAGTTTTAAGATAAAAAAAAACAAAGCACTTTCACTTCGCAAAAAAGGAAATCAGATGAGAAGCAAGTTTAAGAAAGCGAAACTCAAAAACTTTCAAAAGATTTTCTTTCAATCAAACCAAAAAGTCTTTTTCAAAGGAAAACTCTCAAAAAAAACTGACACTAATGATTGATAAACAAGCCACCAAACACTTTTGTGAATTGACACCTTCCAAATGATGAGAACTCAACAAAAATAAAATGTGTTCGAAATCGCTTTTGACAATCAAAAGCAGCAATGAAAGTCCAAGAAATCAAAAGACAAGTTTCAAGGAAATGGTAACAAACGACTTTCCCGAAACGAAGGAGCAAATGGTCATAAAAATGATTTCGTTAAGCAAACACAAATGTCATGAAAACAAAATGGACACAAAGATTTTAAGACAATCTTCCCACTCTGCCGAAACAGAGCAATCAAGATTCTTAAACAGAAACCTTGTGTGTCAAAAATCAATGACGCTTGCAATCAACGAAAAACAAGACTAGCACTCCTTATAACTAGAGAGAGTTCGAAACAAGATGCCCCCTGTTAAACAGAGAACTGTCACTGGGACTTGACTGCTTTAAACTGACCCAAACCACCAGACAGACATTCAGCAAAAGAAAAATTATAAATCTTGAAAATTATGTGATATACGCGCCTGCAATTATTTGCAGAATGCGTGTACACGCGACTGTAACTAAGGAAACCTGCGTATACACGGGTTTACTTAGTGCAACTTGCGTATATACGCTTCTGTAATCCAGAAAAAGTGCGTATATGAAGTGTTTCAAGAAAAATAAAAAACACAAACTGAAAAACTGGAAAAGCTTGGAGTTCAAGAAAATATCAGACAGTCAGAACCAACAAACAGAGGGACTGAGCCTTGATTGGCTTGAGGACTACCCAAACTAGGAACAACAAGAGTGTTGTCCCCAGCGGAGTCGCCAATTCTGGTTGAAGGGAAAGTACCCCTAGAGTCCTTTGGGCTTAGACTCTACCAGACTGAAAATTGCTTATACAAAGAAACACACACACACAGCCATCTTTTTTACTTTTAAGCAAATTCTAATGTTTAGGGTACATACCTAAGGTCCTACGTTCGAGAAGACCGTTAGGGTGCAAACCCTTCTTGGAGTTCCCTTCTTCTTTCTCTGACCTGCAAGACAAACAAATCAAAGAACACAACAGTACATGTATAGAAGTTTATGTATAAATCATCTTTATGCTATAAAGTTAGTTATAAAAAATCTTTAAGTAACTACTTTCATAAGAATTCAACACAAGAATCTCATAAGCATAAAGAAAGATTATTCGGGAACAAAGACGTGTTTCTTTATATATAAAGGCAAATAAAGTACATATATCGGAAAGATATCACCTGAACACCTTCAGCAGGCTCCAAGCAAGCTTCCTCCCGGATTCGTTCCAGCCTCCAGCCTTCAACAAGAGCTCCTTCCAAGTCTTACTCAATGATGATGTCAAGGATGAATGATCACCAATACACATGGAAACAAGGGTTTCCTATGCAAAATGGGGGAAGTGCAGAATGCACCAAGGACTTCAGACCTGGTCTAAGGGAAAAATCTCAGCATAATAATCTTGCTCTCCTTTCTCTCTCCCTTTGGCCTTCCCTTTGATGTCTTTTTATACCCTCTCCAAAGTAGTTTTTTAGTTAGGAGTTGGTTGGGAACAGTTGGGCCACGGGCACTAACAGGTGATCCAGCAGGTAAACCCGCGATCACCGCCCGAAAAAGAGGAAATTATATTTTTTTAAGTGTTTTAATAGATACACGCGGGTTGGGTATGACATACCCGCGTGTACACGCGTTTAACACAGGGCAAAGTCGCGTATAGGGAATAAAACACTGTTTTTTAAATTTTTGGACCAGGTCTGGAAGGAGGGGTTGCCCTAGGCCATAAGTGCAGCATCACAAACCATAAGAGTGAGATTTGGAGCTATAACAATTACCATTCGAACGGTACGTGTTCAGGACTACTCTTTTGAACTATAATGTAATTCCTGGTTTCAAGGAATTAATGGATAGATGCATTCAAGAAGAAACAAGGGAAGAAGAGCAAGAAATGCCCATGCCTAAAGGTCCTCCTACTGCCTTTTCTTCTCATGCTAAGAAAAGAAATAATTCTGGTACTAAATCAAAAGGAAAGGTTGGACCTAAGGGTGGAAGAAAAGGACGATGTTACATCTGCGATAAAGTAGGTCACTATGCAAGGGAGTGCCCTGATAGAAAGGACTCACACCAGGACAATGACCAAAATCCCTTTGATGGCAAATTAAAGGAATAACAAATTCAACAACAAAGGTAAGAGGAGGGCTGGGGATCGAGGAAGAGGACAACCATTCAAGAAGGCTAGAAAGTCCAGAATGTATTAAATGCACCTGACCTCAAAAGAACCGAATTCCAAGTAGAGAAAGAAGGTGTATGTCCGGGATGTGTCGAAGGAAAGATCAAAAAGGGACCATTCCCCTCAAGCCAAAGCAAGACCTCCGATATATTACAATTGGTTCACTCAGGCATATCTAAGGCTGGCATTAAGAGGGAGACTACTACACCACGTACTCCTGAGCAGAATGGTGTGGTGGGAAGGAAGAACCGCATGATTGTGGAAGTTGTCTGGTCCATGCTACATAATAAAAGACTTCTGAAGTTTCTATGGGCTGAAACTATAAACACTGCCGTATATGTACAAAATCGATGCCCTCATCAAGCATTGGGTTCCAAGACTCCTGAAGAAAAGTTCACCGGTAAGAAACCTGATGTTTCTCATTTTAGAATTTTTGGAAGCCCTGTATGTTTTCATGTGGCGAAAGAGAAAAGAAATAAATTGGGTGCATCTGGAAAGAAGGGAATTTTTGTGGGCTATGGTGAAAATACTAAAGGCTATAGAATCTATGTAGCCGGTCAAAGGGAAGTTGTAATTAGTCATGATGTCACCTTTGACGAAGATATGGCTCTCAGCAAGGTGAACAATCTTCCGACTTTGAGGAGCTCTCAAGAAGCCGACACCAGGGAACCGAAAGAAAAGGATGATGAATCAATGCCTGATGTAGAAGAACCCATGGATTCGATTGATCCTCCTCCACATGAACCTTCCTCTTCTAGGAAGAGGCCTTCATGGCTTAGGGGGCTACTTGATGATGTTGAAGGACATGCTGCACCCTGAGGAACCTTTCGTGAAAGTAAGAAACCTAATAGGTATCAGGGATACCTGACCATCATGAGCACGATCGTACAAAATGAGGCTTCTTCATTCTTAGATGCCGTCAAGCATCAAGTATGGAAGGATGCTATGACCGAAGAATATGAGTCTATCATGAAGAATGATGTTTGGGAAGAATATGAAGCTCTTGCTGGTCTTCTATCTTTTTGTGACTTTCTTGACTTACAAAAGCTTCAAATTTTTTGAGATTCGATAGTCATCATCGATCATGTACAGTCAAAACATATCATAAAAAATATCAATCTTACATGATGGATGAACATGATTGAGGCTTTATGGAGTTGCAGGAGGGACTACTCAATAATCCACATTGATAGGGATAAAAACAAGAGGGCAGATGCTTTATCTAAAAAGGGCCTTTCATCTCCACAAGATGTCTAGATGATGCAGATAACGGTGGACAACATCTCTTACCAGATCCAAGACTTTTGCATGCCGGGTACATAATTTTCTATTCATTGTTGTCTATCTGCTATGTATCTGATTGGCACTATTTAGATTTCCTTTTTCAAAAATATTCACATATATTTGGCATCTGGCTCTGATTACTGTCTATCTATTTTGCCTATATCTTATATTTCTCCATATGATCTATATGTAGCAGAACAGAAATAGTGATTTTGTCCATTCCACATTATGTGGTTTTGGTCCACATATATCAGCCATATCTCGTGGTTTCCAAAAATATTTTGCTGTACAATTTTCTTTAATGAATATAATACAAATATATAGTTTTTTTTCGTGCTGAAAAAAAAACAATTAATTGTTTAATTATATATAGTTTAAAGTTTTGAAATATAACTATTATTGAATAATGTTATTTGCAATGTTTATATATTTACAATAACTTTTAAAATGCTATAACGAAAATAATAAAAAAACATTTTAAATAACAAAAGAAAATCAAAATCATAATGTCATTTAATATTGTATCACTAAGCAAAAAGATCTCAAAATTTATAATAGTAAAATTATACCTAAAAACTCAAAATCTTCCCATCTTAATCTTATATTTATAAAAGTTACAAATTCCTTATGGTAAGCTGTAATTATATTAATGAGAGTAAATACAAAATGATAGTGCTGGCATGCATATCCAAAAGTTAAAAATTCTTTAACTTTATACTCTAGTTATATTAGAGTGAATACTCATGTTTAGAAAATAGTGATGTCGTATAAATTCAAGAGATTCAACGAAAAGAGAAATTAATTACATTATTCTAAATCTTATTTATATTAAAAAAAAACCCCTCATTTTGTAGAGTATTTACCCATCTTGAATAGTCCTATTGATATTCAAAAAAATCCTCATTTTGTAGGGTATTTACCCATCTTGAATGGTCCTATTGATATTCCGAAAATCCTCATTCCTCATTTTGTAGGGTATTTACCCATCTTGAATGGTCCTATTGATATTCCGAAAATCCTCATTTTGTAGAGTATTTACTCATCTTGAATGGTTGAAATGAGGGTACGTTGCTAAACCAGAATCTACATACATGAGTCTTAAACATCAAAGCATATAATAAAATAATTATAAAAATCGGAGAAAACAGCATTTCACTAGTCCCTCCGTCTGTGGCCTTTATGTGGTGGCGTACAATGTCCATAGGTCTCATATATTTTCCCTCACTTTATTCCTTTTTCTTCTAATCTAAGTAATATAAAACCATCATACTATGCAGGGCAAGGTGTTACATTGGGATTGATGAGAACTGTAGACTTACAGAATTTCTGACTGGAGTTTGTTCATCGCTACTGGAAAGGATGCGTTGGCTGCGTTCGTTCTCCAGTCAGACACTGCAGCGGCCATGGCTTTGTACGAACTGCCCCCTTCTTTCAACGCATTCATGGCCTTCTCCTTCAATTCTCTTGCTCTCGCCCTTACCCTCATCCCACTTTCTCCTTCCATCAACTCCCTAACTGCTCTCTCCACTTCTCCTCCCTTAACGAAATCATCGCTCTCCATCTTTGCTGCGATTGCCACCTTAAACTCTTTAATCAGTAGAAGCCTGTTTATTTTCTGTTCCGCAAAGAGAGGCCAACAGATAATCGGCACTCCATGTGAGATGCTCTCCAGGGCAGAATTCCAGCCACAGTGAGAAAGGAAACCGCCGGTGGATGGGTGAGCGAGAACATGAATCTGAGGCGCCCATGAAGCAACAACAAGTCCTCGGTCTCGGGTTCGACTCTCGAATCCCTCGGGTAACAGTTGGGAAAGCTCTGTTTCCTCGATGGACAGAAAGCTGCTGGACGGACTGCGGAGCACCCACAGAAAGCGATGTTGACTTGCTTCCAATCCCATGGCGAGTTCGGTCACCTGAGCCCTGGGCAGAGCGGCTCCGCTTCCGAAAGAAACGAAGAGAACCGAGGAAGGCGGCTGATTGTCTAACCACTTGAGGCAATCCGCCCGTCCGTTTTCCACAAGTTCATCGTTGAGTTGAAGCGGCGATGATGAGATGAGCGGCCCAACTGGATAAATGTGGGGCATTCGACGAATCTCCTCCGTGGGATTAGATATCTTTCCTTCCACAAGAGCTTTGATCGCTTCATGCTCTAGTTCCTCGAACGTGTTTACCAAAATGCCCGTTACTTCCCACAGACGTAAGCAATGGTTGAGGATCCAGTAAAAGCTTTCATCCGACCTGTCCTGAAAGGGAGTCGGCATATCACTGCCAGGGATCGGCGGAATGCCCGGTAACACTATTGGAAAATCTACATCCTTAAACGAAATTGGGATCTCCGAGACAAGCTTGGGAAGAGATAACGTGACTGAAAGCATAGAAGCAGCGGAAGTGTAGAATACGTATGTGGGTATACAGAGCTCGGCGGCCACATCGAACATAGTGGAGCAGAAAACTTCAGTGATGAAAGCAGAGACGGGAGGGACAGAGTGGACGAGGGATGTTAGAACATTTTTCACTGATCCTTTCGATTTCTCCAAAAGTTTAGATATGTAAGTTGCTATTTTCAGATATTGTGCGCCCTCGATCTCCTCCTCCGGCAGCTCGATGATGTTGATGTCGAGACCCGAGGACGCCAGGGGCTCCGAATAAGCAGCCATGAGACCAGGTGAGAACATCCATTTGCTGGTGATGAAGGTGATGGAGAGTCCATGGCTCCTGGCGAGGCGTTTGGCCAGTTCAGCGATAGGAATGAGATGGCCCATTCCCGCGCAGGGAAAGATAGCAACGTGGGGCTTACGGCTTTCCATGGGTGTTCAGGGTAACAGGGAAGAGTTTGATCTGTTTGTAATGGGTATCTCGCTTCGCTCCGTACATATCATATTATTCCGCCGCCCCACGCCTTCCATTCCATTCTCTCCTCAGCGAAGATGAGGTAAACGTCATCGCTTCCGTAAGCAAGCTTGAAATCGTGGGATGACGAGTCTTTAAGTATGTCATGCTTCAGAAAAAAACACTGACCGAGTCTTTAAATATAAAAGATTATATGACATTATTGAAACATATTATTATGTAATTTATGTTGATTTGATCATTTTTAATTTTTCTGATTTAATTATTTGTATGGCTTAGATTTTATTATACTCAAAGTACTGTACGTGTGTCATGGATTATGTCATACTTAAAAAAAATTGTCAAGAATAATGTCCAAATAAATAAGAACAAATTATAAACCTATAAAACATAAATTATATTTATAAATTTTAATATTGTGAATATTTTTATTTTAAAATTATTATGAAATAGAATATAAAATATAATATACATAAAATAGAAATTATATTTATAAGTTTTATTAGTGTCATTTTTTTATTTTAAAATTATAATGAAATAGAATATAAACAATTAAAATTATAATGAAATAGAATATAAACCATAGAAAAATGGTACAATATTTTATTTTCTAACTGTTTAATTTGCTAAATAATTTGAGAAAATATATAAAACAATTTAGATAAGTTATAATAATAATAAAATAATAGGTATAACAACAATAAAACTATTTTTAAATTGAGAGTCGTATGTATAGGGTGGACACTCCACTTACCATCAAGGATAAACTTATCATCAAGGATAAAGAAGTCAAACAAAAGATAATAAGAGAGTGTTGGGAATGAGAATAAATAGATAGGGATAAAAATTCATTGGAGGAAAATTGAATCCAAATTAATAAATTAATTAAATATAAGGAAATGTATTAACAAGTTGAAGAAAATGGGAATGAGTTAAAATAAAAGAGATGAAAATGAACTAAGGAAGACAAAAATAAAAAATTAAGGAGCAAAAGAAGGGACAAAGAAGCTAAGCAAGATAATGAGAGAGAGTGGGAATGAGAAACTTAGGATACAGAATCATTGAGGGAGAATTTAAGACAAGTTAACAAATTAATTACTAAATTAAAAATAAAGATAGGCATTGCCTATAGAGGCCACAATTTCGTCTAGGCAATGAATTTATCGCCAAAATTCGACATTTTGATTTTTCAGGAAATCTAACTGTGGTAGTGTTTAAATCAATTTTTTGATAGCAGAAATGGATTTAGCACCATCAAGAACCATTGGGGCACCCAAAATACTAAAGCTTGACAACTATAACCTATATTTTCAAAAATTTCTGCCAGATTTTCTTAAAATCATGCCAGAATCTCTATTGTTTTCTCGGTGAAATTGTGGCATGTTTAGACTATGCAACAAAGATATAAATTAAATTAAAAGAGATTAAAAGGACCTAAGGATTAAAGGAAAAAATGGATCCATAATTAAGGAACAAGTGAACAAAGAGAGGGGGTGGGGGAGAAGAGGACAATTTTTTTGAAGTGAATAGGGGAAAGCAAAAGAATAAGAGATGAAAGGGTGAAGGAGGAGGATAAGAAAAAATGGGTTGAGAGGAAAGGAGGGAAGACAAGCAAACTAAGGAAATTATTGACTGAGGAGGTGAATCATAGGTTTCCAAGAATGATTGAGTTTGTATCCATCTTCACCATTGAAATTATTTGGGTGTTTTTTAATATCAACAACTTCTCGGATAATTCAAGTGGTATAGAAGGGTTTTAAAGTAACTATTTTAGTATCCCTGAAGCAAATGAGGTGGTTATATTTATGTGAATGTTTCTTGATAATTGATTTGGTAATGCGATTTTGATTGGTGTCAACAACATTTTCTTTGAGGCATGTTTGGAGGGATCTACTTGTTTGGACAACATAGGATTTTCCATGGGAGCAAGGGATTTGATAAACATTTGAGCCAAGCATTGGATCTAATCTATATTTAATAGGTTTCAAGAGGTGATTGAGGGTTTTACAGGGTTTAAATAAAGTTTGATTATTCTTTTTAGAAATAGTACCATGTATGTAGGGAAAAGAGATGCAAGATATGGGCGAGGGTGGGAAGTGGGGGGGTGCAGGCAAGGGGAGGTTAAGGATTTGGGTTGAGAATTACGGTTTGGCTTGAAGGCTCTATGAATTTGTGAGGAGGCGTAAACACTAGTTCTGAAGGCTTTAGATAAGTGAGCATTTTCCTGAACAATGAATTAAGGTGCAAAGATTCGAAAGGCTCTGGTGACTAGGGTTTTTAAAGCAACACCTTTTTGTGCAGGATGATGGGGGGAATGGGTATGAAGGTATCTGTCGATATGGGTCCTTTTTCAATAAAATTGGTATGTAAGGGTACCATTAGGTTGATGGGAGACAAGAACATCAAGGAAGGGAACATAATTGTCATTATGGATTTCCGTGGTAAATTGGATGCAGGGAGAAATGTTGTTGAGATGGTTTAGGAAGGATGTAAGGGCAGGACGACCATGAGGCCAAATGACAAAAGTGTCATCAACATAACAATACCGACACTTGGGTTTAAAGGGAGAACTTTTAAGAGCTAATTCTTCAAAATTCTCCATGAAGATGTTAGCTATAATAGGGGATAATGAGGAACCCATCATTGTGCCTTCATTTTGTTCATATCAGGTACCTTTAAACATAAAAAAACTAAAGGAGAGGAAAATGTTGATGACATTAAGAGTTTTAGAGTCTACAAGATTGGAAAGGATGTTATAGGCCTCATGGACGTGAATCTTAGTGAATAAAGAAACTACATCAAAGCTAACCATAATATCGTTGGGATCCAGGACAAAGAGATGGGTTTTTAGGATAAAATCGTTGGAGTATTTGATAAAGGAGGAGGAATTTCCTACAAAGGGTTGGAGTTTGGAGGCTAAGAAATGAGAAAGTGCATGAATAGGAGCATTAACAACATTGTTTATTGTACGAAATGGGATATCATTTTTACGGATTTTGGGTTTCCCATAGATCTTAGAGGTCTAGGAAGTGTGGGGCATTAATCGTTTTTGGGTGTTGGAATATAAAGAGGAGGATTTTATAGTTTTGGTGATCAAATTAGTAATGGTGTTGATGGGGTTCTTGGGGAGAGGCCTATAAGATGGGGAAGATAGGAGGTCAAGGATTTTGGAATCATAATCATAGGTGTTCATGGGAACCGTAAAATTTCCTTTATCAACTTTGAGCAAGATGATATCAAAGTTATCATTGAGGAAACTAATGGCTAAAAGCTCATCTTTAGGAAGACTAGGCTCAAGTGGTTTGGATTGTCGAAGAATTCTACCACAATCTTGCTAAATTTAATCATCCTCATGTGGGGGGAGATGAAAAATAATAATTTCAATAGAAAATAAAATTTCTTCTTTCGAAATCTGGTGGGGAGCAAGGGCGAAGTTGAAACCTCTCTCAAGGAGACTCATGATTGGGGAGTCCAAGATTACAGAAGGTAGATTAATAACACAGGGAGGAAGGGAAGGGGAAGGGGAAGAGGGGGGGGGGGGGGGGGGGCGGGGGCCTGGGAATGGGAGATATTGGCATACTTGCAGAATTTTGGATATTATTAATATTAATATTATTAGTATTATTATTAGTATTATATGGGCTATGGATGTGATTATTATGACTATGATTATTAATATTATTAACGCTACTATGAGTATTAAAAGATAATTATGATAATTAGTATTGTTGTTATTAATTATGGTATTATTATTTGTAGTATACCTAGGGGGGATAATATGGGGTACAAAGAAAGGTACCCAAGGGAATAATGTAATAATGGGATGAGCCATAGTAATAAATAAGGTGGTTAACTCGTATCATGTAAGGGACCAAAAGTAGTTAGCAATAATGTAATAAGCCCATGGTATTAAATAAATGGTACTGAGGGAACCATGGTAATGACCCATGGTATTGTATGTATGAGGCCTATATAGAGGCTAGAGACTCCTCATTGAGAGATGTCAAGGATTATTATATGAACATGCATATGGTTTGTGGAGTGTTCTCCTTCCTTAAGGAGTGAATGTATGGTGTTCCCCTACCTTAAGGGTTTGATCAATAAAGTGAAGCATTTCTATATATATTCAGATCTAGTAATTTCTTGGGTTTATTTATATTGTCATATATTTTCAAATTAGAGCTATAACAAGTAGTATCAAAGCACTTTCTTGGGAAAAGTGGAGAATATTTTTTTATTTTTGTAGGAATTTTTTGGGGCGGCAAGTTCGCAGATCAGATCTGTACATTTTGGTGCAAATCTACAGAATCTAATTGCAGATCTGGGTTGTTGGTGAAAAAATACCCAATTTGAAAAAAAAATCGGCCGAATCAAAGTCCAAATGAGGGAGATATTGCTGATTTAAAAATCAGTTGGGTTGCAAACATTTTTTGGGGCAAAGAGTTTGTAGAGTAGATCTGTATGTTCTAGTGAAAAATATACAAAATCTAATTGCTGCTCTGGATTGTTCATGAAAAAATACCCAAGTTCAAAAAAAAAATCGGCTAAATTGGAGTCCGGATGAGGGAGATATTGCCGATTTAAAAATCAGTTGGGTTGCAAACATTTTTTTGGGGCGGCGAGTTTGCGGAGTAGATCTATACGTTCTGGGACTTGCAATTTTTTTGTCAAATTGACATTTATAAGATTCTTCTTGCAACAAGGATTTATAGACACAATGATCTTCTCCTTCTGAAGCAATCCATGAACCTGCAATAAGGAGATACCAGTACGAAATAACCCCACATGTTTGTCATTATCTTGTTTTCTGGCATGAGACCATTTGTCTAAAAGTAATTTTTCAAATTCCTCATTTGAAAGGTTGTACAACTTCTTTCTCTGAACTAAGCTAAACAATTTGGCAGCCTCATCTTCCATATTAGTCGCTATGAAAAGTTTCCAATGTTTTGCCCATAATGACTTTTGATATGAATTCTCCAATAGTAGGACCATTATCTTTTCCTGTAAAACATAGAACCGCCATGAAGAGGGTTTTGAAAAGAAAACGCTTACTTGGCAAAAATTTGAAATGGCCACAATTCTGTCAATATTGCTCAGAATCCCTATTATGACCTGTTTTCAGAAATGGAACAACCATTATGCATCTTCCCATATGATAGAAATCCTGATCTAGGTACTGGAATTTCTAATTTGTGCTGCACTTGTCCTGCCATCACAAAGAATTTCTGAAAAAATAGCTGATTTTAAATCAGCGATATCTCCATCATCCGAACTCCAATTCGACTGATTTTTTTTTTTGAACTTGGGTATTTTTTCACAAACAATCTAGATCTGCAATTAGATTCTGCAGAATTTGCACCAGAACACATAGATCTTCTCCACAAACTTGCCACCCCGAAAAAATGTCTGCAACCCAACTAATTTTTAAATCAACAATATCTCCCTCATCCGGACTCCGATTCGGCCGATTTTTTTTTAACTTGGGTATTTTTTCACAAACAATCCAGATCTGCAATTAGATTTTGCATATTTTGCACCAGAACATACAGATCTACTCTACAAACTCACCTCCTCGAAAAATGTCTGCAACCCAACTGATTTTTAAATCAGCAATATCTCCCTCTTCTAGACTCCGATTAGTCTGATTTTTTTTTCAAATTGGGTATTTTTTCACCAACAACCCAGATCTGCAATTAGATTCTATATATTTTGCACCAAAATGTACAGATTCGATCTGCAAACTCGCATCCCCAAAACATTCCTGCAAAAATAAAAAAATATTCTCCACTTTGCCCAAGAAAGTGCTTTGGTACCACTTGTTATAGATCTGATATGAAAATGTAAGACAATGAAAATAAACTCAAGAAATAACAAGATCTGAATATAGATAGAAATTCTTCACTTTATTAATATCAAACCCTTAAGGTAGGGCAACATCATACATTCACTTCTTAAGGAAGGAGAACACTCTACAAACCATATGCATGTTCATACAATATTCCTTGACATCTCTCAATGGGGAGTCTCTAGCCTCTATATAGGCCTCATACATACAATACCATGGGTCATTACCATGGTTCCCTTAATACCATCTATATAATACCATGGGCTTATTACATTATTGCTAACTACTTGTGGTCCCTTACATGATACAGGTTAACCACCTTATTTATTACTATGGCCCATCCCATTATTACATTATTCCCTTGGGTACCTCCCTTTGTACCCCATATTATCCACCTTAGGTATACTACATTATTAATGTTAAGATGGTAGTTACTATTATTATTACTACGATAATCATGATCAATATTATTGTTATTGATCATAGGGTGATTTTTATTATTATTACTAAGAAGGTTATTAATATTATCATAATTTATCATAATTGGACATATTATTGGGAGTAATATTAAAGGGAACTAACAGTGGGGTATCACTATTAGAGAAAAAGCTTGAGAGAAGGTTAGAATAATTTTTAATATGGTCATTATTATTATATTTTATAAAACAATAGGGGGATAATAAAAATTAATATTATCAATAACCAAATGGTTGGGAGGGGATGAATTAAATGGAGAAATATGATTTATTCTAGGGAAGATGGCTAAGAAATTGCGTGAAGCATGGTGTGAGTAGGTTGTACAGGTTGGAGAAAAGAGGGGGGATTATAATGCTAAAAGGATCATATGTTAGGGAGCTAGAGAGGTGAGGGTAGGAGGGTGGATCAAACATACTATGGGTTGGGGGCATGGAATGAAGAGGTAATCTTAGAGGATGTTGCACTTGCGATGAAGCAACTAGGATAAAAAGCCACAACATTAGAGAAGGATCCAATGGGATAGGTAGTCGTGGTGCTTGAGAAACCACTGAGTTGGATAGTCATGGTGTTAAGGATCTAGGGCATTGGAACGTGGGGTTGCAAATGCAAAAACATCATTGGGTGCATTGAAATGGAAATCCAATAGAGATGTAAACCAACGGGAGGAAGGGTGCGAAGGAGGGGAGGAGTATGGGGAAGGACCTCACACTGGCTAGGTGAAATGAAAGAGATCTGATCAAGAGTAGTGGGGAATCACACAGAAGAAGATGGATTGGAGTAAGTAGAGGAATGAGGAGGAGATCTAATGAAATAAATGATATGTTTAGATGGAATATTGACATGAAGTAGGGGGGAGTTAGGAAAAAGATGGTGGCTAGGAGGATCAATCGTTCGAAACTTGGAGAAAAGGTGATTACATTTTTTAATTTGTTTAACAGAGCTGGAAGCAAAAGTTTTCGAGGTTGAATAAAGTGGCATGCTTTCAATGCTATCTCATAGATAAGAGTAGAAAATAGAGCTAATATTTAAATGGAGATGAAAATATTTGAGAGAGAGATGATTAAGAGCTGACTTAATGAAATTAATTTCAACTCAAAGAATAACTTGGCTAGCACTTATGGATATGAATGTAAGATTATGCCTTTTGGGATGGGATTGGCGAAACTAAGTGAAATTGGGAAAGATGGAGGCATCCACGTATGATTTTGGAAAAAATGAGATGAAGAACTCTCTTTGCTATTTTGTTGCAAAACTTCTTAAAGATCCTTATGTCTCGAAGTCAATCCTCTCCATGGAGGTTAAGAATATGTAAATGCAACTTTCCATAGTTTTTCATGTTGGATATTACTTCTGAATATAAAATATGTGTGAGAAAAAGTTGTGTTCGACATTTTGGGCAGACAGTTCACTCATCATTAGGGACAAAGAAGCCAAACAAAAGATAATAAGAGAGTGTTGTGAATGAGAATAAATAGATAGGGATAAAGAGTTTTTGGGGAAAAATTTAAGCAAATTTAGAAAAAAATGAGTAAAGATAAGGAAAAGAATTAATTGTTGGAAGAAAATGGGAATAAATTAAAATAAAAGAGATGAAAATGACCTAAGGATGAAAAAAGGAAGAAAAAGTTCAAAAATTAAAGAGCAAGAGAAGGGACAAAGAAGCCAGAGGAAGATAAAAAGAGAGATCAGGAATGAGAAAATATTAGGATAGAGAGTCATTGAGGGAGAACTTAAAACAAATTAATAAATTACAGATAAAGATATAAATTAAATTAAAAGAGAGGGAGGAAATTGATCAAGAATTAAAGAACAAGTGAACAAAGAGAGGGGGGAGGGACAATGAGGAGAGGAAAAAAAATTGGAAGGAAAGAGAATAAAGGAAAGGGATAAAATAAGAGATGAATGGGTGAAGGAGAAGGATAAGAAAAAATGGGTTGGGGGGAAGGAGGGAAATAAAGCAAACTAAGGAAATTATTGACTAAGGTGGTGAATCGTAGGTTTCCAAGAATGGATGAGTTTGTAGCCATCTTCACGGTTGAAATTATTTCGATGTTTTTCAATTTGAACAACTTCTTAGAGGATTCAAGTGGTATAGAAGGGTTTTGAAGCCAAGATTTTTGTAGACACCAAAGAAAATGAGGTGGTTATATTTATGCGAATGTTCCTCGATGGATGATTTGGTAGTGCAACTACGATTATGATTGGTGTCAGCAACATGTTCTTTGAAGCAAGTTTGGAGGGATCTACCTGTTTGACCAATATGATATTTTCCATAGGAGTATGGGATCTGATAAAGACCTGAGCCAGGCATCGGATCAAATCTATCTTTAATAGGTTTGAAGAAGTGCTTGAGGGTTTTATAAGGTTTAAATAATGTTTGGATATTCATTTTAGAAAGAATTTTGGAGATACAATCAATGGTACCATGTATGTATGGCAAAGAGATGTAGGCTATGGGTGGGGCTTAGGGGGAGGGAATTTAGGATTTGGTGTAACAATCATGGTAAAAATTCATGTAAAAAAAACTTAAGACCAAGGTCATGGGACACGTATTCCAAGTTTAATGGTGGGAAAAGAATCCTAGTGGGTGTTCATTTCAATTATTGTGGCTAAAGGAAAATGACAAAGGCTTTGGATAGCAAAAATGGATTTTTTGGAAATTTATTTATCAAAATGAAATAAATTAGGAGAAAAGGAAGGTGAAAGGTCGCAGGATGCATGTGAGGACGAAAATGAAGGAAGCTAGAGGAAATTGAAGAAAATAGAGGCCTCATTGATAAAAAGGCTTATGAGGACCAATTCATAGACTTTTGTCAGTTCAATTTTCGAGCTCTCTCTCTATTCTCTCTCTCTCTCGTACTCTTGGACACCTAAAGTTTTCCTGGAGCACTTCAACATTGGATTAAGGAAAGCAAAGAAGGAAAAGTGAAGCAAATATCAAGCAAGTAAGAGCAGGATCAAGCATCTACAATAAGATTATTTGTAGGTATCAATGTATGATTTCCTTGCTAGTTCTGGCATGCATGGGTATACATGTGTGTTCTTGGTTCTCTTGCTGTCATGGGCATGGGTTTTTCCAAGTGTGACATTATTCTTCAGCATTATCTTGCCATTTTCAGATAGCCATGATGTGATGGCGTTCTCATGTTTTGGTTGAGTTAGATTGTGGGATGGATTTGAAACTCAATGAGGTGGTATCTAAAAGAAAAAACACATGGCCTAGTGATCCCTGAATTAGACTATGGATTGCGGTGAAGCCTTAACCTAGTAACCCCTGAACCAGACTGTGGATTGCGATAAAGCAATTTTTTTTGTTACCACGGCGGGCCTAGAAACCCTTGATCGGTGAATGTTAGGATATATGGTAAATCCTAGAGGTGGGTGCCCTCGATCAGGCCTAAGGATCAATGGCCAGTGAATGGCAGGATATATGGTTGTTAAAATTGGCAACCAGGGAAAAACTTCATGTGGGTCATCTTATTCATGGCTGATAATATTTTTATTAGATTCCTCTTGTCGAGAGGTGTAGGATTGATATAAAGATCATCCGATTCCGATAAGTATTCATGGAGATATGAATTTATTTTGGTTATGGAATTATTATCAAGCCAACCTACAACTCATGTAGGCTCAGAAGTCCAACAGTCACATCTATTCACCCACCAACATTGTGTATAAATATAAGAGGACTTTTCCTCATTTGAACTCACTCATCTCATCACATCTCTCTCTATCTACTGCGCAGAAATGAGTCTCTTCTCTACTGCGCAAAAAAGGGTCTCTTTCTCACACATGTGAAGCTGAAAATTGTTGGAACTGAAGCTGCAACTACAGAAGTAAAGATTGAATTGAGTGGCCTAGAAGATCTCCTCTTTAGAAATACACTATAGTTCCATCTAGATCTCCTCTGAAAGACGAAAATTTTGGTGGTGGAATGAAGTCAATCCGACGAACGGTTTGCAAGATATCGATTGCCCTAGTTTGAAGTCGGAAACTGCTGAAATTGAAGCTGCAACTACAGAAGTAAAGATTGACCTGTGTGGCCTAGAATATCTCCTCATCTGAACTGTGCTGTAGGTTCATCTGAACCTACTCTAGAAGCGGAAACTTTTGGTGGTGGAATGAAGTCAATCTGACGGTCGGTTTGTGAGATATCGTCTGCCTTAGTTTGATAATGAAGCTACTAATGCTGATGCTGCTAATCTAGGGTTTGCTACTGCTGATATGAATCAGATTTATTGTACTCTTTCTCTCTGCTAAATTATTGAAGATAAAAGAAGATTTGATCAAAGGGTTTCCCCACACATTGTGGGGTTTGTCCCTGGCTAGCTGCCACATCTTATGTCTCTTGTCTTTGCTTGTTTTCTGTCGATCGTTTAATGTTCTATCTGCACTTTACTTTATGTACATGTGATTGCTAATCTGTGGAATATAATAAGAAAAAGAAGTAAACTGTTATAAGCATAGAACATACCATAACTCAACATGTATCAGAGCTGAGGTGAAGACAAAGCCCGAGCAAGAGCAAGAGCAATCACTGAAGAGAAGATTGGCAAGGCTATCCTAAAAGAACTATGGGGTCCTCAACACTCTTTCCTGCCGAAGACAAGCTCTGTGAGAAAGATGACTATCACGCATGGAAGATGTCTATCGATCTAACCCTAGAAGATCCAGGAGTGCTGGACCATGTAAGAGGCAATATTGTTGAGCCTCCATCAAATGCATCCGCTGCTGCATGGAACAAATGGAAAACCAAAGAAGTCAAAATAGAAGATCATCCGGGACTCTATCGACAAGCACTTGGTGGCCTACATCTCTGAACTGGACACCTCCAAGGAAATCTACGATAGACTGGGAAATGGCACTCACGACTCTTGGAGGATTACCATCCGAATGGTACGTGTTCAGGACTACTCTTCTGAACTATAATGTAATTCCTGGTTTCAAGGAATTAATGGCTAGATGCATTCAAGAAGAAACAAGGGAAGAAGAGCAAGAAATGCCCATGCCTAAAGGTCCTCTTACTGCCTTTTCTTCTCATGCTAAGAAAAGAAATAATTCTGGTACTAAATCAAAAGGAAAGTCTGGACCTAAGGGTGGAAGAAAAGGACGATGTTACATCTGCGATAAAGCAGGTCACTATTCAAGGGAGTGCCCTGATAGAAAGGACTCACACCGGGACAATGACCAAAATCCCTTTGATGGCAAATCAAAGGAATAACAAATTCAACAGCAAAGGTAAGAGGAGAGCTGGGGATCGAGGAAGAGGACAACCATTCAAGAAGGCTAGAAAGTCCAGAATGTATTAAATGCACCTGACCTCAAAAGAACCGAGTGTCCATCTCGGCAATGGAAGACAAAGGCTACAAGGTAACCTTTAGCGATGGCAAGCTACGCATATGGAAAAATAATGTTAAAGATGCCTTTACTCTTGGGTTCCAAGTTGATTCATTATATCAGGTCGATGGAAGTCCGCTAGGTGTCATGTCTTGTGACACAACTCTTCAGTCCAAACTTTGGCATCGGAGGTTTGCCCACCTTCATTACAAAGCTCTACCCGATGTAAGACAGATGGTAACAAGGATGCCCGAATTCCAAGTAGAGAAAGAAGGTGTATGTCCGGGATGTGTTGAAGGAAAGCTCAAAAGGGGACCATTCCCCTCAAGCCAAAGCAAGACCTCCGATATATTACAATTGGTTCACTCAGGCATATCTAAGGCTGGCATTAAGAGGGAGACTACTACACCACGTACTCCTGAGCAGAATGGTGTGGTGGGAAGGAAGAACCGCATGATTGTGGAAGCTGTCCGGTCCATGCTACATAATCAAAGACTTCTAAAGTTTCTATGGGCTGAAACTACAAACACTGCTGTATATGTACAAAATCGATGCCCTCATCAAGCATTGGGTTCCAAGACTCCTGAAGAAAAGTTCACCGGTAAGAAACCTGATGTTTCTCATTTTAGAATTTTTGGAAGCCCTGTATATTTTCATGTGCCGAAAGAGAAAAGAAATAAATTGGGTGCATCTGGAAAGAAGGGAATTTTTGTGGGCTATGGTGAAAATACTAAAGGCTATAGAATCTATGTAGCCGGTCAAAGGGAAGTCGTAATTAGTCATGATGTCACCTTTGACGAAGATATGGCTCTCAGCAAGGTGAACAATCTTCCGACTTTGAGGAGCTCTCAAGAAGCCGACACCAGGGAACCGAAAGAAAAGGATGATGAATCAATGCCTGATGTAGAAGAACCCATGGATCCGATTGATCCTCCTCCACATGAACCTTCCTCTTCTAGGAAGAGGCCTTCATGGCTTAGGGGGCTACTTGATGATGTTGAAGGACATGTTGCACCCCGAGGAACCTTTCGTGAAAGTAAGAAACCTAATAGGTATCAGGGATACCTGACCATCATGAGCACGATCATACAAAATGAACCTTCGTCATTCTCAGATGCCGTCAAGCATCAAGTATGGAAGGATGCTATGACCGAAGAATATGAGTCTATCATGAAGAATGATGTTTGGGAAGAATATGAGGCTCTTGCTCGTCTTCTATCTTTTTGTGACTTTCTTGACTTACAAAAGCTTCAAATTTTTGGAGATTCGATAGTCATCATCGATCATGTACAGTCAAAACATATCATAAAAAATATCAATCTTACATGATAGATGAACAGGATTGAGGCTTTATGGAGTTGCAGGAGGGACTACTCAATAATCCACATTGATATGGATAAAAACAGGAGGGCAGATGCTTTATCTAGAAAGGGCCTTTCATCTCCACAAGATGTCTAGATGATGTAGATAACGGTGGACAACATCTCTTACCAGATCCAAGACTTTTGCATGCCGGGTACATAATTTTCTATTCATTGTTGTCTATCTAGTATGTATCTGATTGGCACTATTTAGATTTCCTTCTTGAAAAATATTCACATATATTTGGCATCTGGCTCTGATTACTGTCTATCTATTTTGCCTATATCTTATATTTCTCCATATGATCTATATGTAGCAGAACAGAAATAGTGATTTTTTCCATTCCACATTATGTGGTTTTGGTCCACATATATCAGCCATATCTAGTGGTTTCCAAAAATATTTTGCTGTACAATTTTCTTTAATGAATATAATACAAATATATAGTTTTTTTTCGTGCTGAAAAAAAACAATTAATTGTTTAATTATATATAGTTAAAGTTTTGAAATATTTCTATTATTGAATAATGTTATTTTCAATGTTTATATATTTACGATAACTTTTAAAATGCTATAATGAAAATAATGAAAAAACATTTTAAATAGTAAAATAAAATCAAAATCATAATGTCATTTAATATTGTATCACTAAACAAAAAGATCTCAAAATTTATAATAGTAAAATTATACCAAAAACTCAAAATCTTCCCATCTTAATCTTACATTTATAAAAGTTACAAATTCCTTATGGTAAGCTGTAATTATATTAATGAGAGTAAATACAAATGATAGTGCTGGCATGCATATCCAAAAGTTAAAAATTCTTTAACTTTATACTCTAATTATATTAGAGTGAATACTCATGTTTAGAAAATAGTGATGGCGTATAAATTCAAGAGAGTCAAGGAAAAGAGAAATTGATTACAGTATTCGAAATCTTATTTATATTAAAAAAACCCCTCATTTTGTAGAGTATTTACCCATATTGAATAGTCCTATTGATATTCAAAAAAATCCTTTTTTGTAGGGTATTTACCCATCTTGAATGGTCCAATTGATATTCCGAAAATCCTCATTTTGTAGAGTATTTACTCATCTTGAATGGTTGAAATGAGGGTACGTTGCTAAACCAGAATCTACATACATGAGTCTTAAAAATCAAAGCATATAATAAAATAATTATAATAATCGGAGAAAACAGCATAACATAACCCATTTGCCAGGGGTTCACTAGTCACTCCGTCTGTGGCTTTTATGTGGTGGCGTACAGCGTCCATAGGTCTCATATATTTTCCCTCACTTTATTCCTGTTTCTTCTAATCTATGTAATATAAAACCATCATACTATGCAGGGCAAGGTAGGATTGATGAGAACTGTAGACCTACAGAATTTCTGACTGGAGTTTGTTCATCGCTGCTGGAAAGCATGCGTTGGCTGCGTTTGTTCTCCAGTCAGACACTGCAGCGGCCATGGCTTTGTACGAACTGCCCCCTTCTTTCAACGCATTCATGGCCTTCTCCTTCAATTCTCTTGCTCTCGCCCTTACCCTCACCCCACTTTCTCCTTCCATCAACTCCCTAACTGCTCTCTCCACTTCTCCTCCCTTTACGAAATCATCGCTCTCCATCTTCGCTGCGATCGCCACCTTAAACTCTTTAATCAGTAGAAGCCTGTTTATTTTCTGTTCCGCAAAGAGAGGCCAACAGATAATCGGCACTCCATGTGAGATGCTCTCCAGGGCAGAATTCCAGCCACAGTGAGAAAGGAAACCGCCGGTGGATGGGTGAGAGAGAACATGAATCTGAGGCGCCCATGAAGCAACAACAAGTCCTCGGTCTCGGGTTCGACTCTCGAATCCCTCGGGTAACAGTTGGAAAGCTGTGTTTCCTCGATGGACAGAAAGCTGCTGGACGGACTGCGGAGCACCCACAGAAAGCGATGTTGACTTGCTTCCAATCCCATGGCGAGTTCGGTCACCTGAGCCCTGGGCAGAGCGGCTCCGCTTCCGAAAGAAACGAAGAGAACCGAGGAAGGCGGCTGATTATCTAACCACTTGAGGCAATCCGCCCTTCCGTTTTCCACAAGTTCATCGTTGAGTTGAAGCGACGATGATGAGATGAGCGGCCCAACTGGATAAATGTGGGGCATTCGACGAATCTCCTCCGTGGGATTAGATATCTTTCTTTCCACAAGAGCTTTGATCGCTTCATGCTCTAGTTCCTCGAACGTGTTTACCAAAATGCCCGTTACTTCCCACAGACGTGAGCAATGGTTGAGGATCCAGTAAAAGCTTTCATCCGACCTGTCCTGAAAGGGAGTCGGCATATCACTGCCAGGGATCGGCGGAATGCCCGGTAACACTATTGGAAAATCTACATCCTTAAACGAAATTGGGATCTCCGAGACAAGCTTGGGAAGAGATAACGTGACTGAAAGCATAGAAGCAGCGGAAGTGTAGAATACGTATGTGGGTATACAGAGCTCGGCGGCCACATCGAACATAGTGGAGCAGAAAACTTCAGTGATGAAAGCAGAGACGGGAGAGGCAGAGTGGGCGAGGGATGTTAGAACATTTTTCACTGATCCTTTCGATTCCTCCAAAAGTTTAGATATGTAAGTTTCTATTTTCAGATGTTGTGCGCCCTCGATCTCCTCCTCCGGCAGCTGGATGATGTTGATGTCGAGACCCGAGGACGCCATGGACTCCGAATAAGCAGCCATGAGACCAGGCGAGAACATCCATTTGCTGGTGATGAAGGTGATGGAGAGTCCATGGCTGCTGGCGAGGCGTTTGGCGAGTTCAGCGACAGGAATGAGATGGCCCATTCCCGCGGAGGGAAAGATAGCCACGTGGGGCTTACGGCTTTCCATGGGTGTTCAGGGTAACAGGGAAGAGTTTGATCGGTTTGTAATGGGTATCTCGCTTCGCTCCGTACATATCATTTTATTCCGCCGCCCCACGCCTTCCATTCCATTCTCTCCTCAGCGAAGATGAGGTAAACGTCATCACTTCCGTAAGCAAGCTTGAAATCGTGGGATGACGAGTCTTGAAATGTGTCATACTTAAAAAAAATACTGACGAGTATTTAAATATAAAAGATTCATTTATGTTGATTGGATCATTTTTAATTTTTCTCGAGAGGGGGTTAGAATAATTTTAATATGGTCATTATTATTATATTTTATAAAATAATAGGGGGATAATAAAAATTAATATTATCAATAACCAAATGGTTGGGAGGGGATGAATTAAATGGAGAAATATGGTTTATTCTAGGGAAGATGGCTAAGAAATTGCATGGAGCATGGTGTCAATAGGTTGTACAGGAGAAAAGAGATGGGGGGTTATAATGCTAAAAGGATCATATGTTGTGGAGCTAGAGAGGCAAGGGTAGGAGGGTGGATCAAACATACTATGGGTTGGGGGCATGGAATGAAGAGGGAATCTTAGAGGATGTTGCACTTGCGATGAAGCGACTGGTATAAAAAGCCACAACATTAGAGGAGGAGCCAATGGGATAAGTAGTCGTGGTGCTTGAGGAACCACTCAGGTGGATAGTCGTGGTGTTGAGGAAGGATCTAGGTCATTGGAACGTGGGGTTGCAAATGCAAAAACATCATTGGGTGCATTGAAATGGAAATCCAATAGAGATGTAAACCAAGGGGAGGAAGGGTGCAAAGGAGGGGAGTAGGTATGGGGAAGGACCTCACACTCGCTAGGTGAAATGAAAGAGATCTGATCAAGAGTAGTGGGGAATGAAGAAGAGGTCTTGGAGTAAGTAGAGGAATGCAGAGGAGAACTAATGAAATAAATGATATGTTTAGATGGAAGATTGACATGAAGTTGGGGGGAGTTAGGAAAAATATGGTGGCTAGGAGGATCAATGGTTCGAAACTTGGAGAGAAGGTGATTACGTTTTTTAATTTGTTTATCAGAGTTGGAAGCAAAAGTTTTCGAGGTTGAATAAAATGGCATGCTTTCAATGCTATCTCATAGATAAGAGTAGAAAATAGAGCTAATATTTAAATGGAGATGAAAATATTTGAGAGAGAGATGACTAAGAGCTGACTTAATGAAATTAATTTCAACTCGAAGAATAACTTGGCTAGCACTTATGGATATGAATGTAAGATTATGCCTTTTGGGATGGGATTGGCGAAACTAAGTGAAATTGGGAAAGATGGAGGCATCCATGTATGATTTTGGAAAAAATTAGATCAAGAACTCTCTTTGCTATTTTGTTGCGAAGCTTCTCAAAGATCCTTATGTCTCGAAGACAATCCTCTCCATGGAGGTTAAGAATATGTAAATGCAAGTTTCCATAGTTTTTCATGTTGGATATTACTTCTGAATATAAACTATGTGTGAGAAAAAGTTGTGTTTGACATTTTGGGTAAACACTTCACTCATCATTACGGACAAAGAAGCCAAACAAAAGATAATAAGAGAGTGTTGTGAATGAGAATAAATAGATAGGGACAAGATTTTTTGGGTAAAAATTTAAGCAAATTTAGAACAAAATGAGTAAAGATAAGGAAAAGAATTAATTGTTGGAAGAAAATGGGAATAAATTAAAATAAAAGAGATGAAAATAACCTAAGGATGAAAAAAGGAAGAAAAAGTTCAAAAATTAAAGAGCAAGAGAAGGGACAAAGAAGCCAAAGGAAGATAAAAAGAGAGAGTAGGAATGAGAAAATATTAGGATAGAGAGTCATTGAGGGAGAATTTAAAACAAATTAATAAATTACAGATAAAGATATAAATTAAATTAAATTAAAAGAAAGGGAGGGAATTGATCAAGAATTAAAGAACAAGTGAACAAAGAGAGTGGGGGGGACAATGTGGAGAGGAAAAAAAAATTGGAAGGAAAGAGAATAAAGGAAAGGGATAAAATAAGAGATGAATGGGTGAAGGAGAAGGATAAGAAAAAATGGGTTGGGGCGGGAGGAGAGAAATAAAGTAAACTAAGGAAATTATTGACTAAGGTGGTGAATCGTAAGTTTCCAAGAATGGATGAGATTGTAGCCATCTTCACGGTTGAAATTATTTCGATGTTTTTCCATTTGAATAACTTCTTAGAGGATTCAAGTGGTATAGAAGGGTTTTGAAGCCAAGATTTTTGTACACACCAAATCAAATGAGATGGTTATATTTATGCGAATGTTACTCGATGGCTGATTTGGTAGTGTAATTACGATTATGATTGGTGTCAACAACATGTTCTTTGAAGCAAGTTTGGAGGGATCTACCTGTTTGACCAATATGATATTTTCCATACAAGTATGGGATTTGATAAAGACCTGAACCATGCATCGGATCATATCTATCTTTAATAGGTTTGAAGAAGTGCTTGAGGGTTTTATAAGGTCTAAATAATGTTTGAATATTCATTTTAGAAATAATTTTGGAGATATAATCAATGGTACCATGTATGTATGGCAAAGAGATGCAGGCTATGGGTGGGGCTTAGGGGGAGGGAATTGAGGATTTCATGTAACAATCCTGGTAAAAATTCATGTAAACAAAAACATAAGACCAAGGTCATGGGACATGTATTCCAAGTTGAATGGTGGGAAAAGAATCCTAGTGGGTGTTCATTTTGATTATTATGGCTAAAGGAAAATGACAAAGGCTTTGGACAACAAAAATGGATTTTTTGGAAATTTATTTATCAAAATAAAATAAATTAGGAGAAAAGGAAGGTGAAAGGTCATAGGATGCATGTGAGGAGGAAAATGAAGGAAGCTAGAGGAAATTGAAGAAAATAGAGACCTCATTGATAAAAAGGCTTTTGAGGACCAATTCATAGACTTTTGTCAGTTCAGTTTTCGAGCTCTCTCTCTATTCTCTCTCTCTCTCATACTCTTGGAGACTTAAAGTTTTCATGGAGCACTTCAGCATTGGATTAAGGAAATCAAAGAATGAAAAGGGAAGCAAATATCAAGCAAGGAAGAGCAGTATCAAGTATCTACAACAAGATTATTTGCAGGTATCAATGTATGATTTCCTTGCTAGTTATAGCATGCATGGGTATGCATGTGTGTTCTTGGTTCTCTTGCTGTCATGGGCATGGGTTTGTCCAAGTGTGACATTGTTCTTCAGCATTGTCTTTCCATTTCTAGATAGCCATGGTGTGATGGGGTTCTCATGTTTTGGTTGAGTTAGATTGTGGGATGGATTTGAAACTAAGTGAGGTGGTATCTAAGAGGAAAAACACATGGCCTAGTGATCCCTGAATCAGACTGTGGATTGCGGTAAAGCCTTGACCTAGTAACCCCTAAATTGGACTATGGGTTGCGATAAAGCCAAATTTTTTGTTACCTCGGTGGGCCTAGAAATCCTTGATCGGTGAATGTCAAGATATATGGTAAATACTAGAGGTGGGTGCCCTCGATTAGGCCTAAGGATCATTGGCCAATGAATGGCAGGATAAATGGTAAATCCTGGATGTGGAGTCTCGATGGCCAAGGGATCTGCGACCATTGTATGGTGGGATGTACGGTAAAGCCTAGAGACTAGGAGATAGGAAAATTCCTCACGGTTTATGTGGAGAAATCCAGTGGCATCCATGCTTGTTTAGGACCTAGTGATCTAGGGGGCATTGCGGTAAAACTTGGTTCCATTGATGAGGGTGAGGTGGTGTAGCCTCGGGAAGCCCTGGTTGATTTTTCTTATGAAGTCCCACATTCATGCTTGGAATATGGCCCGAGGGTGATTGGATGAAACAAATATTTGGTTCAACCAATTTATGGTTGGGTGGTTCGTGGAAGTCCCGTACCTGGTTGGCTTATGCATTCATTGATAAGAGTTCCTTCTCCTTAGTATTTGATGTGTAAATGTATTGGTTTATATGTGGATTTTATGGTTGTTTTATCCTTGTTATTTATGTTGTTTATATGCTAGTTATGAGTATGTTTTATGACAATGATGAAGTATGGATCTCATCATGTTTTGATTGGTAAGTGAACTAAAAATGAACATATGACCTAATAGATGATAATGCAGCTAATTTGATAAGGCATCAATGCTTCTTAGTGATTCTCATATAAGTATTGTTGGCATTATGATATAGGTGTTTTCCTTGATGGAAACTCACTCACAGGTTAGTTCAAATTTGATAAAGGGAAACTCACATTGTAACAGGTCAATTCAGAGGTAACAGGGCAATGGTACAGAAGATCAAGAAGTTGGAACAAAGGACTACAGATTAGAATCAAGAGGTTGAAGAAAAAGGATGTTTTAAGTCAATTTAAGCTATATACGCAGGTACACCTTGTCAAAGTAGCGTATACAAGTGGGTTCACTGTACAGAAGGAGCATATATGTATGCACTGACTTTCACAAGAGGACAAGCATGTATGGGTTGGAAAATCAAGGAAATTTAAGATTAAAGAATACCAAGGGTCAATAGCATGGTATTAGCCCACACTTTTGAGCGGGGTAATGGTTATTTGATCCCGTCCAAGAATACCATAGGTTCTAAGTGTTGTTTTGGTCTAGGTATTGAGAGGCCAAAAACTATATAATGAGGAGAAGATCAAAGGGTTAGGTGTGCAAGTGAAAGGGTTTTTCATGAATACTTCTATCTGAAGTATATATTATGTTGTAAGGATTATGGTTATGAGATGATCTGAAATATCTTGTGCACCTTTTGATACAATGTTGGATCAGGATCATTAGACCTGAAATGACTTATCATTGTATGATCTAATAATTGTTGGGCTAGATCTGAATACTGACGCATGTTTTATCCTATAAATGTTATGATCTAGGTATGACTAAATTCTGGAATAGTTGTGAATTTTTAAGTTAGTATTTGCAGATCTATATGTTGGTTTGCCTTGGTGAAGGTGCATATACACGCTGGTTCGACTCTTCCAAGTAGCATATGCAAAAGAAAAGCCTATTATTTAGAAATGAATGATCTATCTGATCAGTGTTGTTGTTTTATTGTTGTCTGTCAATGATGTCTTCTTAGATCTGAAAGTAAAACTAAATGCATAAGGAGATTGAGTCTGATTGATTGATTGATTAAGTGAGAAAGGTGATCTTTGCTGCTGTTTGTTTAGATCTCTATAATTTGATAGTAGATCTTCATAATGTTATTGGTTGATATAGTTTTGATTTAGAGGTTTTTATGATTCAGTAATTTTGGACATATACGCAGGTTTGGTTAAACGAAGTAGCGTATACACACATGTTGGCTTCACTAAAGTAGCGTATACATTCTGACATATAATTTTTGAGGTTGCAATTGGTTATGGATGATGATGCAGGTTTCTGGGTTCAGCACAGTGTTCTAGTGACAATGATCTGACTTTTCATATTGACCGATTAGGTCTTTCTCAAAATCGACATGCATGAGTTTCTGATGAGGGAATATTCAGTTAACTAGAGTGATACTTGTGGATGCACTAGTGCAACAACTAACTGTTAACTCTCTATTAGTTCCACAAATAGTTTGAAAATAATTTAACTTAACATAACTTAGTAAACTGAGTGCTCTAATTTACAACTCAATTTAAACTCATCTTGGACCCCTAAAACTTAGGGAGAACATATACATCACTTCAGAAAGACTTCCAACTAGAAGTTCCTAAGCTAATTAAGTTAATTAAACATAATTAACTATTTACAAGTTGATATGAGAATATAATTCGATTTTAATTATTAGTTTAATTCAAGGACAAATTAAACTGGAATTTCTTGTTGCCATTTCTCAACACTCCCTCTCAACAAGTGTTATAGATCTAACCTGCAAATATATGACAATGCAAATAACCCAAGAAATAACAAGATATGAATATAGATAGAATTGATTCACTTTATTGATCAAACCCTTAAGGTAGGGTAACACCATACATTCACTCCTTAAGGAAGGAGAACACTCCACAAGCCATATGCATGTTCATACAATAATCCTTCACATCTCTCAATGTGGAGTCTCTAGCCTCTATATAGGCCTCATACATACAATACCATGGGTCATTACCATGGTTCCCTCAATACCATCTATCTAATACCATGGGCCCATAACATTATTACTAACTACTTGTGGTCCCTTACATGATACGGGTTAACCACCTTATTTATTACTATGGCCCATCCCATTATTGCATTATTCCCTTGGGTACCTCCCTTTGTACCCCATATTATCGCCCCTAGGTATATAACAACAAGAAAGGTATTATCAGCTACTCTGATCCTGTCTCTGTGAAACATGAATTTACATCTTGACAATGCCTTTTTCAAAATGTCAGCATCTTTCTCCTCTGTGGGAATGTACTCTGACAACATATTATTAAGTTATTATTGAGTTTGAGCTTCAATGTTATTGATGGGTCCAGTGTGAAAATTTGATGAAACATTGCCTTCATATTGTGTTGTTGTGTACCAGGAGTATCCAATATGAAAATTTATGAAACGTGGTCCCTAGAGGAAGAGAGAAAGTCATAGCCTTCTGTATGTCGGCGCCTACGTACTAGTAAACATATCGACTAGTACAAGAGCTAGCTGGTTGTAGCTCCCTTCTAGTAGAAGCTGTAGAACGAGAGAAGGTTGTAGCCTTTTGCAGGTGGGTTTCTGCGTACTAGTATGAGTCTGCACCAGTACAAGATTGTAAACATATTTTCTTTATATTAAAAGAAGACAGAGATGACAACATCAGGTGGTTTTTCTCCCGCATTGGGTTTCCATCGCAAATCTTGGTGTTCACGTGTGTTGCTTATGTGTGATGGTTTATTATATTATTACTACACATATTTACTATTTAATAAAGTACTAAAGCACTGATTATAGATCAACACGTGATGAATTAACTAAATCATAAGTTCACTGGATATACATTGGTTTCCTTAATAACAGTTGTGTGCACATGCGATTTCACTTCACTGAAGTAGCGTATATAAATTTGATTATGAAATGAAAAGTTATTAAATTGTAAATACTGATTCACCCCCCCGCTCAGTATTATTTCCAACAAGTATGAGACTTATTGATGGTGCTAGACCTGCCAACATGTCAGGGAATCTCCCTGGTAAGAAGTCCCAATTAGACCTCAGACCGTTTGGTGTAGGAGTCCCAGCAGTGGGTCGTATGATATCACCTTGACCGCAGTTTCGCACAGAGGCAAGTAAGATGTCCCTGTTGGTAGCAAGGGTGTGACAACTGCGGCGAGTCAAGGAAGGTGCATGAACGGTTCTAACACATGGAAAGTGGGGTGAGTGCGCCCCTTGGAAACCTGTAATAGTACGCGGCTTGGAAGGGAACACATGAGTGAAGATGCATCACAAACTGGAAAGCAAGTTAGCGAGCAATCCAAAGTGATGGTTAAACCAATCAACACATTTCAGTAAGATTCATACATACTTATACAGAATAGTCCATACATGCATGCATAAGAAAACAAATACATATATCATTTAGAGTAAACAAGATAGTTGGAATATAATATGACATATGCATGAAATGTGCTGACTCTGTTATATTAAGAAGTGTAAGTTCTAGTCATACAATATATCCATGTCCAACCACTAGTTCCAATAGCAGAACGTTACAACCACAACTGCCTGCTCCTCCAAAGATATATATTAGCTCTGCAAAGTGGAGAAGCCAAGGCTAATAGATAATAAGAGAGTGTTGGCAATGAGAATAAATAGATAGGGATAAAAATTCATTGGAGGAAAATTGAATCAAAATTAATAAATTAATTAAATATAAGGAAATGGATTAACAAGTTGAAGAAAATGGGAATGAGTTAAAATAAAAGAGATGAAAATGACCTAAGGAAGAAAAAAATAAAAAATTAAGGAGCAAAAGAAGGGACAAAGAAGCTAAGAAAGATAATGAGAGAGAGTGGGAATGATAAAATTAGGATATAGATTCATTGAGGGAGAATTTAAGACAAGTTAACAAATTAATTACTAAATTAAAAATAAAGATAGGCATTGCCTATCGAGGCCACAATTTTGTCTAGACAATGAATTTATCGCCAAAATTCGACATTTTGATTTTTTAAGAAATCTAATTCTGGTAGTGTTTAAATCATTTTTTTGATAGCAGAAATGGATTTAGCACCATCAAAGTAGGTTTTAACCCTGTACAGAAATTACCTGCATACGAATTCTAAAACACAGAAAATAAACAATGCAAGAGCATAACACATATACACATAGATTTTCCCCTGGATCCCAAAACCGGGACTACCAGCTTGATTTTTCATTATATTCCTTTTAATGTTACAATACATATTTATACATGCCAAAGCATCCAATACCATGGACCAAAAACCATCGCGTCCAAAACCATGGACCGAAAACCATAGGTAGGTTCGCCCAACCTAATATAGGGTCGAAAAAAAAAAATTCCCGGGGCGCTGCCCCGGACCCCGTAGAGGGGGGCTACCCACCCCCCTCAAACCCCTCGGACAGGGGGGGCTACCGTCCCACCACTGCGCAATCGACACAACAAAGGGGGGGCTCCGCTCCCCCTCTAACCCCCTGGTTCACTACGTGGGTTAGTCGTGGAAAGAATATAACACAACCCAACAATCTCCCACTTGTTGTTTTCTTTCCACATGGGGCCACAGGAGAGCTTAGTCATTTTTCCAGCCCTGAAATGCCCATTGTTTCTCTACACCAAGAGAACTTCTTAGAGCTCACAGATTTTGTCAATGCATCTGCAGTATTCTTCAAAGTGTCCACCTTTACGAGCAACACATTTTTATCTTCTATCATATCCATCACAAAGTGATATTGAACATCAATGTGCTTTGTCTTTGAATGATAAGCAGGGTTCTTTGCCAAGAAAATTGCACTTTGGCTATCACAGTCTATTCTTATAGCTCCCTGCACTAACCCCATACTTGAACACAATCTCTGCAACCAAACTGCTTCCTTGCTTGCATGAGTGGCTGCCATGTATTCTGCCTCTGTAGTTGATAGTGCCACTACCGATTGTTTCTTACTCATCCAACTGACTACACCTCCGAATAGGTTAAACACATACCCACTTGTAGATCTTCTCTGATCCAGATCTCCAGCCCATTCTGCATCAACAAAGCCACGAATATCCAACACTTTGTCCAATCCTGGTCTTCCTTGGTAGCACAAACCATAATCACTAGTGCCACACAAATACCTAAAAACCCGCTTCACTGCTGTCTAGTGCTCCTTCCCTGGTTTTGACATAAACCTGCTCAATACTCCCACTGCATGTGCAATTTCTGGTCTAGTACAGACCAGTGCATACATTAGGCTACCGACTGCACTTGCATATGGAACACGGGACATGTCCTCTTCCTCTTCTTGTGTCTTGGGACACTGTTCAACAGATAACCTCACACCTACAGGAATAGGAACCTTCACCGATTTACTATCCTGGATATTAAACCTCTGCAGTATTGTCTCGACATACTTCCTTTGGTTTAACCAAAGCTTCCTCTTTGCCCAATCTCTTTTAATTTCCATCCCCAAAATATAGTTTGCAGCACCAAGATCTTTCATGTCAAATTTGGAGGACAATTGGGTCTTCAAATCCTGGATAATTTCTTTGTCATTTCCAACCAGCAGCATATCATCCACATACAAGACTAGATAAATAACACGGTCACCAATTAATTTAAAATACACACAATGATCTGTTTTGCTTCTGGTGAAGCCAAGTGTTATAGACATTTTTGTGCCTTACAGCTTTGAGCATGAAATGTCCATAATCCAAGGGATCCAAAGTCCCTAAAAGTGTTGTTCCTGCCCCTAAAGGAACAAGGTCAACCAATGACAGCTTCTCCCAGAAGTTCTCCACCTAAAACTGCTCAAAACTAGTCAAATCAGGATCAATTCAAAAGCTCTACTAGCTGCCTACGTTGCAAAGCACCCCAATACACTAGCTAAGTGCGTTGCAACGCACCTAAATGCACTACCCAGGTGTGCTGAGCGGGAAATGACAAGTGGCAGAGTCATTCAACGAGGTGGAGAGACAATGGAAGCTTCCAAAATCTTCTCCAATGACACTTGCCTCACTGAATTCGACCAGTGATGAGTAAGAGGCTCTCAGTCTCCAAGTGGAAGCAAGAACTGACAGAGAGAAGCCACAAGTCAAAACATAAGCTGACTCATCCTCTCTGCTTACATCTATATATGGATCCCTCATCCCAGAGATCCAGAGGCTGGAATTTTGTACTTTGCAGAGAATTGCTGTTGGTTTGAGATTGAGATTAGTACATTGGGTGATTTATGCTTTGTTGGAGGAGAGGAAGGGATTCCTTTGCTGGGAGGTAGATGCTGGATCGGGACTCACTTGGTTGTATCTCCTCTTGGACTTTCTTATCATATCAATAAAATTATTTGAGTTTCTCCTACATGCTGTGTATCAATGATGTTTTGTTATATTTGCATGTTTAGCTTAATCTGATCCTGAGCTTTTTATGAATGTAAATCTATATCTTCGTGTAGTTTCTCTCTTCTGTGATCTTGCAGGAATTCGGTGAAGCTGGGCCGGTAAGGGAGCAGGGAGCTGGGAACTATTGAAGAGAGGAGCGATTGGATCAACAAACTAGCGAAAGACATAGGTTAGTTACATCCTTCCTCTTCATTTACATTTCATAAAGAAGAATACTCAAGTAGTTTTCCTTGTTTGTTGCTAAGGCACTATCACACCTTAGAGTGGGATAGGGGCGTTCTGAATAGATACTTTTCCCAACAACAAATTTGCGACTCCGCTGGGGATCGTATCTAGTTAGTTTATTTGTGTTTCTATTGTTGTTCTTCTCATAAACTTAGGAGTGGCGAATCGAACTGCATTTGCCATTTACAAATGCAAAGTAGAGATCTGCTACTCTAGTCCACTCACTGGGCCTGTTTATGATCTGAACAACTGATCCACAAATGATCTAACTGCCCTTTGTGATAGCTCTTAGTCCTCCTTTAAATCATCCTTCTAATTGTACCTTATTGATAGCTTTTATCCGGCCAAAAACCATAGATCAGACTGCAAACCGTGACCCAGAACCCAGAGACAATTCTCGTTTCTGCTTCAGCGCAGGCTCTGTGAAGAGACTCCGCATTTCAACGCAGGTCCCGAGAGGGCTACTTGCGCTGCAATTCAGTTTCTCTGTGCAACAGGTGCGCTGATCAGCCTTCGCCTTGTGCAGCTGTGGTTCTTTGCCTCCTTGTGTTCAGTTTTATCTCTGATTTTTGCAGCCTGTTATCAGTGTGTGTACCTATCTGAAAACCCCTTTTCTTTGCCTTAATTCCGCCTCAGTTGTATAAAAGAAACTATATTTGTTTTTGTGTATTTGTTACATCATTTGCAGTTTCCCATTACAAAGGTAAACTAGTCATACTGTCGCCTTTAGATCTAGACCTGTCGTAAGTGTCGTTTTGATCTTAGGAGTAAATTTGTTTGCTGTTGACAGTTGATTGTGCTTTTACTTTTGTCTTTTGGTTTGAATTTGTGAATTTCTAGTGTCGAAACAAGTGTTTACTTCAAAATCATAAAGTGTCGTAATCGTCTTTTTGATTTCAAAAAGAAGCTTGTTTGTGTTTTTCACTTGAAATCGAATTCAAATTTGTACAACAACTTTCTTTTTAGGCATCAATATTAAGAAAGTGAAAACAAATACATGCATTTGTGCATTTGCATATTGATAGTTTGTATGGTTTGATTTAGGAAAAGTGCATTTACAGTGTGCTCTATGCTCTTTGAGAAAAGATTGTGTCTTTCTTTTCCCCTTGTAGCTAGGATTTTCATTGTTGAAAAGAGATAAAAGCTTGCTTATCATCTTTAGACTGCATTTAGGAATTGTATCTACATCTCGTGGTGATCCAAAAAGGCAAACTTCTAAGAAAGATCAACCTAAAATAAATTGAATGAACTTAACAATGCTTTGTAACTTAACGCACAACATAGAGGTCTAGGCTAGAGACGTGTTCCGGCGTTGTAAAACCTGGTGACTGTCGGCCTCACTGATGGTTGGGTGATTCCTCCTGAGAGACGATAAGCGCCAGTACGGATTGTGCTCCCACGTACCGTCGAGTATATATTGGGAGACCCCTATAGGCATAAAACCTTTATCCATAGGAAGCCATGTCGGCCGCCCTACTGATCGTAATGCACTGAACACAGTATTCGGGAAGATTGACCGCCCGTACCTTAAAAAGTATTCTGCGGTTTTGCGATTGGTTTGGCACACCCTCTACCTAGAACTCCAGAGCAGTCCCTTTCGTTCCTTTTCAGACTCCTTAACGGAAAAGGTCCATCTGAGCACTTGTCACTTCAGGCTCATTAAAAAATCGAAGGAGACTAGAGTCATCTTTTGCTTTTTCTTGACTCTTTAAAATTGAAAAAGCAAGTTGTGTCTAAAGCGTCTAAAATTCATTTAATTCGGAAACACATTTCCCCTTTTGTATTTTAGTTGATCGAGTAATCCGCAATCGTGGAAGAAATTCAATTGAAACCCCGTCGTTCGCGGAGGCTTACGAGTCAACCGTCTTTGTCTCCGGAATTGAAAACAGTACGGACAAAGCGAACTCGTTTAACCGGGTCGAAATCTCCTATTAAAGTTAGAACAAGTGTTCCAACAACATCCGAGATTCCGGTTACTCCAAACATTTCTGGAAACCCTGCCTCTACAGAAGAAGTTCAATAGCCACACAGGGACAGTGATACTGATCCTAGTCTGAGAGCAAACACTTGTGTTACTGAACCAGTTCCATCTGCAACCAGTTCGGAGAGTCTTGCTCCTCAAACATCTGTCGCTGTCGATTCAACCCCTTCTTCGGCACCAGAAATATTTTACGGACCTGACGGTCTTCCCCTTCCACCTGGTTTGATTGCGATAGAGGAAATTGTAGAAGATCCGCAAGCAAGTACTCCAACACATTTTGGAGTCGCGGTCACTCTACTTCCTTCGACATCAGAAGTTAGTCTACCACCAGTGGAAGTTCCTGTAGAATCGCTAGGTAATCTTTTGGATAGACTCAAAATGTCTGAACAACCGTAAACATCTAGGACTGTGTCGACTGACACAGCGACAGCAGAACTCCCTGCCGTCACTCCGACAATGTTTGTTGGCGTACCATCTGTCCCGACTAGCTCACAACCACTAGAAGGAGTCCATCAAGGGGCTATTTCGACAGTATGGTCTGTTCCTGTTTGTTCCTCCGGAATAATATCCGGCAACTCTTATGTTGAGACTCACCAAATTGATCCATTTGGAGGTCAATTTGGGCAATCCAGCCCCCAAGGGCAGAGAATCCCCTTGAGTTCCGGATTACCACCGTATGGGGGGCAGTATGCCCTTTCATTACCCCCTCCAGGAGGATATCCATACGGGAGTTCACAACAGTATTCAGGTTATACTGGAGTTACATCAAGTGGTTGGGTACCTATACTACCCCAACAACCAAGAGTTGTGTATTCTATGCAACAATGTGTACCTATGTCAAACATCCCGACTACGCCAGCTATTGTGACAGTGTCACAAGTTCAAACGCCGCCTGTTGTATGTCAACCTCAGATTTCTCAGGTTGTAATGCAACAGCCCCTTGACCCTGTGACTCAACCACAATCGCCGACTGGTGGGGTGACACAGGTCCAAACGGGTACTATTACCCCACACCTTGGTCCAACGGTTAGTATAGCGCAACAGAACATGGCTTCACAACCATGGCTGGTGCAATACCAGCAACCACAATTCCAACAAGTGTACCAAGGTTCTGAGCAGCAGATCTTTGCGAACAGTGGACAGCCGTACATTCAAAACGGTCAAAATCAACCACTTTACAATGTTCATGTCCACCAACCGTATCAGTCATACCAGCATCAACTACATTATGCTGGTATGCAAAGGCCAACTGCTCAGGAAATTCCATCATATCCTGGGTATGCTTCACCTAACCTGAATCAATAGTTACCATTCGTGGCAACTTTAGAGTTACATGATTTACACCGGTTAACGAATGATCCAATTGCTTACGCCCCTTGGTGGCCAGTGATCCCTCATAAACTTCCATCATATATTCCTAAATTTAATGGAAATCCAGGTGAAGATCCATCGAATCACGTGATGACCTTCATCTATGGTGTTCATCAAACACCCTAAACGATGATTCGATAAGGCTTCGCCTTTTTCAGAGGACGTTAACGGGTCCAGCGGCAAAATGGTATATTGAATTGCCTAGAGCTTCGTTCGACAACTTTAGTACCTTAGCCATGACTTTCTTAACCCATTTTCAATTACCAATAAGCTATGAAACGGGAACGGAAATCCTAACCAACTTCAAACAGACAACGGCCACTCACATGAGTGGCAACGTCGTCGTAGGATGGTAAAAACGTACGTTCCCGATCAGCTATTAGCTAAATGGTTTATCAAATCGTTACTTCCTACCATAACGGAAGATGTGGCAAAGGGGGGAGTCGTAACGGAAGAGAAAGTTATCGCTTGTGCGCAATATCTAGACTTGATCTATACTCAGTCTGGCACGCTCTACGACAAAATACCTGATGCCCCTAGACCGGAATTCTCAATTCCTCCTCCTCCTAAATCAAACAATGACTCTCACGCCGGCGATGGCGTGATTGGCACGACAAACGCGAAATCGACAAAGGCTACGTCCAAGAAAGCCCATAAGATTTCAGATCAAAATGCAAAAGACGAAATTCTTGCTTCGGAAGTAAATGCCATATCAGCAGATAAGGGCAAAGAAACCAAAAAACCAGGAAGCAAGAAGAAACAAGGCAAAGGGAAGAAGAAGAAACAGGGTGATTCATCTCCTGAAAAAACTTCTTCAAACCCTCCTGGAAATAGGAAACTAAAATATCCATGTCAAATATGTGATGAGGATCATCGGACAACAGAATGTCCGTACAGAGCTGAGCTTAAAAGATTCTTTAAGAGTTCGAAAACCTCAGCTATGTTAACTGACCCGTTTCCAAATCCAGGAACAAATCTGGTTGATAGTGGAAATACTTCCCCGTCGCAAGTGCTAATGTTGTCGGTTTCGAAACAGCAAAATGATGCTTTGATTTCGACAAGGAACAAAGATTACGGGAATCCGCAGCTGTCGAATGACAAGGATAAAGATCAACCAAGTAGTTCGACAACAACTTCGACAGAAGTTGTACCACCCATCATTCCTGAATTAACAATAAAACCGCCAAAGGGAGTAGTACACAAGTCGACGTTTAATCCCCGTGCTAGAGCGGCACAACATTATAACATAGTGGAAGATTTGGCCCAATCGCCATCCGCTATGTCGACTCTTGAAGTACTACAAAATTTCCCATCCCAAAGGCAGGCTTTGTTATCAGCCATTGGTGGGGTTGATCCAAAGGATTCCAATCTTGTATCCTTCGACCACAAAGGATACGATCCTCAGTTACCAGCTCAACTAGCTTTCCTTATTCAAGTGAAAGCCCTCAACAAAACTGTTCATCGGACAATTATTGATGAGGGGGCATCTACATGTATTATGTCGATGAGTTGCTGGAAAACTTTAGGATCTCCAACCTTGTCGCGATCTTCGACGACATTAAAAGCATTCGACGGAAGGACATATACCCCATATGGTATCCTAAATAACTTGAAGGTTGAACTAGGGGGAAAAACAGTAGAAATAGATGTTGAAGTCATCGATGGAAATCTTGATTACAACATCCTACTAGGAAGACCATGGATATATGCCATGGCAGCTGTTGTGTCGACCTATTTTAGAAAGATTGCATTTCCCTTTCAGGGGGGGATTACAATCGTCGACCAAAAAACTTCCTCCCCAATGGCTCACAAGTTACAGGAAGCATTCCCATGATCCATGGAAGCCCCCATTCGCTTCAGAATATCGGAGTAGGCCTACTGAAAGATCCTATACTAATGGGAACTTTCGCTCTTCCACCTCCAATCAACTTGGCGGAAGTAGCGTCGATAGGTACCTGCAATATGATATATTCCACAAAGATTTCAGAAAACGATATCAACATGGATCATGCAATGGTTTTGCCCCCAAGCCCAATAGAAGTATTATAGCAATCAATGTTTCTAGCATGGGAAGCAAACCCGAATCAACGCTCATCAATCGTTTGGGTAGATAGGTCTAGAGAATATGGTACCCCTTCAGATCCTTGGTCACAAGTGCATGGAACCGACGAAGGAATTGTACAATCAATGTTGATTGAAGGGACACCATGGAATGATTGCCACCATCGTTCCCTCCTTCCAGATTACGAAGAAGATACTCAAGATGACCTTTATCATCCTTCAGTTTTTGAATTCCTTTCAAATACTGTAAATACGGTGGATTCCCAGCGAAACTTATCCAACATTGAAGAGACTATAGCCATAAATATCTCGACTAAAACAGATGTTGAAGAGAATATTTATGTTGGCAAATGTTGTTCTCCTTCAGAACTGGAAATATATAACGCTCTTTTTCACGAATTCAGAGATGTCTTTGCTTGGTCATATAGTGAAATGCCAGGCATCGACTCGAGCATCGTTGAACACGAAATTAAGATGTATCCAGATGTCAAATCGGTACGACAACGGCTCAGGCAGGTGCACCCCAAGAAAGCCGCTGCCATTAAGGCAAAAGTTGAAAAACTTTTCCATGCTGGTTTCATCTACCCAGTTCCTCTAACCGATTGGGTATCAAATATTGTCCCTGTTATGAAGAAACAAGGGACAATTAGAGTGTGTGTCGACTATAGGGATGTAAATCAAGCTTGTCCAAAAGACAACTACCCTACACCCTTCATCGACCAGATAATTGATGAATGCGCCGGATGCAAATCTTTTCATTCATGGATGGATTTTCCGGGTATAATCAAATAAATATCCGCCCACAGAACCAGTCAAAGACTGCATTCATTTGTCCATGGGGCACATTCGCATATCGAAAATTACCCTTTGGTTTAAAGAACGCAGGGGCGACGTTTCAGAGGGCAATGAATTATGCCTTCCATGACATCAAAAACATCGTTCAACCATACCTCGACGACCTTCCGGCTCATTCGCGAAAGCGGACTGATCATCCGCAGCATTTAAGAGCGATATTTCTACGTTGTCGACACTACAAGATACAACTCAATCCGCACAAATGTGTATTTTGCGTCAGTTCTGGTCGTTTACTTGGCTTTGTAGTCTCCAAGGATGGGATTCGACTCGACCCGTGCAAGGTACAGGCAATTATAAATTTGCCTCCAACTTCAAATTTGCTTCAGATTCAGAAACTCCAAGGGAAAGCAAACTTTCTGAGGAGGTTCATTCCAAATTACGCAGATCTTGCTAAAGGTTATACACGTCTTTTGAAAAAGGAGGTACCCTTCGTCTGAGATCAGGTTACGCAAGCTTCCTTTGATGCTTTAAAAGATTCCTTAATGAAAGCATCATTAATGTATGCCCTCGATTATCAAAGAGATTTTAACCTGTATCTGGCTGCAGCAGATACGACCATCGCGATGGTTTTAGTTAAAGAAGTCGATGGAATTTAACACCCTATATATTATTTAAGTAAAAACTTAAATGATACAGAAAGTAAATATTCTTATGTTGAAAAACTAGCGCTTGCAGCTGTTCAAGCGATACAAAGATTTCGACACTATGTCCTCTTTCGGAAAACTACCATTCTGTCTGATTGCAACCCCATGACTTATATATTGTCGCGACAGTTGCCGGGGGGCAAATATTCAAAATGGATAGAAATCCTTCAAGAGTTTGATCTGGAATTTGTAAAATCCAAATCAAAGAAAGCTCTAGTTTTTGCAGAATTATTATGCGATCTCCCATCGTCGTCCAACGATGAAACATCAGAAGAATCAATCGTGGATGAGAATCTGTTTCTGATATCTACAAGCAATCAATGGTATGGAGATATAATAATTTATCTCCAAACCCAAAAGTTTAGGCCTAACACCTCTCACTCCGAACAGAAACGTATACGATACCAAGAAAAAGACTACCTGATCGTCGGTGATACACTTTACCGTCGTGGTATCGATACAGTTCTGAGAAGGTGCCTCACCCAAGAGGAGGTCGAAAAAGCCCTGAATGAGTGTCATTCAGGCGCGTGTGGAGGGCATCAATCTGGATATGCTACAGCACAAAAAATCTTACGAGCAGGATACTTCTGGCCAACCATGTTCAAAGATTGCATAACTGCAGTCAGAAGTTGCCATGCTTGTCAAATTTTTGATAGCAAAACCAGAAGACCATCTGCACCTCTACAGCCAATAGTTGTTGTTGGGCCATTCGCCAAATGGGGCATCGATTTCATGACATGTAACCCCACCTCGACTGGGGGGCATGGGTATATCATAGTCGCAGTCGACTATTTTACCAAATGGGTCGAGGCGATGCCTACATTAGATAACACTGGTGAAACAGCTGCCCTTTCCTTTTTTAATCATGTAGTCGCCAGATTCGGCGTACCACAGGCTATAGTCATGGATCATGGATCGCATTTTCGCAATCACATGATGCTTGAATTAGCTGCCAAGCTAGGATTGTCTCACGACAACTCTACTTCGTATTATCCGCAAGCCAACAGACAAGTTGAAGTGATCAACAAGGTCCTGAAGCGTATGTTGCAAAGGATGATCGGAGTTCAAAAAAGAAGGTGGCACCTAATCCTGTACTCAGCCTTGTGGGCTTACCGAACATCGGTAAGGAATGCAACCAGGTTCACACCCTTCCAACTGGTATATGGCCTGGAAGCAGTCTTACCAATCCAGTGCGAAATCTCGTCTCTTAAACTCGCAATCGATATCCTCCCTGGAACTTCACAAGAAGAGGCCCGTTTCTTGGAATTAATCCAATTGGATGAAACCCGTCGTGATGCCACTTTGGCTAATGAAGCCCATAAGAAATGAGTCAAGGCGCAGTTCGACAAAAATGTCAAACCCCGTGTCTTCTCAGAAGGTGACTTGGTCTTGCTTTACGACCAAGAATCCGATAAATTGGGAGCAGGTAAATTTAATTCTTTATGGTTGGGCCCCTATATTGTTAAACGAGTGTTAGCAAAAGGAGCCTACGAGTTAATGGATTATGACGGAATTCCACTGGCGCAACCTCGTAATGGGTTGTACCTCAAGCGTTACTATGCTTAAATAGTAACCAGTATGCTTTTGTTGTATTTTGTTTTCGCTAAAGTGTTCGTTTTGGTCGAGTAATCCACCTTTTTACATTTATTGCAGATGTCAAACCTTTTGGAGACATGTGTTGGATATGCCGATGGAGCGAGTTGTAGTTCGCAGAACCTGTCCTCCGCAGCCTGGGCCATTTTTGATCCAAGCGGCGAGTTAGTAAGTTTCAGAGGGGTATGTATTGGTCAGTCAACAAATAACATCGCTGAGTATAGCGCGTTGATAGAACTTCTCTCTGATGCCATCACCCATGGTATACGCCGACTAATCGTCAGGCTAGACTCACAACTCGTAATACTACAACTCAATGGTATATATTCTGTCCGAAACCCAACTATTTATCGCATGTTCCTAAGGGTTAAGATTTTGGAAAGACAATTTGATTTTATTCAATACCAACATATTTCCAGAAACTTAAAGACATTAACCGACTCATTAGAAAACTATGTGTTAGATAGACATTTGCAACATTTATAAAAAGAAACACATCATCAATGTTTTACATGTGGATCATATAGCTCAACCAGAATAAAACCCCGAAAATCAAAATATATATATAGCTGTTTATGGTTTACATATAATGTTCTGTAACCAAGAAAAAATCGGTCACATGACCCAAGAACTCAAAATGCTAGGGGGCACCCTAGTCTAATGATGCTCGTGATAGCAAGTCACAACCTGTGCGATCATGCATAAGAGACGAGTCCATCGTCTAGGCACACCAGTAGTATGCCGCTGTAACTGCAAAGGTAGCTCGTCGATCCTCACATCGGGAATACCGAGAGTAAGGCTCTCAACCTGCTCCTGCACAGCTGTGAGAGTCTCGGCCACATCAAGGTCACGAAGAATAACCCTCCCGGCAGCCTCTCCTGCTGGGGCAGCGGCCGGCACTCTCAGACGGACTACTGGACGAACAGGACCAACATCTGCATGAACACAAGAGTTTGATTAAAAGTCTTGATAGAATAAAGCACAAGGACATTATAAATAAAAACAGTAAACAGTGATATGGTCAAAGATTTTACCAATAGCGCCCCACTGCTCGCCGTCCGGCAATACTAAATCCGGATCACCCCAGAAGTCCATGCCAGCATATGGATACTCGGCATAATCCATCTCCTGCCGATCAAACCACCTGAAGAAGGTATCGGAAAACGAAATCTGAGACTAACCAGCATGCCTGGACATATGGTCAACCCATCTCTACAAACGTGGTTCAGTAGTAGGAGGTATGTCGAGTGCAATGTACTGCGGCTGCATCAATGGTATCTTCTCCAAGGCAAAGGCGGTCAAAATAGAACCGAACCCAAAGTTATTCAACCTCCCGTCCTTTATCTTGGTCAACTGACTCTTCATCACAAGAAGTACTACATCACACGAGTTGAATATTTTCGGTTGGAGGCATTCCAAGGCATGCTGCATATAGGATCTGTTGGCTACATGAAGAGACGCACTCCCGGCCATCCTACCAAAAGTAAACAGGATAGACCTAAGGGATCTGTCAGCGACATCTCGGATGATGATCTTGTCGTCCTTACTCGGCTAAGATCCTTCCCTGCAATACTGGCGGACATAATCTCTCACAGAGTCACTCCCTCGGGCCGAACCTGACAAAGAAATGGGGGCACCTCGCCTCGACAAGCCAGTCAAGAAGTAAATGTCTACTACGGTCAAGGGGATAGATTTGCCCCTAATCTGGAAAACTTGATTGATAGGATCCCAAGCATCGAGCAAATACTGCAGTAGGTTGATCTACTGTCTCATGCTAGAGATGCGGAAGAACTTCAACAAACCACAGTTCCGCAGCGCGTTTACTGTAACAGGATCATGTAGGGCAATCATGTCCTCTTCTTCATGTTCTCTTTCTCGCCATGTAAGGGTCATTTTGCTCCAATATCTCTGCAAAAACAAACAAGAGGGGAGTTAGATCCTGATTTTGATGAGAAACAAGCAAAAATTTTCATCAAAAACTGTGCAAAAAAATCCTTTTCTGCGCCCAACGCACCTGCACAGTGTTCCACCTGCGTTGAATTTCAAACTGCCTTCACAATGGCCAACATTCATCGCAGGTTTCGAGTGCCCAAGGTGCGCTGATGGCAGAACTAGCCCATCAAACCCCAGGGGCTCAGAAAAGCAGGGAATGAAGCACAGAATGCAGAAAGGAAACCATGAAATGAAAGAGCTCAAGTTTAGCTCCTACCTAGTCCAGACGGCGCCGAGAATCGTCCACAGAATCTCCCGAAATCAGCTGATGAAAATCAAGGGGGAAGAGGCACCTCCAAAGCTCCAACAAACCATGTTCAAATGAAATGGTAAAATGAGAGGTAAAAATACTTTTTAATTGCTTTTTACATAGTTCAAAGTAAAATATTAGCGTTTTAATCTCATTTTCAAGCAAATGTTGTTCATTTCTAACTAGTTTGATGAAGCAATTGAAAGAACAGTACTATATTTGAAAAGGCAAAGCTATTTATGGTAAAAAATCAAAACTAGACCATGTTATCGAGCAGTTTTAGCGCATAGTTCATGCTCGTTAAAAAATAAACATAAGATCGAGCAAGTGTTTCAATCTGCATTTAAGCTCGTTAAAAAATGAACCATCCTCTGGTAAATAACCACCGTGAATGTAACATTATCAGCCATTAAAGCCTTGGTCGTGTTTGCACCGTCACCTCCACTTTTCCATTGGCCGATCATTCACCTCCATTTGATTGTTTACCCCTTTTGAGGAACAGCTGCGAAGAGTGATTTCACTAGCCATCCTTGTGTCACTGCCGTGATTGGAAAATTCCAACCCTTACCTGGAATCAGCTGCTACCCATTTTATCACTCGTTCCTCAAAAGACGAGTCTTCTTTAAGCTCTTTTCATCTGACTCGTAAAATATGAAAAGATTGCCGAGTTTTGGCCTTCCAGCTCGTTAAAGCGACCGGAAGTGCTATCCCTCCTCTAGATTTTAATCTTTTTGGACCTGAGGGATTATTGCACAAAAAGATCGAGCGCTTGTGTTGTTCGGCTCGTTAAAACTATCAAAAATTCATCCCTTCTGTATTGTTTTATACTTTTTCGGACTTAAGGGATTAGATGACGAAAAAGGAACTCCGGAGTTAACTTTACGTACCTTTTCAGACTCTCTAAAAATGAAAAGGACCGAGTTATCTTTGTCGTTAGACTCGTTAAAAAGATTAATAGCGACAAACTTGTCTTTAGACGAGAACGAGTTTCACTATCGCTAGGCTCGTTAAAACATAGCGATGGGTTTGCCCGAAGGGCAAATTATAGAACAAGCATATGTTATCCTCCTCAAGCTTGAAAAAAATAAAGAGGTACTGGTCAGCAATGACTGGGGAAAAATTGGGAAGAAACTCAAAGAACCTTTATTGGTAGCAAGTCGCTCTTGAACATGACACTTCCACTCCGTGCCTGAGTCGGGTTGGGTTGTTTCATTCACCGGTCACATCACCATGGCCTCGCCATACCATCCACCTTTGGGGTAAATGCTACCAATCCATCACATAAGTGTCGCCGATATGTTCAAGAGAAGTCATCCAGAGAAGTCAACCGTGTCCCATCCACTGCCATACATTATACTTCATTCTTTCATGACCGCCACCCTGAACCATATATCATCAGATCGTTTTCACCTCCATCAAAATCATTTGCTCCGTTCCGTGTCATTGATGTGGGATTCATTAAGGCCCTCCTTTGACGGATCGCTTCTTGTCGACATCAGCTCATTATCCAAGAAGTTGATCTAGGAACATCCCCTTCAGTACTTTGAAGCTTGCATGCCTCAGTGGCAAGTTTCTCACTTCTGGCGACAGGTATACATCAATGACCTTCGACCGAAAGATTTTGCGTGGTGTTCGACGCCAAGTCCTTTATTCACGCCACGTGAATTGTACTGCAGTACCTTGAGGGTCATTATCATTATCGGTGATTCCTCTCGCGCTTGTTAACAGTTTACATCATTGACTGGTAATCAAGCGATGTCTTTCCATGTTCGACTTCGGAACATTTCTCACATGGATCGACTTGTACATAGAGTGAAGATCGGACGAGATTGAAGACCCCGGATCTAGTTTCATCCATCCGGGCTGCGATATATATTCAGGAAAAATAAAGACATTGACATGTACAGCATTGCAGCACAGACAATCATCCTACCAAAAGGATGATGATTTCAGCAGGATCATCAGTTTACCATCGGACGATTGTCTGTCCTATGTACATAAAAATGAATTTATAAAGCTGAGCATGGGAATGCACGCCTCAGCTAGATCATGAAAACAGTATGAAAATAATGTATTGTATTGTATCTTATTACAGGTCTCCTCCCAGCATTGAAAGAACTTCGGATCCTCCTAATAAAGCATTTCACCCGATAAACGGCCTCATACTTTAGGGGGCAACTGTTATAGACATTTTTGTGCCTTACAGCTTTGAGCATGAAATGTCCATAATCCAAAGGATCCAAAGTCCCTAAAAGTGTTGTTCCTGCCCCTAAAGGAACAAGGTCAACCAATGGCAGCTTCTCCCAGAAGTTCTCCACCTGAAACTGCTCAAAACTAGTCAAATCAAGATCAATTAAGAAGCTCTACTAGCTGCCTACGTTGCAAAGCACCCCAGTACACTAGCTAAGTGCGTTGCAATGCACCTAAATGCACTACCCAAGTGCGCTGAGCGGGAAATGACAAGTGGCAGAGTGATTCAACGAGGTGGAGAGACAATGGAAGCTTCCAGAATCTTCTCCAATGACACTTGCCTCACTGAATTCGACCAGTGATGAGTAAGAGGCTCTCAGTATCCAAGTGGAAGCAAGAACTGACAGAGAGAAGCCACAAGTCAAAACATAAGCTGACTCATCCTCTCTGCTTACATCTATATATGGATCCCTCATCCGAGAGATCCAGAGGCTGGAATTTTGTACTTTGCAGAGAATTGCTGTTGGTTTGAGATTGAGATTAGTACATTGGGTGATTTATGCTTTGTTGGAGGAGAGGAAGGGATTCGTTTGCTGGGAGGTAGATGCTGGATCAGGACTCACTTGGTTGTATCTCCTCTTGGACTTTCTTATCATATCAATAAAATTATTTGAGTTTCTCCTACATGCTGTGTATCAATGATGTTTTGTTATATTTGCATGTTTAGCTTAATCTGATCCTGAGCTTTTTATGAATGTAAATCTATATCTTCGTGTAGTTTCTCTCTTCTGTGATCTTGCAGGAATTCGGTGAAGCTAGGCCGGTAAGGGAGCAGGGAGCTGGGAACTATTGAAGAGAGGAGCGATTGGATCAACAAACTAGCGAAAGACATAGGTTAGTTACATCCTTTCTCTTCATTTACATTTCATAAAGAAGAATACTCAAGTAGTTTTCCTTGTTTGTTGCTAAGGCACTATCACACCTTAGAGTGGGATAGGGGCGTTCTGAAGAGATACTTTTCCCAACAACACCAAGTCCCCGTATAAATGTATCAAATTTCTGATACCACATCCTTGGTGACTGTTTTAACCCATACAGAGACTTCTTTAACTTGCATACTAGTTCTTTCTTACCCTTCACCGCAAAGCCTTAAGGTTGCTTCATGTAGATTTCCTCTTCCAAATCCCCGTGAAGAAACGTTGTCTTCACATCCATCTGTTCTACCTCAAAATCAAAAGTAGCAGCAACAGATAAAAGTAATCTAATAGAAGTTACCTTGGCAACAGGAGAAAAAATATCACCAAAATCAATTCCCGGCACTTGGGAATATCCTTTTGCTACCAACCGAGCTTTGTATTTCTCCACCTTCCCTTCTGCATTTGTCTTCTTTTTAAACACCCATTTGCTACCAATGGGTTTCCTTCCAGCCAACAACTCCACCAGATCCCAAGCCTCATTTTTGTGCAAAGATGCCATTTCATCAACCATGGACTCTTTCCAGAGTTTTCCATCCTCTGAATCTACTACTTCCTTCACAGTTCTGGGATCATCATCAGTAACAGAAAAAGCAAAATTTGAACAGAAAGCAAAAGGACTATACCTTTCTGGCTGCCTTCTTTCTCGAACTGATCTTCTCACAGCGGGAGTTTATGGCTCTTCATCTTCTGATTCCTCCTCTGCTGTAGAGTCTGATTCTTCCTCCTTTAGCTCAAACTCTATCTTCTCAGGTTCCTTTGGTTGGACGTCATGTTTAATAACATCTTTTACCTCTTTGAACACCACATCTTAGCTGTACACAACCTTCGGTGTGACTGGGTTCCAAAGCTTATAACCTTTTAAACCATCCTTATACCCAATAAAGATGCACTTTTCAGATTTACTATCCAACTTGGTTCATTTCTCCTTTGGAACATGTACATATGCATCACATCCAAATACCCTTAGATGTGAAAGAGTGGGTTTCTTACCAGTCCATACTTCTTGTGGAGTCTTATCCTCCAACGCTAATGAAGGTGACCTATTGACCAAGTAACATGCAGTATCCACTGCCTCTGCCCAGAATTCCTGTCCTAACACAGCACCACTGAGCATGCTTCTTTCCCTTTCCATCAACGCCTTGTTAATTCTTTCTGCGACTCCATTTTGCTGAGGTGTATATGGAGTAGTCTTTTGCCGTTCTATACCACACTTCTTACAAATTTCTTCAAATTCCTTACTGCAAAACTCTCCACCATTATCTGTCCTCAGCACCTTTATCTTCTTCTCTGTTTGATTTTCCACCAGAACCTTAAATTCTTTAAACCTGTCAAAGACTTCAGATTTCTTCTTAAGGAAATATATCCATGTATTCCTTGAGAAGTCATCTATAAATGGTACATAGTACACAAACTTACCCAGTGATGGAACTTTCACAGGTCCAAACACATCACTGTGCACAAGCTCTAATATCTGTTTCACCCTATTAGCACCAAAGGGGAAACTCACCCGATTATGCTTCCCATATACACAATTTTCACAGAAATCAAAATCCAGAGAGCTATTGCTCATACCTTCTACCATACCTTTACCATGAAGTATTCGAAGGCCCTTCTCTCCAATATGTCCAAGCCTTTGATGCCACAGCATGGTCTTCTCTCCAGAGACCACTAGATTTTCAGCTCCACTTTCAGGAACCACAGAACTGTTGCACCCATCAACAACAGTGCTACCTTGCAGCTTGTACAGAGTTCCAGTCCGAACTCCCCACATCAATACCAATGCTCCCCGAACCATCTTGCAGGTATCCTTCTCAAACACTGTTTTTACACCTGCATCATCCAACTTGCTTACAGAAATCAGATTTCTGGCCAATGCAGGAATATGCAGAACACCCGGAAGTGTTCTAAGCCTTCTACCTTGCAACTTCAACTTTACTTTTCCACGACCAATGATTCTAGCCTTCCTATCATCTCCTAAGAAGACATCACCACCATCGTATTTGTGATACTCGCAGAACCACTCTCTATGGGGAGTGAAGTGAAAGGATGCACCTGAGTCAATCAACCATGCCTCATGATCTACATGTGTACTTGAAGAAGCCAAGTACACATCCCCACCTTCATTTGAGGTGGTTTTCGCCTCTGCATAAGGAGCATCATCAGATCCCTTTCCTTTATCAGGAGCTTTAGATTTACAGTCCCTTTTGAAGTGCCCTTCCTTTCCGCATTTCTAGCACACCACCTTTACAGGTTTTCCTGGAGATTTAGATCTCCCTCTAGATTTAGATCTCCCACTCGATGACTTATTTTTGTTTCTATTCTGGGACCGTCCTCATACAGACAAGGCATCACCATTCTGGCTCTCCATATTTTTCCGTCTCATCTCCTCCGTTAGCAAGGCTGAGACTATTTCATCAAATGGCAAAGCAGTTGCATTGCTACCTATTGCAATAACCAGACTATCCCACGAATCTGGTAGAGAACACAACAAACTGATGCACTTATCTTCATCTGAAATTTTAATATCAACAGATGCTAACTGATTTACCACAGTATTAAATGCATTCAGATGCTCTGTCACTGAGTCTCCATCTTTCATCCTCAGGTTATACAGCTTTTTCCGCAGGAACAGTTTATTCACCAGAGACTTAGATTGGTACAAAGTCCCTAACTTGTCCCACAAAGCCTTCGCCATAGCTTCCCCTGATACATTCAGCAATACTAAATCTGAGACACACAATCGTATTGTGCTCTTTGCCTTCCGATCCAACTTCTTCCATTCTTCATCGGTCACTCCCGTTAGTTTAGTACCTGGATCTACCGCGATCCACTGATCTTTATCCACCAACAGATCCTCCATCTTGAGTTTCCACAACTCAAAACTCTGACCATTGAACTTCTCAATCTCTATCTTTCCGTTGCTCGCCATCTTCTTTCACCACCAGAATCGATCCCGCAGATCTCCCACTGAACAGGGTCTACCACAGGCCCGAGCGAAACCCCTCAGCAACAAAGGCGTCCCCTTGAAGCCAAAATAGCTCTGATAACAAATGTAGGTTTTAACCCTTTACAGAAATTACCTGCATACGAATTCTAAAACACAGAAAATAAACAATGCGAGAGCATAACACATAAAACACATATACACAGAGATTTTCCCCTGGATCCCAAAACCGGGACTACCAGCTTGATTTTTCATTATATTCCTTTCAATGTTACAATACATATTTATACATGCCGAAGCATCCAATACCATGGACCGAAAACCATAGGTAGGTTCGCCCAACCTAACATAGGGTCCAAAAAAAAACTTCACGGGGCACTGCCCCAGACCCCGTAGAGGGGGGCTACCCGCCCCCCTCAAACCCCCCTGTGACCCCCCCATTGCGCAATCGGTGCAACAAAGGGGGGTCTCTGCTATGGGTTAGTCGTGGAAAGAATATAACACAACCCAAAAATCAAGAACCATTGGGGCACCCAAAATACTAAAGCTTGACAACTATAACCTATATTTTCAAACATTTCTGCCAGATTTTCTCAAAATCATGCCAGAATCTCTATTGTTTCTCGGTGAAATTGTGGCATGTTTAGACTATGCAACAAAGATATAAATTAAATTAAAAGAGATTAAAAGGACCTAAGGATTAAAGGTAAAAATGGAACCATAATTAAGGAACAAGTGAACATAGAGAGGGGGATGGGGGAGAAGAGGACATTTTTTTTTAAGTGAATAGGGGAAAGCAAAAGAATAAGAGATGAAAGGGTGAAGGAGGAGGATAATGTTTTTGGGAAAAGTATCTATTCAGAACGCCCCTATCCCACTCTAAGGTGTGATAGTGCCTTAGCAACAAACAAGGAAAACTACTTGAGTATTCTTCTTTATGAAATGCAAATGAAGAGGAGGGATGTAACTAACCTGTGTCTTTCGCTAGTTTGTTGATCCAATCGCTCCTCTCTTCAATAGCTCCCAGCTCCCTGCTCGCTTACCGGCCCAGCTTCACCGAATTCCTGCAAGATCACAGAAGAGAGAAACTACACGAAGATATAGATTTACATTCATAAAAAGCTCAGGATCAGATTAAGCTAAACATGCAAATATAACAAAACATTACTGATATACAAGCATGTAGAAGAAACTCAAATAGTTTTATTGATATGATAAGAAAGTCCAAGAGGAGATACAACCAAGTGAGTCCCGATCCAGCATCTACCTCCCAGCAAAAGAATCCCTTCCTCACCTCCAACAAAGCATAAATCACCCAATGTACTAATCTCAATCTCAAACCAACAACAATTCTCTGCAAAGTACAAAATTCCAGCCTCCGGATCTCTGGGATGAGGGATCCATATATAGATGTAAGCAGAGAGGATGAGTCAGCTTATGTTTTGACTTGTGGATTCTCTCTGTCAGTTCCTGCTTCCACTTGGAGGCTGAGAGCCTCTTACTCATCCTTGGTCGAACTCAGTGAGGCAAGTGTCATTGAGGAAGATTCTGAAAGCTTCCATTGTCTGTACACCTCGCGGAATGACACCGCCATTTGGAATTTCTCGCTCAGCGCACCCTGGTAGTGCATTTAGGTGCGTTGCAACGCACCTAGCTAGTGTACTGGGGTGCTTTGCAACGCAGGCAGCTAGTAAAGCATCTGAATTGATCCTGATTTGACTGATTCTAAGTAGTTTTTGGTGGAGAACTTCTGGGAGAAGCTGTCATTGGTTGACCTTGTTCCTTTAGGGGTAGGAACAACAATTTTAGGGAATTTGGATCCCTTGGATTATGGACATTTCATGCTCAAAGCTGCAAGGCACAAAATTTCTATAACAGTTGCCCCCTAAAGTATGAGGCCGTTTATCGGGTGAAGTGCTTTATTAGGAGGATCCGAAGTTCTTTCAATGCTGGGAGGAGACCTGTAATAAGATACAATACAATACATTATTTTTCATATTGTTTTCATGATCTAGCTGAGGCGGGCATTCCCATGCTCAGCTTTATAAATTCATTTATATGTACATAGGACAGACAATCGTCTGATGGTAGACTGATGATCTTGATGAAATCATCATCCTTTTGGTAGGATGATTATCTGTGCTGCAATGTTGTACATGTCAATGTCTTTATTTTTCCCAAATATATATCACAGCCCGGATGGATGAAACTAGATCCGGGGTCTTCAATCTCGTCCGATCTTCACTCTAAGTACAAGTCGATCCATGTGAGAAATGTTCTGAAGTCGAACATGGAAAGACATCGCTTGATTACCAGTCAATGATGTAAACTGTTAACAAGCGCGAGAGGAATCACCGATAATGATAATGACCCTCAAGGTACTGCAGTACAATTCACGTGGTGTGAATAAAGGACTTGGCGTCGAACACCATGCAAAATCTTTCGGTCGAAGGTCATTGATGTATACCTGTCGCCGGAAGTGAGAAACTTGCCATTGAGACATGCAAGCTTCAAAGTACTGAAGGGGGTGTTCCTAGATCAACTTCTTGGATAATGAGCTGATGTCGACAAGAAGCGATTCGTCAAAGGAGGGCCTTAATGAATCCCACATCAATGACACGGAACAGAGCAAATGATTTTGATGGAGATGAAAACGATCTGATGATATATGGTTCAGGGTGGCGGTCATGAAAGAATGAAGTATAATGTATGGTAGTGGATGGGACACGGTTGACTTCTCTGGATGACTTCTCTTGAACATATCGGCGACACTTATATGATGGATTGGTAGCATTTACCCCAAAGGTGGATGGTATGGCGAGACCATGGTGATGTGATCGGTGAATGAAACAACCCAACCCGACTCAGGCACGGAGTGGAAGTGTCATGTTCAAGAGCGACTTGCTACCAATAAAGGTTCTTTGAGTTTCTTCCCAATTTTTCCCCAGTCATTGCTGACCAGTACCTCTTTATTTTTGTCAAGCTTGAGGAGGATAACATATGCTTGTTCTATAATTTTCCCTTCGGGCAAACCCATCGCTATGTTTTAACGAGCCTAGCGATAGTGAAACTCGTTCTCGTCTAAAGACAAGTTTGTCGCTATTAATCTTTTTAACGAGTCTAACGACAAAGATAACTCGGTCCTTTTCATTTTTAGAGAGTCTAAAAAGGTATGTAATGTTAACTCCGGAGTTCCTTTTTCGTCATCTAATCCCTTAAGTCCGAAAAAGTATAAAACAATACAGAAGGGATGAATTTTCGATAGTTTTAACGAGCCGAACAACACAAGCGCTCGATCTTTTTGTGCAATAATCCCTCAGGTCCAAAAAGATTAAAATCTAGAGGAGGGATAGCACTTCCGGTCGCTTTAACGAGCTAGAAGGCCAAAACTCGACAATCTTTTCATATTTTACGAGTCAGATGAAGAGAGCTTAAAGAAGACTCGTCTTTTGAGGAACGAGTGATAAAATGGGTAGCAGCTGATTCCAGGTAAGGGTTGGAATTTTGCAATCATGTCAGTGTCACAAGGATGGCTAGTGAAATCAATCTTCGCAGCTGTTCCTCAAAATGATTAAACAATCAAATGGAGGTGAGTGATCGGCCAATGGAAAAGTGGAGGTGACGGTGCAAACACAACCAAGGCTTTAATGGCTGATAATGTTACATTCACGGTGGTTATTTACCAGAGGATAGTTCATTTTTTAACGAGCTTAAATGCGGATTGAAACACTTGCTCGATCTTATTTTTATTTTTTAACGAGCATGAACTATGCGCTAAAACTGCTCTATCTTATGTTTATTTTTTAACGAGCATGGACTATGTGCTAAAACTGCTCGATTAATCCAGTCATATGATAAGAATGTCTCATGTAAGATGCCATTTTTTATGGAGCTTGCGCCTTACAAAGCTATGCCCCGCATCCTTTCGTTATGCAAGTTCGGAAACGACTAATCCTACGAGTTTAAAGGGTTAGACCTACGGGTTTAAAGGGAGGACCTAAAAACTTAAAAAATAAACAGCCGCCCCTTGCTTGCACTTCAAAAGGTTTGCATGCCCCCAGGTATAAAATAGAGTTTCAATGTTACCCCTCAATTTGCAGGAAAAACATTTGTTTAACTGGGAGAGGCCTACCTCTTTCAGGTCACCCAAAGATTGTTCTATTAATCTTTCAAACAAAACACTTCTTCGGCGATGTCTACCGAGATAAACAAAGGTGAGTGACAACGAGCGCCAAACACATAACTTTGACAAGAGAATCTTATTCTAGAATAACCCCTATCTCAATCACAGACGGGGTACAGACTAGTCATATTCTCCCGCGGAAACCTACCCTATACCCAAAGTTTTCCTGCCGAAGCAGACCAGGACGCATGCCCCCTGGGTTCCAGTCATATCCCTCCGAATTACTCGCACTCATCGGGAGGATGGACCGTGGGTTGAGACATTTCTTGCGTGAAGAGACCATTTAGGGATGGTATATGACTATTTGCGATGCGTGATCCGGGAAATGAAAGCTGGTCCACGAGCTTGACCACTCTTCCTTCGTGCGGAAAACACATTACTCTAAAGAGTGAGGAGACGATGGCTCCCATGCAATAAATATAGTCTCGTCCAAGGAGTAGGTTATAATCCAAGGGTCCTTGAACGACCATCACGTTCATTTGAACGGTCTTCCCTTTCAATGTTATGGGAACATTGGGGAGGATCCCTAAAGGTCGACTGGTTCCTTTATCAAAACTTGTCAGATTTCTCATCTCAGGAAAAAGCGATGGCGAACCAAGCACTTTCCAAGCAGTAGAGGAAAGGATACTCACAGAAGCGCCCTCATCTATGATGGTACTAGCCATGACCATTCTATATATTTGGACGATAATTCTGAATGGTATGCTTGCTGGTAAACGGGGTCTGCCTAGTTGATTCCAGTTGAAGGAGACAACTAGGTTGCTTGGAGGTGGGACCGAGTAGACGGCTGGGTACGGCTCTGACGAACTTCCTTCCTGCGATAAAGGAATGGGTAGGTTGCCCCCGTGTTCGTCGGAGTCTGTGTTGATGAAGAGAATTTGGACGGTGTCATCCTTATTCTCCTCAGTGACTGTATCATTCGAAGATAAAACCTCTGAAGGCAAGACCGGGTCAACTGCCGCCTCGACCTTTTGACTTTCGTCGGGTATGGATTCAGCTGGTTCATCTTCAATGACCGGCGCTTCAGCTGACCACTTGAGCGGGCCAGCTGGATTTTCAACTAACGAAGGACTCGGCAAGAGTTTTTAATATCCAGGAGGAAGTCGTAACGGTGAAATCGGACGATCATCCAAAACTCTTTTAGCTTCGTCTAAGAAGGGACAATGGTGGATGGCGTGGTTGCCTTCGCACAGTCTACAGGGAGATCTAGCTCTCCCTTTTTGTCCTGGGACTTCACTTTCGCTAGTTGACGGTGTGCTTTCAACATGGCTATCAGAGGTTGACGCCACTGGATTGTGCAAACGGGGAGACCAGTCCCTTAGTATCCGAGGGATGCAGGGACAATCTCTGTGAAAGTGGTCTCCCTTGCAAATGACACATGGCGATTTAGGCCTGGTCAGTGCAGTGTGTGGATTTTCATTAGACGACACTCGTTTGCCCCCAGTCGCCTTTGGCTCCTTCTTCTTCTTCTTTTCCTTCTTCTCCTTAGGAACTTGACTTTTGGCTTTGCCAGCCGCATTAAGCGAAGCGGAAGGAGGAGAGGGAGAATTAGAGGAGGTAGAAGGTTGGTGGGTAACTCTGGACTGGTCTAACTGCTGATTCGATTGTTCAGGAATAGTGGTGTTCTGAACGACATTGGTTGAGAAGAGCCAGACCGGCAAGCTAATTGTCAGTCCTGGAAGCGACAATGTGGCCATATGGGGCGCACCAACATCTCCCCAAGAGGAGAAGGGACTAGGATTTCCACCAAGGGGAATTCCTTGGTTGATAGGCTCCATTTTCTCAACCTAAAGATCAACGCAGGAAAAGGGTATGAATATTCCGTTTAAAATAAATTTTAACGACGCTTGGACACAACTTGCTTTTTCAATTTTAAAGAGTCGAGAAAAAGCAAAAGATGACTCTAGTCTCCTTTGATTTTTAATGAGCCTGAAGTGACAAGTGCTCAGATGGACCTTTTCCGTTAAGGAGTCTGAAAAGGAACGAAAGGGACTGCTCTGGAGTTCTAGGTGGAGGGTGTGCCAAATCGATCGCAAAGCCGCAGAATACTTTTTAAGGTACGGGTGGTCAATCTTCCCGAATGCTGTGTTCAGTTCATTCCGATCAGTAGGGCGGCCGACACGGCTTCCTATGGATAAAGGTTTTATGCCTATAGGGGTCTCCCAATATATACTTTACGGTACGTGGGAGCACAATCCGTACTGGCACTTATCATCTCTCAGGAGGAATCACCCAACCATCAGTGAGACCGACAGTCACCAGGTTTTACGACGCCGGAACACGTCTCTAGCCTAGACCTCTATGTTGTGCGTTAAGTTACAAAGAGTTGTTAAGTTCATTCAATTTATTTTAGGTTGATATTTCTTAGAAGTTTGCCTTTTTGGATCACCACGAGATGTAGATGAAATTCCTAAATGCAATCTAAAGATGATAAGCAAGCTTTTATCTCTTTTCAACAATGAAAATCCTAGCTACAAGGGGAAAAGAAAGACACAATCTTTTCTCAAAGAGCATAGAGCACATTGTAAATGCACTTTTCCTAAATCAAACCATACAAACTGTCAATATGCAAATGCACAAATGCATGTATTTGTTTTCATTTTCTTAATATTGATGCCTAAAAAGAAAGCTGTTGTACAAATTTGAATTCGATTTCAAGTGAAAACACAAACAAGTTTCTTTTTGAAATCAAAAAGACGATTACGACACTTTATGATTTTGAAGTAAACACTTGTTTCGACACTAGAAATTCAAAAATTCAAACCAAAAGACAAAATTAAAAGCGCAATGAACTGTCAACAACAAACAATTTTATTCCTAAGATCAAAACGACACTTACGACAGGTCTAGATCTAAGGGCGACAGTATGACTAGTTCACTTTTGTAATGGGAAACTGCAAATGATGTAACAAATACACAAAAACAAATACAGTTTCTTTTATACAACTGAGGCGGAATTAAGGCAAAGAAAAGGGGTTTTCAAATAGGTACACACACTGATAACAGGCTGCAAAAATCAGAGATAAAACTGAACAAAATGAAGCAAAGAACCATAGCTGCACAGGGCAAAGGCTGATCAGCGCACCTGTTGCACAGAGAAACTGAATTGCAGCGCAGGTAGCCCTCTCGGGACCTGCGTTGAAATGCAGAACCTCTTCATAGAGCCTGCGCTGAAGCAGAAACGAGAATTTTCTCTGGGTTCTGGGTCACGGTTTGCAGTTTAATCTAAGGTTTTTGGCCGGATAAAAGCTATCAATAAGGTACAATTAGAAGGATGATTTAAAGGAGGACTAAGAGCTATCACAAAGGGTAGTTAGAACATTTGTGGATCAGCTGTTCAGATCATAAACAGGCCCAGTGAATGGACTAGAGTAGCAGATCTCTACTTTGCATTTGTAAATGGCAAATGCAGTTCGATTCGCCACTCCTAAGTTTATGAGAAGAAAAACAATAGAAACACAAATAAACTAACTAGATACGTTCCCCAGCGGAGTCGCCAATTTGTTGTTGGGAAAAGTATCTATTCAGAACGCCCCTATCCCACTCTAAGGTGTGATAGTGCCTTAGCAACAAACAAGGAAAACTACTTGAGTATTCTTCTTTATGAAATGCAAATGAAGAGGAGGGATGTAACTAACCTGTGTCTTTCGCTAGTTTGTTGATCCAATCGCTCCTCTCTTCAATAGCTCCCAGCTCCCTGCTCGCTTACCGGTCCAGCTTCACCGAATTCCTGCAAGATCACAGAAGAGAGAAACTACACGAAGATATAGATTTACATTCATAAAAAGCTCAGGATCAGATTAAGCTAAACATGCAAATATAACAAAACATTACTGATATACAAGCATGTAGAAGAAACTCAAATAGTTTTATTGATATGATAAGAAAGTCCAAGAGGAGATACAACCAAGTGAGTCCGGATCCAGCATCTACCTCCCAGCAAAAGAATCCCTTCCTCACCTCCAACAAAGCATAAATCACCCAATGTACTAATCTCAATCTCAAACTAGCATCAATTCTCTGCAAAGTACAAAATTCCAGCCTCCGGATCTCTGGGATGAGGGATCCATATATAGATGTAAGCAGAGAGGATGAGTCAGCTTATGTTTTGACTTGTGGCTTCTCTCTGTCAGTTCCTGCTTCCACTTGGAGGCTGAGAGCCTCTTACTCGTCCTTGGTCGAACTCAGTGAGGCAAGTGTCATTGAGGAAGATTCTGGAAGCTTCCATTGTCTGTACACCTCGCGGAATGACACTGCCATTTGGCATTTCTCACTCAACGCACCCTGGTAGTGCATTTAGGTGCGTTGCAATGCACCTAGCTAGTGTACTAGGGTGCTTTGCAACGCAGGCAGCTAGTAGAGCATCTGAATTGATCCTGATTTGAATGATTCTAAGTAGTTTTTGGTGGAGAACTTCTGGGAGAAGTTGTCATTGGTTGACCTTGTTCCTTTAGGGGCAGGAACAACACTTTTAGGGACTTTGGATCCCTTGGATTATGGACATTTCATGCTCAAAGCTGCAAGGCACAAAAATTTCTATAACAGATAAGAAAAAATGAGTTGAGAGGAAAGGAGGGAAGACAAGAAAACTAAGGAAATTATTGACTGAGGAGGTGAATCATAGGTTTCCAAGAATGATAGAGTTTGTATCCATCTTCACTATTGAAATTATTTGGGTGTTTTTTAATATCAACAACTTCTCGGATAATTCAAGTGGTATAGAAGGGTTTTAAAGTAACTATTTTTGTATCCCTGAAGCAAATGAGGTTGTTATATTTATGTGAATGTTTCGTGATAATTGATTTGGTAATGCGATTTTGATTGGTGTCAACAACATTTTCTTTGAGGCATGTTTGGAGGGATCTACTTGTTGGGACAACATAGGATTTTCCATGGGAGCAAGGGATTTGATAAACATTTGAGCCAAGCATTGGATCTAATCTATATTTGGCTTCTTTAATGACTCTCTATCCTAATATTTTCTCATTCCTGGTCTCTCTTTTTATCTTCCCTTGGCTTCTTTGTCTGCTAATAGATAATAAGAGAGTGTTGGCAATGAGAATAAATAGATAGGGATAAAAATTCATTGGAGGAAAATTGAATCAAAATTAATAAATTAATAAATTAATTAAATATAAGGAAATGGATTAACAAGTTGAAGAAAATGGGAATGAGTTAAAATAAAAGAGATGAAAATGACCTAAGGAAGACAAAAATAAAAAATTAAGGAGCAAAAGAAGGGACAAAGAAGCTAAGAAAGATAATGAGAGAGAGTGGGAATGAGAAAATTAGGATATAGAGTCATTGAGAGAGAATTTAAGACAAGTTAACAAATTAATTACTAAATTACAAATAAAGATAGGCATTGCATTGGGACAAAGAAGCCAAAGGAAGATAAAAAGAGAGACCAGGAATGAGAAAATATTACAATAGAGAGTCATTGAGGGAGAACATAAAACAAATTAATAAATTACAGATAAAGATATAAATTAAATTAAAAGTGAGGGAGCAAATTGATCAAGAATTAAAGAACAAGTGAACAAAGAGAGGGGGGAGGGACAATGAGGAGAGGAAAAAAAAAATTGGAAGGAAAGAGAATAAAGGAAAGGGATAAAATAAGAGATGAATGGGTGAAGGAGAAGGATAAGAAAAAATGGGTTGGGGGGAAGGAGAGAAATAAAGTAAACTAAGGAAATTATTGACTAAGGTGGTGAATCGTAAGCTTCCAAGAATGGATGAGTTTGTAGCCATCTTCACGATTGAAATTATTTTGATGTTTTTCTATTTGAATAACTTCTGAGAGGATTCAAGTGGTATAGAAGGGTTTTGAAGCCAAGATTTTTGTACACACCAAAGCAAATGAGGTGGTTATATTTATGCGAATGTTCCTCAATGGATGATCTGGTATTTTAACTACGATTATGATTGGTGTCAACAACATGTTCTTTGAAGCAAGTTTGGAGGGATCTACCTATTTGACCAATATGATATTTTCCATAGGAGTATGGGATTTGATAAAGACCTGAACTAGGCATCGGATCAGATCTATCTTTAATAGGTTTGAAGAAGTGCTTGAGGGTTTTATAAGGTCTAAATAATGTTTGAATATTCATTTTAGAAATAATTTTGGAGATATAATCAATGGTACCATGTATGTATGGAAAAGAGATGTAGGATATGGGTGGGGCTTAGGGGGAGGGAATTGAAGATTTGGTGTAACAATCCTAGTAAAAATTCATGTAAAAAAAACTTAAGACCAAGGTCATGGGACACGTATTCCAAGTTGAATGGTGGGAAAAGAATCCTAGTGGGTGTTCATTTCGATTATTGTGGCTAAAGGAAAATGATAAAGGCTTTGGATAGAAAAAATGGATTTTTTGGAAATTTATTTATCAAAATGAAATAAATTAGGAGAAAAGGAAGGTGAAAGGTCACAGGATGCATGTGAGGAGGAAAATGAAGGAAACTAGAGGAAATTGAAGAAAATAGAGGCCTCATTGATAAAAAGGCTTATGAGGACCAATTCATAGACTTTTGTCAGTTCAGTTTTCGAGCTCTCTCTCTATTCTCTCTCTCTCTCTCATACTCTTGGACACTTAGAGTTTTCTTGGAGCACTTCAACATTGGATTAAGGAAAGAAAAGAAGGAAAAGAGAAGCAAATATCAAGCAAGGAAGAGCAAGATCAAGCATCTACAACATGATTATTTGCAGGTATTGAGTTGCATGTATGATTTCCTTGCTAGTTCTGGCATGCATGGGTATGCATGTGTGTTCTTGGTTCTCTTGCTGTCATGGGCATGGGTTTTTCCAAGTGTGACAATATTCTTCAGCATTATCTTTCCATTTCCAGATAGCCATGGTGTGATGGGGTTCTCATGTTTTGGTTGAGTTAGATTGTGGGATGTATTTGAAACTCAATGAGTTGGTATCTAAAAGAAAAAACACATGGCCTAGTGATCCCTGAATCAGACTATGGATTGCAGTAAAGCCTTGACCTAGTAACACCTGAATCAGACTGTGGATTGCGATAAAGCAAATTTTTTTGTTACCACGGCGGGCCTAGAAATCCTTGATTGGTGAATGTTAGGATATATGGTAAATCCTAGAGGTGGGTGCCCTCGATCAGGCCTAAGTATCATTGGCCAGTGAATGGCAGGATATATGGTTGTTAAAATTGGCAACCAGGGAAAAAATTCATGTGGGTCATCTTATTCATGGCTGATAATATTTTTATTAGATTCCTCTCGTTGAGAGGTGTAGGATTGATATAAAGATCATCCGATTATGATAAGTATTCATGGAGATATCAATTTATTTTGATTATGGAATTATTATCAAGCCGACCTACAACTCATGTAGGCTCAGAAGCCCAACAGTCGCATCTATTCACCCACCAACGTTGTGTATAAATATAAGAGGACTTTTCCTCATTTGAACTCACTCATGTCATCACATCTCTCTCTATCTACTGCGCAGAAATGAGTCTCTTCTCTACTGTGCAGAAAGGGGTCTCTCTCTCACACATGTGAAGCCGAAAACTGCTGGAACTGAAGCTGCAACTGCAGAAGTAAAGATTGAATTGAGTGGCCTAGAATATCTCCTCTTTAGAACTGTGTTGTAGGTCCATTTGGATCTCCTCTGAAAGACAAAAATTTTGGTGGTGGAATGAAGTCAATCCGACGAACGGTTTGTAAGATATCGACTGCCCTAGTTTGAAGCCAGAAACTATTGAAATTGAAGCTGCAACTACAGAAGTAAATATTGACCTGCATGGCCTAGAAGATCTCCTCATCTGAACTGTGCTGTAGGTTCATCTGAACCTACTTTGGAAGCCAAAACTTTTGGTGGTGGAATGAAGTCAATCCGACGGTCGGTTTGTGAGCTATCGTCTGCCCTAGTTTGATAATGAAGCTGCTAATGCTGATGCTGCTAAACTAGGGTTTGCTACTGCTGATATGAATCAGATTTATTGTACTATTTCTCTCTGCTGAATTATTGAAGATAAAAGAAGATTTTATCAAAGGGTTTCCCCACACATTGTGGGGTTTGTCCCTAGCTAGCCGCCACATCTTGTATCTCTTGTCTTGGCCTGTTTTCTGTCGATCGTTTAATGTTCTATCTGCACTTTACTTTATGTACATGTGATTTCTAATCTGTGGAATATAATAAGAAAAAGAAGTAAACTGTTATAAGCATAGAACATACCATAACTCAACATGGTATCAGAGCTGAGGTGAAGACAAAGCCCGAGCAAGAGCAAGAGCAATCACCGAAGAGAAGATTGGCAAGGCTATCCTAAAAGAACTATGGGGTCCTCAACACTCTTTCCTGCCGAAGACAAGCTCTGTGAGAAAGATGACTATCACGCATGGAAGATGTCTATCGATCTAACCCTAGAAGATCCAGGAGTGCTGGACCATGTAAGAGGCAATATTGTTGAGCCTCCATCAAATGCATCTGCTGCTGCATGGAACAAATGGAAAACTAAAGAAGTCAAAATAGAAGATCATCTGAGACTCTATCGACAAGCACTTGGTGGCCTACATCTCTGAACTGGACACCTCCAAGGAAATCTACGATAGACTGGGAAATGACACTCACGACTCTTGGAGGATTACCATCCGAACGGTACGTGTTCAGGACTACTCTTCTGAACTATAATGTAATTCTTGGTTTCAAGGAATTAATGGCTAGATGCATTCAAGAAGAAACAAGGGAAGAAGAGCAAGAAATGCCCATGCCTAAAGGTCCTCCTACTGCCTTTTCGTCTCATGCTAAGAAAAGAAATAATTCCAGTACTAAATCAAAAGGAAAGGTTGGACCTAAGGGTGGAAGAAAAGGACGATGTTACATCTGTGATAAAGCAGGTCACTGTGCAAGGGAGTGCCCTGATAGAAAGGACTCACATCGCGACAATGACCAAAATCCCTTTGATGGCAAATCAAAGGAATAACAAATTCAACAGCAAAGGTAAGAGGAGAGCTGGGGATCGAGGAAGAGGACAACCATTCAAGAAGGCTAGAAAGTCTAGAATGTATTAAATGCACCTGACCTCAAAAGAACCTAGTGTCCATCTCGGCAATGGAAGACAAAGGCTACAAGGTAACCTTTAGCGATGGAAAAGTACGTATATGGAAAAATAATGTTAAAGATGCCTTTACTCTTGGGTTTCAGGTTGATTCATTATATCAGGTCGATGGAAGTCTGCTAAGTGTCATGTCTTGTGACACAACTCTTCAGTCCAAACTTTGGCATCGAAGGTTTGCCCACCTTCATTACAAAGCTCTACCCGATGTAAGACAGATGGTAACAAGGATGCTCGGATTGCAAGTAGAGAAAGAAGGTGTATGTCCGGGATGTGCCGAAGGAAAGCTCAAAAGGGGACCATTCCCCTCAAGCCAAAGCAAGACCTCCGATATATTACAATTGGTTCACTCAGGCATATCTAAGGCTGGCATTAAGAGGGAGACTACTACACCATGTACTCCTGAGCAGAATGGTGTGGTGGGAAGGAAGAACCGCATGATTGTGGAAGCTGTCCGGTCCATGCTACATAATCAAAGACTTCTGAAGTTTCTATGGGCTAAAACTACAAACACTGCCGTATATGTACAAAATCGATGCCCTCATCAAGCATTGGGTTCCAAGACTCCTGAAGAAAAGTTCACCGGTAAGAAACCTGATGTTTCTCATTTTAGAATTTTTGGAAGCCCTGTATATTTTCATGTGTCGAAAGAGAAAAGAAATAAATTGGGTGCATCTGGAAAGAAGGGAATTTTTGTGGGCTATGGTGAAAATACTAAAGGCTATAGAATCTATGTAGCCGGTCAAAGGGAAGTCGTAATTAGTCATGATGTCACCTTTGACGAAGATATGGCTCTCAGCAAGGTGAACAATCTTCCGACTTTGAGGAGCTCTCAAGAAGCCGACACTAGGGAACCGAAAGAAAAGGATGATGAATCAATGCCTGATGTAGAAGAACCCATGGATCCGATTGATCCTCCTCCACATGAACCTTTCGCTTCTAGGAAGAGGCCTTCATGGCTTAGGGGGCTACTTGATGATGTTGAAGGACATGCTGCACCCCGAGGAACCTTTCATGAAAGTAAGAAACCTAATAGGTATGAGGGATACCTGACCATCATGAGCACGATCATACAAAATGAACCTTCGTCATTCTCAGATGCCGTCAAGCATCAAGTATGGAAGGATGCTATGACCGAAGAATATGAGTCTATCATGAAGAATGATGTTTGGGAAGAATATGAGGCTCTTGCTGGTCTTCTATCTTTTTGTGACTTTCTTGACTTACAAAAGCTTCAAATTTTTGGAGATTCGATAGTCATCATCGATCATGTACAGTCAAAACATATCATAAAAAATATCAATCTTACATGATGGATGAACAGGATTGAGGCTTTATGGAGTTGCAGGAGGGACTACTCAATAATCCACATTGATAGGGATAAAAAGAGGAGGGCAGATGCTTTATCTAGAAAAGGCCTTTCATCTCCACAAGATGTCTAGATGATGCAGATAACGGTGGACAACATCTCTTACTAGATCCAAGACTTTTGCATGCCGGGTACATAATTTTCTATTCATTGTTGTCTATGTGGTATGTATATGATTGGCATTATTTAGATTTCCTTTTTGAAAAATATTCACATATCTTTGCATCTGGCTCTGATTACTACCTATCTATTTTTCCTATATCTTATATTTCTCCATATGATCTATATGTAGCAGAACAGAAATAGTGATTTTTCCCATTCCACATTATGTGGTTTTGGTCCACATATATCAGCCATATCTGGTGGTTTCCAAAAATATTTTGCTGTACAATTTTCTTTAATGAATATAATACAAATATATAGTTTTTTTTTTCGTGCTGAAAGAAAAACAATTAATTGTTTAATTATATATAGTTTAAAGTTTTGAAATATTTCTATTATTGAATAATGTTATTTGCAATGTTTATATATTTACAATAACTTTTAAAATGCTATAACGAAAATAATGAAAAAACATTTTAAATAATAAGAAAAAATCAAAATCATAATGGCATTTAATATTGTATCACTAAGACCCCGGATGCGGGTGGCGGGACGGAAGAGATGGGCACGCCACATGCCACGCATGGGCTGCCCCGTGTAAACAATACGGCCACCAGGGGAAGGCCATCAACCTTAACATGAACCCCCCAGCTGCGTTAATGCAGTTAATGGCAAGGGTGGTAGGTTTATGGATCTGCAGAGAGCACTTAATGCGCGCCTGGTTCGAGGGCATAAGGCAGAGTTTATCAGGCGCGATGGAGTGCGCAAGGAATTATTGTCTGAAGAATTTTGGAAGAGGGGAAATTACAGAGAGCCGAGGCGGTGGCAGCTTCGTTCACCTCGACGCCTGGTTTCTCGTGGTCACTGTCACTGCCATTGCCACTCTGGTTGCTGGTCATGTAGACGGCGGCAATTGGCTCAATTGCAGGGTAAGAACTGGAATTGGTCCACCTTGCTACCAAGGGACGGGTCTCAGAAAGGAAATTGGGCACCAGAGAGAGATCTGGGAAACAATTGGCTCTGTCTTCGACTCCAAGCTCACCTGCAAACACACAAGAAAAGATTCAGAATCACCATGGTTAAACTCCGACAACGACAGCCATGTAGGAGAGGTCCAGCAAGAGGTTCCTCCTCGCGAGCCCCAGCAGTGGATGAGCATCACCACTGCTGCTGCTGCTATTGCCATAGGAGAGCCAGAGCTACCCCACTCCCCATCAGTCAGTTCTTGGAGGTTGGGAGCGCTAATGAAGAAAAATCCGAGCTTCCCTCCTTTGGCTCAGTGGTTTTCACATTGCAAAGTTCTGAGAGCAACCCAGGGCTCAATGCCCACATCTCAGTCATGTTCACAAAACTTCGGGAAGGAAATGGGGAGAACACCTCTCAGAACTTGTAGGAGAAGCAAGCGGAAGGCAAAGGCAAAGAAATTGACAAAGGAGAACATGAAGCAGGGAAACAGAGCTCAGCTATGGAGCCACCAGCGTCTGAGGCTGGACCGCACGATACCTCTCCTCCGGTGGGGCCAGCTCCTTCAGATATTGATGAAGAGACATGGAGAAAGATGTGGGAGGGACGACCATAGGGGGATGGCTGGGCGTATGTTGTGGAGGACAAAAGCCTCGCTGAAGAAGCTGATGCCTATTTCGCGACCCTTCCTTCATCTTCAACTCATCACAAGGATTAACGCAGACGCAGACGCGGGTACTTCTCTCTTGCATTTTCGTTTTGCTTGCTGGCAGCTGATGCTTGCATCGTCGCCATATGTAATTAAGCCTTGTCTCTGGTCTGATCTTAATTTCAATTGGTCCACGTCGAGCGCTTCTGTCTTGCTCACTTCTATCTGGTTGTTGAGTCAGTCCCTTTTGGCAGTTAGCCCCTGCATGGGCAGTAATGTGTTGGGTCCTCTTTCTGTGGCTCCACTGGGAGTCCGTTGATTTCTAGAACTGTTTTTGCAAATTTGATCCGGTGCTGCCCCTGCGTGGGAGCTTTTAGTGTCGAGCATGGTCTGAATGGTTTTGATAAGGCTTTCCCTGCATGGGAGCCTTCAGAATTTTGGTCAAGGTTCCCAGGGTGCTACCAGAGGCCCTGGAAAACTCGTCTTACAGTCTGTAATTTTTACTTGTACAGTTAATATATGACTTAGCTAGTTTTTACGGAGAAAAAAAAAAAAAATATTGTATCACTAAGCAAAAAGATCTCAAAATTTATAATAGTAAAATTATATCTAAAAACTCAAAATCTTCCCCTCTTAATCTTACATTTATAAAAGTTACAAATTCCTTATAGTAAGCTGTAATTATATTAATGAGAGTAAATACAAATGATAGTGCTGGCATGCATATCCAAAAGTTAAAAATTCTTTAACTTTATACTCTAATTATATTAGAGTGAATACTCATGTTTAGAAAATAGTGATGTCGTGTAAATTCAAGAGATTCAAGGAAAAGAGAAATGGATTACATTATTCGAAATCTTATTTATATTAAAAAAACCCCTCATTTTGTAGAGTATTTATCCATCTTGAATAGTCCTATTGATATTCAAAAAATCCTCATTTTGTAGGGCATTTACCCATCTTGAATGGTCCTATTGATATTCCGAAAATTCTCATTTTGTAGAGTATTTACTCATCTTGAATGGTTGAAATGAGGGTACGTTGCTAAACCAGAATCTAGATACATGAGTCTTAAAAATCAAAGCACATAATAAAATATAAAAGATTATATGACATTATTGAAACATATTATTATGTAATTTATGTTGATGGGATCATTTTTTATTTCTCTGATTTAATTATTTGTTTGGCTTAGACTTTATTATGGCTTAGATTTTATTATGCTCAAAGTAGTGTAGGTGTGTCATACTTAAAAAAAATGTCAAGAATAATGCCCAAATAAATAAGAAGAAATTATAAACATATAAAATATAAAACATAAATTATATTTATAAATTTTGATATTGTGAATATTTTATTTTAAAATTGTTATGAAATAGAATATAAAAAATAATATACATAAAATAGAAATTATATTTATAAGTTTTATTAGTGTCATTTTTTATTTTAAAATTATAATGAAATAGAATATAAATAATAGAAAAATGGTACAATATTTTATTTTCTAACCATTCAATTTTCTAGATAATTTGAGAAAATATATTAAACAATTTAGATAAGTTAAAATAGTAATAAAATAATAGGTATAACAACAATAAAACAATTTTTAAATTGAGAGTGGTACTTATAGGGTGGACACCCCACTTATCATCAAGGATAAACTTACCATTAAGGATAAAGAAGCCAAACAAAAGATAATAAGAGAGTGTTGGAAATGAGAATAAATAGATAGGGATAAAGAGTCATTGGAGGAGAATTGAATCAAAATTAATAAAATAATAAATAAATTAAATATAAGGAAATGGATTAACAAGTTGAAGAAAATGGGAATGAGTTAAAATAAAAGAGATGAAAATGACCTAAGGAAGAAAAAAAAAAAAAATTAAGGAGCAAAAAAAGGGACAAAGAAGCTAAGAAAGGTAATGAGAGAGAGTGGGAATGAGAAAATTAAGATACAGAGCCATTGAGGGAGAATTTAAGACAAGTTAACAAATGAATTACTAAATTAAAAATAAAGATAGGTGTTGCCTATGGAGGCCACAATTTCATCGAGACGATGAATTTATCTCCAAAATTCGACATTTTGATTTTTCAAGAAATCTAATTGTGGTAGTGTTTAAATCACATTTTTGATAGCAGAAATGGATTTAGCACCATCAAGAACCGTTGGGGCACCCAAAATCCTAAATCTTGACAACTGTAACCTAGATTTTCAAAAATTTCTGTAAGATTTTCTCAGAATAATGCGAGAATTTCTATTATTTTCTCGGTGAAATTGTGGTATGTTTAGACTATGCAACAAAAATATAAATTAAATTAAAAGAGATTAAAAGGACCTAAGGATGAAAGGAAAAAATGGATCCATAATTAAGGAACAAGTGAACAGAGAGAGGGGGGTGGGGGAGAAGAGGACATTTTTTTTTAAGTGAATAGGGGAAAGAAAAAGAATAAGAGATGAAAGGGTGAAGGAGGAGGATAAGAAAAAATGGGTTGAGCGGAAAGGAGGGAAGCCAAGCAAACTAAGGAAATTATTGACTAAGGAGGTGAATCATAGGTTTCCAAGAATGGTTGAGTTTGTATCCATCTTCACCGTTGAAATTATTTGGGTGTTTTTTAATATCAACAAGTGGTATAGAAGGGTTTTAAAGTAACTATTTTTGTATCCCTGAAGCAAATGAGGTGGTTATATTTATGTGAATGTTTCGTGATGGTTGATTTGGTAATGCAATTTTGATTGGTGTCAACAACATTTTCTTTGAGGCAGGTTTGGAGGGATCTACTTGTTTGGACAACATAGGATTTTCCACAGGAGCAAGGGATTTGATAAACATCTGAGCCAAGCATTGGATCTAATCTATATTTAATAGGTTTCAAGAGGTGATTGAGGGTTTTATAGGGTTTAAATAAAGTTTGATTATTCTTTTTAGAAATAGTACCATGTATGTAGGGAAAAGAGATGCAAGATATGGGCGAGGGTGGGGAGGGGGGGTGCAGGCGGGGGGAGGTTGAGATTTGGGTTGAGAATTACAGTTTAGCTTGAAGGCTCTATGAATTTGTGAGGAGGAGTAAACACTAGTTCTGAAGGCTTTAGATAAGTGAGCATTTTCCTGAACAATGAATTGAGGTGCAAAGATTCGAAAGGCTCTGGTGACTAGGGTTTTTAGAGCAACACCTTTTTGTGCAGGATGATGGGGGGAATGGGTATGAAGGTATCTATCGATATGGGTCCTTTTTCAATAAAATTGGTGTGTAAGGGTACCATTAGGTTGATGGGAGACAAGGACTTCAAGGAAGGGAACATAATTTTCATTATGGATTTCCGTGGTAAATTGGATGCAGGGAGAAATGTTGTTGAGATGGTTTAGGAAGGATGTAAGGGAAGGAAGACCATGAGGCCAAATGACAAAAGTGTCATCAACATAACAATACCGACACTTGGGTTTAAAGGGAGAACTTTTAAGAGCTAATTCTTCAAAATTCTCCATGAAGATGTTAGCTATAACAGGGGATAATGAGGAACCCATCATTGTGCCTTCAATTTGTTCATATCAGGGACCTTTAGACATAAAAAACTAAAGGAGAGGAAAATGTTGACGACATTAAGATTTTTAGAGTCTACAAGATTGGAAAGGATGTTATAGGCCTCATGGACGTAAATATTGGTGAATAAAGAAACTATATAAAATCTGACCATAATATTGTTGGGATCCAGGACAAGGAGATGGGTTTTTAGGATAAAATTGTTGGAGTATTTGATAAAGGAGGAGGAATTTCCTACAAAGGGTTGGAGTTTGGAGGCTAAGAAATGAGAAAGTGCATGAATATGAGCATTAACAACATTGTCTATTGTACAAAATGGGATATCATTTTTACAGATTTTGGGTTTCCCATATATCTTAGAGGTCTAGGAAGTGTGGGGCATTAATCGTTTTTGGGTGTTGGAATATAAAGAGGGGGATTTTCTAGTTTGGGTAATCAAATTAGTAATGGTGTTGATGGGGCTCTCGGGGAGAGGCCTATAAGATGGGGAAGATAGGAGGTCAAGGACTTTGGAATCATAATCATCCGTGTTCATGGGAACCGTAAAATTTCCTTTAACATCTTTGAGCAAGATGTTATCAAAGTTATCATTGAGGAAACTAATGGCTAAAAGCTCATCTTTAGGAAGACTAGGCTCAAGGGGTCTAGATTGTCGAAGAATTATACCACAATCTTGCTAAATTTATTCATCCTCGTGTGGGGGGAGATGAAAAATAATAAATTCAATAGAAAATAAAATTTCTGCTTTCGAAATTTGGTGGGGAGCAAGGGCGAAGTTGAAACCTCTCTGAAGGAGACTCATGATTGGGAAGTCCAAGATTACAGAAGGTAGATTAATAACATAGGGAGGAAGGGAAGGGGAAGGGGAAGGGGGGGAAATGGGAGAGATTGACATACTTGCAGAGTTTTGGATATTATTATTATTATATGGGCTATGGATGTGATTATTATGACTATGATTATTAATATTATTAACACTACTATGAGTATTAAAATGATAATTATGATAATTAGTATTGTTGTTATCAATTATGGTATTATTATTAATGTTAATATGGTAGTTACTATTATTATTACTACGATAATCATGATCAATATTATTGTTATTGATCATAAGGTGATTATTATTATTATTATTAAGAAGGTTATTAATATTATCATAATTTTTATGGTCAATGTATGAACAATTGGACGTATTATTGGGAGTAATATTGAAGGAAACTAATGGTGGGGTATCATGATTAGAGAAATAGCTCGAGAGGGGGTTAGAATAATTTTTAATATGGTCATTATTATTATATTTTATAAAACAATAGGGGGATAATAAAAATTAATATTATCATTAACCAAATGGTTGGGAGGGGATGAATTAAATGGAGAAATATAGTTTATTCTAGGGAAGATGGCTAAGAAATTGTGTGGAGCATGGTGTGAGTAGGTTGTGCAGGTTGGAGAAAAGAGAGGGGGAGTTATAATGCTAAAAGGATCATATGTTGGGGAGCTAGAGAGGCGAGGGTAGGAGGGTGGATCAAACACACTGTGGGTTGGGGGCATGGAATGAAGAGGGAATCTTAGAGGATGTTGCACTTGTGATGAAGCGAATGGGATAAAAAGCCACAACATTAGAGGAGGAGCCAATGGGATAAGTAGTCGTGGTGCTTGAGGAACCACTGAGTTGGATAGTCGTGGTGTTGAGGAAGGATCTAGGGCATTGGAATGTGGGGTTGCAAATGAAAAAACATCATTGGGTGGATTGAAATGGAAATCCAATAGAGATGTAAACCAACGGGAGGAAGGGTGAAATGGAGGGGAGGAGTATGGGGAAGGACCTCACACTGGCTAGGTGAAATGAAAGAGATCTGATCAAGAGTAGTGGGGAATCACACAGAAGAAGAGGGCTTGGAGTAAGTAGAGGAATGAGGAGGAGATCTAATGAAATAAATGATATGTTTAGATGGAAGATTGACATGAAGTAGGGGGGAGTTAGGAAAAATATGGTGGCTAGGAGGATCAATGGTTCGAAACTTGGAGAGAAGGTGATTAATTTTTTTAATTTGTTTATCATAGGTGGAAGAAAAAGTTTTGGAGGTTGAATAAAATGACATGTTTTCAATGCTATCTCATAGATAAGAGTAGAAAATAGAGCTAATATTTAAATGGAGATGAAAATATTTGAGAGAGAGATGATTAAGAGCTGACTTAATGAAGTGAATTTCAACTCGAAGAATAACTTGGCTAGCACTTATGGATATGCATGTAAGATTATGCCTTTTGGGATGGGATTGGCGAAATTAAGTGAAATTGGGAAAGATGGAGGCATCCACGTATGATTTTGGAAAAAATTAGATCAAGAACTCTCTTTGCTATTTTGTTGCGATGCTTCTCAAAGATCCTTATGTCTCGAAGTCAATCCTCTCCATGGAGGTTAAGAATATGTAAATGCAACTTTCCATAGTTTTTCATGTTGGATATTACTTCTGAATATAAACTATGTGTGAGAAAAAGTTGTGTTTGACGTTTTGGGCAGACACTTCACTCATCATTAGGGACAAAGAAGCCAAATAAAAGATAATAAGAGAGTGTTGTGAATGAGAATAAATAGATAGGGACAAAGACTTTTTGGGCAAAAATTTATGCAAATTTAGAAAAAAATGAGTAAAGATAAGGAAAAGAATTTATTGTTGGAAGAAAATGGGAATAAATTAAAATAAAAGAGATGAAATTAACCTAAGGATGAAAAAAGGAAGAAAAAGTTCAAAAATTAAAGAGCAAGAGAAGGGACAAAGAAGCCAAAGGAAGATAAAAAGAGAGAGTAGGAATGAGAAAATATTAGGATAGAGAGTCATTGAGGGAGAATTTAAAACAAATTAATAAATTACAGATAAAGATATAAATTAAATTAGAAGCAAGGGAGGAAATTGATCAAGAATTAAAGAACAAGTGAACAAAGAGGGGGGGGGGGGGGGACAATGAGGAGAGGAAAAAAATTGGAAGGAAAGAGAATAAAGGAAAGGGATAAAATAAGAGATGAATGGGTGAAGGAGAAGGATAAGAAAAAATGGGTTGGGGGGGGAGGAGAGAAATAAAGTAAACTATGGAAATTATTGACTAAGGTGGTGAATCGTAAGTTTCCAAGAATGGATGAGATTATAGCCATCTTCACGGTTGAAATTATTTCGATGTTTTTCCATTTGAATAACTTCTTAGAGGATTCAAGTGGTATAGAAGGGTTTTGAAGCCAAGATTTTTGTACACACCAAAGCAAATGAGGTGGTTTTATTTATGCGAATGTTCCTCGATGGCTGATTTGGTAGTGTAACTACGATTATGATTGGTGTGTCAACAACATGTTCTTTGAAGCAAGTTTGGAGGGATCTACCTGTTTGACCAATATGATATTTTCCATACGAGTATGGGATTTGATAAAGACCTGAACCATGCATCGGATCATATCTATCGTTAATAGGTTTGAAGAAGTGCTTGAGGGTTTTATAAGGTCTAAATAATGTTTGAATATTCATTTTAGAAATAATTTTGGAGATATAATCAATGGTACCATGTATGTATGGCAAAGAGATGCAGGCTATGGGTGGGGCTTAGGGGGAGGGAATTGAGGATTTGGTGTAACAATCCTGGTAAAAATTCATGTAAAAAAAAACATAAGACCAAGGTCATGGGACACGTATTCCAAGTTGAATGGTAGGATAAGAATCCTAGTGGGTGTTCATTTTGATTATTATGGCTAAAGGAAAATGACAAAGGCTTTGGACAACAAAAATGGATTTTTTGGAAATTTATTTATCAAAATAAAATAAATTAGGAGAAAAGGAAGGTGAAAGTTCACAGGATGCATGTGAGGAGGAAAATGAAGGAAGCTAGAGGAAATTGAAGAAAATAGAGGCCTCATTGATAAAAAGGCTTCTGAGGACCAATTCATAGACTTTTGTCAGTTCAGTTTTCGAGCTCCCTCTCTATTCTCTCTCTCTCTCATACTCTTGGACACTTAAAGTTTTCTTGGAGCACTTCAGCATTGGATTAAGGAAATCAAAGAATGAAAAGGGAAGCAAATATCAAGCAAGGAAGAGCAGGATCAAGCATCTACAACAAGATTATTTGCAAGTATTGAGTTGCATGTATGATTTCCTTGCTAGTTCTAGCATGCATGGGTATGCATGTGTGTTCTTGGTTCTCTTGCTATCATGGGCATGGGTTTTTCCAAGTGTGACATTGTTCTTCAGCCTTGCCTTCCCATTTCCAGATAGCCATGGTGTGATAGGGTTCTCATGTTTTGGTTGAGTTGGATTGCAGGATGGATTTGAAACTGAGTGAGGTGGTATCTAAAAGAAAAAACACATGGCCTAGTGATCCCTGAATCAGACTGTGGATTGCGGTAAAGCCTTGGCCTAGTAACCCCTGAACCAGACTATGGGTTGCGATAAAGCCAATTTTTTTGTTACCTCGGTGGGCCTAGAAATCCTTGATCGGTGAATGTCGGGATATATGGTAAATCCTAGAGGTGGGTGCCCTCGATCATGCCTAAGGATCCTTCGCCAGTGAATGGCAGGATATATGGTAAATCCTAGATGTGGAGTCTCGATTAGGCCTAGGGATCCTAGACCGTTGTATGGCGGGATGTACGGTAAAGCCTAGAGACTAGGAGACAATAAAATTCCTCACGGTGTAGGTGGAGAAATCCAGTGGCATCCATGCTTGTTTAGGGCCTAATGATCTGGGGGGATTGCGGTAAAACTTGGTTCCATTGATGAGGGTGAGGTGGTGTAGCCTCGGGAAGCCCTGGTTGATTTTTCTTATGAAGTCCCACATTCATGCTTGGAATATGGCCCAAGGGTGATTGGATGAAAGAAATATTTGGTTCAACCAATTTATGGTTGGGTGTTTCGTGGAAGTCCCATACCTGGTTGGCTTATGCATTCATTAATAAGAGTTCCTTCTCCTCAGTATTTGATGTGTAAATGTATTGGTTTATATGTGGATTTTATGGTTGTTGTATCCTTGTTATTTATGTTGTTTATATGCTAGTTATGAGTATGTTTTATGACAATGATGAAGTATGGATCTCATCATGTTTTGATTGGTAAGTGAACTAAAAATGAACATATGACCTAATAGATGATAATGCAGCTAATTTGATGAGGCATCAATGCTTCTTAGTGATTCTCAGATAAGTATTGTTGGCATTATGATATAGGTGTTTTCCTTGATGGAAACTCACTCACAGGTTAGTTAAAATTTGATAAAGGGAAACTCACATTGTAACAGGTCAATTCGGTAACAGGGCAATGGTACAGAAGGTCAGGAAGTTGGAACAAAGGACTACAGATTAGAATCAAGAGGTTGAAGAAAAAGGATGTTTTAAGTTAGTTTAAGCTATATACGCAGGTTCACCTTGTCAAAGTAGCGTATACAAGTGGGTTCACTGTACAAAAGGAGCATATACGTATGCATGGACTTTCACAAGAGGACAAGCGTGTATGGGTTGGAAAATCAAGGAAATTTAAGATTAAAGAATAGCAAGGGTCAATAGCATGGTATTAGCCCACAATATTGAGCGGGGTAATGGTTATTTGATCTCGTCCAAGAATACCATAGGTTCTAAGTATTGTTTTGGTCTAGGTATTGAGAGGCCAAAAACTATATAAGGAGGAGAAGATCAAAGGGTCAGGTGTGCAAGTGAAAGGGTTTTTCATGAATAATTCTATCTAAAGTATATATTATGTTGAAAGGACTATGGCTATGATATGATCTAAAATATTTTATGCACCTTTTGATACAATGTTGGATCAGGATCATTAGACCTGAAATGACTTATCATTGTATGATCTAATAATTGTTGGGTTAGATCTGAATACTGAGGCATGTTTTATCCTATAAATGTTATGATCTGGGTATGACTAAATTCTAGAATAGTTGTGAATTTTTAAGTTAGTATTTGCAGATCTATATGCTGGTTCGCCTTGGTGAAGACGCATATACACGCTAGTTCGACTCTTCCAAGTAGCATATGCAAAAAAAAATCCTATTATTTAGAAATGAATGATCTATCTGATCAGTGTTGTTGTTTTATTGTTGTCTGTCAATGATGTCTTCTTAGATTTGAAAGTAAAACTAAATGCATAAGGAGATTGAGTCTGATTGATTGATTGATTAAGTGAGAAAGGTGATCTTTGCTGTTGTCTATTTAGATCTCTATAATTTGATAGTAGATCTTCATATTGTTATTGGTTGATATAGTTTTGATTTAGAGGTTTTTATGATTCAGTAATTTTGGACATATACGCAGGTTTGATTAAAGGAAGTAGTGTATACACACATGTTGGCTTCACTAAAGTAGTGTATACATTCTGACATATAATTTTTGAGGTTGCAATTGGTTATGGATGATGATGCAGGTTTCTAGGTTCAGCACACTGTTCTAGTGACAATGATCTGACTGTTCATATTCACTGATTAGGTCTTTCTCAAAATCGTCATGCATGAGTTTCTGATGAGGGAATATTCAGTTAACTAGAGTGATACTTGTGGATGCACTAGTGCAACAACTGATTGTTAACTCTCTATTAGTTCCAAAAACAGTTTGGAAATAATTTAATTAAACATAACTTAGTAAACTGAGTGATCTAATTTACAAATCAATTTAAACTCATCCTGGACCCCTAAAACTTAGGGAGAACATATACATGACTTCAGAAATACTTCCAACTAGAAATTCCTAAGCTAATTAAGTTAATTAAACATAATTAACTATTTACAAGTTGATATGAGAATATAATTTGATTTTAATTATTAGTTTAATTCAAGGACAAATTAAACTGGAATTTCTTGTTGCCATTTCTCAACACTCCCTCTCAACAAGTGTTATAGATCTAACCTGCAAATATATGACAATGCAAATAACCCAAGAAATAACAAGATATGAATATAGATAGAAATGATTCACTTTAATGATCAAACCCTTAAGGTAGGGTAACACCATACATTCAATCCTTAAGGAAGGAGAACACTCCACAAGCCATATGCCTGTTCATACAATAATCCTTCACATTTCTCAATGTGGAGTCTCTAGCCTCTATATAGGCCTCATACATACAATACCATGGGTCATTACCATGGTTCCCTCAATACCATCTATCTAATACCATGGGCCCATAACATTATTACTAAATACTTGTGGTCCCTTACATGATACGGGTTAACCACCTTATTTATTACTATGGCCCATCCCATTATTACATTATTCCCTTGGGTACCTCCCTTTGTACCCCATATTATCCCCCCTAGGTATATAACAACAAGAAAGGTATTATCAGCTACTCTGATCCTGTCTCTATGAAACACGAATTTACATCTTGACAATGCCTTTGTCAAAATTTCATCATCTTTCTCCTCTGTGGGAATGTACTCTGACAACATATTATTGAGTTATTATTGAGTTTGAGCTTCAACGTTACTGATGGTTCCAGTGTGAAAAATTGATGAAACGTTGCCTTCATATTGTGTTGTTGTGTACCAGAAGTATCCAGTATGAAAATTTATGAAATGTGGTCCCTAGAGGAAGAGAGAAGGTCGTAGCCTTCTGTAGGTCGGGGCCTACGTACTGGTAAACATATCAGCTAGTACAAGAGCTAGGTGGTTGTAGCTCCCTTCTAGTAGAAGCTATAGAATGAGAGAAGGTTGTAGCCTTTTGCAGGTGGGTTTATGCGTACTGGTATGAGTCGGCACCAATACAAGATTGTAAACATATTTTCTTTATATTAAAAATAAGATAGAGACGAAAACATCAGGTGGTTTTTCTCCCACATTGGGTTTCCACCATAAATCTTGGTGTTCACATGTGTTGCTTATGTGTGATGGTTTATTCTATTATTACTGCACATATTTACTGTTTAATAAAGTACTAATGCACTGATTATAGATCAACACGTGATGAATTAACTAAATCATAAGTTCACTGGATATACATTGGTTTCCTTAATAACAGTTGTGTGCACACGCGAGTTCACTTCACTGAAGTAGCGTATATAAATTTGATTATGAAATGAAAAGTTATTGAATTGTAAATACTGATTCACCCCCCCCCCCCTCAGTATTATTTCCAACAAGTATGAGACTTATTGATGGTGCTGGACCTGCCAACATGTCAGGGGATCTCCTTGGTAACAAGTCACAATTAGACCTCAGACCGTTTGGTGTAGGAGTCCCAACAGTGGGTCGTACGGTATCACTTTGACCGCAGTTTCACACAGAGGCAAGTAAGATGTCCCTGTGTGTAGCAAGGGTGTGACAAATGCGATGAGTCAAGGAAGGTGCATGAACGGTTCTAACACATGGAAAGTGGGGTGAGTGTGCCCCTTGGAAACCTGTAATAGTACGCGGCTTGGAAGGGAACACATGAGTGAAGATGCATCACAAACTGGAAAGAAAGTTAGCGAGCAATCGAAAGTGATAGTTAAACCAATCAACACATTTCAGTAAGATTCATACATACTTATACAGAATACTCCATACATGCATGCGTAAGGAAACAAATACATATATCATTTAGAGTAAACAAGGTAGTTGGAATATAATATGACATATGCATGAAATGTGTTGGCTCTGTTATATTAAGAAGTGTAAGTTCTAGTCATACAATATATCCATGTCCAACCACTAGTTCCAATAGCATAACGTTACAACCACAACTGCCTGCTCCTCCAAAGATATATATTAGCTCTGCAAAGTGGAGAAGCCAAGGCTCATTATAATACTGTGCAAGCTTTCTCTAAGATACTCCTATTAGAAGCTTGGCTGACCAAAAGCCTCTACAATGAGTTATGAGGGACTATATATAGCAAAGGGTGGGGTGGCCCTTGACATTCCCCTTTGTGACAGTTCATCTACCCTATGACTGTTACATCCAACTATTGACACTTGAACTTACACTTGACAAGACATTACTTATAATCTACACATGTACCCATGTGAGACAAAATAGGCTTGAGCAAGCCATGCAAGGCATCACTATGACTTGGAAAACTGTTGGAAGAACAACTCTTCGACATCCTCATGGTGGTCGACAGTAGTGAACTGATTCCAAGCTTGATATTCCGTGATGGTGTCCATGTACTCTAAGGTGACATCTTTCTGAAACGAACTCTTGCCTCCATAGCATCCGGGTACACTGCTCGAGCTCCTCTATCCAATTCGTCTGATAGCATGCACATCATTGTCTTGAATGCAGCCAAACCAACAACATACTTGTGCATGGTGTTTGCACTCATCACTGAGTCTGGGATAGTGGCTATGCGCATCAACTCGTCAAAGTATGAGGCAAGCTCCAGTCGGACCTGTGCCTTTATCTTAGTCTGGGTGAGTGTCCCAATAGATGGGATCACATGTGCATGCACAACAACATCTGTACTCCTGAATACCTGTACATGGGAAGCGTATAGAATAATGATGAGATGCATAAGATCTTCATAGTTCCGGATCTAACTCCAGATGCGTGCCTTCAGCTCAACTGCTCTAGGCTTCATCATCTTAGGAAAGTGTAGCGGGGCTCCCTTGTATCTCATTGTCCATGTTTGCATGTAATCAATAGCAGCATGCATGCTCGACAAGATACATGCTCTCCTAACACATTGTTTTTGCCAACTGTTGAGATGGACAACTACCTTATGCACGATACCAAACTTGGAATACAACACCCGCATGACTGTGTCAAGGGACAATACTTCATCCAGTATTTCCTTCTTCAACTTTACTTGGGCGAATGCTGTAACCAATTCTCCTCCTTGCTTGTTCGTATGTAATTCCTTAGCCATTCGCTCGTTCTTAGCTATCAAGAAGTGAACACTCGAGCTAGTGGCTTCGGCATATGCTCTAGTAGCATCGGCCAATGCTCCGATACCACTGAAGCATAAAAAACGATACTGAAGCAAGAAAATTGATAGCTTGTAGACTTGAATGTAAAAATACACACGGGTATTTTTAAATTATATATATATAGAATGTATAAGTGATGAATGTTACAATGAGGACCCACATTTATATACCTAAGCAGGTGTTCTTTCATGAATGGGCATGTCTTTTAAACATGCCTTTTCACTTAAATTAATGACTATTTAACCTAATTAATATTTGATTATTTACTATTTATATTTATTTTATTTATTTACTTCTTATGAATTATATTCATGACACTAGATCTTTACACACGTCAGACACGATCACTCGTTCAACAAACTGTGCAGGAGATGTGTGATAATTTGAAGTCGACACTCTGCGAGATTGCACAACTCTATGTTGGCACTCATCGAATGAGATGTTGTGCATCTCTCCCTCAGGATTGTCTCCAAGGATTTTAGTGTCTCCTTGGTCGCTTGGGACTTTCTCCTCTTCTAGACGCAGTGAAGTTGGTGGGTCAACCTCTTGGTGATGAGGCATGAGGTTGATATCTTGCTCTAACTCTTGTTGCTCCATGTCCCTATCCATCTGCTCAAGTGCTTGTTCAATTTCTAGAGCAAAGTCTTGCTCCTGCGATTGTTTACCCTGTTTGCCTGATGCCAGCTATTCGAATGAGTCAACTACCTGTACTGGCGTAGTTTCATTTGTCTTTACATGTTGCACCCCTTGTTGTATTTGTTCCTGTTGCGCTTCCTCCCCCTGTCTGTGCACCTCCTGTTCCTTCCAGAGTTTCTCCTTCAACTCATGCAACTCCTTCTTTGTTTCCTCCATTCTCCATTTTTCTCTTCACCTTTGTGTGTTCCTCTTGTCGTGATGTTGCCTCTTCGCTTCTACTACCAAAGTTTCTTTCTTTACAAGTGGGCCTGCTTAGAACTTACAACTTTGTTCCTCCTCCATGTTATCGACAATCTTCCTCATTCCCTTGTCGTGCACTGGTATGTTTACCTCTGCTTTTGCTACTGCTGGTGCTCTTCAGGATGCTGCTTCACGTTGCTTTGCTAACCATTCCATAGCGAGGCCAACCGGTCATTGGATGTGGAGAAGCTATGACAATATCCCCATGGGTCTTCCTCCGCCCAATGACATGCCCTGTGGATCCAAGTAAACTGTACTCTCGTGTAGTGGTCTTTCACAAGACAATACAGGTCATACGGGTTGTAACTTCAGGAATTGAATGGATATTTCTTCATCTCTTTTGCTTCGACATCCGCATGCTTGAAATTCTGTATCTCGTATAACCTTATCTACAACAGAAGAGTGGGCCAAGGTGCCTTCTTCTTCTAGTGTAGCCTAACTAACAATCTTGCCAAGATGTGATATGATACTTCCTCCATGACAAGTTTGTCCAAGGCAAACTTCGGTAGAACATGCGAAGGATTCTCCACATTGTACATTCGTATGAAGGTGTCCGACGGTGAGGCATAGCAATCTGCTATATTGATCAGTGCCCCTCTGAAGCTGCATTCAGACAATATCTTACAATAAGCGTTCACAGAGGTCTCCGCCGATGTCCATGCTCACTTCAAGCCCGGGAACACTTGACGGGCACAGATTGCATCCAAGATGTAGGCGGACATGTATATTTCTTCTAGGATGCCTTTGGGCAGCTGTCAAACTCTTGTTACCTGTTATTTCAGCTCATGAGACAACATGTTAGACCAGTTGTGTGCTTTGCCTTCTCTGGCTAGTTGGTCCAATGTGATCACCCAACTTTGCGAGAAGGTTTCTGTGCTCTCTTGGCCATACAAGTGACATGAAATATGACCAAGTATTGATATGCCTTCTGCAGCATCTTCGTCTTGTAGACCCGGTTGGGTGTCATCCTGAATTTGGCCAGCTCCTTTACTCAGTTCTTCAAGATATATCTGGAGTTGGCATTGTTGTTGGGTATGTTGAAGGGTGTCTCCATGATGATCACGGGCTTCAACATATGATACATCTATTCATAATCCCGTGCCCTGAAGTTAGCAATGTTCATCTCGTTGACACTGCTCAATGTCATCATCTCGGGATAAGTGTGCGAGATGATCCAATGAATCATGTCCACGCATGGGAGCATGAGATACCTGCATGAAATTTGGTACAAGTTGGACGTGTGGATGTTCAAATAGACTTGGCATTCTTCGAGATATTCCCAAAATGTGCCTACAAATTCATCATTGACCTCTTTCCGTTTCAGCTTGATGTCCTTGTCTACAATGAGCTTGGTGTCTTCATAGATCGGCAAACTTGTAGACACTCGCTCAACTGCTGCTCCAGTTGCACTTTCGTCAGTGTCCTTTGATCCTGATCTCTTGGAGGAAATTGATCCTGAACTGCTGAGAAGCGGACGAACACCTGCTAGATCTGGAGGCATAGTGACATTCATGGCAAGAAATCTGTCGGCTAAAAACAAAGCAAACTTTAGGAATGACATGCAACATACTTGAGGATTGACTGGCCAAGGATTGCATAATTTTTCCTGGGAGGCCGGGATACTGGCTACCAGAACTGCACAAAATGGAATGTAGGCTATCTGGAGGTTGATTGGCTGCTGGAATTGGGCAATGTGCAATCCAGGCTAGCCTGCTGGCTGCTGGAATTGGGCAATGCGCAATCCAGGCTAGCTTGCTGGCTGCTAGAATTATGCAATGCATAATTCATGCTGGAAATGGTTATAAGCCTAGTGACTGCATTGCGTAATTTTCTGGGATAGAAATCACTACCTCTCATAATTGCGCAATGAAAGACTAGAGGATAGTCACTGAGCAAAAATGCGCATTTTCTGAGAGGAAGGCAGAGCCTTTCCTCTCAGTATTGTGCAACGCTGCCTTGGTGAGGCACAGTTCGGGCCAAGGTTGCCCAGATCTGCCGATGGGAAACTGAAAGCCCATGTGAAAGTGAATGCATGGTGATATTGAGTGTAAGCAGGAGTGAATGAGTGTGCATGAAAATAGTGAATGAAAGATTCAGAAAATGGAACAACATGCATGTGTGTGAAGTGAGTTGCCGAATCGACTAATGTTCGTGCAAAACTATGTCATGCATGCGACGACAGTGAGATGCTAACGAAAACTGAAACGGTGCTAGTACAAGCTAATATGCATGCAAACGACAACAAACATTCACATAAATCAAGAAAACAACCCTCATAAAATCCACAACACAAAAAGCGTTAGAAATTCTGCAAAAGACAAGTTAAGAGGACTTACCTGTGAATAACTGAGATGGATGTGTCGAAGACTCCTGGATTTGCTGTGGGATGTCAGAGGAAGATCAATGTGAATAAGTGAGCTCTGAAGTGTCGAATAAACAAGTTTGAGACTCATGACGCGCATGCCACAAATCTAGGAAAAAGCGACACTTGAAGGAAAGATTCTAAAACGATCTTTTCATGTAACCTCCAGCTACTAAAACTAGCTCCCTAAAATCTAGGGATGCTTTTTGCATGTCTCTTTTTTCTATTTCAGGAAAAAGTAGCCCATGCATGCAAGTCAAGTTTTCTCAGTCCCGGGTGGAACCGTTCAACCTAATGGCACATGAAACAACCTGCTTGACTGAGGGGAAAATTTGCAAATTTATGGGAGGGATATGGGCTGGCAACCCAAAAGAATTGGACAATTTATGGGCTGAGCAGTCTTGTTGGGATAGATTGCATAGTTTTTCTAGTGAAGGTTCAGACAAAATTGTACAATTCTAGAGCCCAGCAGGAACCCAAACAAGATTGTGCAATTTATGGAGGGAAGGCTAGTTCCCCTCCATAATTGTACAATTTCTTGAGGGAGCTGTTCAGCCTACAATTGGAGCAAGTTTGAAGAAACAGCTCGTGAGGGGGATGTATCAACCTATCATGCATAGGCTAGCAATCTGCTAGAAAACCGTTGAAGCTTGTGTACTTGACAGTGCAAGACATGTTATTGAGGATGGTTGGTAGGGAGGCTCCAAAACAAACCTAAGGAAAAATTTTGGAGGGTGGTTGTAGTTGCTACAACATTTGGCAACACACTGGTAGAACTCTAGCTCTCTGAATGGACCTTGTTCGTGAAAAGAAAGTCTAACACCTCCGGAAGTATTGTTCAGTTCTCAATTATTCTTGGTTTCCACACTTGCTTGATTGTAATATGTGGCATTTGCCAAGCTCTTGTTTGGTTGACACACATTCCAAGTCAAGCCAACACAGTTATTTCAATTGGGGTTGATTGGTATATTGGTGCACAAGTAGTATAGTCGTCAAAGTCTTAGTTTCATCTCTGGTGTTGCTCTGCTGCTAGCAAGCCTGGATAGTACCTTGACGGAGTCATGCAGGAACACAAGCATCGCTCCACTACCAGTGAGCCTGGTCAGTACCTCAAGGGAGTTACTTGCATCACCTCTTTGCACAGGAAGCCTTTCTCTTCTTTCACCTTATTCATTTTTCATTTTTCAAAAATTTTCACTTTCATTTTTTCATTTTTCATAACTATGCATAGCACTTATTCATTTCAGAGGCGGAAGAGGGATCCCGACTTATTGAGAGTAGAAGAGTTTGTTCCTTTAGAGAAGTAGTTTATTATATATCTCTGACGTGTTTGTTAAGGTTTTCCTCCTCACCTTACTCTACTTGATTGAGATGCCAAGGGTTAACCCAAAAACAACTGACTAGAGTAGGTGACACTAGTTAGCACGCAAGCATTGTGTTTTCACCAAGGTTCACTTTGAATAGTACATATTTTCCATTGGCAAATCATGGACTGAAGATAACAAGTTCTTCATACAGAGGAAGGACGACAGATAACCAAGTAGTGATAGTTTTACATGTCCTCTTTTACTTTACTCAGCTTGTTTCAAGATTCACACATGGTTTCATGTGAAACTAACCTACGAGCACAAAATAAGAAAACAAACACAAAACAAAGCAGAAGCAAAAGTAAATGCGAAAGAAAAGGAGGTAAGAAAACAAGCAAGCAAACAAATAAACATGCGAAGTAAGTAAGCAAACAAGCATGCAAGAAAATAACCAAAGGAAACACTACTCCTACTCCTAAGCTAACGGTGCATGGGATTGATCACGTGAAGTGATACTTCCAATGCAACCATCGACACATTGGTTGACCCATGTTGGTGAAGGCATTGTCTGCAAGCAACCTGGTTGTGTGAACCAGAAAACAAGAAAGATATAACAATGAAGACAAACACACTCTGTGTTTCAATGTGTTCGCAGAACATAAGCGAGTGCAAGTACCTGACATGCAGGTCGTGGACTTGTCACGATGTTGTGCAACATTGCATGCAATTGTTAAGCATACGCATACTCTTGACTGTGACATGCAAGAAAATGAAAGAAACAAAGACAAATTGCATCGTGCACATGTGCTTGGAATGTAAGATTCCTCCTGTTGACCATTACCGGTCAACTACCCATGCAGTACACCCCCTTTTCTTTGCAAAAAGGGGCAACACTTGATCGACGTGTCCGTGCCATCCTGCAATCATCAACAGCTTGATCATTTTAATTGTAAACCTAGTCTGCATGTATGAATTGTAAATAATCTTAGCAGATATGAGTCGTTTATGTAAAATTGCCTAGGTGGACCTAACTTTCTAATGATAATCTACGTCCCGGAAGGTTTTTCATCTCACCAATCTATGATCGGCAGAGTTTTCCTTCAGCCTGACCCCAAAGCCGGGATGCATTTTGTTATTAGAACTTTAGGAGAATCCTAGTGTGTTAATCTGCTAGATTATAGTTGTGTCGCAGAACTGGGTGGTTTATGAGGGTCTATGTTAAGTGGGTTTGTCCCCTTAAGATGTAAATTGTAAAATTCATGATGTAATGTGTCTTGAGGGTTGAAAAATGTTGTAAATCCCCTCATGAGTCCTAAGTCCTAAGTCCTAGGTCCTAGGGAATTTTTTCCAAAGGCTAAGTTCGAGGATCCATTTAGAAAATGAATTAAAAATAAAAAAAATTAAAAAATAATAAATAATAAATAAATAAATAACTGAAAGATAAAAAAATAAAAAAATAATAATAAAAAAATAAAATAAAAATAAAAATAATAAAAAATAAAAAAATAATAAAAAATTATAAAATAAAGCAAAAACCCTCAAATAATAAAATAATAATATTTTGAGTGAATGCATGTAAAATATCATTTTTTAATAAATCGACGGATGAGATTAAGAGATGTCTTGATTCTCATCAGCGGTCGAGATCATTTCGACATGGATCACTCGAACTAGCCGTTGGGATCATTTCCTTTAAATAGGGTCTTAGGGGGTCATTTCAGATCATTGGATCTGTGAGTCTGGTACTGAAGAAGCTCTCTTGTAATCTGTTTTCTGGTTAATAAAAGAAGACTTTGGGGTCCAAATCTTGCTGGTGTTACTCTCTGGAAGTGCTGTGAGCTAATTTAGTTTCTGCATATTTTATGTTTCAGCCATTAATAATAGCTTATTGTAGAGTATTGTGAGCATAGGTATCTTGTTCACTTGCTAGGGTTTGAGTGTTGTTAGGGTTTCTGAAGTAATGGCAGGTATCTCCATTACTTTTTGAGATCTAGCAGCATTTTTGCCCTCTTTACTGATGGTTGTTCTGAGCTATGCAGAGAACCCTTACTGAAAAAGATTGGTGGGCATTTGGGGAAGTTCTCGGCTGAACCAACCAACTTCTGCAAGCATTTTTTGCTGAGCCTAGTTGGATTTGATCCTGGGTCTATCATTAAGTTTATTTTTGTTTAATTTGAATGAGAGATTTTCTGAAGTGCTTCATAGTGAAAATCTGAAATTTTTATTCTTTAAAATATTTATGTGCTTATTGCTGAATCTGGCTGTTAAGGGGCCAAAATCTGTAAATTAATCAAGCTGATCTAGGGTTTCAAATTTTTGCTTTATGCAATTTTCATTAGGGTTTTGTCTTTTTGCAATTGCAGGACCGCCGTCAATCTTCTCACCCACTGCACCTGTAATGATAAACACCAATCCGGTATATTTATGATAAATCAATGATAGTTTGTTTTGGATCCATTTCAAGGAGCGTATGCCTGTGTGTAAAGCAAAACTGTCGGCGTGAAAATATTCTGCTCTAGCATTCTGATAAGCAAGTCGATATTCATAGGTATATATCAGTTTCGTGGCCCCGGATCGCATGTATTTTCTGTGTAAACACCGCCGTCAAGGGTATTTGAGCTGCAGACGAAGATCATTCACCGCAGAGAAAAGCGTTTAACCCTCATGATAATCAAATCTCAGTCGAACCACTCAGGATTACGATTTTTGGCTCTGGTTATATTATCATTCAGCATTCTGAGCGTATGTGTGATTGATTGCCATCGTGAACGTCTTCGATTTCAAGCCTCCGCCGTCTCCTTAACCTACGAACGCATACCCAGTATCGATCTGAGGACCAAGCAGCGAAACATTTATGCATCTATTTGCGCCCAGCATTCAAGTGAAAGAGTGGTGGCACGTCTGCGTTAAATCTCAGAAACGATATGCGTCGTCGCCATCAACTGTGTCTTTTTGGGAGATTTCTCTGTCGTTTATGCACTTTTGATAACGCCATCGGGCCAGAGGAAGCGTGCTCTCGAAATTTCATTCTACGTGGTTGAGATTTCCATTTGTCCGCCGTCAGAATTCTGGTAGGGTCGCAGGAGGTTTCACGTCTTGAACCCATCATCGCAGGCCATCATGCAGGTGAAGTAGTTTTCCTTTCTACGCGTTCAGTATTTGACCCGGTTTGTGATTGATTGCTATCGTGTAACACTTAGTTGACAAGTTCGCAGTTGTTTACATTTCAGTTCTTTAGATTAGGATTTTAATTATAGTTTCGATTTTTTATTTACTTTAGATTTTTTAAATTGTATTTTAAATATAATGTGAAAAGGGTTAGTGTCAGGCGGAAAGAGTCGATTGTGCGGACACAACCAACCTCCCTAGGAGCCTAAGACTCTCTAGTGACAAACAAGACAAACAAGAGCAATCCTTCTCTAAACATGCATTTACTATATGGGAAATCAAGTGTTTAGATCCTACCTGTAATCCAACGCTGTTGTAGCAGTCCAGCTCCTCTGATCCGGATGAGCTCCTCCTTCACTTTGAAACCTGCATACACTAACAATCAAACGATTAAATAGCACTTGATAATCTCATAGAATAAAACATATTTAACACATAGACCAAGGAGTACATGAAACAACTCATAAATAACAAGTTATTGAGAAGAATGGACTCATTTGCATTAATAGGTAACAAAAGGAACAAATACAACCTGAGCCTTGGTGTTGTGCAAGTCCCTTCCAGGGTCCATCAAGAGTTCTCCTTTACTTTGACAAAGCTCACCCACTTCTAAATAGAACAAGCAAAGATGGCAATCTCTCCTCACAAGCTTCTAAATGGGAGTCCTAATTCTTGCAACATTTACCCTTAGAAATGTATAGCTTCCAACCTCCCCTCCTTCTGGCCCAATGCCTGTATTTATAGTGCTCAAGAGGAAGTTAATCAGGTCCACCATCAATGGGATAATCTCCTCTTTGGATGGGATAGTTCCCTTATTGATGGGATAAGTTCCTCTTTGGTAGGAGTACATGAACCATCTGGAGGCGCTCAATACACGTCGAACAACCTTCTAGAATGCTCTAGAAATGACCACAAGTAACTTTTTAAAGATGAAACTTGCGCATTTTAACCTTTACAGGGGGACGCACCTGCCCCTTTACATACAGAGCGTCCAAAGACGCAGCTTTTGTGAACATTGGGTGCGTCCCCGCAGGTAAGGTTGAGAGCACCTGCGTCCCCAGAGATAAATAGATTTAGAAAGACTTTCTCTCTTTTTTGGAGTTTGACATGGAGAGCAGAGGCATAAGACTTGCCTAAGAGGGTAGCATGACTGTTGATAGAGCCATAATAACTGTAAATAGTCATGGTGACATTTTTTAGTGTAACAGATTGCCCCCTAAAGTGCGAAGCCTGTAATAGATTAGGGTTTTGTATTATCTAGGAAGGGTGAAGCGCTTTATCATTTCAAGGATTATCTCGTGGAGAGCCTGGTCAGAACCTGCAATTTTCAAGACAAAATACATGTATAAGATTATATCACCACTGAGGTAGGCATTCCCATACTCAGATTAAAACTTTAACTAACCGACTAACTACTCTGATACAGGAATGATCTTGCAGTACATCATAATCATAGACTTTTGTAGACACAGTATGGGCGCAGCCATCTGTTTATGATTAGTCTACTTAGATAATGAATACAAAACTCCTCACAGCCTGGATGGTGGAAACTAGATCCAGGGTCTTCATTTCTACTTCCCGAATTGGTACGATTCTAGCCATGCGAATAAATGAGTCGATGTCGAACATGGTAGAAACCACTTGATTACCAGTCGATGATGTAAACTGTTAACAAGTGTGAGAGAGACCACCAGTAATGTCAATGGTTCCCAAAGTACCCAGTACAATCCATGAGATGTGAATGAATGAGTTGATGTCGAACATTTCACGGAATCCTTCGATCGAAAGTCAATGATGTAAACTGACGTCAAAGGCGAGAAACCTGCCATTGATGCATGCAGACTTCAAGGTACTGACGATTTCTAAGTCATCTCTCTAGATAATGTGCTAATGTCGATAGAAAGCGACCCGTTGCAGGCAAGCCCGCAACACGAAATCATTGTTCAAGTTGAAGAAATGTTGCTGTAAGGACTGACTCAGGGATGGTCAAATGGATGACAAGTATTTTGCAGATGAAAGTTTTGCTTGCAGACCTCTTGAACACATAACGACACAACAGATGGCTTGGTGATAAACGACTCAAAGTTAATCCCCGGAACCCGACTGAAGACTTTCAAAGTGGTTTGATCAACTGTGAGGTAAAGGATTTCCCAACCCAGGTGAATGAAAAGTGTCGTGTTCAAGAGTGGTAATAAAGTTTCTTTTGAGACAAAAGGTAACAAATAGGCTCATTCTTCTCTCTTTTCCCCCACCATTTATGGCAAGTACCTCTTTATTTTTAACAAGCTTGAGGAGGATAGCATATGCTTGATTATAAGCTCATCCTTCGGATGAGTCCAACCTAGTTTTGATTCGAACCCTAGGAAGGAGTGGTTCGTTCCTGTTTGTAATTGAACAGGTCCTTTACTGTGAAATGTTTAACGAGCCTAGTATAGGAGAAACTCGACGTTTTTCAATTTTAGAGAGTCTGAAAAACTTAAGAAGACTCCAAGTTGAACTTTTTCGTAGATTTGTGTCCCTCAAGCCCGAAAAAGTATAAAATAATACCTGGGGGAACCGCTTGATCTTGCGACCAAGGAGTACTTTCATAATTAGTGCCGCTGACCTGAAAAGTAAAAAGCGATCAAGGACACGTCGTTTTATTTCCGTATCGAGTTTGAAACGACAAAAACCCAGCAATCTTTTCCTGATTTTACGGTCAGAAAAGAGCTATAAGGGGACCGTCTTTTAATTCCGTTTTAACGAGTGTAAAAGAAACGCTCGGCAATCTTTTCATTTTTTAGGAGTCAGAAAAGGGCTTAAAAGATGACTCTGATATTTTGGTTCGTGAAAAATGACAATTTTCCCTCTAAGTCCCTTTGTCCTGCACAAAAATGACACATTACTCATACCTGTTTAAGATAGGCAAAAATACATCGAAAAACATCCTTCCATGGTGAAAAATGAACAAATTCATCCAAAAAACCTATAAAAAGACTTTTTACCATGTCATTTTTACCATTTTACTGTTGAGGTTGAAAAAAGGGCTTTTGGCAAGAAACTTCCCGTGGTCGTTGCGGAAAATCCGACCGTCAGAATCAAACGCCGTCTCTTCCAGGTATTTTACAACATCCCACTCTTCAATTTCATCCGATTAAAATTGTGTTTTAGGTTTTGGTTTTGATTTTTGGGGGGTTTTGGGTTTCAAAGTGCGCTCTGCGGTGGATGCAGGTGCCCTTCGGGTGACCTGCGTCCCCCGACTTTTTCCTGTACAGGAAAAAGGTCGGGGGACGCAGCCCACCTTCAGGCCAGCTGCGTCCCGACGCCCTGTGCTCTAAACGCGGGGTGCGTCCCCCGTGAAAGGCGGAATTTGAAACCCCAAACTCCACAAATAACCATTAAAATTTTTCCAAATCAATTCTAATCTCTGTTTCTTGGTGTGTAGGGCACTCACCATGTTGGATTGGAGAGAAAGAGAGCATGAGGACGTTGATTTAGCCGCAATTGAACATCAACCTTGCATTGATGCCCTAAAAGCATGCGGGCTATATAAATACTGGGCCATACCTGGCATGAGGGCTCAGGTGAGGTTCTTGGAATGGCTGGTTGAGAGATGGAACGTTCAAGAGCAATGCTTTTACATAGGAGGGCACCAGCTCGAGATAGAGCCCTCTAATGTATACTTTCTCACTGGCTTGCCAAATAGAGGCGAGCAACTCAATCTAGCCGGGACTAGGCCGGGTGGCCAATCCCTTGCTAGTCTCCGGGCGGATTGGTGCACACCCAATGCACACCATGCGAAAGGCGTGGAAATCAAACACATCTCTCTGCGTGAACTCAAAGTTATAGCTTTCACGGTTACCAGAATTTGCGGCGCAGCCGCTTTACATATTGCCTCCGGGTCCGAAATGCGGATGGCGATTGACTGTTACCAAGGCACCATTTTCAACTGGTGTGATGCTGCGTCGGCTAATATGAAGAGCCAACTGACTAGGGCAAAGAACGAACGACTGAAGACCTTTGGATATGGGCCTCTAGTTGTGAGCTTTGCCTTAGAGAGAGTTCCGATGCTGATCCCTCAGCAACTCACTGTTGATATCTTGGGTCCTCGGGAGCCAAAGCTGATACGATGGGTTACGGTGATGGCCCGGCATCCTGACGAGGGCACAACGATTGTTCGATTCTCTGATAGTTATTTTCACTGGTTAGAGGACCAGGTTTTTTCGATCCAGGACTTTCCGTATGCCGGAGTAGATTTTCGAGGTGATCCGGACATGGTTCTTTCACAGGGAGAACAATGGGATGACAGAGGTACTTTGTTTTTCACAAGTTTTTCAAATTATGTATTTTTTTTTTTTTTATATATATCGTCTCAAAACTGACAGTAAAAATTTTCAAAATGCAGATGTTGGTCCACAGCGCCCAGCCAACCTCCGGCCTTTTGAGAGGAGACATCCAGTTGCACCGGTACCGGCCCCACAGGACGCGGCTGCAGAGTCATTAGCTAAGTTGGAGCAGGATCTAGAGCGTCTGACGGCGGATATGCCTGAGACTACCATAGATGATATTCCTATCAGACTTCAGCGCTATGTAGTCGCGGTCCCTGGACCGTTTAGGAGATTTTTGTGTAAGGTAGCCCGTGCAGTGGTGTCGTATAGGGAGCACCACCAGTGATTGGCTAGTCACTTTGTAGACACATGTGACATTTTTGACTTTTTGTACTTATCATTTTGCCGATCATAAGGTGTTTTTCAACCTATGATCGAAGACGATGTATATTTTTTGACACATTCCTATCTATATATATATCACTATTACCGACTTATCTTGTTTAACATATGTGATGAAATGTTTTTAAATTTACTTGCATGATTATTGTAAATGTCTGTCCAACATTCGAGAAGCAATTGCATCTGCTAATGTATTTAAAGACCTTGGAATATGCTGATATTCAATGTAATCAAATTCACATTCCAAGAGACTCACTCTCAGAAACAACCTTAATAACACAGGATTTCTAATGGCATAAACTCTATTAAGCTGTAATACAACAAGTTCAGAATCTAACCTTACTATCAAACGTCGAATTCCAAATGAAATAGATTCGGATAATAATTCAACCACTGCACTGTATTCTGCAATGTTGTTCGTTGTTTGACCGAGGCTTACCCCATGCATAGAAACTAACTCGTCAGAGGGCGAATAGATAACCCAAGCTGCGGAAGAGATATTCCGTGTACTACGACAAGCACCATCAGCAAATCCAATGTATGTTTGGAGAGGCGTCGACATCTGCAATATCAAGAGTAAAACCAAGATAAGCCAGAATAACGACGAAAAACACACTCTCTAAGCTAAGCACACTGACTAACTAACAAACATACTAGCTAGAAAGAAAACCTAACCTAACTAAAAATTCTCCATACCCACCATTTAAGCATAATACCTCTTTAGGTAAAGTCCATTTCTGGGTTTACCCAAAGAGTCCCCATCAAAATCTACCAGCTCATAAGCCCCTTTTGCTAGCTTTCGCTTTACAATGTAGGGTCCATGCCACATAGGAACGAATTTTCCAGCACCTAGCTTATCGTTAGCTTGATCATATAATAGCACTAGGTCTCCCTCTGAAAAACTTCGAGGGGTCACATTTTTATCATACTGAGCTTTCATTCGCTTCGCGTGAGTCTCGATTGCTAATGCAGCATCACGTCGAGTCTCATCTAATTTAGCTAAGTACAATAAAAGTTTCTCCTCTTCGGAAGTAGCTGGAAGTAATTCGACAGCCATTTGAAGTGATGGGATTTCGCATTCAATGGGTAACACAGCTTCCAAGCCATAAACTAGCTGGAAAGGAGTGAAACCTGTTGAAGTTTTCACTGAGGTTCGGTATGCCCATAGCGCTGAAAATAACATGTTGTGCCAATTCGACCGATGAATACCAATGGTTCGTCGGATCATGATAACCAGAACTTTGTTGATAGACTCAACCAAACCGTTGGCTTGCGGATAATAAGGAGTAGAGCTATCGTGGCGCAAACCAAGCTGGCTTGTAAGCTCAGTCATCATGATGTTTCGAAAATGGCTCCCATGGTCAGTAATGATTGCTTGTGGGACACCAAACCTAGTTATAATATGATTGAATACGAAAACTGCAGCTGTTTTGCCGCTTGCGTCGAATGTAGGCATCGCCTCGGCCCATTTAGTAAAATAATCAACCGCGAGGATGATATACGCATGCCCCCCGGCCGAGTGAGGGTTACAAGTAATAAAGTCGATACCCCATTTGGCGAATGGACCAACGGCAATTATAGGGTGGAGAGGAGCAGGTGGTGCGCGCATCTTGCGATCAAACACTTGACAGTTGTGGCACTTCCGGACTGCAATGATACAATCTTTAAACATAGACGGCCAGAAATAGCCAGCGCGCAACACCTTCTGAGCTGTGGCATACCCAGACATATGACCGCCACATGCTCCAGAGTGACAATCATTCAAAACCCTCTCAGCCTCTTCGTGAGTTAAACAACGTCGAAAAACTAAGTCTGCCCCCGGCGATAAAGTGTATCTCCAATAATTTTGTATTGCTGGGATTGAAACCGAATTTTTCGACGTTCCGCCTTTGAAGCTTCAGGCCGAAAGGTTTGGGTTTGGAGATAGATGATTATATCTCCGTACCACGGATCTAAAGTACTGATAAGAAACAAAGATTCGTCCGCAATGGACTCCTCTGCCACAGTCTCTGTGTCAGCACGCGGGAAATCACACATCAATTCCGCAAAAACTAAGGATTTCTTAGACTTGGACTTCTCGAACTCCAAGTCGAACTCTTGCAGGATAACGATCCATTTAGAGTACTTGCCCCCTAGCAATTGTTTTGTCAAAATATAAATCATAGGGTTGCAATCCGAAATAACTGTAGTTTTACGGAGAAGAATGTAGTGACGAAAACGCTGGACAGCTTGAACGGCTGCCAGGGCCAATTTCTCCACATGCGAATATTTTAGCTCAGTGGGATTTAAGGTCCTACTGAGATAATATATCACATGTTCCGCTCCGAATTCATCTTCTTGAACTAACACCATTCCAATGGTGGAATGCGAAGCTGCGAGGTATAAGAAGTAGTCCTGGTTGTAGTTGGGAGGATGCAACAACGGTGCATGGGTCAACGCGTGTTTAAGTGCATCAAAAGATTGTTGGGCAATCTCGTCCCAAAAGAATTGAGCGTTCTGTTTCAACAACCGTGTAAAACCTTTAGTGACCTCGGCGTAGTTTGGGATGAATCGGCGTAAAAAGTTCGCTTTCCCTTGCAAACTTTGGAGTTGGCGCAAACTCGAAGGAGGAGGCAATTTGATGATAGCTTCGACCTTCGAGGGATCGACGCGAATGCCGGCTTTTGAAACAACAAATCCCAGCAATCGACCTGTTTCTATACAGAAAACACACTTGTGGGGATTCAACCGAATTCGATAATGCCTACACCTCATAAAGATTGCTCGTAAGTGGACAAGGTGATCAGCTCGATGTAAAGAATGAGCAGGCAAATCATCGAGATACGGTTGCACAATGTGCTTGATGTCATGAAATGTGTAAGACATCGCCCGTTGAAAAGTGGCCCCGGCATTCTTAAGCCCAAAAGGTAATTTGCAATAAGCAAATGTCCCCCATGGACAAATGAATGCCGTTTTTGGTTGGTCGGCAGGTAGAATATTGATTTGATTATAGCCCGAAAAACCATCCATAAAGGAAAACATTTCACTTCCGGCACAATCATCAATAATTTGATCGATATAAGGCGTAGGATAGTTGTCTTTTGGACAAGCTCGATTGATATCCCTATAGTCGATACAGATTCTTATTGTTCCTTGTTTCTTGTTGACCGGAACAATATTCGATACCCAATCCGTTAACGGGATCGGATAAATGAAACCTGCTTTCAACAGCTTTTCGACTTCTGCTTTAATCGCAGCCGCTTTTCGAGGGTGAATCTGACGCAACCGTTGCCGGATGGGTTTAGCATCCGGGTAGGTCTTTATTTCATGAACAACAATGGCAGGATCGATTCCCGGCATTTCCTCGTAAGACCAGGCAAACACATCGCGGAATTCTTGGAATAGGGCCTTGTAAGTTTGGATTTCATCTTCTGTACATGCGGCACCTATATGAATGTTCTCCTCAATTCCGGGCTTCACTGAAATATCAATGGGAATAGTACGAGAAATATTCCCTAAATTCAACTCTGAATCAGAATGTTTCGTTGGATCCTGAGCGTCTTTGACATATTCAGCGGTAAAGATAGATGAAAAATCATTTTCAAATGCATCATCCTTAGGTAAAAACGAAGATCTGTGATGGAGATCTTCCCATGGTAGATCGTCTACACTTAGGATTTCGCGAAGTTGTTCGTCAGATGACACGACTTCGGGAAACGCTATCCGTTCTAAGGTTGAGGTGAAAAGTGATTCTTCACTGACCACATTCATTTGGTCGATTTCGGTTGAACGCGAGTCGGTAAAAGACATGACAGCTTCATAAGCAATTTCATATGGACTCAAAGGCATAGCATCACCGAATGAGTCTATCTCAGATTCAGATGGGACAATCCAAGGATCATCATAAATAATGTTTTCTGATGTAATCATATGAATTGTTGCAAATGAAGGATCTACGCTGAGTGGAGGGAGAGGAAAAGTTCCCAGTAAACCGGAATCTTTAACTAAACCTACGCCAACGTCCCTATAAGGGATTGTCGTCTTACCGACATGCTGGATACTCTCTGAAGAGGCTGGGTCGGATGAAAAGTATGTCAGCTGATCAATAGTCACGATCTTACCGTTATGTGGAAATTTAATTACTCTGAAGACCGATGAAACGACCGCTGTCATAGCATATGACCAACTTCGACCCAAAAGAAGGTTGTAGTCTAGAGGGGCATCAACCACTTCCACATCCAGACTAACGGTTTTACCTTCTACCCCTATAGGCAATTCATGTAGAATACCAAACGGACGGAACCCACGGCCATCAAAGGCCTTAAGGATGGTGGGGGATTGGTTCAACGAAGGAGAACCAAGAGATCTCCAACATTGAATCGACATAATACACGTAGAAGCTCCCTCATCAATCACAGTCCGATGAATAGGCCTGTTTTTGACTATCACTGGGATTTGGAAAGCCATTTGATGGGGGAGACGCGGTGTACTATTTTCTAGATCGAAGATTATTAGATTCGGGTCCTGAACATCAACAGCTCCGATAGCCGACAAAAGTAATTTTCGTTGTGCTGGGCATGATTGCAGCACTTCTAACGCCGACATTGCTGAGGGTGAAACAGCTAAGTCCTCAACAATGTTGTAATTCTGGGCCGCTCTCGCATGTGGATTGAAAGCAGACCTTCGAAGTACACCCTTGGCGGGCGGTTTAATTACTAAGTCCGGGTTAGGTTTCTCGATCTGTAGTGGATCGGAACCAGGAGCTGAGGTTGATGGGTTAGAGTGAGAAGATTCTGCTTCCTTACCATCAACAGGATTCTTACTACCATAATCTTGCGATCGAGTCGCAATCCTCACATGAGACATCATCAAAATGGGTTCTTCACTGGCATTCGAGGAAGAACCTATCATCTTATTCTCCTGCTCCGGAAATGGATTTTTTAACACAGCAGGAGTGGGAGAACCTTTGACTATTTTCACAACCTCGGCCCGATGAGGGCAATCTCTCGTAAAATGATCCTCTTCACAAATAAGACAAGGATATCGAGGTTTGCGCTTTTCGTCATTGGTTTCCGACTTTTCTGTTTTCTCCTTCGGAGCCTTGTCTGCTTTAGCCTTCTTCTTTCCTTTCTTCTTTCCACCGTTTTTTGATTTGGCCGTAGATGACTCTACAGCGTGAATATCGGCGGTAAGTTCAGGAGAAGACTCTCCTGTCGGGGAATCAGGCAAAGTGATAATAGGAGTAGTTGAAGCTTTGGAAGACTTCTTCTTGCTCTTTGTATTCACGATACCAATCATACCATCAGCGGCATGAGATCCTGAAGGAGCAGCAACGATTTGATTCGATTTTGGAAGATCCAGAATCTTCTCGTGTAACGTACCCGACTGAGTGTAAACTAAGTCAAGGTATTGCGCCTGAGCAATGACTTGCTCCTCAGTAACTACTCCGGCCTTAGCTACATCTTCAGTAATCTTTAGTAATAATGATTTAACAAACCATTCAGCTAAGATTTGGTCCGGGATAAAAACTTTCACTAGCCTTCTTCGACGTCTCCACTCATGAATGTGATCAGAAATATACGTGGACGTCGATTGTTTTAGTGAAGTTAATAACTCCGTGCCGTTATCGTATCTGACCGGCAACTGAAAGTGAGTTAAGAACGAGGTAGCTAACTGGCTAAAATTGTAAAAAGAGGCCCGTGGTAACTCAATGTACCACTTGGCCGCGAGACCAATGAGTGTACGCTGGAAAAGACGTAAGCGGATCGAATCATCCGAGATAGAATTTGAAGCACACCAGAGGTGGTAAGTCATCACGTGATTGGACGGATCCTCTCCAGACTTACCTTCGAACTTGGGTATATCACTGGGCAACTTATTTGGCATTGGCGGCCAGAACTGAAGATATTGAATTGGATCGTTCGTTAGGCGCGTCAAGTCTGGTAAATCCAAAGTTGCGATAAACGGTAACTGCTGGTTAGGATCTCTAAAACTCTGGGTCACAAGACCAGTCCCAGGAGGAGGATATCCAGGATAACTAGGAACAGGAGTCGCATTTGGGATATTATATCCTCCTGGAAAACCAGGATTAACTGGACCGTACTGGGGTTGTTGAGGTTGTTGATAAGTGTACCCAGGATACGGTTGATACTGGTAAACCGGTTGTTGGACAGCTTGCCCAGGTTGGTACTGTCCCTGGTACGGTGGTTGAACAAATTGAGGTTGAGTAGTGACAACCGTACTTATACCAGGCTGACCTGCAGGCATCTGGACCGTGGTTTGAATCGTAGATCCAGACAACGGTAAAGATGTCTGAGGAGTGGTTACAGAGACAGTAGAAACCGGAGCCGTCGATACTCCAGAAGTAAGTATGGTAGATGTGGCGGTAGTTGCAGCAGCCGTTTGAGATGGAGTACTAGGTGCGATTGGCGGCTGAGTAACTACCGAAGTTACAGAAGTTTGAACATTTGACTGGACAGGTTGCGGTTGCTGGGGTGGACCAGAAACTACGGGTTGTCCAGCTTGAGGTACCAACTGTATACTTGGCTGCAACACCTGTTGACCCTGTGATGGATCCCACACTAACATGCCGGGGTATTGACCCGTAACAGGTTGAGGATACTGAGATCCATAACCGGATTGAGGATAGGATTGATAATTGTAAGGTGCAGTTCCCATACTTGGAACATATGACTGACCTTGAGGCGGTTGATAACCTTGACTCGAGTATTGACCTTGAGGTTGATAACCTTGAGGTAAATACGGATACTGGGGTTGACCTTGACCTTGAGGTTGGTACCCTTGAGGTTGGTACCCTTGGGGTTGATACCCTTGGGGTTGCCATCCTTGAGGTTGCCATCCTTGAGGTTGATATTGATACTGAGGTTGACCCTGAGGTACATATTGAGGCTGGGGTTGACCTTGAGGCATGTACTGCACCATAGGTGCATACTGACCTTGAGGTTGCCCCCCAGGCGTTAACTGAGGCTGCCCCCCAGGCGGTAATTGGCCACCTTGAGGTTGGGAAACGAGAACTGAACCTGACATCATGTAAATGTCTCCTACACCCAATGGTATATTACCACTGTTTCCAGTTAATAACCCATGATCAACGGGTTGAGGAGATGCTCCCGCAAAGGTACCAGAAAGTGATTGATACCCGGTGGGAACAGAAGGACCGCCGTGTAAGAAAGATTCAGGACTTTGAGTAAACACGGGCGACTGACCAGACATATTTACAGGAGTATAAATACCTCCAGGTGGAAAAGGAGTACGAGGTGTAGAAAAACCTACCCCTGAGTTGTCTAAATAATTGGTTAACGAAAGGTACCAAGTAGTACTTCTAGGAGGACTGTAAAAGATGGATTCACGCTCTCTTAGATCAATGGTAAGTTGACCTTCAAGGTTAGAGACGCCTATTTCTTCCTCTGGAGCAAGTTCTTCGATAGCAATCAATCCAGTAGGAAGATTTTCGGTGATAATTCTTTCTATTCTCGGTGAATCTGGAACACTAGAAGTCAGAGTAACAGGTTCAGATATTTCAGGTTCTTCGCCTGTATCACTAGCAGACGAAAAACTACCAACAAGCTCAGAAACTGTAACAGCTTCAGGATTATAACCTGTCTCTAAACTTTGGTAATATGGATGGACTACCAAGGAAGATTCTCCTTCTTCAGGTGAACCTACTCTACTGCCACTAGGAGGAGTTACAAGGACCTTCAACCCTTCGTACTGACCCGGAACGTCTTCAGGAGATCCACCCCGCGATCTACGGAGTTTTCTTAACAAATCTGTTCCCGTAACAATCTCAGGTGACTTGCCCCGAAGTCTACGGGACTGTTTCGGTAATTCCGCCACAGCTAAAAACTTTTAACTACTACACACGAAAACAAAGTAAAATTTCAAATCAAACCACCTAAAGTCTCTAAAGAACCAAACAAATTTGAATCACACACCTAAAGAATCTAGGGCGTCAAACCAAGCACAAACAGTAGCCTTCCAGACCAAAAGCAATAGTTGGTGATGAAGCCCAACATCGCCGGATTCAGTACAGAAGTGGTGGGTGGAACAGTTACCCCGGCAACCTGCTTAATGAATAGACTGGACCAAGTTCCTCCACTTTAACCGTCTCGAGTGAAGTGAACCCCCCAGAAAATCCAAGTGAGTCTAGCCGACGTCTGCTCCAGGTACAGTGGGATCTTCCCTCCACCGTCACCTCGGTAGAATCCTAAAGATAATGGTCACTAAGGTTACCAACTGCAACAAATGCACCTAGGGGAACAGTCTAAACTCCGACAGCACGCAAGGGCAGATTATCAAGCTCAATCCCCTTGCCGGCTCCTTGACAATAATCCAAGGTTTACCGACAAGTGACCCCTAGCTCCTCGACAATGGTTAATCCGAGGTTTACCGTTTGTAATACGTGCGTGTCTGGCGTCGTTCCCAACGAGGGGGGATTGATCCCCTCACTGGTTCGGACACGAGCTCGTGCTTCTCCTTTAAGAGGAGCTTTCCCAGAGTACAAATGAGACAATTGGATTTATTCTATCACAAGATAAGCTACTTGTTTGGTTTTGTTGTCTTGGAGAGTTAATTACTCACCTACTCCAAGACACTAGCCTGATCTAAATTGGCATTTCAGAGCCCTAGTAAATAAAAGCTACTACGTCGATTTTACTTTAAGCGTTAATTTTATGGTTTTTCTTAAAGACAAAAGGTAGCGGAAGTGAAACCAATGGTGTGTAGACTCGACTCAAACCACTACAAAGATGCACCTAAGATGATTTACGCTACTTTCCTTTTTCAATGAAATTCTTAACTAAGAGAGTTGAGAGATGCAAATTTTATAGAAAACAACTTTCTTAGTAAAGAAAATCAAAGAAACAATTATCTTTATCTTTTCAAGCCTACAAAGATGACCACTCCTTACGTGCACGAAAAACTCTTTTTCTTTCAAAACTTTTCAAAGCTACTTGAAACAAAACTTTTCAAAGGAGATGTTTTTGTATTTTCTCTTTTTTAATAAAGCATATAAATCTATCTTAACGAAAATCAATCTCAAAAGCTATAAAATCTACGAAAACTTGACTCACAAGCAAATCAAAAAAGGAAATTACTCTAAGCAAACCTAACAAGGCAAAAGCTCACAAAGATGATTCTAGGGTGTTTTACTTGACCAAAATCAAATCAAGGACCAGCTAATGTAGAATCAAAAGACTAGTCAAAACAAAACTCAAATCTTTTTGTTCTTTTTGTAAAATGGAATTCAAGACTCAATCAACAAGCACTTCGAAATTTGGCCAAAGAGACAATTCAATGGTAAGTTGCTCTCATAGGTAGACTTTATGACAGGTCTGACTTCTAAGAATGCTGACAAAACCAAAGAGATCTAAGGCTTGACAACTTCTACCGCCAAAGTCACTACAAGACCTACTAAAAGATCAAACCCTAGGGCTTAAACTTCTATGAAATCCACTAAAACACTCAATGCTATCGAAACAAGTTCAGGTGAAGATCTTTGACAAGAGACTAATGAATCTGGGCAGTAAAAACTAAGAAAAAGCAAAAACTAAGAGAAAAAATGCAAAAAATGGAATTTTCTCAAATTTTAGCAGGGGACGCAGGTGACCCGTTAAGACAGGTGCGGGCCCGCTCTGTGCACACAGCGACAGTGCGTCCAGGGACGCACTGTGCAATACTCAGAGGGTGCGTCCTACTGGAAAATTCAAGAAAAACCAAAATAAATCTAACCCTAAGCTAACCCACCAAAAGACAAAGTCACAGAGCCAAAAACCAGAAAAATAAACCAATTTTCTCAGAGCAAAGTTCATACAAAGGAAAAGACTTTCACATCAATGGAGTCCCCAGTGGAGTCGCCAATTTGTCAGGCGGAAAGAGTCGATTGTGCGGACACAACCAACCTCCCTAGGAGCATAAGACTCTCTAGTGACAAACAAGACAAACAAGAGCAATCCTTCTCTAAACATGCATTTACTATATGGGAAATCAAGTGTTTAGATCCTACCTGTAATCCAACGCTGTTGTAGCCGTCCAGCTCCTCTGATCCAGATGAGCTCCTCCTTCACTTTGAAACCTGCATACACTAACAATCAAACGATTAAATAGCACTTGATAATCTCATAGAATAAAACATATTTAACACATAGACCAAGGAGTACATGAAACAACTCATAAATAACAAGTTACTGAGAAGAATGGACTCATTTGCATTAATAGGTAACAAAAGGAACAAATACAACCTGAGCCTTGGTGTTGTGCAAGTCCCTCCCAGGGTCCATCAAGAGTTCTCCTTTACTTTGACAAAGCTCACCCACTTCCAAATAGAACAAGCAAAGATGGCAATCTCTCCTCACAAGCTTCTAAATGGGAGTCCTAATTCCTGCAGCATTTACCCTTAGAAATGTATAGCTTCCAACCTCCCCTCCTTCTGGCCCAATGCCTGTATTTATAGTGCTCAAGAGGAAGTTAATCAGGTCCACCATCAATGGGATAATCCCCTCTTTGGATGGGATAGTTCCCTTATTGATGGGATAAGTTCCTCTTTGGTAGGAGTGCATGAATCATCTGGAGGCGCTCAATACACGTCGAACAACCTTCTAGAATGCTCTAGAAATGACCACAAGTAACTTTTTAAAGATGAAACTTGCGCATTTTAACCTTTACAGGGGGACGCACCTGCCCCTTTACATACAGAGCGTCCAAAGACGCAGCTTTTGTGAACATTGGGTGCGTCCCCGCAGGTAAGGTTGAGAGAACCTGCGTCCCCAGAGATAAATAGATTTAGAAAGACTTTCTCTCTTTTTTGGAGTTTGACATGGAGAGCAGAGGCATAAGACTTGCCTAAGAGGGTAGCATGACTGTTGATAGAGCCATACTAACTGTAAATAGTCATGGTGACATTTTTTAGTGTAACAGTTAGACATAGAATAGTTTTGTATTTCTTTAGATTTTAATAGTCTTTTAAATAGTTTCTTCTTTAGATTTTTTTTTATTTAATATAAACTCAAAAATTAAAAAAAAAAAAAAATATAAAAAAGGTGAATAGAATTAAGCTTTAGTTTTTTTTTTTTTAATTTTGATTTCAAGTATAGTTTTTTTTTTCTTTTGCAAATATTTCAATTTTCTACTTTAGTTTAATTCATTTTTATTTAGTTTTATTTTAAATAAATTTTAGCTAAGTCATTTAAATTTGGATTTTATTTTTAATTTTTCCTCTTAAAAAATAAAAATAAAAAATTGAAAAAGCATAAAAGCATCGTGGATGTTTTTGCCAGTTTCAGTTGTTTTACTCATGGAATTATCATGTTATATCTTTTATGCTGAGATTGAAATTTTCAAGTCTAGATACGAATATGATATCTGGTTAATGATTTATGATCCTCGTGGTGGTTTAAAGCATTCATATTTTCAAAATTCTCAGTTGCTGGATATCGTTTTGGTCATTCTAAGAGCATTGTGAGTTTAGCTGATATCTTGTGATGACAAATGATTGTTGTTCACGGTTTATATTTCTATATCATCTAACAAGTAATCCTTTTAACAACAATCTCTTAAGGCACTGGTCTGCTAAATTAATCAAATCCTTTTAGTGCTTATCATATCGTGTCTCCCAACCAACTGGTCGATAGTTGGTCTTCGTCATATCATAGGGTCTACCCCCCTTAGCCGTGGGAGACAGGCTTAAATGGAGGGATCAGGGATCAGGGTGACAACCCCCGGTCTGAGCGTTGTCGTGTCAATCTGCGCGACAACATTTTTTGGCGCCGTTGCCGGGGATATTTATTCTCGGTGTTTCAACGACTTTTCATCATTCATCATTCATCTTTCTCATCTCTCATTTTGAGCTGGCAGATTCAACCTTTGGAACTATCATTTGGATCTTTCATTCCTTATTTTTCGCCACATCAGTAGCATCTCTTCGGTTTGTTTCTTCTTTGAGTGGCGACTCCATTTTCTCATTTTTCCCAGACAAGAAGCCTTCTTCATATCTATTTTTGGTTCCTTTCTGGATCTTAGAATCAGATTCATTATTCAAGTGGCGACTCCACTTCTTTCATCTATTGACTTTCTTGAGCAGAGGTCTCGTTATATCATCCTTTTAATCCCTTATCATTCATCATGGATTATTCATTTAAACCATGTCGTTTTACTGAACGTCTCCATGATTTTCCGGAAGAGGCCATTTCTAAATTACCTATTTTCTCGGGTGGTGATTCAATCGCTGTTAGAAGGCATCTAGGCTTGTTTACTCGCATAATGATCATACATTGTAGACCCCCTCAGTTTAATCATGAATATATAAAAATGCGTCTATTTTTCCTTTCTTTAGAAGATGATGCTTTGAATTGGTTTAACAATTTTCCTAAGGATTCTTTCACTTCTTTACAAGACATTGTCAATGATTTTAAAGATAGATATGGTTATCCAAACAGCTTGCCTTCTGCCCCTAAAATTGTGCAAAAGAAAGAAAGTAATCTTATAAAAGGTCCAGCTGTTGAAGAAAGTTTTCAAGATCAGAATGTGTCATCCACCGGAAATATCGCAGATCAAGTTCATGATAGTGGAAAATCAGGGACAAATGACAATGAAAAGGAGGAGCAAAAGCAAATTATACAAGATCTAATGACGCTGGTGAAAAATATGGAGAGCAATCAAAATAATTACGTTAATGATGTCAAAACTTTATGCACCCACCTGGAAAAACGTAATAGGGAGATGGAGATCATGCAAAATCAGCATACTAAAGAAATTGAGGCCATGAAGACTAATCATGAAACAGGAATTAGATTCATGCAAAGAAAAATGTCAGGCTTAGAAGAAAATATGATGACCATGAAAGTTGATCATGATAGGGAAATTGATTCCATGCAAAACAAGTTATTAACTATGGATGAAGAAATGACTATCATGACGTTCAATCATAATAATCAGTTGGCTAACATGCAAGCAAATCATAGAGAAGAAATAAATTCCATGCAGCATTGCTTGATGAACATGAAGGAAAAGAACGATAAAGTAATAAAAGACATGGAGGAACATCATGCCAGACAAATCAGTGCTATAAAGGTTGAACACTCTAGTCAGATGGATGCCATTAAAATACAAGTACAAAAGTTTCAAGAATGGTCAGAGGATAAAAGAAACCAGGAAACATCAATAGATCAGGAGCCTTCTCACTTGTCACAACAAGTTCTATCTTATTATGAGGAGGTCATTGGTTCAATTGGAAGATGTTTAATTGAAGGTGATCCAGATAGACTTAAAAATGACAAAGATCAGATGCAGGATAAAGAAAGACATATCACGCATACTTCATCTGATAGTTTTGAAACATAAAGTTCCAGGTCATCAGTAATTCAACCTGCCAGAAAGAAGAAGCGCAAAAGAAAGAAAACGAGACGAAGATTTGATGCATTAGACGGCCGCGAGCAGCTTGATTTTCGGATAGGAAAAAGTCCTACCATATGCAGAATTGGACATGGCACATCCGACAAGCAGCCGACAGATTTTCCTGAAAGCAGGCAAATGCTCAATATACACTATATTGAACACATTTGATGCCATGGGGCATCCTTTGTATCGTATTTCTAACCCTACTCCTTGTTTCTCCTCATTTTTATTTCTGTTTTAGGATTAGATTTACTTTTCTAGATAGTTAATAAATGAAGAGCTTTTATTTATCCTGCGCTTAATGTATATGATGATTTTTGGATGGATGCTACTTATTTTTGTGTTGTATGGATGCAGATTCTGGATTCTCACATTCCTACAGAGCAGCAACGTGTCCCCAAGTAGAGCCAGATGTTGACCATTACCGGTCAACTACCCATGCAGTACACCCCCTTTTCTTTGCAAAAAGGGGCAGCACTTGATCGACGTGTCCGTGCCATCCTGCAGTCATCAGCAGCTTGATCATTTTAATTGTAAACCCAGTCTGCATGTATGAATTGTAAATAATCTTAGCAGATATGAGTCGTTTATGTAAAATTGCCTAGGTGGACCTAACTTTCTAATGATAATCTACGTCCCGGAAGGTTTTTCGTCTCACCGATCTATGATCAGCAGAGTTTTCCTTCAGCCTAACCCCAAAGCCGGGATGCATTTTGTTATTAGAACTTTAGGAGAATCCTAGTGTGTTAATCTGCTAGATTATAGTTTTGTCGCAGAACTGGGTGGTTTATGAGGGTCTATGTTAAGTGGGTTTGTCCTCTTAAGATGTAAATTGTAAAAGTCATGATGTAATGTGTCTTTAGGGTTGAAAAATGTTGTAAATCCCCTCATGAGTCCTAAGTCCTAGGTCCTAGGGAATTTTTTCCAAAGGCTAAGTTCGAGGATCCATTTAGAAAATGAATTAAAAATTAAAAAAATTAAAAAATAATAAATAAATAAATAACTGAAAGATAAAAAAATAAAAAAACAATAATAACAAAATAAAATAAAAATAAAAATAATAAAAAATAATAAAATAAAGCAAAAACCCTAAAATAATAAAATAATAATATTTTGAGTGAATGCATGTAAAATATCATTTTTTAATAAATCGACGGATGAGATTAAGAGATGTATTGATTCTCATCAGCGGTCGAGATCATTTCAACATGGATCACTTGAACTAGCCGTTGGGATCATTTCCTTTAAATAGGGTCTTAGGGGGTCATTTCAGATCATTGGATCTGTGAGTCTGGTACTGAAGAAGCTCTCTTGTAATCTGTTTTCTGGTTAATAAAAGAAGACTTTGGGGTCCAAATCTTGCTAGTGTTACTCTCTGGAAGTGTTGTGAGCTAATTTAGTTTCTGCATATTTTATGTTTCAGCCATTAATAATAGCTTATTGTAGAGTATTGTGAGCACATGTATCTTGTTCACTTGCTAGGGTTTGAGTGTTGTTAGGGTTTCTGAAGTAATGACAGGTATCTCCATTACTTTTTGAGATCTAGCAGCATTTTTTCCCTCTTTACTGATGGTTGTTCTGAGCTGTGCAGAGAACCCTTACTGAAAAAGATTGGTGGGCATTTGGGAAAGTTCTCGGCTGAACCAGCCAACTCCCGCAAGCTTTTTTTGCTGAGCCCAGTTGGATTTGATCCTGGGTCTATCATTCAGTTTATTTTTCTTTAATTTGCATGAGAGATTTTCTGAAGTGCTTCATAGTGAAAATCTGAAATTTTTATTCTTTAAAATATTTCTGTGCTTATTGCTGAATCTGGCTGTTAAGGGGCCAAAATCTGTAAATTAATCAAGCTGATCTAGGGTTTCAAATTTTTGCTTTATGCAGTTTTCATTAGGGTGTTGTCTTTTTGCAATTGTAGGACCGCTGTCAATCTTCTCGCCCACTACACCTGTAATGATAAACGCCAATTCGGTATATTTATGATAAATCAATGACAGTTTGTTCTGGATCCATTTCAAGGAGCGTATGCCTGTGTGTAAAGCAAAACTGCCGGCGTGAAAATATTCTGCTCCAGCATACCGATAAGCAAGTCGATATTCATAGGTATATATCGGTTTTGTGGCCCCAGATCACATGTATTTTCTGTGTAAACACCACCATCAAGGGTATTTGAGCTACAGACGAAGATCATTCACCACAGAGAAAAGCGTTTAACCCTCATGATAATCAAATCTCAGTCGAACCACTCAGGATTACGATTTTTGGCTCTGGTTATATTATCATTCAACATTCTGAGCGTATGTGTGATTGATTGCCGTCGTGAACGTCTTCGATTTCTAGCCTCCGCCGTCTCCTTAACCTGCAAACGCATACCCAGTATCGATCCGAGGGCCAAGCAGCGAAACATTTATGCATCTATCTGCGCCCAGCATTCAAGTGAAAGAGTGGTGGCACGTCTGCGTTAAATCTCAGAAACGATCTGCGTCGTTGCCATCGACTGTGTCTTTTTGGGAGATTTCTCTGTCATTTATGCACTTTTGGTAACGCCATCGGGCCAGAGGAAGCGTGCTCTCGAAATTTCATTCTACGTGGTTGAGATTTCCATTTTTCCACCGTCAGAATTCTGGTAGGGTCGCAGGAGGTTTCACGTCTTGAACCCATCATCGCAGGCCATCACGCAGGTGAAGTAGTTTTCCTTTCTACGCGTTCAGTCTTTGACCCGGTTTGTGATTAATTACCGTCGTGTAACACTTAGTTGACAAGTTCGCAGTTGTTTACGTTTCAGTTCTTTAGATTAGGATTTTAATTATAGTTTCAATTTTTTATTTACTTTAGATTTTTTAAATTGTATTTTAAATATAATGTGAAAAGGGTTAGACGTAGAATAGTTTCGTATTTCTTTAGATTTTAATAGTCTTTTAAATAGTTTCTTCTTTAGATTTTTTTTTATTTAATATAAACTCAAAAATAAAAAAAATAAAAAATATAAAAAAGGTGAATAGAATTAAGCTTTAGTTTTTTTTAAATTTTGATTTCAAGTATAGTTTTTTTTTCTTTTGTAAATAATTCAATTTTCTACTTTAGTTTAATTCATTTTTATTTAGTTTTATTTTAAATAAATTTTAGCTAAGTTCATTTAAATTTGGATTTTATTTTTAATTTTTCCTCTTAAAAAAAAATAAAAAAAATTGAAAAAGCATAAAAGCATCGTGGATATTTTTGCCAGTTTCAGTTGTTTTACTCAGGGAATTATCATGTTATATCTTTTATGCTGAGATTGAAATTTTCAAGTCTAGATACGAATATGATATCTGGTTAATGATTTATGATCCTCGTGGTGGTTTAAAGCATTCATCTTTTCAAAATTCTCAGTTGCTGGATATTGTTTTGGTCATTCTAAGAGCATTGTGAGTTTAGCTGATATCTTGTGATGACAAATGATTGCTGTTCACGGTTTATGTTTCTATATCATCTAACAAGTAATCGTTTTAACAACAATCTCTTAAGGCACTGGTCTGCTAAATTAATCAAATCCTTTTAGTGCTTATCATATCGTGTCTCGTGTCTCCCAACCAACTGGTCGACAGTTGGTCTTCGTCATATCATAGGGTCTACCCCCCTTAGCTGTGGGAGACAGGCTTAAACGGAGGGATCGGGGATCAGGGTGACAGCCCCCGGTTTGAGCGTTGTCGTGTCAATCTGCGCGACAAAACCTCCAATGCATGAGCGATGGGATCGTGCAGTTCGAGTGGAGGAAGTATGATATGTGTGTGATATTGATCTGCAATGCATACAAATGAATGATGAGGAGCCTTGGGTGTTTCAACAATTTCTTGATCAGAAGTGAAACCAACCTTAGGACAGCGAGGGCCTGACATAACCATCATCTTAGACTGAAGTGCCTCGACAATCTGGGGGGTTTCGACTTCGTCGATAGATAGATCATCATAAACCGATGGCTTCAAAAAATCAACTGTGATGGAATCATCATCATGATCAAATATGGGAGAAAATAGATCACGACAACTATGATTAGCAAAATCAATGATTTCATCGGCATCCTCATGATTTGATGAATCAAACAGATAGGTAGATGAGAAGTGGACAAATTCACCTTTGTGTTTCCAAAAAACGGAGATGAAAAGCCAAGTGGATTTTCAATGAATAACTTATCCTCTCCATTATCGGATGATGGACTGATATTCGGTGTGTCCTGCGAGTGATCAACAATGGGTGCATCTGTAGATGGAGATACACATGCGAAATCATGGATGGCAGGTTCACCAAAGAGGTCAGGGAAGAACAGAGGAGGCTCAGACATAAAGGAGTCATCCTTCGCCGAGTGTTGATGCTCAAGCTCCCAGTCATACTCTTCATGAATGACAACGCATGTTGGTTGTGCAACACCAACTTCGTCAATGGCTTGATCCTCATTCACAACAGGTGTAGAGTCCGGAATGGAAGAAAACAAGACAATATCATCCAGAGGATCATATGAGTACAAAGACAGAGGTTGTGGTACAAAATGCATGTGACAACTCGATGGAATCACAACCAAATCTGTGTGAAAATTAAGTGAAGTGATGTTGGGAAGATGTGACAGTTGAACAGATGTGTGTGCTTGTTTGCCCACATCACTCTACAGTGGTGGAGCTGTTTGATGAGGGTTCGGAAGATAGTCACTTGTGACAGTGACTATGTTCATCTATGATTACGCAACTCCATCACTAAAGTATGATGAGCAATGCTTGGGCTCATATTTCCTTTTGGGATTGACAAAATTGATAAGACAGTAATCAAATCTATCAATGAGATATTGGAAGTTCATATGGATTCTCGGAGGTTGAAACTGCAAAACACGAAAGCACTTCCAAAAATCATCAGGCGATTCATGCGAGGCCTTCCGTTGTTGTAATAGTTTTTGGTCAAGATGTTCTGGATAAAAATGATGGAAAGTATCTTCAATGAGATCACAAAAATGCTCAAGTGAGTGCACACTGTCAGTCGGTAGGTTGCAGGACCATTGTCGTGGAGATTCGCAAAGTGCATGTGCAAGCAATAGACTGGCTTGTTAATCAAAACATACATCTTCCTCGTCAAGCATGGCGAGGAAGTCATGTAAGAACACAGGCCAGGCCACTTTGCCTTCACCATCATACTTGGATTCGGAGAAGAGATCTTTGAACTCCCCGTGATGTGGAGAGGTTCGGCATGCGAAAGACATCATGGAGGGATGAGTGTAATAGCATCCATGATAGATGCACAAAGGTTCAAAACAAGATGAGAGGACACATATCAGGGGATCTCCCCGGTAAGAAGTCCCAATTAGACCTCAGACTGTTTGGCATAGGAGTCCCAGCAGTGGGTTGTATGGTATCACCTTAACCGCAATTTCGCACAGAGGCAAGTAAGAAGTCCCTATTGGTAGCAATGGTGTGACAACTGTGGCGAGTCAAGGAAGGTGCATGAACGGTTCTAACACACAAAAAGTGGGGTGAGTGCGCCCCTTGGAAACTTGTAATAGTACACATCTTGGAAGGGAACACACGAGCGAAGATGCATCAAAAACTGGAAATCAAGTTAGAGAGAAATCCAAAGTGATGGTTAAACCAATCAACACATTTCAATAAGATTCATACATACTTATACAAAATAGTCCATGCATGCATGCATAAGGAAAAGAATACATATATCATTTAGAGTAAACAAGATAGTTGGAATAAAATATGACATATGCATGAAACGTGTTGGCTCTGTTATATTAAGAAGTGTATGTTTCAGTCATACAATACATCCATGTCCAGCCACTAGTTATGATAGCAGAATGTTACAACCACAACCGCCTACTCCTCCAAAGAGATATACTAGTTGTGCACAGTGGAGAAGCCAAGGCTCATTACAATACTATCCAAGCTTTCTCTAAGGTACTCCTATTGGAAGCTTGGCTCACCAAAATCCTCTACAATGAGTTATGAGGGACTATATATAGCAAAGGGTGGGGTGGCCCTTGACATTCCCCATTGTGACAGTTCATCTACCCTCATGACTCTTAATCTACCCTATGACTGTTACATCCAACTATCGACACTTGAACTTACACTTAACAAGACATTACATACAATCTGCACATGTACCCATGTGAGACAAAATAGGCCTTAGCAATCCATGTAAGACATCACTATGACTTAGACAACTATTGAAAAACTAGCTCTTCGACATCCACATGGTGGTCGACAGTAGCGAACTGATGCCAAGCTTGGTAGTCCATGATGGTGTCTGTGTGCTCTAAGGTGAAATATTTTTGGAAACAAACTCTTGCCTCCATAGCATCCGGGTACACTGCTCGGGCTCCTCTGTCCAACTCATCTGATAGAATGTGCATCATTGTCTTGAGTGCAGCCGGACCAGCAACATACTTGTGCATGGTGTCTGCACTGATCACCAAGTATGGGCTGGTGGCTATGCACATCAACTCGTCAAAGTATGAGTCAAGCTCCAATCAGACCTGTGCCTTTGTCTTCGCCTGGGTGAGTGTCCCAATAGATGGGATCGCATGTGTGTGCACAATAACATCCATACTCCTAAATACCCATGCATGGGAAGCTTGTAGACTAGTGATGAGATGCGGGAGATCTTCATAGTTCCAGATCTGACTCCGGATGTGTGCCTTTAGCTCGACTACTCTGGGTTTCATCATCTTAAGCAAGTGTAGCAGGGCTCCCTTGTATCTCATTGTCCATGCTTGCATGTAACCAACAACAACATGCACGTTTGACAAGATGCGTTCTCTCCTAGCACATCGCTTCTGCCAACCGTTGAGAGGGATAACTACCTTATGCACGTACCAAACTTGGAATACAATGCCCGCATCACTGTGTCAAGGGACAATACTTCATCCAGTATTGCCTTCTTCAAATCTACTCGGGTGAACGCTGTAAACAATTATCCTTCCTACTTGACGATCTGTAATTCCTTAGCCATTCGCTCGTTCTCAGCTATCAGGAAGCGAACACTTGAGCTAGTGGCTTCGGCATATGCTCTGGTAGCATCAGCCAATGCTACTAGATGTTTGCACGTGTCAGAAATGACCACTCATTCCTCAAACTACACAGGAGATGTGTGATCATCCGAAGTCAAAACTATGCGAGATTGCACAAATCTATGTTGGGACTCATCAAATGAGATGTTGTGCATCTCTCCCTCCAGATCGTCTCCAAGGATTTATGTGTCTCCTTGATCGCTTTGGACTTGCTCCTCTTCTGGATGTAGTGAAGCTGGTGGGTCGGACTCTTGGTGATGAGGCATGAGGTCGATATCTTTCTCTAACTCCTATTGCTCCATGTCCGTATCCATCTTCTCAAGTGTTTGTTCAATCTCTCGAGCAAATTCCTGCTCCTACGATTGTTTACCCTGTCTGCCTGACGCTAGCTGTTTGGATGAGTCAGGTACCTGTATGGGCACAGTTTCATCTATTTGTGCATGTTGCGATCCCTGCTATACATGTTCCAACTGCGCTTCTCTTGTTCATTCCATAGTTTCTCCTTCAACTCATTCAACTCCTTCTTTGTTTCTTCCATTCTCTGTTTTTCTCTTTGCCTTTACGCATTCCTCTTGTCGCGTTGTTGCCTCTTCGCCTCTATTTCCAAAGCTACTTTTTGTACAAGTGTGTCTGCTCGGAACTTACATCTTTGTTCCTCCTCCATGATGTCGACAATCTTCCTCTTGCCCTTGTCACACACGGGTACGTTTACCTCTACTGTTGCTGTTGCTGCTAGTGCTCTCTAGGATGCTGCTTCACTCTGCTTCGCTAACCATTCCACAGCGAGGCCGACTGGTTGATTGGGTCTAGAGAAGCTATGAAATATCTCCAAGGGTCTTCCTACACCCAATGACATGCTCCGTGTATCAAAGTAAACTATACTCTCGTGCAGTGGTCTTTCACAAGACATTGCAGGTCATACGGGTTGTAACTTCAGGCATCGAATGGATATTTCTTCATTTCTTCTGCTTCGACCTCTGCATGCTTGAAATTTCATATCTCATACAACGCAAGTGGTGATGGAAGCAGAGGGTAAAGAGAAATACCAGGATCCTGCTGATCCTTGTAAGGTGTAAGGTAAAAGTCTAACAACAACATCTTGTTCTGTTACTCCTTTCAAGTTGACTGCTAACATGAAATTATTGATGTGTTCCTCAGCTTGGGTTCCATCATCTGGATTAAACTTGGGTAGCCATTTTTCAGGATAATATGGTAATGGATGCAATGGCGCAGGCATATTGACTGCACCAGGTCTGGTCCATGGATCTGCCATTGTAATAGCAACAGTGGTTGATACTACTGTTGGAATTCCAGATGTATGGGAAGGAAATAATACTGAGGAGTGGGCAGGTTGGGATGTTGAAGCTTCTAATCCCTAGTGAACAACAATATGTAATGGGGGAGTGGATGGTTGACTTTGCAGAGGGGAAGATGCAATGGAGGATATGGATGAAAGCTCTTCACTATCAGATCCTTCAATATTTTTCTTCACCTTTTTCCTTTTGGGTAAAGGGAACTCAGTGGGTTCAATACCGAGCTTTTCGCTCTGAAGTCTGGTGAGAGGGTGAGGTAAATTGAACTGCGAAGTCGCACTGCTTTGTGATACCTCAGATTTCTGTGGTGAAATCGAGAAGCTCTGAAGTTTGTGGATAAGAGACTGGACTTCATGTGATTCAAGACTTAATTGTTCTGGAGTATGATGGGTTTGAGCAGTGGTAATTGATTCCTTTTCTTCTTGTTTGGATACCGGCGAACCAGTATGCAAATAGGAAGATCGAGGGGATTCAGAGGGAGGATTACTCTTAGAATGGCTTATAGGTTTTGGCTTATGTGCCATTCACAGTTGATGGCCCTCCTTCTAGCGCCAAAAATGTTGAAGCCTCGAAAATCGCTGCAACAACATCAGGGATAACCACCCGGTCCGGACCTTAGTACAGCTCCTTTTCCGTTTGGAATAGTGTCTCCAACTGGGGATAATGGGACCAGTTTCCCAAAAGTGGATAAACGGGATGAATGTATGATTTATAAACTAAGCTAGCGGTAAGCGAATAACTAAACTATTAACAATAATACAAGAACTATAACCTATCCCGGGAATCTATTGAACTTTAAAGTGTAGCGTTTGATGGTCTCTGTCTAAAGACAGGCATATAGATGACTCCATCGATCAGACATAGATATTAATTCATTTAAGATTACTGTGCCTAAATAGTTAAGCCCAGCGATTAATGCGATATTACCACACTCATCATTTATATTATTGACATATACATGATTAAAAGGAAAGCATATCATAAAACATCCAATAGTGGTATGAATGTAGATCTGTTGTTACAGCGCATGCATATAATCAACAATAGCAAGGATAATCAAATAACAATTCACATAACAGGAATGAATTCAGACATAGATATAAATACCATATGAGCTGCTTTGACACTCCCGATATCAATCGCTACTTGTAATTCTTTCTTCAACGCAGAAACATTCTCAACAGAGACAATAGTGCACAATTGCATAAAAAGCCTCCTTGTTGAATTAAGAACAACTGGTCCAGTTTCATAAAAGAATATTGACTGAAGCACAATAGTGCAAACTTCAGTCTTTAAGTCTGGTACAAAACTTTACAACCCTTTCCAAAACAATGAAAGGGTCTATAAATACTAAATTAATCTAAATATCTATTAAACTTAAATGCAACTAAATCGGTATCAATAAATTTTGATCCTATTTTTCTCAGCGATCTGGCAATCGACGGCATGATTCATCAGGTAGGCTGCTTGCCTTTAAATCTGAGCTGACTTATCGCAAGCATTGGCTCTACTTCAGGAGGTTTGTTGAGGCGCGAACTGAGCTGGGCGGCATAGGTGGCATCCTGAATATCAGGAATTATATACCCAATCGCATCTGTTAGGCACTTAAGGGCGGCTCTCTGTGTATGCGGCTTTACTAGGAATAGCCAATATGCTTCCATAGTTAAACTATTAATCCCAGCGATTAATCTCCCTTTTTCCTCTAAATCAGGATAGCATGATTGCTCCAATGTGTTTGTTGTTGTCATCTTTCGTGGTGTACATTGGGAAATCATATTTGATAAGTAGAGAGTGTTGTTGACTAGTTCAACCAAATTGCTGGAAGTTGATTTACATCTTGAAGCTGCCCTTTCCGCTTTCATCATCTGAGAGTGCCATTCTGTGAAAAGTATATCTTTATGCGTTTCTGAAATCTTGGGCAAATTGGCTTCTCTCCCTTGATCAGAATCTTGCCAGTCAAGAAATGCAGTTATGATCTCTTCGGCTTGATCTAATTCATTTTTGGCCTTTTCTACCTGCTGATTTATGGATGTCGTTAATTCATAGAGTGGCTCTGCCTGAGCGATTTGTTGACACAGAAACCTAATTTGAGATATTAATGCAGTGTTTATTTGTAATGCTTCTGCTCTGAATTCACCCACTTGTTGAGCGCCCTTTATCTTTTCGAGCTGCGATGACAATTGAGCGATTTTCTCATCCTTTGTTTTCATCATTTGCTCGTTTGCTGCTCTTAGTTGTGCCAATGCCTCTGATAATTCCTTCTGTTTTTGGATCACACTTTGGTCGACCCTTTGCTTTTCTGCCTGCAATTGTTGGGTTAGTTGACTGTTCACTTGCTGTTGTGTCAACAATTGCTGCTCTGCCTGCTCTGCCTTCTGCTTTGTTTCAGCCAATTCTGCCTGTAGCGCGAAAATTTCTTGATCCTTGGTTTTCAGTAGAAGACTTACCTCTGATGCCTTATCGATTGTCGCTGCCGAATAGGCTCCCGCATACTGCGACAGTTTTGTCAGGTCATCGGAGGGGTCAAATTCCTCCTTCCAAACCACGCTGCCCGTAATAGTTTGTTTTGGGAAAAGGGGAGGTTGATCAATCTTCCTTCTTTTCCTTTGCCGTTTTACCACTGCTTTATGCCTCGGGCTGTAGAAAACATCCAGGGGAGGAATATCTTCTACCTGGAGAATGATTTGGTCGGAGGGGTCTTTTGGTATTATCTCAACATCCTTAGAAATGGGTGGGCCACTGGTTCCACTTAGAACCTGAGGTGAAGTGATGTCCTGTGTATCGTTTGTCTTGGAAGTGTCTGTATCCTTGGAACATTCCAACCCACTGATGATAGAGTCAAATTGCTTCCACTCCTGAAGCAATTTAGGGTCAATATTAGTATCTATATTGACATCAATGGTGGTTTGTTTTTCCTTTTCAGTTTGGGACTCCTTCCGCACTTTTTCCTGCTCTCTCTTCTGTTGTTCCTCTTGTTCTTTCTTTTGCCTTTCCTCTTGCTCTTTCTTTTGTTGTTCCTCTTTCTCTTTCCTCTGTTTCTCCTCGTGTGCTTTCTTCTGCCTTTCTTCTTTTTCTTTTCTCTACCTTTCCTCCTGTTCCTTCTTATGATCCTTTGTTACAACCAGAGGTTCCTTTGACTGTTGCTGAACAGGCTCGCTTGATGATGTCGCCGGGGTTGTTGCTAGTAAATCTAGAGGCAGAGTTTGCAACCTCTGCTCTCTAAGCTTATTAAACTCAGTCAGCCCTTCATCATTATATTTCATTCGAGTGAATTCTTTAGCCTGACCTATTGATTCGGCTGAAACGAATAGGTCGTCAAACATATCTTCTTTGTGCTCAAATTTTGTCAATTTGGCCTGTTCTAGTGCATTGTAGGCAACTTTCTTTGGATCATATGGCCTATTTGGGACAGTCGCGAGAGTTAAGGATTGAATCTTTGTGGCTTCCTTTTCTGCATGTTTGAGATCATGCAGAGTATAGACACCACACCTTAAGGGAAAAGAGGGCCAGCCCCTCTTCTTTTCTTTCTTGAGAGTCTGTGTAACACTCTCAGCCGTAATCTGATAAGCGATTTCTCTTGCTAGCAGTTTATCTGGTATATACAAAGGGAGAACATGTGGGTTGGCTTGGCTGCCGAAAACTCTTATGTAGGTAAATCTCTCCTCCCCAAACCAACTCGCTATCGCTGTTATATCAAACGAAGCTTGATAGGAAATCTTGGGAATGGGTTTATCAAAAATAGAATAATGAATAGGCACCATAAAGCCATTGCAGATTTGGTACAGATGGTGCTTGTAAGAGGACTTCCATAATTTCTGATGGTATATGTGGATAGCCGTGGGATCTTGTGGCGTCCACCTCCAACCGAGCACGGGAAATTCAGAATTGAAACATAATGTATCTAAGATATATGCACTGTAGTAGAATGGGGGAATTTTCCTTTCAGAGACGATAGCCTGATTTCTAAAATCACGCACAGCTTGTGCTAATTTGTCAGAAAGGATGGTGGCCCAATCCATGATTATACTGTTGCATGTTGCTTCCATTAAAGGAACCATTTCTATGGTAAAATTAGCAGAGTCACGCAATCCCCATAATCTACACATCATTATTCCAGCATAGCAATAAGGAGAAGCCAGAGAATCAACCGAGTACTTACCGGAAGATTCGTGTTTGTGCTTGGCCGGATTTTGTCTCCAATCTCGGATGGGTTCGGATTCAGCTTCATTTTCATTTGCGAATTTCTCCAGGAACGCCTTATTATATATCTTCTCTGGCTCGGGCAAATGATACATTTGCCTTAGATCATCCGCCCTGAACGATCCGAAGATTCTTCCATCTCTAGTGCTGAAGGTTCTATCCAAGATTGGGATTTCTTGAATCGCCCACCGCACTACGTTTGTGTATGGGAGAATTTGCTCCTTGGCCGCTATTCTGTGAAGGAAAGAGTCGGCTAAATCCTTGAGAGTACATTCAGACTTCCGAAGTAAATCCACACTAGCTTCTGTTACTGTCTTTACTGGTTCTTCGGCTTCAATTAGGTTGTAAGTGCCTTGCCAAGTAACTCTGGTGAGACCCGTGCATGTAGTATCAGATATTAAGCCCTTCTTCTTGTCCATGACAGCTTGTCCTGCAGCTGGTGTAGTAGAAGCGCCTGTGGTCTTCTTGGATTTCTTCCCCATCTTGCTTGAGCTTTCTCCTTTGGATGAATTCTGCACAGAGGCGCAAATATACGTAACACAGAGAAATAGCAATGAAAACTTGCAAGTGATGAGAAATATTGAGAAATGCGTGATAAGGGATTAGCTTTAAAAATGGGAGCAGACACAATCCATAGGAGGATCTTACAATTACATTAAATGGCCGTTTAAGGCCTGCCACCCCTTAAATGCTCATTATACCATTATTCGGCTAAATGGCCCATTTAAGCGTGCTGTGGACGTTTTGGCGGTTGAGCGCGGGTGAATGATTGCTTAAAAGATCAAGCTTTAAATATGAATGAATCATAATATTCCTCCATTTAACGGATTTTTTGAAATCCGCGCTATATCGTAATCGGGCGTCGGGAACACTTAAATCCTTACATTGACAATTTTGAAATCTCGATCGCCGATAGCGAAATCGCATCGCATCGGGGTGAATGGGCATCATAATGTGCATAAATAGTGTATCGCCGATTGCCGATTGCGATATCGCATCGCATCGGGGGTGTGACCTGGGTGCCTTATTATTGTGCATGGGATACTGCCGATTGCCGATTGCGATATTCTATCGCATCGGGGTTAATGGGTTGGGGTGTTTTAAGACTGTGTAAAGATTACCGCCGATATCCGATCGCCGATTGCGCAGCGCGTCGGGGCTAATGGCATGGGGTGCTTTGAAATGTGTATGGAGTATTGCCGATAGCCGATAGCGATATCGCATCGGCGGAGACCAATGTGCCACTTATTTGTGTTTTCTATGTCATTGCGATATGCGATCTTGTGATCGCTTTATCGCAATGATAAAAGATTGTTTTATTTGATCAAAAATGGGTTTTTTAAAAGGTTTTATATAATCTCTTCATTTGGTTTGCGGACCTTTTTCAAATAATGAAGTATTGATACCAACTAACTTCTAAAGGGACCCATTTCATATATTGATTTAGCAAATAAATATGATATGAAATGGGGGGTTGTTGTAGGGCACAACAGGCTGTTGACCTTGAACATATGGGTTTTCCACCTATTGTCCACAGGCATATGGGTTTTGAACTTGTTGGCCCTGGACATAAGGATTTTGGACATGTTGTCCTTGGGCAAGATGATTTTGAACCTGTTGCCCTTGGACATAAGGATTTGGGGCCTGCTACTACAGGACTTGACCCTAACCTTGTCCTTGCAAAGGTTGACCCTGTTGATATGTATACAAGGGTTGCTGCTGCCCAAGTTTGCCTTGCTGCTGCGAGGGCTAACCTTGCGGCTGCAAAACCTGTCCCTATGACTACAGAGGTTTCCCTTGTGAAGACATAGGTTGGGAGGTTTGCTAAACATACTGCATTTGTCGATGCATGGTTTAGTGCAACTGCTGCGAGGGTTGCCCCTACGGTTGTTGCAGTGGTCCCTACTGCTACATCATCGGACCCTGCTACTACATGGATGGCCCTTGCTGCAACGAAGGTTTCCCTTGTTGCTACAGAGGTTGTCCTTGTTGCTGCAAGGGTACTTAGACAGTTCCAGGATTAAAACCTTGAAAATTTCAAAACTATATCTGGCCATAGCCACCAGCAACGGTGGTTAGACCAAGATGAATGTACTACCCAGGCTGAAGGATGTAAGTTGGATTTACCATTCCTTGGGAACCATATGGAACATAAGGAGTTTGGTACGGAACCTGAGCCTCATAAGGGTGCTGATACTGGAAATTGCTTCACCCAGATGGACCAACGGGATTTTGGACTTGTTGGTATTGGACATTGCTTGATATAGCAGGATCAACAGGGTTTTGAATAACACTAGAAGAAGGTTGGTTCACCCCAACTGTGTGAGCATGCGAGCTACTCACATTAGTTGTGCCTGACACCATAGAGACATTCAGATTCTGCCCCCTAGGTGGTGGCACAACTTGTACACTTACTAGAGAGACCAAAGGACTGACAGAGGCAGGATTCGAGACCGTCGGTTGCATCGAAGGGGTGACTTGGACTTATGAGACAAGAGGGTTCAGAACAATGGGCTGCACCAAGACTGAAGTAACTGCAAAAATCAGTGTCTACTGGGGGCTCAGATTCAGAATCAATGGACCCGTGGTAGGCAACGTGCTAGATGCCCAAAAAGGATTATGATAAAGCAATGAGGCAATAGGTGTACTTGAGCCCAATTGTGCTAAAGTCACATAATTAGGAGGTATGTTCTGATAAACACTAATGGGAATGCTTCCCGTGTATGGGAAACCTTCCGAAGGAAACTGATCGTTTTCCTCTTCGACAGTGTGTGGAGTGGAAACCTCCGAGTGACCCAAAGAGGAGACCGGAAATTCCCCTTCGGGTTCCATGGGTGGAAACAAGCGACGATGAACGACCAAATATGTTCGAGGGAATAATTGCAAAGGAATACCCAACTAATCATACGGATGCTACAGTGATATCACAAGAGGGTCGAACAAAGGATTCAGAGGATAAACAACCAATCCAAGCTGACCATCAGGGGTCAGCTGACTCTTAAGAGTCTAGATAGGATTATCTGGAGATTTCATGCTAATATCAAAAAGTGACCGAATATCTGAGGGAGGTGGAGGATGATATGACAAAGGTTGAATGCCCAGAACAATTCCAAGTTCAACACCTTGGTCCTCAAGAGGCTGTGGTAATTCTGGGAATGGATCCTCAGACAATCTTTCAGACTGAGGAGAGGAAAAGGAACTAGGTGAACCAGACAGTTCAGCCACGATGGCTTTGCCTCAAATAATAGGAACAGAGAGATAAATTCCAAGGTTTTAAATGTACTTTAAAAGGAATAATCATGATTTGGTATAGAAAAGACTAACAGGGATGTTATGAGATTATGGGCAACAATTTTTTAAGACACATAACCAAACTGGTGCTCTTTCATGTTTCAAGAGTTGAGAAAGAAGCAAAGGTGACTCTATCACTTTCAATTTGAAGCAAGCTCAAAAGCACAAGTACTCAGATGATATTTTAAGCTTAAAGAGTCAAAAAGATCAAATGACTACTCAGGATGATCTAGGTAAAAAGGATTACTAGGTAACCGTGAATTGCAAAATACCTCCCAGTGAATCGAGAAATATGAGCAGACGATCTCCCCGAATATTGTGTTCGGTGTATCACGTTTACAAGGAAGTAGACTCAGCTTCCTATGGATAAAGGATTGCAGCCTAGTGGGGTCTCCCTTTATATACTCGATGGTATGGGGAGCACAAGTCCGTACTAGCGTTGTCTAGTGCCAAAGCGAATGATAGCTGCTAGGTTTAAAGACACTGGAACACGTCTCTAGCCTAGACCTTCTAGATGTGATCGTTAGGTTTCAAATGTGCCTTAGGTTAAATGTCTTCATTTTAAAGTTTATCTTGAATTATGTCTCAGTTTTCGGGCCTTAGCGATGTGACTCGAAAAAATCTTGTATGCAGCTATATGAGAGAAGACTCTTTCAATTCAGTGAATTGTTTACACTAGAAAGGGTAGAAAACACAATCAAATGCAAACAACCAAGTAGTTGAAAACAAAATGATTTTTTCACTACTTGACTTTTTGAAAACAAAATAATGCAAAAATGCTTCCTAATTCCTATTTTCCTAACAAGTGCACTTCAAGTAGTCGTTCCAAAGGTAAAGAGGATTATTTTTCTTTTCAAATCCAAATGCAACTCTAGTCTTCAATGATGCTAAGTAACGTAACATATTGATGCAACAAATCAGAATTGTGTACTTTTTCATGAAACGACAAAAAATGATTTTTTTACAAAACACTTCAATGAAAAAGTTTTTGAGACAATCAATCCTGAAACAGATGAAAAAGACAAAAAAAGAACTTCTTCCAAACCAATGACACAGTGACTCTACCAAAAGCAAGACAAGAAACATGATCTATGCTGAAAAAGAGACGTTTAGACAATCAAATGAAACCTTTCAAACTTGAATGATAGAGATCAAAGCAATAAGAGGACTACAAACGAAATGCAAGGAGTAAATTTACCAACAACTTGACTCACTGAGTTCTCAATCAATGGGATGGATGACAAGCTAGATGTACTATAGCCACTAACCATCCAAAAACTCAAGAAATCAAGCAAAATAAGGCAAAACAACAAGCACACAAACCAAGTCAAATCAAGCTTTCCAGTCAGGGAGAAATAACCTAAAACAACCTAAGAGGTAGAAATCAAGAGAGCAAGACACATTGGTTGAGATCTCGGACAAACCCTAATTTCCACCTATAGGCATCGACAAGACTGCCTAACTAACAACAAGTGCCAGGGGGGGTCGGTGTGACTGTTTTGGTGAAACTCGATCCGATCAGTGCGACTATTTTAGAAAAAACTGCGGTAGCTAAGGATTCAAAGGAAAGAATAAAAATTTCTTCAGGTAAAAACTAGACTTGGGACTGTAAATTTCAAAATTAGAGCAGTAAACCATGTAAAGTAGAGAACACTAGAGGGAAATGGTGATACTAGAAAAGTGTTGGAAATAATACTAAGAGGGGGCTGAATCAGTATTATCGGATCTATAATTTTATTTCCCAAACAGATTTATATACGCTACTTCAGTGAAGTGAACTAGCGTGTACACGCGACTGTACTTAAAGCAACCAACGTATATGCAGAGAACTTTTGATTTAGACAATTTATCATGTATTGAGCTTAAACCAATATACCAGATATTTATTAGACAGTGCAGTAAAAGAAAAATAAAGCATCGCACATACGCAACACACATGAACACCAAGATATAAGGTGGAAACCCAATGTGGGTAAAAACCACCTACTGTTGTCGTCTTTGTCTTCTTTTTAATAATAATAAAATCTATTTACAATCTTGTACTGGTGCAGACTCATACCAGTACATAGGCACCCACCCGTAGAAGGCTACAACCTTCTCTCTTTCTCCAGCTACTACTGGAAGGGATCTATAACCCCCTAGCTCTTGTACTAGCCAATATGTTTACTAGTAGATAGGTGCCAGCCTACAGAAAACTCCACTCTTCCATGAGGGATCATGTTTCATGAATTTTCAGACTGGATACTCCTGGAACACAACACCAAAATCTGAAGGCCACGTTTCATCCAATTTTCATACTGGATGCATCAACAACATTGAAACTCAGAAAATCATAACTGCAATAAAACCATCAAATACATTTGCATCAACCAATCACTGGAACCCAATCATCACTTTCTGAATGAACCACCACTAAATCAATCAATCACTTGACAACCCATCATCACTGAAGCAAATCACAATCAATCAATCTGCTCATTAAGAACACTGTCACTAGAATATAGTCACTAGAACACAAAGAAGAACCCAGAACTCTACAACAACAAACAGAAACAATTGAAGCTTTAAACATCATACTTCATAAGGTATACGCCACTTCCATGTGTCGAACCAGCATGTATACACACTTTTACAAAAGGGAACCAGGGTACATATTTGCAAATTCAAATTTATGATGTATACGCTACTTTGATATGTTGAACCAACATGTATACACTCTTTTACTAAAGCGAAGCTTCGTACATATCTGTAAATGATAACTTAAGAATCACAACTATTCCAGACTTTAGCCATACCTAGATCATCACATTTACAGAATAAAACATGTGTCAGTATTCAAATCTAGACTATTCAAGATCAAACCACATAATGATAATACTCTTAAGCCTTTATGATCCCGGTCCATCAACCTTCATTAACCTTATAGGTGCATCCTTAGGTTAGATCAAGCAAACCATCAGAAGCTCATTAACCTACATATATGATTCAACACTTCATAAGATATTCAAATCCTTGCACCCTTTTAGCCTAATGATCTTCTCCTCCTTATATAGTTTTAGGACTTTCTCAATACCATGGACCAAAACTACTTAGTACCAATACCTTGGACCAAATACCTCAGATCAATCAAATACCTTGGACCAAAAACTTTTGGTTTTCCAAGATATACATGCTTTTCCATCTGTGAAAGTGCGTGTGTACATATACGCTCATTTTGTTCAGTAAACCTGCGTGTATTCACAACTTGGACAAGGTGAACCTGCGTATACCTCTCTTTCTTCATTCTTTGGAGTCTGATATGTAACTCTTTGTTGGTAATTTGCTGCACTGTGATCTTTCATCTGAGTGAGTTGCCATCAAGGACAACAGTTGTATCATAATGCCAAGAATCTCCCGCTTTGGACTTGATGGCAACAACAACACCAAGTCACTCTCCCCCTTTGACATCAAGGGCAAAGGGTGAACAAAGACATTTTCTCCCTTTGACATACATTATGTTGTTCATGCTCCCCCTGAGTACACACTAAATTCTCTGATTGATCTCCCCTTTTGTACATGCTGAGATGCACTAAAACCATCCATGCGCCTCCTGAGCACAAGCCGAGTGTTGGCATTATGAGACAAGTATTGTCCTTGATGGAAAATCACACTGATAACAAATCATAGTGCAGAAGGATAGCAGCAAGGAATTGATGATCAGTCTACAAGTATGAAGAAAAATGTATACACGCTGGTTCACTATATACCAAGTCACGTATATAAGCAGGTTCACTATATACCAAGTCGCGTATACGCAGGTTCGCTATATACCAAGTCGCGTGTACACGCTGGTTGGCTTCAGTAAAAGCGTGTGTATGTGGAAAACTTATCTTTGGTCCACGGCGGTTATTCCTTGGAAGTTGTGCCTATGGTTTTGGACCTTGGTGTCTCGATGGACGTGTTGATCCCTAGTTTTGAAGCTGATGGTATTGGATTTCTATGGTTTTGGCCCTTGGTATTGAACAAGGCCTAAGGCTATATAAGGAGAAGGAAATCATTAGGCAAGGGTATCTGAAAAGTCTTGAATATCTGATGAAGTATTACATCCAGTATGCAGGTTATTGGTTGATGATGTATTGCTTGATCTGAAGCTAAGGAGAGATCTCATCGGTTGATGGAGAACAATATCTAAGGAGAGATCGGGATCAAATGGTTTGAAATGAACTATCTTTATATGGTTGATTATGCGTATTTCTAGATCTGCATACTGATGCAATGTTATGTTCTGGGTATAACTGATGTCTGGTAAAGCTGCAAGTTATGAAAAATTATTTTTAGATCTGTACGCAGGTTGTCTTCGGTAAAACCGCGTGTATACGTGGGTTGCTCTCATTGAAGTAGCGTATATCTTTTGAAGCTTGATTTTTGGGTTTGCAGTTGGGTCTGACTGTTATTGCAGAGTTCTGTAGTCTGCTCTGTGTTCTGGTGACTGGTGTTGACAGGGTTTCAGTGGTTCAGTGATTCAAAGATTGATGATGCTAGTATTGGTTGTTTTATGCTTCAATGATTTGTGAATGAATCATGGTCTTCAGATTGTAAGGTTGTGCTTCAGGAGTACCCAGTCTGAAAATTGATGAAAAGTGGTACTTGAAGGAAAGAAGATTGTAGGCCTGCACCTACGTACTAGTATTTTAGCTAGTACAAGAGCAAAGGGGGTTGGAGCTCCCTTCCAAGGAAGTTTGGAGAACGAGAGAAGGTTGAAGCCTTCTGTAGGTTGTAGCCTGCGTACTGGTATAAGGCTGCACCAGTACAAAAGATTGTAAACTGAAGTTCTTATTAAAGAAAGATAGAGACGACTTGCCGCAGGTGGTTTTCACCCACATTGGGTTTCCACCTTGTATCATGGTGTTCATGTGTGTGTGATGATCTGTTCTGTTATACTGCATCTGTTTACTCTTAATATGGTGAATAATGTCCTAATGCATTTAACTGAAGATAAACTAACTGAATTATAAGATTTATGGTTATACGTTGGTTTCTTTAGACACAGTAGCGTGTACACGCTGGTTCACCTAACTGAAGTAGCGTATATGTTTCTAAGCATTGAAAAAGTTTTATTGATTTGATAATACTGATTCACCCCCCCTCTCAGTATTATTTCCAACAATTGGTATCAGAAGAGGTCCTTCAGAGAAGCTTGATCGCTTGAAGGTAGATCGTTCATCATGAGCAACTACGAGAGAGAAGCATCAATCAGGCCACCAGTTTTTGATGGGACAAACTTCAATTATTGGAAGGTAAGAGTTACTGCCTATCTTCAATCTCTTGGTATAGAAGTTTGGGACATCGTAGAGACAGGCTACACTTTTCCTTCAGCTACTCCTATAGATGCAGCCGAGAAAAAGAAATATGAAACAAATGCGAAAGCAGTCAATACTCTATTGGGATGTATATCTCAATCAGAATTCATGAAGGTAATGCACTATAAATCTGCAAAAGAAATATGGGACAAAATTGTCACGAGCTATGAAGGAGACAAATAGGTAAAGCGTGCTAAACTTCAAACTCTCAGGATTAAGTATGAGACTCTCAGAATGTATAATGATGAAAGTGTGGGTAACTATTTCCTTAGGGTAGATGAGATTGTTAATTGCATGAAAAACTTGGGTGAAGAAATAAAAGAGGCTATTGTGGTTGAAAAGGTTCTAAGATCTTTGTCCCCCAAGTTTGAATCTAAAGTGTTTGCCATAGAAGAAAGGGAAAATCTGCAAATTCTTACTATGTCTCAGCTTCACGGAATTCTAACCGCTTATGAAATGAGAAAGGGAGGTCCATCAGACAGAAGAGAAGCTGCCTTCAAGGCTTCAGGCAAAGAAGATTATTATGAAGCAAGTCACGTGCCAGAAGATGAAGAAGAGGAATCAAATTTTGTCAGAAATCTTTAAAGGGGTTCTGGAAGGTTCAGAGGTAAGTTACCTTTTAAATGCTTTACTTGTGGAAGAGTAGGTCATTATGCTGCCAGATGTCGTCACAAAAATAAGAATGACAAGGGAAAGGAACCTGTTAAATGGAACAAGAAACAAAATGAAAAGAAGAAAAGCTATTACACTCATGAAGATAGTGATGGTCTTTCAAATAGTGATGAAGATGAACAAGGTAATAGATATAAACTTTTAATGGCTTTTGAAGATGATGACTATATGGATGCTATAGATGTAGAAGGCTTTTGTGAAGAAATGAAAGATCTCAAAGTTTGCTTAGAAGAGAAGAGTGCTATTATTGATTCTCTACAATGTCAACTAGCTGAAAAGGAAAAACATCTTGAAAAATTGGAATGTGAGATTGTTTGTCTTAGAAAGGAGATTGAGAAAACAAAAGCGATTAATCTTAAATTTGTTAAAGGATCTGAAACCTTGGATGAGATTATCAATGTGCAGCGATCTCCTCTGATCAAGACAGGTCTTGGATATAATGGAGAAACATCTCAAGCCTCTACCTCTAAAAGCTATCTTGATGCAGCAAGGAGAAGCGAGCAAAGGCCAAATAAAAGTCATCAGGTGAATCAGGGACAGTTTACCTCAAGAATAAATAAAGATCATCAAGAAATTCGGGGACAAACTGCCTTAAGGACAAACAAAAGCTACAATCAGCCTCAGGTAAAATCTTCCCAATTTGCTCCAAGAATGAATGTGAATAGAAGCTACAATCGGTTGGATGATAGATCTGATTATCGCAGAAGTTTCTTTAATGGCCAATGCTTTTCTTGCCATAACTTCGGTCACAAAGCAACTCAATGTGTTGCCTACAAGACAATCATGACTAGAGAAGCTCAAAAGCAAGGGAGAATGACTGGAACCATGAAAAGGACTTATAACAACTTTTCGGTTCTTGAAAATGAAGTTGAATGCTCTATTTGTAATAACTTTGGTCATGAAGACTCTGAATGCAGGAGCAGGTTCCGGAAGACAACTCAGAAGGAACAAACCTCAAATGTCAGAACATGGAGAATAAAGGAACCGCAACCAGAAAGATGTGGGATAGCCTTTTATGCAGAAGGTCAAGAAAGTCTATGGTACATTGACAGCGGATGTTCGAAGCATATGACAGGGGACAAAGAAAAGCTTGAGTCATATACCGCATTAGAAAAGGGGAAGAAAGTTTCTTTTGGAAACGATATCTCTACAGCCATAAAAGGAAAAGGTGTTGCTCCATTGAAAGAGAAGGTCAAAGCTGGAAATGTTTTGTATGTTGATGGATTGAAGCATAATCTTCTGAGTGTCAGTCAGATGTGCGATCAAGGAACAGAAGTAATATTTAGATCAAATGGATGTTGTGTTCGTGACCTTGACACAGGTAAAACAGTGATCAAAGGAAGAAGGACTCCAAATAATCTATACATATTTGAAGAAGAACCACAACAATGCTATTTGAGCAAGGATGATGAACACTGGCTATGGCATCGAAGGTTGGGGCATCTAAGCTTTTCACAAATAAGGAAAGCATGCAAATATCAGGCAGTTCGTGGTCTTCCAGATATCAAAATTCCAGACAACACTATATGCAAATCTTGTCAGTTTGGAAAGCAAACCAGAACTAACTTTCTAGAGAAGGAAGGATCAGCCAGCATACCTCTTGAGCTAGTCCATACAAATGTATGTGGCCCATTTAGGAAAAGGACACCTCGAGGAGAAGAATATTTGATATTATTCATTGACGATTTCTCCAGGTTTGTCTGGTTAGGACTTATGAAGCACAAGGATGAAGCATTCGAAAAATTCAAATCCTTCAAAGCCTTGGTTGAAAATGAATCAGGACACAAAATTAAGTGCCTCAGATCTGACAGAGTGGGGAGTTTACCTCAAACGAATTTTTCGATTTCTGTGAAGAACATGGGATAAGAAGAGAATTCTCTACAGCTAGAACTCCTCAGCAAAATGGGGTTGTGGAAAGAATGAACAGAACAATCCAACAAATGGCTCGTGCTATGCTTGATGAATCAGGTACTCCCGCAACTTTCTGGGGTGAGGCTGCACATGCTGCGGTTATTATTCTTAACAAAACAAATGTCCGAGTAAATAGCACTCAAACACCTCATGAGCTCTGGAGTGGTGAGACTCCTTCGGTGAAGCATTTCAAAATCTTTGGGAGCAAATGCTATATTAAGAATACTGATGAGCAACTTGGAAAACTTGAACCAAGAGCAGATGAAGGCATTCTTCTTGGTTATTCTCCACATAGCAAAGCATACAAGTGCTACAACAAAAGACTTGGTAGAATTGTTGACAGCATTGATGTAGTGGTTGATGAGAAGGGATATATTCCTAGGCAAGTTCATCATGAAGACATTGAAGAAGATGAAGGCTACCCTCAAAGGCAGAATGATGAAGAAGAAGAACCTCAAGAAGAACCTCAAGAAGAAGAAGAACCTCAAGAAGAACCAGAGGAGCAGACAAGAATAGAAGAGAAGATTCCATCCAGATATGTTCAAAAGAATCATCCAGAATCTCAGATTGTGGGGCAGAAAGAAGCAGGAATACAAACAAGAAGAAGAATTGCAGAAGCTTCAAGCTATTTGGCATTACTCTCTTCCACTGAACCACAAAATGTGAAAGAGGCATGCAAAGATGAATGTTGGGTCAAAGCAATGGATGAAGAACTTGAGCAGATCGAAAAGAACAACACTTGGGAACTGGTTCCTAGACCAAAAGATAAGAATGTCATAGGGACAAAATGGGTCTTCAAGAATAAATTGAATGAAAATGGAGAAGTAATTAGAAACAAGGCCAAACTTGTTTGTAAAGGGTATGCGCAGCAAGAAGGGATAGATTTTGAAGAAACCTTTGCTCTTGTAGCAAGACTTGAGGCCATCCGAATGTTCCTTGCTCTCTCAAGCTTTCAAAACTTCAAGGTATTTCAAATGGACGTGAAATCAGCCTTTCTGAATGGAGACTTAGAAGAAGAAGTATATATTGAACAGCCAGATGGTTTCATTCTTAGGAATGATCCAAACCTTGTATGCAGATTGAAAAAGGCTCTCTATGGTCTCAAACAAGCTCCAAGGGCTTGGTACTATCGGTTGGACAAATATCTTCACCAACAAGGCTTTTCAAAAGGATCAGCAGATAGCAATCTCTATATAAAAGTTGAAAATAACAAATTACTAATACTTGTTGTTTATGTAGATGATATTATCTTTGGCAGCAATGAAGAGACTATGAGTCAAAACTTTGCCTTGGTTATGCAGAAAGAATTCGAAATGTCACTACTTGGAGAATTGACATACTTCCTTGGATTGCAAATCCAACAAAATGAAGGAGGCATCTTCTTGTCTCAAACCAAGTACCTCAAGCAGATCTTGAAGAAGTATGGCATGGAAGAGTCAAAGCCAGTATGTACACCCATGGTTACAGGATGCAGCCTCAGTGCAAATGATGAATCAACAGCAGTTCATCAACCAACTTATAGATCCATGATTGGGAGTTTGCTTTATTTGACAGGTACCCGACCAGACATCATGCATGCAGTCGGAATAGTTGGAAGATTTCAAGCAAATCCGAAGGAGACCCATCTTCAGGCAGTGAAGAGAATTTTCAAGTATCTTCAAGGGACACAAAATTATGGCTTATGGTATCCTAGAAATACAGATCTCACACTTCATGCTTATACATATGCAGATTGGGCCGGAAGCGTGGATGACAGGAAGAGCACAAGTGGTGGTGCATTCTTTATGGGCTCCAGACTAGTATCTTGGTTCAGCAAGAAACAGAGCTCGATTGCCTTATCTACAACTGAAGCAGAATATGTGGCTGTGGCATCTTGTTGCACACAACTTCTTTGGATGATGCAGACCTTGCAGGATTTTCAAATCACCTGCACTTCACCAGTCTCTATCTTATGTGATAATACAAGTGCAATCAGCATTTCAAAGAATCCAGTCATGCACTCAAAGACCAAGCACATACCAATCAAGTACCATTTTCTTCGGGAACAAGTGCTTGAGCAGAAGGTCAAGTTGGAGTATGTTCCTTCTAAGGAACAAGTTGCTGACATTCTCACAAAACCACTGCCCAGGGAAACTTTTGAATATCTCAGACAAAAGCTGGGAGTAGTTGATGCTTCATCCTGCTGTTGAAGCTTGTCTGTTCTACAGAAAAGTTGGTATACTCAAGTTACGGAAGGGATATCCGCGTATATACGCCGATCTATGCTGGGAAAGTAGCGTGTATGGTGTACGCGTGTTGCAAAAAGCATATCCGCGTGCATACGCTGTTTTATGCAGGAGAAGTCGCGTATATGGAGTTCTGAACAACAAGGGCAGACTCTGGTTGGAGAAGGTCTGAGATGGGTATGCCAGAATGCAGCAGGCACAGGTTCAGGGGGAGCAGCTTAAAGTCTCATAAAGCATTGTTGGCATTTAGATGCTTTTGGTTCTAGTTCACAACTGTTGTTGGTTTCAGGAGAAGGAGCTCAGAAGGAAATCTTGGTTGCTGATCTAAAAATATGTTTATCAGATGCTGCTTGTGATCTTCATAAGTCTTGGTCTAGATCTGTTGTCTCTATGTCATGTATTTTTTTGTAATATCTCTTTTATGGTGTCAAGGTCATGTAACGGCCTATGTTGGTTTCCCCACTATGCCTAGGATGAATGATGTAATATAATTGGTTGTTTCTGATGTATCCCCTCTTGGTTGGGAATATGGATTGAGTCTTTTGGTGATAGGGAGGTCCCTTATGGTGTATAAGTCTTGGTTCTTTTGAAGAACATCTTTTGCAGATCTTGCCTACGGTCAGGGGGAGCATGTTTTCAGCACAGCCTAGCAAAGATATCAGCATGTACTCAGGGGGAGCACAGCCCTTTGCCCTTGATGACAAAGGGGGAGAGTGATTTGATTTGGTGTTGTTGCCATCAAGTCCAAAGGGGGATATTGTTGGCATTATGAGACAAGTATTGTCCTTGATGGCAAATCACACTGATAACAAATCATAGTGCAGAAGGATAGCAGCAAGGAATTGATGATCAGTCTACAAGTATGAAGAAAAATATATACACGCTGGTTCACTATATACCAAGTCGTGTATACAAGCAGGTTCACTATATACCAAGTCACGTATACGCAGGTTCGCTATATACCAAGTCGCGTGTACACGCTGGTTGGCTTCAGTAAAAGCGCGTGTATGTGGAAAACTTACCTTTGGTCCACGGCGGTTATTCCTTGGAAGTTGTGCCTATGGTTTTGGACCTTGGTGTCTCGACGGACGTGTTGATCCCTAGTTTTGAAGCTGATGGTATTGGATTTCTATGGTTTTGGCCCTTGGTATTGAACAAGGCCTAAGGCTATATAAGGAGAAGGAAATCTTTAGGCAAGGGTATCTGAAAAGTCTTGAATATCTGATGAAGTATTAGATCCAGTATGCAAGTTATTGGTTGATGATGTATTGCTTGATCTGAAGCTAAGGAGAGATCTCATCGGTTGATGGAGAACAAGATCTAAGGAGAGATCGGGATCAAATGGTTTGAAATGAACTATCTTTATATGGTTGATTATGCGTATTTCTAGATCTGCATACTGATGCAATGTTATGTTCTGGGTATAACTGATGTCTGGTACAGCTGCAAGTTATGAAAAATTATTTTTAGATCTGTACGCAGATTGTCTTCAGTAAAACCGCGTGTATACGCGGGTTGCTCTCATTGAAGTAGCTTATATCTTTTGAAGCTTGATTTTTGGGTTTGCAGTTGGGTCTGACTGTTATTGCAAAGTTCTGTAGTCTGCTCTGTGTTCTGGTGACTGGTGTTGACAGGGTTTCAGTGGTTCAGTGATTCAAAGATTGATGATGCTAGTATTGGTTGTTTTATGCTTCAATGATTTGTGAATGAATCATGGTCTTCAGATTGTAAGGTTGTGCTTCAGGAGTACCCAGTTTGAAAATTGATGAAAAGTGGTACTTGAAGGAAAGAAGATTGTAGGCCTGCACCTACGTACTAGTATTTTAGCTAGTACAAGAGCAAAGGGGGTTGGAGCTCCCTTCCAAGGAAGTTTGGAGAACGAGAGAAGGTTGAAGCCTTCTGCAGGTTGTAGCTTGCGTACTGGTATAAGGCTGCACCAGTACAAAAGATTGTAAACTGAAGTTCTTATTAAAGAAAGATAGAGACGACTTGCAGTAGGTGGTTTTCACCCACATTGGGTTTCCACCTTATATCATGGTGTTCATGTGTGTGTGATGATCTGTTCTGTTATACTGCATCTGTTTACTCTTAATATGGTGAATAATGTCCTAATGCATTTAACTGACGATAAACTAACTGAATTATAAGATTTATGGTTATATGCTGGTTTCTTTAGACACAGTAGCGTGTACACGCTGGTTCACCTAACTGAAGTAGCGTATATGTTTCTAAGCATTCAAATAGTTTTATTGATCTGATAATACTGATTCACCCCCCCTCTCAGTATTATTTCCAACACCGAGTCTATAAAAAAATATTTTCTAAAAGAATAACATGACTCTATAACTCAACTATGTGTGGATGACCTTCTTATCACCAATGACTCATACATACATCCATCTCCCAACCAAGTGGGGATATATCAAATTTGACTCATCCACCCAACCAAGTGGGGATATACCAATTGTTTATACATGACAGAAACAAAAAATATTACATCATCCATCCCATGTAAAGTGGGGATACAAATTACATCATTTTTTTAAGAGGACTCATTCAAATGTATGAGAAGACATATCACACCCTAGACTTTTACATGACTTAAGCAAAAAATGGTATAAATATCTGAAGCCATAGCTGGACTCAGCAACCATAATGCCAACAATGTTGAATGTACGTGAAGGCTAATGCTCCCCCTAAACCTGTGCTACCTATGCATTGCTAACAAGTCAATGATCAAGGCATCTTTTTCAGTCAGATAAAAAATTAATGAACAAATCATATCGATAGACACTAATCATCAATATCAGTCAGAGCACCCATATCAGAGCCTACCCCACTGTTTTTCTTGTCTGAAAAACATATATTCTCCTTGACCCATAGAAACCCGCCCGTGTACACAACTATACTCCATAAAATATGCGTATAATAATGCTTCTCTCAAAAGTTGGATTTAACAGCAGGATGATGTAGAAACTACTCCTAGCTTTTTTCTGAGATATTCAAATGTCTCTCTGGGTAGTGGTTTAGTGAATATATCAGCAACCTGTTCTTTGGAGGGAACATACTCCAATTTGACCTTTTGTTCAAGCATTTGTTCATGTAGAAAATGGTATTTGATGGGTATGTTCTTGGTCTTGGAGTGCATGACTGGATTCTTTGAATTATTGATGGCACTTGTATTATCACATATAATGGAGATGGGTGGAGTACATGTGATATGAATGTCTTGCAAGGTTTGCATCATCCAAAGTAGTTGTGTTCAGCAATATGTAGCAACCACATATTCTGCTTCAGCTGTAGATAAGGAAATTGAACTTTGTTTCTTGTTGAACCAATATACTAACCTAGAACCCATATAGAATGCACCACCGCTAGTGTTTTTTCTGTCATCAACACTTCCTACCCAATCTGCATCTATATATGCATGAAGAGTAAGATCTGTATCTCTAGGATACCATAAACCAAAGTTCTAAGTTCCTTGAAGATATTTGAAAATTATTTTGACTACCTGAAGTTGTGATTCCTTTGGATTTGCTTGGAATCTTCCAACTATTCCTACTACATGCATGATGTTAGATTGGGTACCTATTAGATAAAGCAAACTGCCAATCATGCATCTGTAAGTTGGTTGATGTACTGATGCAGATTCATCATTTGAGCTGAGACTACATCCTTTTACCATTGGGGTACATACAGGTTTAGAATCTTCCATGTCGTACCTTTTCAAGATATGTTTGAGATATTTGGTTTGTGAAAGAAAAATACCATCTTTATTTTGTTGAACTTGTAGACCAAGAAACTAGGTAAGTTCACCAAGAAAGGACGTTTCAAATTTTTGCTGCATTATTGAAGTAAAATTTTGACTCATGGATTCTTAATTGCTACCAAAAATGATATCATCAACATAAACAACAATAATTAGCAATTTATCAGTTTCAGTCTTTGTATATAGGTTGCTATCTGGTAAACCTTTTGTAAAACCTTGTCGGTGTAGATATTTGTCAAGGCGGTAATACCAAGCCCTTGGAGCCTATTTCAGACCATAGATAGCCTTTTAGAGTCAGTATACAAGTTTTTCATCATGTTGTCACCCTAAAATTTTTGTTTCTAAGCTTTGGAATGTTTGCCTTGTTTCTAGTCATAGTCTTAAAGGTTTTGAGTCATCTCATCTCAACAAGTGTCATTCTCTTTTCCAAAAAGTTTCATGGCCTCATTCCATGTCCTAAAAGCCTCACCATGTGTTTTGACATCAATTTGATTCCAAAGGATTCATGTTAGTTTTGGTCTAGTCTTTTCATGGTTGTTTTCGTGTCTAAGATCTATAAAAGAATCTTGTTGGTATGGTCAAATAGGGTCAACACTCCGTTCTTGCCCATCACTGGTCCCACATCACCTAAAATTCCATGTGTCAAACTTGTGTCAAGGTTTTCATAGTGAAAAACTCATTATAGGTGTTTTCGTATTGCAGACAGTGTAAAAAACCAGTTTTGCGCTACGAAATCACTGAACTAGGAGTTTTCGTAGCGTGCTACAAAACCCCTGAAGCAGCATGTTTCAGCAGAAAAACGGTTTTTACTAGTTAACTTCCAGAAGGTTTCTTGAGCAGCTGAGAACTCAATTTTGAAAAATGAAAGAGGATTTGCTTCCCAACATGCTGAAATACAAAAACCTCTTTCCCTTTCTTCAAATTCATTCTGAGGTGGGAGGAATTTATGGTTAAACTTGCGCTACAAAACTGTCGAAAGTCAAGATTGGTCTTCTGTTTTTAGCACTCTTTTTCAAGATCCGTTTCTGGTCACATGAAAAGGTATTTTGGAATTATGAAGGAGGTTTCTATTAATTAACGCTCCAGATACAATAACCTATCTCACTTTCTTTATAAGTTTTTTAAGTTGGGAGATAATAAGCTTTCTTTGAAACCCAGAATTTAGAGAATTTCCTGTTTGACACGTGTTTTTCAAGGATAGAGTCTGGACAGCTCGAGAAGTATTTTAAAAAACCAAGAGAGGTTCTTGTTCTAGACATCATGGAATGAAAAAATCTCCTTCAGTTTAGAAAAATGTATCATGGATGAAGAGATAAGGCTATGGCCCAGGTGCCATTTTCAGGGATCCTAAACCTAAAAACAGGGAAACATGTTCACTAATTTCTAGGGTTTGTCTTCAGCAGTCAGATGACCACGTGGGAGGCTTCATCAAATTCGACTTCTTGAGGTTGAAAGTTTTCAAATAATGCTTTAAATGCTTAGTTAAGGTTTTTGTAATCATGATAAGGAGTTACACTCCTAGTTGTATTAGGTCACTAGCACTCCTAGTTAATAGCTAGTTCTAATTAATGGTTTGTTTTATGGTTAGAATAGGTGTCACTGATGGAAAATTTGAATTCTCTTGATGAGGGATGATGGAATCCTAATTTTAAATGCTTTATATAGAGCAAGAGGTCGAATTAGAAAAGGGTTGGAGACTTTTTGGCTCAGCTGTTGCTCTATGTGCAGACTGTGTATATTTTTAACCTAATGCAGATTTCTACTTAGTCAACTCAAGATTCATGAAGAGTTCTTGTATTTTCTTGTTATGATGGCATATTCCAATACTTACATTGTAGTGTTGTTTACTTATGATACTCAAAACTCATCAGTGATGCTCTGAATTCCTTCATAGATAAACTAACTATGTTTCACTGTTTTGTATTTTCATTTCTGCACTTGAACTCTATAATGCCTTCACTTCCATGCTAGGTAGAATGCTTTGGCTTCACTACTCAGTATTCAAAGAGATTTTTTAATGTCATATTCTCTCATGGCTTTCCACTTTCACTTACTTGCAGTGGTATGAATACATGTTACTTAGAACTCATCAATCATGCTCTGACTTCCTTCATGTATTTATAAACTGTGTTTCCTTGCATTGTATCTTTGTTTTGTTGATGCATAAAAACTCTCTATGCCCTGACTTCATTTTAAGTTGATCTTGCTGTGGTACTGAAACATACTTTGACTCTATAGCCCAATGGTAGCCAACCTTCATCTTTCAACCTATAAACATATACATACAAACCATAGAGTTATCCATCTATTCATATCTTTAATCTAAATCATTAACCGTTTGAGAGAGCCCTCTCAGGCTGAGGAGGCTAAGCCTTAGCTAAAATATTGGTTTGAAATAGTTACACTGAGATAGTCCGATCAGCAGCCTATTAGGGTCCTCTTTTTGTGATAACATTTTGGTGCGTCTGCCGGGAGCCTGAAGTCTATTCATTCCCGAAATTAAGAGGCTAAACTTCTGAAGGTAGCAGGAGCTCAGACATCTTTTTGAGGCTGCAAAACTACCTTGGTGACTCCACACATCGAATAAGAAATTGGAAGGTGACTCCACTGCTAGAAGATCAGTAGCTTGATGAAGTTTCAAGATGAGTTCCACTGCAAGAATGAATGCCATGTATGCTCCTATGAATCAGTCTCATATCCCTGGTTTTCCAAATCCTATGCCAAAGGTTGATTGGTTAGAGGATCTTCTGATATTCAAAGATGAAAAGAAAGACAATGCTGCTCTTCATTTGGTTAGGTTTCATATGCATGTACACAAACTTAAGGTTCAGTTTCCTGAAGATTGTCTCATGAGGATGTTTATGACCACTTTAGAAGGAAAAGCATGGTCTTGGTATAAAAGTTTTGAAAATGGTTCAATATATTCTCTTGCTAATTTTCATGATGAATTCTATGAGATGTATAAAGAATGTCATCCTTCCTTATTGCTGCTCAAATATTGTTGTAAACATTCTCTAAGTCTTATTCAGTATTTGGAGGATTGTTATGATGATGATGAATTTATCGATGAAGAAATTTTAGAGGCTCTTCATAACAATACATTTCAACACCAAGAAGAAAGTATAACATCCCATGAAACGTAGCATGAAGATTAGCTGAGGTTTACTTATGAAAATCATATTACATCCTCTGAGATTAATGTAGAGATGTAGCAGACTTGTCAGTCTTCGGATCATTATCAAGATGAACATGATTACAAACACCAAGAAGAAATGCTAGAAGAAATTTTTTATGACCCTCAGGCAGAGGAAAAGGTTGTTCATTGTTGTAATTCCTTGCAGCAGCTTACACCAAAGAATGATGATAATAATCAGGAAAATTACACTGTTTGTTGGAATCATTCAGAAAAGTAGTTGGATAGCTTGTCAAATAAATGTTGTGTAGTTGAGGATCAGTTGTATGAAGATATAGAATGTTATGGGAATCATCAAACTAACCATGTTCTTTTTGACCCTATAGCTGATTACATGGAAAAGATTTATTGTTCAGGCTGCCAATTATATTTTCATCTTGAAGAACAGTTACACCTCATGCTGCCTTGGTTATTTCAGTATCTTCCTTATTTTTGCTTTAAGCACAGTCAAGAGATTCAAGTGTCAGATTAGATTGACGACTGGCTTCATTGGAAGTTTCATGTTCCTTGAGCTACAAGTGGAGATTGCAGCTGATAGGGTAGGTAGGAATGTGCAAATATGTTCAAGTTAGGTTGATTGAGCATCTGCTTCAGTAGGTGCAGTTTGAATTCTTCTTTCAGAAATCATTAAAGGCTTGAGGAGCAGATTGGGCAGAAGTTCAAAGTTTTATTCTAGAGGATGGATAGCGGCACTGAAGCTACAAGTTCTTAGTATACCACAAGGGCACACTATCCCTAGTGGAGCCACTGTTATCACCCTAAAATTTTTGTTTCCAAGCTTTCGAAAGTTTGCATTGTTTCTAGTCATAGTCTTAAAGGTTTTGAGTCATCTCATCTCAACAAGTGTCATTCTCTTTTCCAAAAAGTTTCATAGCCTCATTCCGTGTCCTAAAAGCCTCACCATGTGTTTTGACATCAGTTCGATTCCAAAGGATTCATGTTAGTCTTGGTCTAGTCTTTCCATGGTTGTTTTCGTGTCTAAGATCTATAAAAGGGTCTTGTTGGTATGGTCAAATAGGGTCAACACTCCGTTCTTGCCCATCACTGGTCCCACATCACCTAAAATTCCATGTGTCAAACTTGTGTCAAGGTTTTCATAGTGAAAAACTCACTCTAGGTGTTTTTGTAGCGTAGAAAGTGTAAAAAACCAGTTTTGTGCTATGAAATCACTGAACTAGAAGTTTTCGTAGCGCGCTACGAAACCCCTGAAGTAGCGTGTTTCAGCAGAAAAAACTGTTTTTACTAGTTAACTTCCAGAAGGTTTCCTGAGCATCTGAGAACTAAATTTTGAAAACTGAAAGAGGCTTTTCTTCTTAACATGTTGAAATACAAAAACCTCTTTCCGTTTCTTCAAATTTATTATGAGGTGTGATCCAGATTTAAGCAGGAACGCAATAGATTACAGAGATAACCATAAAATACAGAGATGCGATAACCATAAAAACAGAGATGCGGCGGAAATAATACTTCATTTCATTAATGGAGAATACTGAAATATGCTTACAAATAAAAATAACCCAGCTAGGGCGATGGTAGCTTATCTCTGAGAAGAGATGTGTCGGCTACATGCCTCTGAACTGTTTCGAAGTGTCTTTACAATGAGGCGCGAAGGCCTATTTATTATTGAGAAACAATGGAAAACCCTTCACATTCCAAAACCTAACCCTAGAAGATGAAACGCCAAATTGTGGGCCCCGTTTTGGGGTGAGTTGGACAGCCAACTTCCCGGGGTCGCGAATTGGTCGTATTATCTTCGTTTGACACGCATGATAGCCCGTTGGAAAGATCTCTCCGAGGACTACGATGGAAAAGACGATTTTTATCAGAAAAATTGCTTGGCGGTGGATTTCCCAAAAAATGTCGTTTAGGGCCTCAAAACGGCTCCGGAAGTTTAGGACCCGAAAAACTGCTAAAAATAGTAAACTGTGCTATAATTAAGGAAACTGAAAAACTGAAAGAGACAGTTGTGGGGGTCCAAATGGGATAGGTGGGTGGCCACCAACATCCACCTGGATCAAGGTGGGAGGAATTTATGGTTAAACTTACACTACAAAACTGCTGAAAGTCAAGCTTGGTCTTCTATTTTTAGCAGTCTCTTTCAAGATCAGTTTCTGGTCACATGAAAAGGTATTTTGGAATTCTGAAGGACATTTCTCTTCATAAACTCTCCATCTACAATAACCTATCTCACTTTCTTCATAATTTTTTTCAGTTGGGAGATAATAAGCTTTCTTTGAAACCAAAAATTCAGAGAAGGGATTTTTCCTGTTTGACACGTGTTTTTCAAGGATAGATTCTGGACAACTGGAGAAGTATATTAAAAAACCAATAGATTTTTTTGTTCTAGACATCACGGAATACAAAAACCTACTTCAATTTTGAAAAATGTATCATGGATGAGGAGATAAAGGCTCTGTCCCACGTGCCATTTTCAGGGATCCTAAACCTAAAAACAGGGAAACATGTTCCCTAATTTCTAGGGTTTGTCTTCAGCAGTGAGATGAACACGTGGGATGCTTCATCAAATTCGACTTCTTGAGGTTGAAAGTTGTAAAAGAATTCTTTAAATTCTTAGTTAAGGTTTTTTTAATCATGATAAGGAGTTACACTCCTAGTTGTCATAGGTCACTAGCACTCCTAGTTAACAGCTAGTTCTAATTAATGGTTTGTTTTATGGTTAGAATAGGTGTCACTAGTGGCAAATTCGAATTCTCTTGATGAAGGATGATGGAATCCTAATTTTAAATTCTTTATATAGAGCAATAGGTCGAACTAGCAAAGGGTTGGATACTTTTTGGCTCAGCTGCTGCTCTATGTGCAGACTGTGTATATTTTTAACCTAATGCCGATTTCTACTTAGATAACTCAAGATTCATGAAGAGTTCTTGTATGTTATTGTTATGATGACATCTTCCAATACTTACATTGTAGTGGTGTTTACTTATGATACTTAGAACTCATCAATGATGCTCTGACTTCCTTCATAGATAAACTAACTATGTTTCATTGTTTTGTATTTTCATTTCTACACTTGAACTCTATAATGCCTTGACTTCCATGCTAGGTAGAATGCTTTGGATTCACTACTCAGGATTCAAAGAGAGTTTTTAATGTCATATTGTCTCATAGCTTTCCTCTTTCCCTTACTTGCAGTGGTATGAATACATGTTACTTAGAACTCATCAATCATGCTCTAACTTCCTTTATGTATTTATAAACTTTGTTTCCTTGCATTGTATCTTTGTTTTGTTGATGCATAAAAACTCTCTATGACCTTACTTCATGTTAAGTTGATCTTGCTGTGGTACTGAAACATACTTTGACTCCATAGCCCAATGGTAGCCAGCCTTCATCTTTCAACCTATAAACATATACATTTACAAACCATAGAGTTAGCCATCTATTCATATCTTTAATCTAAATCATTAACCTTTTGAGAGAGCCCTCTCAGGCCGAGGAGGCTAAGCCTTAGCTAAAATATTGGTTTGAAATAGTTACACCAAGATAGTTTGATCAGAAGCCTATTAGAGTCCTATTTTGGTGATAACACATCATTTCCAAGAATGAATCCTTCTGGTTGTTCAGTATAAACTTCTTCTTCTAAATCTCCATTAAGGAAAGCAGATTTTACATCCATTTGGTATACTTTGAATTTCTGAAGCTAGAAGGAGCAAGAAACATCCTTATGGCTTCAAGTCTAGCAACAGGTGCAAAATTTTCTTCAAAATATATACCTTCTTATTGAGCATAACCTTTACAAACAAGTCTGGCCTTGTTTCTAATGACTTCTCCATTTTCATTCAGCTTGTTTTTGAATATCCATTTAGTTTCTATAATATTTTTATCATGAGGTCTAGGAACTAATTCCCAAGTATTATTCTTTTCAATTTTCTCAAGTTCTTCATTCATGGCCTTGACCAAACATTCATCTTTCCATGCTTCATTTACATTTTGAGGTTTGCTGGAGGATAGTAATGCTAGATACATGGAGGTTTCTGTAATAGTTCTTCTTGTCTATACACCTACCTCTTTTCACCCTAAAATTTGAGTTTCTGGATGATTTTTCTGAACATACCTAGACAGAGTCTTTTCTTCTACCATTAACTCTTCAGCCAGTAATAAGTCAGTGTATGAATGATCTGAGTTTGTTGGGGTTCCACAAACAATAGAAGCCGTAGAGACCTGACAGAACAACCTTACAGATAGGCGATAGCTCCACTCATTTCTCAGCTTGGCGATTCTCATTCCTTGCCAGGGCATAGCATGAAAGAGGGCTAGCTGGTGCTTCATTGGTTTCTTCTTCAATATCATTGTGATTTGATGTGGTAAAATAATCCCCATCTTCTTCATTGTTATATTCTTCTGTTTTTATCTGTTTTGGATTTTTGCATGCTTCATCAACTACCACATCAATACTTTCAACAATTTTCCCAAGTCTTTTATTATAATATTTATATCCTTTGCTTCGGGAAGAGTAACCAAGAAGAATATCTTCATCTGCTCTGGGCTCAAACTTACCAAGTTTTTCATCAGTCCTTTTGATATAAAATTTGCTTCCAAAAACTTTAAAGTATTTTATAGTAGGAGTCTTACGATACCAAAGTTCATGTGGAGTTTGAACATTTGCTTGGTTGAGAATAGTTACGGCAACGAATGTAGCTTCACCCCAGAAGGTTGCAGGAGTTACAGATTCATCTAGCATAGCTCGATCCATTTGTTGAACAATTATGTTCATTCTTTCTACCACTCCATTTTGTTGAGGATTCCTTGCGGTGGAGAATTGCCTTTATTCCATATTGTTCACAAACGTCAAAGAATTCATCCGATGTAAATTTGCCTCCTCGATCAGATCTGAGGCATTTGATTTTTCAATCTGATTCATTTTCAACCAAAGCTTTGAAGGCTTGGAACTTTTCAAATGCTTCATCTTTATGCTTTAGAAGACCTATCCAACACATTCTGGAAAAATCATCAATGAACAAAATAAAGTATTCTTCTCCACGAGGTGACTTTTTCCTTGATGGTTCACATAAATCAGTATGGACAAGTTCAAGAGGCTTACTAGCTGACCCTTCTTTTTCAATGAAGTGAGCTCGGGTTTTCTTACTGATTTGACATGGTTTACATATTGTATTTTCAGGGATGCTGATATCTGGGAGATCATGAAGAGCCTTGAATCTGCATGCTTTTCTTATTTGAGAAATGCTTAGATGTCCCAATCTTCTATGCCACAGCCAGTTTTCATCATTTTTGCTTAGATAGCACTGTTGTTATCCTCCCTTGAGTATGTATAAGTTGTTTGGAGTTCTTTTACCTTTGATCATGGTCTCTCCTGTATCAAGCTCACGAACAACACCTCTGTTTGGTCGAAACACCACTTCATTTCCTTCATCACACATTTGATTGACACTCAACAGGTTATGCTTTAAACCGTCTACATACATAACATTTCCAGCTTTAACCTTTTCTTTCAAGAAAATAGAGCCTTTACCTTTTATGACAGCAGGAGTGTCGTTTCCAAATGAGACATTCTTTTCCTTTTCTAAGGCATTATATGAGTGAAGTTTTTCTTTGTCACTTGTCATGTGTTTTGGGCATCCACTATCGATGTATCACTAATTTTCTTGTCCTTCTGCATACAAGGCTATACCACATCTTTCTATTTGAGATTATTTCCTTCTCCATATCTTGGTATTTAATGGAGTTTGCTCCTTTTGAGATGTTTGCTGAAATTTTCTCCAACGTTCAGATTCTTCATGACCAAAGTTGTTATAGATTGAGCATGCTATTTCATTTTCAAGAAGAGAAAAGTTATTATAGGAACTTTTCTTGATCCCTGTCATATTCCTTTGATTTTGTGCTTCTCTAGTAATAAGGGTTTTGTAAGCAACACATTGAGCATCTGTGTGTCCAAAATTATGACATGAAAAACAATTCCCATTAAAGAAGTTCCTATGACTATCGAATCTATTGACCTGGTGATTGTAGTTTCTATTGATATTCATCTTTTGAGAAAATTGAGTATGATTTACCTGAGGTTGGTTGTGATGTCTATTCATCCTTGGAGTAAATTGAGTCTGATTTACATAGTCATCTGCTTTATGCCTTTGCTTACGATTGTCATACTGTTCACTGGTCTTTGCTGCATCAAGATAGCTTTTAGTGGAGGTTGACGACTTCTGTGATTGAGAAGCTTCTTCAGTATATCCAAGACCCATATTTATCAGAGGAGAATGCTGCACTTTGATAATTTCATTTAAAGTTTCTGATCCTTTAGCAAATCTAAGATTGAAAGATTTCATTTTCTCAAGATCCTTTCTTAGACCAACAATTTCACATTCTAGTTTTTCATTTTGTTTTTCTTTTTCAGCAAGTTGGTATGTCAAGGTATCTAATATCATATTCTTTTCTTCTAAACATATTTTGAGTTTAGAGATTTCTTCATGAAGGTCATCCTCTTCTAAAGCATCCAAAAATTATCATCGTCATAAGCCATTATAAGTCTATAATCATTATTGTTTTCATCTTCATCACTATTTGATAAACCATCGCTATCTTCATGAGTATAGTAACTCCTTTTATTTACAACTTGTTTTCTATTCAATTTTGCATATTCCTTCCCTTTTTCATATTTATCTTTATGAGGACATTTGGCAGCATAATGACTGACTCTACCACAGGCAAAGCATTTGAAGGGTAGCTTACCTCTAAATCTTCCGGAACCCCGTTGAAGCTTCTTGACAAATTTTACCTCATCTTCTTCTTCTGAAATATGTCCTGATTCATTGTGTTCTTCCTTTCCTTTTGCTGAAGCTTTAAATGCGGCTTCTCTCATATCTGATGGTCCTCCTTTTCTCATCTCAATGACAGTTAAGATTCCATGAATCTCTGTCATAGTGATAGTCTGTAAATCCTATTTTTCTTCTATGGCACACACTTTTGATTCAAATTTAGTAGACAATGATCTCAAAGCTTTCTCAACTATGGTAACTTCCTTTATTTCTTCACCCAGATTCTTCATACAATTAACAACCTCATCTATATGTAAGAAGTAACTAGCTATACTTTCATCACTGTGCATCTTAAGAGTTTCATACTGAATTTAGAGAGTTTGAAGCTTAGCATGTTTTACCAGAGAGTCTCCTTCATAGCTCAGAATGATTTTGTCCCATATTTCTTTGGCTCATTTGAGCTGCATGACTTTGAAAAATTTTAATTGTGATAGACTTCCCAATAAAGTATTGACTACTCTGGCATTGGTTTCACATTGTTTTTTACCTACCGTATCTGTAGGAATTGCTGTTGGGAATGTGTATCCTCCTTCCACAATTTCCCAGACATCTATTCCATGTGAATGTAGATAGGTTTTGGTTCTTATTTTCCAATAAACAAAATTTATCCCATCAAAGATTGATGGTCTGATCGATCCCACGCTTTCTTGATTGCTCATGATGATGGATCTCCCTTCAAGAAATCAAGCTTCTTCTGAAGGACCCGCTCTGATACCAATTGTTGGAAATAATACTGAGAGGGGGGTGAATTAGTTTTATCAGATCTATAATTTTATTTCCCAAACAGATTTATATATGCTACTTCAGTGAAGTGAACTAGCGTGTACACGAGACTGTAATTAAAGCAACCAGCGTATATGCAGAGAACTTTTGATTTAAACAATTTATCATGTATTGAGCTTAAACCAGTATATCAGAGATTTATTAGACAGTGCAGTAAAAGCAGAATAAAGCATCACACATAAGCAACACACATGAACACCAAGATATAATGTGGAAACCCAATGTGGGTAAAAACCACCTGCTATTGTCGTCTCTGTCTTCTTTTCAATAATAAGAAAATATGTTTACAATCTTGTATTGGTGCAGACTGATACCAGTACGCAGGCACCCACCTGCAAAAGGCTACAACCTTCTCTCATTCTCCAGCTACTCCTGGAAGGGAGCTACAACCCCTAGCTCTTGTACTAGCCAATATGTTTACTAGTATGTAGGTTCCAGCCTACAGAAAACTCCATTCTTCCACCAAGGACCACGTTTCATGAATTTTCAGACTGGATACTCTTGGAACACAACACCACAATCTAAAGGCCACGTTTCATCCAATTTTCATACTGGACCCATCAACAACATTGAAAGTCAGAAAATCATAACTGCAATACAACTATCAAATACATCTGCATCAACCAATCACTAAAACCCAATCGTCACTTTTTGAATCAACCACCACTAAATCAATCAATCACTTGACAACCCATCATCACTGAAGAAAATCACAATCAATAAATCTGATCATTCAAAACACTGTCACCAGAATACAGTCACCAGAACACAAAGTAGAACCTAGAACTCTGCAAAAGAAAACAGAAACAACTGAAACTTTAAACATCATACTTCATAAGGTAATCGCCACTTCCACGTGTCAAACCATTATGTATACACACTTTTACCAAAGGGAACCAGCGTAAATATCTGCAAATTCAAATTTATGATGTATACGCTACTTTGATATGCTGAACTAGTGTGTATATGCTCTTTTACTAAAGCGAACCAGTGTATAGATCCGTAAATGATAACTTAAACATCACAACTATTCTAGACTTCAGTCATACCCAGATCATCATATTTATGGAATAAAGCATGCGTTAGTATTCAGATCTAGACTATTCAAGATCAAACCACATAATGATAATACTCTTAGCCTTTATGATCCCGGTCCATCAACCTTCATCATCCTTATAGATGCATCCTTAGGTTAGATCAAGCAAACCATCAAAAGCTCATTAAACTACATATATGATTCAACACTTCATAAGATATTCAAATCCTTGCACCCTTTTGACCTAATGATCTTCTCCTCCTTATATAGATTTAGGCCTTTCTCAATACCATGGACCAAAACTACTTAGGACCAATACCTTGGATCAATCAAATACCTTGGACTAAAACTTTTGTTTTTCCAAGATATACGTGGTTTTCCTTCTGTGAAAGAATATGTGTACGTATATGCTCCTTTTTCTCAATAAGCCTGAATGCATACGCAAATTGGACAAAGTGAACCCGCTTATACCTCTCTTTCTTCATTCTTTGGAGTCTGATCTATAATTCTTTGCTGTTAACCTGCTGCACTGTGATCTTTCATCTGAGAGATTTTCCATCAAGGACAACACTTGTATTATAATGCGAACAAAAATTTCACACAAAACCACGAAGTTACAATCAATCAAATAGAAAGAAGATCCCCAGTGGAGTCACCAATTTGTGATGCAGGTAAATTCTAAGTGCGGACACAAAAAATCCCTCTAGCCCAAGAGAGCAGGTCTATTCACAAATAGATAATCTATGGAAAATTTCCTTAGGCTAGAATCAATTAAGAATTCCCACCTCTCAAAATGTTATTCCACTTGGTGATGATCCTACTTCTTCGCTCTAGCTATCTTTCATTTCCTTCCTTCGCACACCTGAAACAAGCAAACAACAACAAACAAAAAACGTAATAGCATACAATATTGTATTCAACCTACTTAATAGGTCAAGAAACATTAAGCCATAAATATGTGAGATGACATTTCATGTAGGAAATCAATCAATAGTTGCATCTATATTAGTTCAAGAAGAGATTACAATCAATGTCTTGATGTTGTTGTTCTCCTACAACATATCCAAGTTCCCACACTTCTGCGTCCAAATAGCCTCAACAATGGTAGTCTCAAGGCTCTTCCCTCTAGTCTTCACACCAAACCAAACTCACAATTCTCCCTTAAACACAAACTAGAAAGCTACAAACTATGGGTAGCTTGCTGACTACTCCAAAATCAAAACCTCAGCTAGAACTTAATTAGGACTAAAAGCTAGAACTCTTGCTTGGGAAAAAGAGAGGTTTATATAGCTGGGATGGAGGGGAGATGGTTCTTCTTCTCATGGGATAAGGCCTTATCTCTTGGATTAGTTCCATCCTAATAGGGGAAACGATCCCGAACTGATCTCCTCGACTCCATCGGACCTAACCATTTACCAGACTTCCGTTACGAAGCTTCTAGAGCTGGAAACTTCGGCTCCATATTTAAAAAACTTTCCAAAAGAGGATTGACGTGACTGCGAAAGGGCTCAGTCGATCTGATCAGTGTTAGGGATAGTTTTAAACCCTACATATCGGCGCGAGGAGGACATGGGTCATTAGCATCGATCTTGTAAACTAGGATAAATAGAAGATTTTTGGGAAATGATTCAAAAGGGAATTGTTTTGCTCATGAAGAGGAACACAATGGGAGTTTCTTCATGATAGGAAAGCATGTTGGGAACATTGTAGAGGTCCTCTAGGATCGTGGATGGGGAGTATAGGGACAGTGACAAATTTTGTGTAACATCCCCTTATGGGGTTTTTCCCTGGCTTGGAGCCTAACTTCTTGTGCTTTTTTTTTCTTTTTGATCTTCATGTTTTGTACATTTGTATAATTACTTGATGAAGAAATTAATATAAGTAATCTAAATTCAACAAAAAGTTTAAGAGAAATCAATCATTTTCTTCTAATACTTAGTTTCTCAACACATGGCATCTTGCAAAGCACGTTCACCATTTAGTGGAATATCTAATATGAAGGGACTACCTCCCTTAGCTCACACAAAGCAACATTCATTCTTGAATGAAATTGAACTCATGGGTGGATTACTTTGGTATCATTATGGGATATTGGTGGGGATTGGTGACTATAGGAGGTGGAGTTATAGGAATGTTGGCTCAATCTTTGATGTGGTGGACTTTAAATTCTTGAAATGGTTGGTAAGCTTGGTCTTATTTATGTTCCAGGGAACTAATAAGATAGAACAATGTTACCTTTCTCTCTTTTGCTCAAAACTAGAGTTCCTAGTGCAGTTGTTTGGTGTATAGAAGTTCCCTCTCAAGCTCTTGTCTGTATCAAGATTTTTTTATCGATTTACTTATATATCTGGAAGTTTACAATGCTTTCTCTAGTTATTGGGATTTATCCTCATAACAAATTATTTTGGTCTCAATTGGGTATTAACACTTTGGTTTCAAAATTCTTTGTTTTTTCCTTATTTTATGTAGTGTGTCCTGAATATTTTCTTGTGGAAGTGGTTTCCTTTCCCCTTTCTAATAGAAATATTCTTTAAGTCGCTCCTCAATTTCAAATTTAGAATTCTCTTAAAATGTCACCTCTACAGAACTGTGGATTGGTGTTATTGAAGTCCCAATTTCACACTTCGCTTTGTACAACATTGGTCATCAATTAGATTATAGAAAATTATAGGAGATCAAGTAGGCATTGAGAATTTATGATGAAGCCATCTAGGTAAATAGAATATCTATAATGGTGGCTATAAGAAGAATTCAAAATAGAAAAATAAAGTAACCTCATAAATTGCTACAATAATGGGTACTTTGGCTCAATTCAAACACCAAATATTTGTATTGAAATTGGATTATATTATGCTTTAAATTATGGTCATAAACTTGTCTAAAGGTGAATAGTTAGGTGCATATAATCAAGTACAATCTCTTAATTATAATTGTAGGCCTCTCAAAGAAAATGAAATTGTTCACCAACTCCTAGAACATGCATAAATTATCAAAGTGGACTCAAACTCAACCAATGTAGCTCAAGATGAACTGGCCAACTAAAATACCTTTTCATAGGACTATATGTTCTAAAAAAGGCTATTTTTTTGGGCCATTTTTGTAGAATATACATGATTAAGATCCATTGGAAGTAGGTGTTTTCATTGTTTTAAGATTGTAGATCTATGATCACATATACTCTTCGTTTGAAATTTTGTTTAAGCCTTCTCAAAGAATATTCTTTTATGTTTGGATGTATTTTTGTTGTTATCTCAGTTATAACGTTAACTTGCTTAATATAAATATATTTCAATTATGGTTGAAATGAAATTTTACCTCTAAGCTTACTTTTAGTAAGTTATTTATGAAGTGACTTAATTTTCTAAAATAAGTGTGAATCAGTTTTATAATGAAACTACTATATAAATTAAAAGTACATGCAAAATTTAACTTTAAAAATAACATTAAAGTTACTTGGTGGCTTGAGGCATTACTGGAAGTAAAACAAATGATAAAATCATCTGGAAGTCAGGTTACAGAGGGCCACGAGGGTATGGATATGCCCCAACACATGGTTGGAATGCACTAGCAGGTAGTTGGGGAATATTACAAGTAGCTCAGAGTTGCAACAACAACAATTAAGCATATAGTTGCAACAACTCATACTCACTAGTCGTGCCGTCAACGACCCACGAAAAGTTGTAGCCATTGTTGTAAGCGTTGCAACACTTGTATCCCACGGAGGTGCCTATGTAGCTTCATTCATGTATTTCATTGTTAGTACATAAAGGCAATAATCTCTTGAAAATATACAAGTATTGAAATGACATATTTAAGGGATAGTTATAACTTGATTAAGAATTTAATGTTATGTATGAAAGGGTATCAAACTAAGATGAAAATGGGAAAAGCTTATATAAATTGGTATGGGAAGGGTGCTAAAAAAATGTCAATCTAAGCATCTATCAAATGAGGATAGTCCTCCATGTACATCAATTGCATCATTAAGTTTGTAATATGAAATGTATCACTACCATGAAAGGCAACATGATAGCATCCAAAAAAACCAAGCTATTGCATGATCATTATCCTTTACTTTTGAATCTTATAATTGTGAGGATAGTCCTCCATTTACATCAATTGAATAATTAAGTTTGCAATATGAAATGTATCATTACCATGCAAGGCAACATGATAGCATCGAAAAAAACCAAGCTATTGCATGATCATTATGATTTACTTTTGAATCTTTTCTAAATGGAGCGATGAACATTTCTTTTTACCATTAGTGACTCATGTGCTAGATCAAACCTTCTCATTATACCGATCTAAATCAACAACCTTTGAACCCCGCTCTAAGAGTTTTTATGCTTGTTGTTTTTTTAAGAGAGAAGATTTTGGTTGTGAAGCAATCCATTCATTAACAAAGTTTTCAAATTTGATCAACCACCGACACTGAATTTAAATTTTCCTCTTCACCATATTGTTTTTTACTTACCACGAAATTTAGATTTCCTTCTTGATGTGACAAGTGAACCTTAGTTATTCTTCATTTTTACAATTTTATGAAAAAAAAATTGCACTCAAACATTGAAAAACATTTGTATTCAAATAATTAATCAAATTTAATAAAAAATAAATAAATAAACATAGATTCATCTTTCTCAATCAAAAATAAAGATATATAAATTTACTTTTTTTTTCTCAACATTTAGTTCATATCTATTTATGTCAAATAAAATAGATATGATAACCGTAGACGCATATAGAATTCCTGACTGGAATTTGTATCCCAAATGGAAATCATGTGTTGGGCACTATGGCTCCTGAGTTTGCTTTTTTAATTGTCCACTCAGACAATGCAACAGAAGCCGTTGTGTTAATTGCATAGAACAACGAAGGAGAAAAAGAAAAAACCTGAGCCTCCAATTGAAATTTAGCCTGCAAAGTCAAAGATTTAATCGTGAAAATCATGGGGTGGCAAGTGAAAATTTCGGCAGACACTAAGTCAACCAAAAGTTGAGCAAGTTTCAAGGTTAATATGGGCAAGTGCGTAAGTATAAATCCGGCCGTGGGCAAGTATTAAAAAAAAAGGTTTAAGTACAAATCTGGCCGTGGGCAAATATTAAAAAAAATCAAGTGTTTCAAAGGGATTAAAAGTCAAATTTTTTTATGAAATCATTCCATGTAGTTTTCATGAGTCCTTTTTTCAATATATTTAAAAAGGGTTAGGATTGAAAGTGTTTTTTTTTTTCAAAAGGTTTTTGAAAAGGGGATATCTTTTTTAAGTTGGCAAAAGGCTTATGAAAGTTTATGAAGGCACATTAAAGGTTTAAGGTATGCAGAATTGGAAATAAAGTTCTTTTTAATTAAAAAACACAAATGTGCATGGTGTTAATTTCTTTTTTTTTTACAAAAGAGTTTAGGGTTTTGTAAAGGTGAATTTGTATGTGAAGTTTCCTGTTTTCTCCCGCATGATAGCGTTTGGGTGAAGATTGTGCTTTATGGGGGCACATATTAAAAATCATATTTTTTTGAGGATGATATGGAAGGAAGCCTCATGCGATGATAGTGAAAGCAGACATAAGAAAGATAATAGCCATGGGCGCAAAGCGCGACTAAGGCAGATTAAGAAAAGTCAGAGATTGTTGTCATATTTAGAGAAGTTCAGGCCACAATCGAGGAACTGAAAAGTCTAGTAGAAGACATAGAAGAGAACGAAGACATTGATGGATCTCACTATGTGGCCGCACAAGTGGAAGATGAAGAAAACACATCAAAGATTGCAGAGAGAGAAGTTGAAGCCTATGTGTGTGAAGCAAAGGAGGAGCATATAAATGCTCGAGAAATCCACTGTAATGTGGATGGTGCAAATGATAGTGAATCCCATTGTGACAAAACACATGTGGATTGGTGAATCCAACAACAGTTGATGAATTTGGTGAAGTTGAATTTGTTAATGAGCACATGTGTGCTCAAATAATCCACCATAGGGTGGATGAACATTATGTTGATGATAAGTGTGGTTTGTTTTTTGAAATAGGAATGGATTGTGGCAATATAATAAGCACCACATTTGACGGAGATTTAAAAGTTGAAGATGCCACTATAGCAACAAGATATGAAGCAGTTAGAACTGCTCGTGAAGTAGTATGTGATCTTTCAACAACTAATGATCAAGAATAGGAAAAAATGATTCAAGAGTTTTTGATGAAAATATCCACTAATTACATAATAGTGAAAGATAGTTTCAGTGAAGTTGGAAAGACAGAGAAGGAAGAGGAAGAAAAGAAATCTCTCAATGCAAGGCATAATGAAGATGTTTTTAACATTGTTTTTGAATATGCAAGTACTCAAAATAGCATGGGAGTAGAAGTTGAAAACAAAGTTGTTAATACGTTTGATGCATATTTGAAGCTCATTGAAGAATGGATTCAAAAGCATATTGAACAAATTGACGAGAGTCATAAATCAACATCTGGAATAAAAAAAACAAATGAAGTGGCGAACGATAAAAAGGAGCATGATTATGATTTTACATATAAGATTAATGATGATCTTGAGTGTGTAGTCTTCCAACAAAGAGCAACAGTACTTGATGATGAAAGTGAAGAGAAGGACATGGAAGTTACTAAAGACAAAGAAGAAAGCATTGAAATAGTCTTTCAACAATGGATTCAAGAAGAGATAAGATTTTTCTATCAAGAAATGTGGTAGAAAGAAAGACAAGAATATGAAGCACAAGAAGTGAAGCGAATAACACAATTTGAAGATGAAGAGTTGTGGCAGAAGTCCATGGTTGAACGAATCTTTGAAGAGGAAGTTGTAGAAGACATGATCAGATTTTTTTTCAGAACAAATACAAGAGAATTCAAAGAAAAATTGTAGCAACAACAAGTAAAGAAATATGGAGCCTACAACAAGAATGTGCAACAAAGAATGAAGCAATTTCGAGGATATAGAATTTGGAAGAAAAGAAAAAGAAAACAAAAAATTGCAAAATTTTTGAGTCATTGTAAGCCTAGCTGAGACTTATATCAACAGGTATGTTTGAGTGATGATTGAGTCAATTTCTATTTTAAGCCTAGCAGGCATAGTTAAGTTATGTTTGAGTTATGTTGAGTCATATAGTTGTAATTAAGGGGCGAGTGTTGGAAATTATAATTACTCTCGCATGTAGAGTAGTCTAAATTTAGAGTGTGAGCTAACTGAGTCAAGTGTGAGTGAGTTAAAGTTCAATCATTTTTTGGGAAAAGTCAAATGAAGTTTTGTGTGATTAAGAGCAACAACTCATATTGTTTTGTGTGTGGAATTTTATGTTTCCTCATGAATCCCACTATGTAGTCACATAGGTGAAAGATGAAGAAGACGCAACAAAGATTGCGTAGAGAGAAGTTGAAGCCTCTCTGTGTGAAGCAAAGAAAGAGCATTTAAATGCTTGAGAAATGCACTGTAATGTGGATGGTATAGATGATGGTGAATCCCACTGTGCAAAATTACATGTGGACAGTGATTGCAAATTGAGATGTGGATTAGTGAATCCAGCCACAACTGATGAATTTGGGGATGTTGAATTTGTTAATGAGCACCCAAGGAAACATAAAATTTCACATGTTTCCTATGTTCAACTATAATAACCCTAGGTTAAAATTTCATGTAATAAAGTTAATAAAGGAAACATAACACCAAGGTCATGTGACACATATTCTAAGCTAAATGTTGGGAAAGAACATCCTAGTGGGTATTCATTTGATTTGTTATGGCTAAGGGGAAATTGGGAAAGGAATTGACAAAGGATTGAAAGGCAAAGATGCATTATTTGGCATTTATTTATGAAAATAAAGAAAAATAGGAGAAAAGGAAGGTGAAAGGTCACAGGTTTGTATGTGAGGAGGAAATTGAAGGAAAATTAGAGAAATTGAAGAAAATAGAGGCCTCAATAATAAAAAGTCTTATGAGGATCCATTCACAACTTTTGACAGTTCTATGGTGGATCTCTCTCTCTATTCTCTCTATTCTATCATACTATTTCACATTTAGAGCATCCTTGGAGCACTCGAGCATAGGATAAAGGAAGGAAAAGGAAGGATAATAAAGCAAAGGAAAACAATGATCGAGTAAGGGAAAGTTGGATCAAGCAGCTTCAGCGGGAATACTTGCAGGTATCAGGTTGCATGTATGATTTCCTTGATATTTTTGGCATGCATGGTACATGCATGTGTGTATTTGGTTCCAATGTTACCTTTGGCATGGGTTTTTCCAAGTGTGATAATGGTTTCATCCTTACCTTTCCATTTCCGGATAGGCATGGTATGATGGAGTTCTTTTATTGGGTTGAGGTTTGGATTACCAGATGGTATTGGAATTAGGTGAGGTGATGTTAGGAAAATTCCCAAGGGCCTAGGAATCCCTTGATTGGTTTTGGTGGGATTGCGATAAATCCTAAGGGTGGAGACGAGAAAATTCCTCAAGGTATTGGTGGAGAAATCTGGAGGCATCCAAGCTTGTATAGGGCCTACTAATCCCTTGACAGGTTTTGGTGGGATTGCGGTAAAACCACGTAGTGTATTTTTTTTTGGGGGGTTAGGAATCCCTTGACCAGTAATGACAGGATTGTAGTAAAGCCTGGTTGTGTAGGTGCTTGTTTCAGGCCTAGGAGTCACTTGATTGGTTTTGGCAGGATTGCGGTAAAACATGAGGAATCCCTGGTTGTTGTATTATGAGTCCCAAAATCATGCTTGGAATATGGCATAGGGGTGATCGACTAAAATAAAGATTTGGTTCATCCCAATCTATGGTCGGGTGGTATGTGGAAGTCCCTGACTTGGTTGGCTTTTGCATATGTTAATAAGAGCTCTTTCCGTCTTGTATTTTATGAGTAAATGTACTTGTTATGAAGTGGATTTGATGGTTGTTCTATGATTATTATTATTTTGGTTATATGTTGGTTATAAGAATGGTTTTATGACATATTCTAGTTATGTCTCTTATCATGTTTTGATTGGTAAATGAATGGTTATTGAATGCATGGCCTAATAGATGTTATTGCAGCTATTGTGAGAGGGCATTAGAGCTTCTTGATGATTCTCATATATGTATGAAACCCCTATGTTCATATATGCATTCATAACTTGTAGATTTCATGTTCATTATATGTTTGACGGAATGAATGTCATGGTTAGGCCTAGTTAGGTCAAGTTCTTGACTAAGTTTTGCTTGAGTGGTTTTTTCCTAGTGTTATATATCATTCTAGAAAGTCTCATTAAGATTTGGGAAGTAGTTGGGAGTTAGTGCCTGGAAAGATGGTTCAGATTCCTAGGTCACATAATCAGAATTGGGAAATGTGGACTGCAGTCACTTGGAGGCAGGGTTATCCAGTTGACTAGAGGGTCAAAACCATTGGCTTGCCTTGTTATGCAAGTGAATGGGAGTCTACGTTAGTAAAAAGGGAGGTTGGCTTAGGGTTTGGGCACCTAGAGTGGTTGTTTAACTCCTAAGGGTCTCATAGCTCCTGAGGAAGGTTGGTAAAGTTTCAGACTATCGATTCCACTTCCTTAATTATACTTAGGAGTTCAATTCATGTCACTGTATCCCTCAACTCATGTTTACCCCGATAGGCCAATGAAGGTGGGTAAATGTGGGAGGGGTAGTTATAGATTGGTATCAGAGCAGTTTGCACTCTCTTTGGGTGATATATGATACCACAGATTGGTGTCAGAGCATGGTTGAATACTTGGAATGAATGGGTAGAATGTGTTTGTCATGCATGCATGCTAGTGTTTATGTGTTTTTTATGCATGCATTTTCATGGTTATGGTTGTCGTGCATAAGGTTACAGTATGTAGTTCGTATTATCATGCATGAGGTTGATATAATGATATGATTATGTATATACATGTATCATGCTAATCTAGATTGATTTTGCAGATGAGATAGCCTCCCCTGAAATTCACTGAGGTATGTTGATTATGTTTATATTTGGTTATTTGACATGGTATGTTTGCAGGAAGAAGCCAACAGATGAGTACACTCTTGACCTAGCAAACACATTAAGATGCTTGAAGGCAAAGATAAGAAGTTGCAAAGTAGATAATGACATAATCATTCAGTCACAGGAAATACTTGCCAGGGCACAGGAGAAACAAGTATAGGTCAATGCAATTATCCTTCAAAGTTTGTCAAACTTACAGAAACATGGACAACCACATATCAGTTATGGACAGGAGGACATAACTAATGGGGCATATTGTAGCAGGTATAATGGTGGGCACATGTAAAACAAAGATGACACAGTTAGAGATGGAAGATTCTTGGATACACTTGATAGGAGAGGGAGTGGACATGCGTTCTATTCTAGTTTTGGTTGAGACATGTATCACAATCATCATCATTATCATCCTTATAGGAGGAGTGACAAGGGATATTTTCCGGATGAGTTTAAGAAAGCCAAACCACCTACATTTGATGGATATTCGAAGAATCTGGTAGAGGTATGGTTTCTTGGAATAAAAAAGTTCTTTGAGTTGCATGATTACACAAATAACCTGAATTCCATGATAGCTTTTTTCAGTCTGAAAGGGAAAGAAAACATTTGGTGGGAATATGTGAAGTAGGTTAGAGAAATTAGGATAGAGGAGTTGAGATGGCATGAATATAAGAGACTCTTCTCAAAGAAGTACCTATCAGAGAGGTACTATGATAATAAAGCCAAGGAGTTCTTTGAGCTAAAGATGGGATCAATGATAGATGAGGAGTACACGACTAAGTTCCTGGATTTTTTGAGGTATGTGTCGTAGCTTAAGGATGAGAAAGCCAAATTTCATAGGTTTGTCAGTGGATTTCCATTAGCATTTAAGGATCAGATTGAGTATGATGAGCCTCGATCATTGGAAGAAGTAATTGGGAAGTTGAAGCACTATTATGAGAAATCAAATTGCAAGACTAAGTCTGAACAAGGTTGGAAAGGGAATGATAAGACTAAAGGTAAATGGCTATCGAAATGAACAAGACCTCACGATGCAAGTGAGAAAGAAAATGTTGTTCCTTACAAGAAGTTTAATGCAGGTGAGAAGGGACATGGGTTGCAACCTGCAAAGTAGCATAAAGGTGATGGTAGGAGATAGTTGCAGTGGTGGATATGTGGCAAGGATCATCTCAAGAAGGATTTTTTGTCGTATTAGGGTGGTAGGCCTTATATCTACAGTGCTCAGAAGGCATAGACAGTTGGATATGTTGCGAAGAGCATTCCTCGTATCTATGCAACATTGAATAACAGGAAGGTAGATCACCAAGCATCTATTATCGAGATGGAGAGTAAGCTTTGTGATCAAGTTGCTCCTATTTTGATTGACCCTGGATCTAATTATAGTTATGTTAATCCTGCCCTAGTGGATAAGTGTGGTTTGATAAAGAAGTGCATGCAGAGTCTTGATTAGTGTAGTTGGCGACATGTACTAAGAAAAGAGTTCATCATTGGGTAAGAGCTTGTACATTTGAGTTGAATGGTATTCTTACATCAGTGCATTTCAATGTATTTCCATTAGGATCGTACAGTATTCTTCTAGGTATGGATCGGTTGTATCTTCACAAAAATAAGGTGGATTTTTATGAAAATTATATTAAGTGTTGAGAATGAGATTTTTTCATTACCACAAGATGTATTGGCTATTGTGGATTACCTTATCAGGGTGAAATTTGGAATGAGTACACTCGATGATATAGATCACCTCAGAAATCGACGTATTCTTCGAACCTACTGAATGGCTTGCCATAGGTACTTTATAGTTTTCCGCCATTCAATCCATGCTAGGGTTGCCACTCAAGTAAATGGATAACAAATAATCTTGTAGGGTAAGAAGAAGGAAACATTAGTCAGAATGGTTACAACTATGCAGGTGAATTGTAGACACAGGAAAGGATGTGTGTTATTTGTAGTTCATATATCCAGTGATAAAGGTAAGGATGTTGAGGATGCATAAGTCTTGAAGAGGTATCTGTCTTGCAACAATTTCAAGATGTGTTTCTAGCTGAGATTTTAGAGTTGTTGCCTCACAGGGAAGTGGAATTTTCTATTGAGTTGGTACTAGGGGAAACACCAAAATCGAAGGCACCTTACAGGATGAGCACTCTAGAGTTAGTGGAACTGAAGTTGTAGTTGAAGAAAATACTTGATAAGGGATAAGTTAGGCCAAGTCTATCTCCTTAGGGTGCACCAGTGTTGTTTGTGAAGAAGAAGAATGAGACTCTCAGGTTATACATTGATTACAGGAAGTTGAACAAGGTAACCATCAAGAACAAGTTTCTGTTGTTGAGGATTGATAAATTTTTGATCATTTGAAGGCAGAAACAATATTCTCAACGATTAATCTAAGATCAGGATATCGTCAAGTATGCATCAAAGAAGAGGACATATACAAGAATTCTTTCTCGACTAGGTATGGGAATTATGAGTTTGTTGTGGCTCCTTTTGGTTTGAATAATGTTCCAGCTACTTTCATGTGTTTGATGAATAGTGTGTTGCATTCTTATCTGGACAATTTTTTTATTGTATTCATTGATGATATATTGATATATTCTAAGAATGAGAAAGTGCATGTCGAACACTTAGTAGTAGTGTTGATATTTCTAAGAGATAATTAGTTTCCAAGCTTAGTAAGTGAAATTTCTTTCATATAGAGGTACATTACTTGGGGCATGTGGTTTCTAAGGAAGGTATATCAATGGATTCGAAAAAGATCAGAACCATCATGGAATGGATAGCTCCTAGAAATGTGGATGAGGTTAGATCATTCGTGGGGTTAGCAGGTTATTACAGGAGGTTCATCAGGACCTTTTCATGGATTTCCTATCCTATTGCATCATTACAGTGCAAAGAAAATAAATTTGAATTGACAGAGGAATGTGCAACGATTTTTGAACAGTTGTAGCAATTGCTTACAAATGCTTCAGTTCCAAATATTGTAGATCGAGACAAAGATTTCGTGGTATTTACAAATGCTCACAAGAGAGGACTTGGTGGAGTCCTGATGTAGGAGGGGTAGGTGGTATATTATGATTCAAGGAAATTGAATGCGTATGAGCAGAACTATGTGATACATAATATTGAGTTGGCAGTGACCATTCATGCATTGAAGATGAGGAGGAACTATCTTCTTGGCATGATATTTGCATTAATAAGTGATCACAATGGGCTGAGATACTTATTTGACCAACCAAATCTGAATGCAAGACAAGCTATATGGTTGGACACACTTAGTGATTTTGACTTCGAGATTAGGTACATCAAGGTAAAGGAGAACAAGTTTGCAGATGCTCTTAGCATAAGTGTGCAAGTTAATCACATAGCATATATGAGCTCATATGGGATAGATTTAGAGAATCATATCTTACAGAAAGGATAATAGGATGATAGGTATAGGGAGCTTAGTCACTGGTTACAACAACAGGGTACAGGTGATCAGGATGTGGATTATCATCTCACAACAGAGGGTTTGGTAAGATTTAGGGAAAAGATCTATGTGTCAGACAATAGTGAGCTTAAAAAGCTTATCATGTAGGAATTTCATGTTTAGCCATATTCTGGTCATTTGGGATATCAGAAGACCCTAATAGTGGTTGATAAATCTAATATTGGTAAAATATGAAGAAAATGGTAGTTGAGTTTGTCACAAGGTGTTTGGATTAACAACAAGTAAAAATAGAGTGTAAGCATTTGGGTCGGTAATTGCAAGCGATTATTATTCTAGAGTGAAAATGGGAGGAATTAGAGGAAATTTCAACTTAAAAGTGGCTTCCTAATGAGAAATAATAAAACAATAGTTAAAATAATAAAATAAGAGTTATGAATTTTGGAGGGAAAGGAAGAAAACTACTTTTCTTAATTGTATTTTTGGATTATCTCCTTATAGGTTAACTCAAATTTCAAGTGTAGACACTTTTTGGATGCGGAATTAAATTCCACATCCAACGAGTACCCATTATGCATACATTTGAGAAGACCCACATTGATAAAAATTAAACATACATTAAAAAAGTATGTTCAACACACTTTTCTAATGTATCTTCAATTTTTATCAATATGGGTCTTCTCAAAAGTATGCATAATGGGTACTGATTGGATGTCAAATTTAATTATGCATCCAATGAGTGTTTACACTTTAAATTTGAGTAAACCTATAAGGAGATAAGCCAGAAATACAATTAAAAAAAGTAGTTTTTCTTCTTTTCCCTCCAAAATATTTACATGTACCTCTTTTTAAATTTAAAGGATTTTGATTGGTTTACATATTATGACATGAAAAAATCATGGGCATTTTTAGGCTGAAGTTTCCTCTAATGTCATTTCGATGGATTTCATTACATGTTTTCTAAGGGCATCGAAGTAGCATGATTTTATTATGCTTATGATTTACATGTTGAACAAGGTAGCTCAGTTTATTCCAGTGAAGTCTACTTATTCATCTAGTGAGGTATCTCAGGTATTCATCAGAGAAATAGTGATATTGCATGGTATTCTTAGGAATATTGTGTCAGACAAAGATGCTAAGTTCACTTCGAGGTTTTGGAAGGATTTATTTGCAGGTTTGGGGATAGAGTTGGCCTTTAGGACAACTTATCATCCATAGACATATGGACAAACAAAGAGGGTCAACAAGATTCTAGAAGACATGTTGAGAATGTATGTTATGCACAGGCAGAGGAGGTGGGAAGAGTATCTTCCAATGATTGAGTTTTCTTACAATAATGGGTATGAGGGGTCACTGAGGATGAGTCCATTTGAGATACTTTACGGGTGGATTTTTAATTCTCCAATTACTTGGAGTGATCCAATGAACAAGGTGCTGATTGGACTGGACATGTTCATAGAGATGGAATAGGAAATGCAAGTAATCAAGAAGAATCTAAAGGCAACACAAGATATAGAGAAGAATTTTGAAAATCAGCACGAGGAATTTAAGGAGTTTCAGGTTGGGGATCATGTGTACTTTTGCATAAAGCCAAAGAAGAGATATTTAACGATTGGGTCATGTGCTAAGTTGGCACCTCGGTATTGTGGCCCTTTCGAGATCCTTGAGAAGATTGGACCAGTGGCCTATAGACTTGCACTGCCTCCGATAGTGAAAGTCCATGATATTTTCCATGTTTCATTGCTTAAAGATATGTAAAGTATGTTGATCATGTAATTTCTTGGTCTGTATTCCAGGTGGAGGTAGAAGGAGAATTCCGACCATAACCTCAGTGCATATTGTAGCATAAACAACTTTGATAAGATGGCCTTCAATGGACTAAGGCTATAGTATACCTTGGAAGGTACCTCTAATTTTGTTGCATGAAGGACTGCATGGAGGCAATATTGGATGACAATGGGTTACTAGAATACATCAAGTCATATGTTGAAAAACCATAATCATCTGATGCCTAGAACCTTTCTCAGTGGAAGAAAGATATAGCTAAGGTGATGAGAATAATCATGGAGGGAGTATGGGATCATATTGTCTCAAATATCCATGGAAAAGAAATCACAATGTGGAAAGAACTGACATAATTGTTCAAGAATAATAGTGACCACAAGAAGCTGGCACTCAAAGATAAACTTTGAAGCATCAATATGCAAAAGAATGACACAATTCCGCAGTGTCTGAGCAAGTTTACACAGTGTCGTGATGAACTTGGCGAGGTCAATGTTAATGTCCCTGAAGAATACTTGGTAACCCTATCCCTTCTGAGCCTTCCCAAGAGCTGGCATAGCTATCAAGATTCGGTGAATGGTGTCACATACCCCCTTGGCACAATACTACCAACTACCTACTATACTCCAATGGATCCACGATGTGGAATTTTAGGTTCAATTAATAGACTTTGATTACTACATTCCAAATCAACCCTTATGCATACATTACAACTCGGAGGAACAAATCAATCATGGGCATTCAACATGATAAGATTATGCATTTGGATTTCATTCCTTTGATAACTCAACATCATCATTAATGGAAACGTTATCATAAATATATTATAGCTAGCATTACCCTATATCATGATCATAGTCCTACTATCATAGTCGAAAGTATTACTGACACATATATATTATGAAATATGAATAAATAACTAAAACAAGCCTCAGTGGATGAAATTCATCCCATGATGCATAATGCATAACATAGATAACCTGAACCACAGGCTATACAATTTCAACCTTAAAAACATAATTATTCATCATACATAGTTTTCTCATGCATAATTATTCACTCATCTCATAAGAAACGATAACACATGCAATTCAATCATCTCTTATGCTTAATATTTGACAATAAAAAGTGTAGGGAGCCAACATACAGAACATATCAAGCCATTGAATCAAACCACAATAGATGAAAGAATGTCACGTGGAAAATCAAGCACCGCCACCCAACCTAGAACTAACTTCCTCCATTTCACCCCCGAGCCGAGAGTTCTTGCCATGGATCAACCGCCCATGTTGATCTATTCAATAGGTATTTAATACCCTCTTTCATGATATGGTTTACATTAGCGGAGTCCCGCTTTTAGGGATATTTTTATCCATTTTCCTAGGATTTTCTCATAAAATCTCGCCTTCCTCTCCCGTGAGGATGTTCCTCATAAAAGCTTGCCTTTTCTCTCTCGCAAGGCTTTTATGTTTTTCTTAAACTTAGCATCTTTCTCCAGCTAAGTAACTTAATGGATATTTATCTCCAAATCCATTAAGCTTATCTAGAATTGGATCTAGAAGTCTTATCATGAAAGAATTATCCATTCCCATTCACGAATGGGATTTTATTTGGTAAGAACCTCATCTCTTGGTGTCTCATTTTAAAAGCATTTTATATTATCTTTATTTATTTAACAATAAAGTATTTAGTTTCATTGTTACACCTTGGACCTAGCATTTCTTATCTTAGGTTGATAAAGTGTTACATACAATGGAGGGGTGTTACATACTTCGCCCCTTAAATTTACATCGTCCTCGATGTATTACTACATCTTACAATATTATTCCTTGTTCAAAGGAAGTTGCTTCTAAATTTACAAGATCCCATGGCCTTTCCATTTGAATCAGATCTTCTGATATGTATCAGTTACAAAGGAGTTCTACTAGTAAGTCTCCTTCCATTGCTACCTGTAACATTTGTTTCAATCAATTTTGTGAGAGATTTCAGATGTAGAAACTCAACTTTGTTTACCACAATTAATATCATAACTTGATATACAAACTATTTTTTGCATAATTATGGGTTATGTTTCCCTCCATTTAAATATGATTCCTCTTATTCATTGTCATTGAAGAATTGCATGCTCTTCCACTGCATTCTTCAAATGCCTTTGTGTTCTTGCCAAACACTTGCTTCCTGCAGTTTTCCTTCATTAGTCACAACAAACCAAACTAGCACATTTGACTAATCAACATGTATGAAATATGATATCAGCTTATCTCAGACATAACCATCAAAATCATACCCCATATGTAACCATCATAAATTAGAATCATATTTCATATTTATACTAAGTCTGAAAAAAATATGGATACTTATCCTTTGTTTACAATACCAATTCTTAGTTTCCACCTTTGTCCTGCCTCTATATGCATTATGGATTGGTTGCCTCACTAGAAAATCACCTAGTTCCTTCTCTTATACCATGTGCACCTACACATAGTGTGCATTACACACACATAGCTTGACATGGCATATGTCATCATGCAATACATGCATCGATACTAGTACCCTATGTACCATTTTTACTGTACACATGTACCCAATATCAATGTACATAGCATCACTTGCATGACATATACTTCATCCACAAGTTTTCAACCATGTTAGTATTATGCCAAAAATTCCTTCATTTATTCATATTACCTTTAGGCAAGTTCGATCAAACCGTGCTCAGTTTATTGATTGGAGAATAAGGAATTTCATGGACCTGTTCAACTTCTGCAACCAGTGAAATTTTTTATGTCACAGTATTCAAGTGCTTTTATTTAGAAAATCCTTTTCATGTGTCTTGTGGTTGTAGGACAATTTCAACAAAATAGTACCATAGAGGTAATGATGCATACTACAACTTTATCATACCAATAACTTTGAGTTTTGGAAGTTAATCGGTCACTAGACTGGGTCTTAATAATAGTGGAATATGACCTCCACCCAATCATAAAGAAATCTTTTAATCTAGTATGGCCTTCAGTATTATAATTGAAGTTTAATAACAAATTTTAGCATTGTTTTTAAGGAATTAATTGTTTGGTACTCAAAACTACTCCACTCATAAACTAATCATGTCATATCATTTCCTGTTGCTCTTTTAAAAACTACTCCCAACATTTTTTTGGCCATGAATAATTCAGTGAATATCCCAAAACCAATCAATTAGTATGAAAATACATACACCCCCCATATATGACTCATGAGGGTTACAATGTTCTCAATTCCACACCCACTAAGCTTTTAAGAACTATGTGTGATAGGGTGTGAACCCAGGTCATTAGCATCTTGAGACCCCACTAAATCATGACCTGGTAGAATGCAATTCATTTCTTGGAAGTCAATTCCTAAAAATAATTTTTAGAGTAGTTTATGTAATAATTGATATGTTGCCATATTCCAAATAGACAACACTATCCATGCAATATGACAGGTAAACTTCCCAATATTTCATAGTAGGAAATAGTAGTACAACATATGCATCCCACATGGTATGATTGTGAATACATTGATTAGATTTCTAAATCCCAATATCCTTGTGCACCACAACCCCAATTACCAGTACCACTTAGCCATCCATATGGTTGAATCATCCTAATGTTTTCTATTGCATGGTTGGTTATCCTTACTTAGAAGCTTCTTAATGCATGCATTAGGTTACTACTAGCATAATATCATTAGACCATCATAATTTGTACTAATGTAACGCCTTTTTCTTTACCAACCATTTGTTAATTTCTTCGTACAAGTCATGTTCCGAATCTAGTGTGCCATTCTTATTATTCATTTGGTTGTTATGAATTGCTCTATTTCTAATTCAAGTGCATCCAACACCACCATATCCAATCTATTTGTCATTTCTGTGTTTATAAACATGTATAGTTTGTTTATATATACTTACAGATCATTTTAATCTTATCCCTTCCCACAAGAAGTACATTTGCAAGATCTACCATCCTTCTATTGAAAGCATATTTCTCTTGCTGCAGATTGGAAAGGTCCCTATTTATGAGTTATTATTAACAAAAATCCATTTATATTTGGATTGATATGCACATCCATGTTGTGGAGTTCGACACATTGGAATTGAGTGACTTGAGAATGTGTCCTTGAGCTTGTATTAAATATTGTCTTTCTGTTAGAAATCAAGAGCATTATGTATTTGTACTAGATGTACTTTTGGGTGTCATTCCCATTGACCTACTAATGAAGGAAATAAAAATATCAATGTATATTTTCTTCTTCAAAATGTATATAGTTGAGTGGTATTACAGGTGTGTACACACTTCACAATTCTATTCCTAGTTCAGTCTAAATTATAAAAATAACTTGTGCTCTTGCATCAGAGTAGTTTATGTAGTAATTGATATGTTGCCATATTCCAACTAGACAACACTATCCATGCAATATGACAGGTAAACTTCCCAATATTTCATAGTAGGAAATAGTAGTACAACATATGCATCCCAAATGGTATGATTGTGAATACATTGATTAGATTTCTAAATCCCAATATCCTTGTGAACCACAACCCCAATTACCAGTACCACTTAGCCATCCATATGGTTGAATCATCCTAATGTTTTCTATTGCATGGTTGGTTATCCTTACTTAGAAGCTTCTTAATGCATGCATTAGGTTACTACTAGCATAATATCATTAGACCATCATAATTTGTACTAATGTAACGCCTTTTTCTTTACCAACCATTTGTTAATTTCTTCGTACAAGTCATGTTCCGAATCTAGTGCGCCATTCTTATAAATCATTTGGTTGTTATGAATTGCTCTATTTCTGATTCAAGTGCATCCAACACCACCATATCCAATCTATTTGTCATTTATGTGTTTATAAACATGTATAGTTTGTTTATATATACTTACAGATCATTTTAATCTTATCCCTTCCCACAAGAAGTATATTTGCAAGATCTACCATCCTTCTATTGAAAGCATATTTCTCTTGCTGCAGATTGGAAAGGTCCCTATTTATGAGTTATTATTAACAAAAGTCCATTTATATTTGGATTGATATGCACATCCATGTTGTGGATTTCGACACATTGGAATTGAGTGACTTGAGAATGTGTCCTTGAGCTTGTATTAAATATTGTCTTTCGGCTAGAAATCAAGAGCATTATGTATTTGTACTAGATGTACTTTTGGGTGTCATTCCCATTGACCTACTAATGAAGGAAATAAAAATATCAATGTATATTGTCTTCTTCAAAATGTATATAGTTGAGTGGTATTACAGGTGTGTACACACTTCACAATTATATTCCTAGTTCAGTCTAAATTATAAAAATAACTTGTGCTCTTGCACAAGTTAGTTACAGTTATTAGGATATTATTTTATTCAAAGAGAAATTGTAGGTTCCAACTTATTAAGTATGCATGTCCTATAGAATATTAGACTAATGACTTAATACAATTTAATTCCTTCGATAGGGTATATTGGGAACATTTTCCCAATAAGGTGAATTAAATAGTTCAACTAATGGCAACACCCTATCCAAAGGTCAACTGCATCATTACATGTAGATGCACCAATTAACATAACAATATTAAATCAGAAGAAAATTTTATAACACATAGTCTCATACCACATGCAGAGACGTGTCTTTCATAAGCTTAATGATAATTCATGGGAATTCCATGAACAAAAAAACTTTAGAATCTGTTCTATGTTGGAACCCAATTAATTAACCATGAATTTCAAATGGAATTGAACTTATTTCCTATGACTTATATAGATTCCATCTATATGCTTTTATTTTATTTTTTTCTTGTTGACCATGATTTATGGAAAAAAACGCTTGTCTTCTTATATATTTTTGTTTACTAGTTACCTCATAAGGGTTCAATGTTTCTTCCCTTCATATTCATCCTTTCTTAGGATCGATATAAGTATAATTTTTTTTCATTAAGTTATGTCCTTGACTAGATTGACATTAGTTTTGTTTTATTCCTCACATTCATACAACTCATAATTTAATTTTAACATAAGCAAAGTAATTTGAGGACAATATGGAAGGAGAGATCTATTAATGATAGAATTTCAAACTTTCCTTATCTATCATTACTCCTTTCAACACCACATACTTTACAATTTTTACAATTTTTTTCATTCTTCTCACTCTACTATGAACATTTAAAACTATGCAAGTATTAATTTTAAATCATGGTATAGAGTCTTTGTGCCCTCACAAGAGCATTCAAAGATAACTTAAGTTTTGGGGAACTTCCACAATATATAATAACATAGAAATTTAATCTTCACATCACTCAATAAGTATGCACAATAAAAGTAACCAATTGATGGTTGACCATTTGTACTTATTAAAAATAATCAACATGTTAGTTGTTTGTTATTCCTTTGCATTACTTTTTACTCCACCACAATTCAACATTGCAGAATTATTTGTTCCAGTGTAGCCTCCTCATAATGCTACTATAGCTATCCAAAGACTTGAGAAATTCAATACAAGTGCAAGGATTAAATCAAACCTTGTTCATTTATATAGACACTCACTTAAAAATTTAATTAATGAATTATAAGATAAATATAGTTTAATATTTGACCTTTATTGTATCTATCAAGAATCAAATACACCACAAATTTTGACTCTCTAAATATATTGTAAATCTCCACTTTGTTTATTTCTCAAGCTCGATTATGAATATCTAGCATCTTAAATTAGTTTTTAACTCATGTTAATTTGTGAAAATTTGGATCCGTCCATGCATGTAAGCATACCAATGCAGTTCATTGTAACCACACAATGAATCCTACATGCAATCTATACATAGGCATGTAATCACATCATGAGTATCCCCTTCAATCATAATGCAACTTAGCAACTCTAAAGATAAAGTATTCATATTCTTCTATTTTATGCATAAACAAAATAACTCATATAATTGTACACACTCTTCTGTGTTGTTCGTTTTCACACACAGTGCCCACATGTCATTTAATAATTAGCATAATAATCTGAAACAATATCCTTATCATCAAGGAAATTGCAATTAATAAAACCGTGGCATATATGTCAACTAGGTTATATGTGTTTTTCACATAATAATGTGTACAAATTAAAATATGTGCAGCGCAGTCCTCCTCCATACATACAATAATTGTATAGTTGTGCACCCTACCTACCAATAGGTATTTTCCAAGCCATGACTATTTGACCTATGCACATCATTTATAATAACCATGCAACTAAATAACTGGTCACAGATAACCTCTGGGAGAGTCTGACCATAAAAGAAAAATACCATGCAGGTTAGAATCAAACTAAATCATCCTTATGACATTCTAACTTCCTGACGCACAAATTAGCGTATTAATTGCAATAAAATTGAAGTTGGCAATATTCTTACCTTAGCCAGCAGTCCAAAGTCTGAAGTTCCACTATCTCAATAATAAGGAACCACACCATGTATTTGGTCCATAATCTGAAAACAGTTCCACTTCATGGTCGACTCTTTGAAAGGTAAGACATACCTACCCATTGTTTTAACCAGTCGTGTGAACAACGTTGCAGCACCAACCATTCAGTCGATAATAGAGCGCGGTCACATATTGGTCATACAGACTACCTCATTGTTGCAATCATTCCTCCATTTGTAGGCAAACAGAACGGTCTTACCTTTCTTGGTCGATCTACAACACGAATTGCTAACTAATTCAAATTTTGAGTTACACTTCCCTCCTTGGCATGCATTGTCACAGTGGATCAGCCTTCATTGGCTTTACTATCCATGGGGAGCTACACTCAGCACCATCCCTCCAAGTTCCTCTATACCAGGAATGCATTAATTATACCCAGATATGTGGATTCAGGCCCGTCACTCTACATCATTCGGATTCTGGTGGATAAATTGTCTTCACTCCAAAACTAACCCCAATTGGGCCACATTATCTCACATGTGTGAACAAATTAGGGCACTCACTACAAACTGAAATTGCAGTCATCATAAAAGTTCAAGTTTGAGATCAAAAGGATCAAGTTAGGAATTTGAGTTACTAAGGAAGAAGAAGGCCTCTAAGTGAATGAAGAAGGAGACTTATTTCACCATATTTCACCCACACGTGCAAATTAAGGTTTCTACAGTAAGGAAGAAATCTACAGTCAAGAAGTTGCAGGTCTTAAATTGTGATTAAGAGTGAAGTTATAGCGGTTTTGGAACAGTTTAACTTGTGTTGACTTTGTGAAAGGAAAGTTCATCGAGAGAATGTTAACTTGGTCTTAGAGGGTTCTATGTCTTGGGTATAAAGGTCTTGGAATTCTTCATTTAAATATTATATAATAAGAGAATAATTTTTGTGGGCTTTCCTCTCGAGGAGAGGTTTTGGCGCTAGCTAGCAATCTACATCTTGTGTCCATTTTTTCTATTGATATTCATGTTTTGATAGTTGTTTGATGATGATGCATTATAATTTAATAAATTTGTTGTAAATGAAAATGAAATTTAGCGGAGTTTCATAGGGGAGACACACGAGAGCTAAGGTTTGTAGTAGAATTTAAGCGTTGGGTACCATGGAGAGGCGAGAGGGGGGGAGTTCCACTCCCTCCTATAGTCAGGCAGTTTCCAATCGATTCAAGAAACCTCTGGAGGCTGAAACAGGAATTTTAGGAGGAGGGAAACAAAACAACAGAGGTTCACAGGGGCAGGAAAATACGCAGGAAGAAATCAGGAGAGAAACACGAACAGAAGGAGAAAATCAGAATGCAGACAACAGAAATCAAACTGGACCGTGTAAGCCTAGGGCGACCATCACACCCAGAGTGGTGTTAAGTGATCCAGCGCTACAGGCACATAGGGAACATATGGCGACTTACGTAGTCATTTGTAAATTCATGGGGTTATGGCCAACGGAGAAGGCTTTATAGGCATGGATAAAGTATCATTGGAAACCTAAGGGGGATATAGATCTGCACTTAGGATCAAAGGGTTTCTTCACTGTAGTTTTTACTAACATTGAGGATAAAGATAGGGTGTTTGAAGGAGGGCCCTACTTCTATGCTGCTGCAAGCCTCTATATCTGGCCTTGGGTGATGAATTTTGTCCTGGAGCAGGAGACATTCACTTTGGTCCCAGCTTGGGTAAGGCTCTACTCCTTACCACTGGATTATTGGTAGCCATAATCATTAAAAGCAATAGGAAATAAACTAGGGAATTTTGTAAAAATATCAAAGGCCACTAGGCAGGGAAAGTATACCTCCTTTGCCCGTATATGTGTAGATATGGACCTCTCTGGATCTGTACGGAATGAAGTAATTCTAGATGTTTTTGATGAAGAATGGGTACAAGCGATGGCCTATGAGCATGTTCCTTTCAGATGCCGCAAATGCCATGAACATGGGCATCTATTCAGGGATGCCCCCTTAAACAAAATGGAAAGCAGAACTAAATATACCTTAGGGAAAGAAACTGAAAGCTCTAAAAAAGTGGGAAACAGAGGTAAAGGAGGGATAAAGCACCAAAATAAAATCAACGAGGAAAAGTAGCCAAGTCAAAATAGGTACAAGGAACTGGAAGAAGAAGAGGAGCATGATAAAGTAAATCAGACTCTAGAGGATAACCCTGTGGAGAAGGAAAAGGAAGAGAGTATGGAGGACACACATGACAAAAACCAACAAAAGGAGGATCTACTGAACACTATTGAACTTGATAGGGACCAAGAGATGACCTCGAGTGAGGTGGGAATAGAGGATCATGAATTGCAGGAAATTCTTGATAGGGAGCATCTAGATCTAGAAAAGTTCCTGGAGAAGGGAACCAGGGAACCACCAAAGGAATGGATTCGCTACCACAAGAGGAGTTCAATAATGTGCAACAGTTGTTTCTATGGAGAACGCAGACAAAAGTTTTGGGAGTCAAAAGAAACCATGATAGTCAGGACAATTAAGGGGTGAAAAAAATGAAGGCAACATCAGGACTAGCACCTAGAAACCTAGGCCGAAAAAGAGGTAGGAAAAAATAGAACGAGCTGCTGGTATAATGTGGAAAACTCATGATCGATTTAGGTACGATGAAATACCTAACCAGTTACTCATTTAAAAATCTTTCTTAATGAAGCTCACAACATGGAATATTAGTGGTCTAGGGAGTAAAAGGAAACAAAGGAATCCTAGAAATAGAATGAAAGAAGAAAAACTTGATATGATTTTCATCTAGGAAACAAAATGTTCAATAGAAAAAAATACGAGAAATACACAACAAATGGATAACTAAATATGAATATCTAGAAGTAAAGCAGAAAAGATAGTAGGAGGAATTCTCACACTTTGGAACACCCAAACTAGGAATCCTAGATGCGAAAGCATCTAGGAACTATTTATCAGTGCTTATTCAACCTTTGGGGGACAAGGAAGTTTATTTAATCACAAATGTTTATGGTCCATAGAAGCTTGAAGACAAACTAAGGCTTCTTACTTCACTAGAGGATCTAAGAGACAGACATTCGAGCATCCCCTGGATTTTGGGAGGGGACTTTAATATGATCAGGTCCCTGTCAGAGAAAAAAGGTGGAACCATATCACTAGGCAGAGACTCCATAGCATTTTAGAATTTTATAAACAATATGAGACTAGTAGACACAAAGACAAGTAATGACATCTTTACCTGGAATAACAAAAGGGGAGGAGAGTCTTATGTGGCCTCAAAACTAGAAAGATTTATTATTTCGAAGGACCTTATCCTAACAGGCCTTGACTTGTCAATGATGATTCTCCCTTTTGGTGGCTCGAATCATTGGCCTGTTCAACTTGAAGTGTCATTTATAGGAACTCCAAGAAATAGACCTTTTAAGTTTGAAAACATTTAGCTCACCCATCTGGACTTTATCAACAATATTGAAAAATGGTGGACAGAGGATATGCAAGTTCAGGGCACTAAAATGTTCCTCCTGCATAGAAGATTGAAACATATTAAAATCAGGCTTAAAGATTGGAATAAGAATGAGTTTGGCAACATTTTTGAAGCCAAAAAAGTGGTTGAACGGAAGCTACATGACATTAACTAGATACTCATTACAGATGGCTTCAGTAGTGGAAGAAAGGAATAAGCTAACCACCATCAACAGGAATGGAAATAATTATGCAAAAAAGAGGAAATATTCTGGAAACATAAATCAAGGGTACAATGGTTAAAAGAAGGAGAAAGGAACACAAGGTCTTTTCAAAAATCTACCATGGATCATAGGTCTCACAACATGATCTCAAAAATCAAAGATTCTCAAGGAAATCAACTTAATACCCACAAAGAAATAGAAGTTGCATTGGTTCAACATTTCCAAGTCATAGGAGAGGAACCTCTCTTAGACAGATCACAATTCATAAAGGACTTTACAAAGCATATTCCTAAGCTTGTGACAAGAGAAGACAATTATAATCTTAATATGTCTGTGAATGAAGAGGAGGTCGGCGAAGTCATCAAAGAAATGCAAAATGGGAAGGCACCAGGGTTGGATGGTTTTAATGTTGACTTATTTAAAGCATGTTGGAGGATAATCAAGTAGGATATCCTCGATCTGGTGGAGGACTCTAGGAAAAATAGAACTGTTTTGAAGGCACTCAATACCTCTTTCATAGCCTTAATTCCAAAATAGGATAATGCTATGACACCAGACAGATTTAGATCAATAGCACTATGCAATGTGGTGTACAAGATAATTTCCAAAATAATTGCCAACAAGCTTAAACCCCTTCTTCCAACCTTCGTATCTAAGGAACAAACATGGTATGTGGAAGGCAGACAAATTCTCAGCAATATCATTCAACCACATGAGGTGGTTCACTCACTTATAAGAAATAGGCAGGTGGGAATGATTATGCAACTTGACCTAGAAAAGGCCTATGATAAACTAAGTTGGGCTTACATAAGGAGAGTTCTTATAGCATATGGATTTGACCATAACTGGGTGAGATGGGTAATGGCCCCTGTAACTACCTCTAGTTTTTCAATCCTGTTAAATGGTTCACCATCCAAGCCCTTTAATCCTACGAGAGGTCTCAGAAAAGTAGATCCCCTCTCACCCTTCCTCTTTATTCTCATGATGGGAAGGCTAGGAAAAGCTATCAAATCTGTCAAAGCAGAAGGAAAAATACAAGGTCTCAAACTCACCATGAACGAAGATGCTTTGACCCATCAACAATTTGTGGATGATACTATGCTACAGGGTACACCTAAGGTCAGGGAAGCTCTAGCCTACAAACAAATTTTGAAATATTTTGCAATGGCTACGGGCACAGAGGTAAGCCTTACCAAATCAAATATTTTCTTCTTTAATACTGACATTGCTATTCAGAGAAATATATCCAGAATTCTAGGCTTCCAAAGGGATATGCTACCCTCCAAATATTTGGGAGTACCGCTAATAGACAAACCTCTGAGCAAGACGGTTTGGGAGCCTGTGATTAATAAGCTACAGGACAAAATATGGAAATGGACAAGTAGGTCTTTGAACTTAGTAGGATGACTAGTGCTCACAAAAGTTGTCCTACAAACTATCCCCATCTTTATGTTTTCAGCCCTTCCAGCTCCTAAAGGAGTCATGCAACTATTCAAAAATATCCAAAGATATTTTCTTTGGGGCAAAGGGGAAGAGAAAAAGAAATGGGCATTGGTAGCCTGGGAAAAAAATTGTAAACCTAAGACACATGGAGGTTTGGGATTGGATGATCCTGAAGTGCTTAACAAAGTTTTGGGGGCAAAACTATGGTGGAGATGGCTAAAAGATTCAGCTTCCCCTTGGGCCCAAATTTGGAAACAGAAATATGCAAACAATTGGCAAGACAGGGATCACATTAGAATGTCTGGGATCATCAAAGGCTCCCACATTTGGAACAAAGCTTGGGAGAATAGAGCAATTGTTCAGAAACATAGCTTCTGGGAAATTAGAGATGGAAACCTTGCTTGGTTTTGGGAGGATATGTGGAAATAGGAACCTAAATTGTTAAGAGAAGAGTTTCCAAATCTCAATAATGATACTGATAACAAAAGTTTGCTCAAAGTAAATGACTTCTAGGATCAGGAAAAAACCGAGTGAAAATGGAGGATATGGAAGAACCTAGGATACAATGATGACTCATCCTTAAAGGCATAGACAGAAGCTCTAACAGCCATTGCTAGGTCCCTATAATACTAGTGATTACCCCATTACTATTGTAGTTGTATCCCTTATTAATATTTGTGTGCCCGTATTGTCCCCATATTGTTATTATTGTGCCCCATAGAATAACTCTATTGTTATTTTTGTGCCTTTATATTATTATTGTTAGGTTGGCTTGGTTATATTGTGACCCCTTAGACTCCTATATATAGAAAGGAGGTTTTTTCATTTGAATCATCCAAGAATCGTTCATTTGTGTAATGTAAAGGAGGTTGCCCCCTCGAAGAGGCTGAATTCTAAGGTGTTGATCTATCTTTTCCTTTTTGTGAGCTAGTTTCATAACATTTGGTATCAGAGATTTGAATTCTAGGGTTTCGCTGCTCCAAACAGGTCATCGTGGAATTTGCGTTATAAATTTTTTTCTACGACGTTTCAAATGCTAAAAAAAACCCCATTTCGGCCGAAATCATTCTGAACAGTAGATCTACATTTTAGAGCTTTTAACGCTATATTTGTGGAGATATGATCTGAGGAAGTTGGAATTTTTGTAGACTCCCAAATTACATTCCAAACAGGTGACCTAAGGAAAATAGTCATAACTTTTGCTTTGAGCATCAGATTGAAATTTCGTAAGAAGTTACAGAAAGAGGATGGACTGTAGTTTCCTGTGTATATGTTTTAGATCCTAAGGTCATAACAGTGACACGTGGCACTTCATACAAGTTCACTCTTCTGAAAAGGTATATAATCATGTCATCTTGGGAGATTGTGCATAACTATTTCTTGGAGAATCTAATTTCGATCAGACTAGTGGCATTGGAAAGACGACGCAGAGGGCTACTGCAGATCGTAATTTCAGAACTAGAAGATCCAAAATTATAGAGATACATCAGATGCAATATCAAGTTCCTACAAAGTGAAGAAAGGTGTGTAAATTTTTTCTTAAGCTTGGTTTGAAAAATTATTTTGAAGGAATTCAAAGGGCATAGTAAAGCATTATTATCGGTAACTGATGCCCTAAGGAAAGAAAATGCAAGCACCTAGTAAGCAACCTGAAAGCTATAGCATGACTCATGAAGAAGAGGAAGAAATGCAACATGATATATCAAAATGGCGAGACCAAGTGCAACAAATGTCACTCGCACAAAAAGTAACAGAATCTAAGATGGATGGTTTAAATAAGGATGTAGAAGCTAATATATATGGCATGGAAGCTAATATGAATGACGTGGAAGCTAAGATGGATGATTTGAAGATAGATTTGAAGATAGGCATGGAAGATTTGAAGACAGATTTGAAGACATATATGAAAAAGTTTCTACAAGAAATACTTACTAATGTTGAAAGGGTAGTAAAGGAAACTCGTGATGAGAAAAAAATAAATGTTAATCATGATTTCATAGACTTTAACGTTGGATCTAAGAACCAACATATTCCAAAAATCGATATGAGGAAGTTTGATGGCAAGGATCTCGAAACATGGATTCTACAGATGGAGCAATTTTTCAATCTTAATAATGTGCAAAACACACAAAAGGTACGTATTGCCACTTTATATTTGGAACCAAATCAGTTTGTATGGAATCAATGGATTTTCTCTCATAAACAAATTGTCACTTGGGCAATTTTTATGGAAGAAATGATAGCACATTATGAGGATACAAAAAGAAACACATTTTTTAGCCAATTGATAAGTCTCAAACAAAAGGGTTCAATGATGGATCACATTGAGGAATTCCAAAAATTGAACATAAGGGTAAAAGATATTCCAGAGGAGCATAGGACTGATGTGTTCATAGGGACTTTAAAGGATAATATCCAACATGAGGTTCACCTTTGGGAACCTTATTCATTGGAGAAGGCATTCAAGTTAGTAAGAAAAATGGAAAGAAAAATTATGGCAACCAGGAAGCCTACCACTCACAACTATAAAGATGGAAGTTTTGTTGCCCCTAGCCTTCCATAACCTATAAGGTTGACACCACAACAATTGGAAGAAAAAAGATCAAAATGGCTTTGTTACAGTTGGGATAGCAAATACACTAAAGGTCATAAGTGTGCTGAGAAGAAATTATTCTACATAGATTGTGAAGAGGAGGAAGAAAAGGAACAAGAAATGTCAAAAGAAGAGGATATACTCCAGGAACAAACCCTAGATAAAGAATTAATGAATCCAGCCATATCTTGTAATGAATTGGCTGGAATTACCACTCCTCAAACTATCAGGATAGAAGGACGTATCAAGAAGAAAAAGGTAATAGTGTTGATTGATTCAGGAAGTACCCACAATTTTATTCATTGTAAGATAGCAAAATAATTGAATTGCTTCCTATATCCAGCACCAGAGTATCAAGTGACGGTTGCAAGTGGAGGAATAATAAATTGATCTAGAAAGTGCCATAATATCAAGATATCCATGGGAGAATATGTATTGAATAGCCCAATGTTTTCCATTTCAATGGGAGGTGCTGATGTTGTACTAGGAGTCCAATGGCTATAATCCTTGGGTACAATAGCTTTTAATTTTCAAGAACTTTTCATGAAATTTTCTGCGGAAGGAAAGGAAGTTGAATTAAGGGGTATTGTAGGGAAACCAAGAAAGATAATTAGTTGTAACGGTATGACAAAGCTTCTAGAAAAGGAACAACGAGGTGTAATTGCACAATTATGTTCGCTAGATGTTTCCACATCGAAATCATCTATTTATCCAGATCTCCAAAAAGTCTTGGACAATCATTCCAAGGTATTTGAGACTCCCAAAGGTCTCCCACCTATTCGTGATCATGATCATGCTATTCATTTGATTCCAGGAAGTGTTCCTCCAAACATTAGGCCGTACAGATATCCCTATGCCCAAAAGAGTGAAATTGAACGTATGGTTGCAGAAATGCTAGAGGCTGGTATAATTCAACCTAGTCAACGTTCTTTCTCTGCTCTAGTAGTATTGGTGCACAAGAAGGATGGATCATGGCGCATGTGTCCAGATTATAGGGGGTTCAACAAGCTCACTATTAAAGATAAGTTTCCCATTCCTGTCATTGATGAATTACTGGATGAATTGCATGGATCAATTTACTTTACCAAGTTGGATCTTTGTTCAGGATATCATCAAATCAGAATGAAGACTGAAGAGATTCTGAAAATATCATTTAGAACTCATGAGGGTCATTATGAATTTTTGGTCATGCCTTTTGGCCTTACCAATGCACCTTCTACATTTCAAGGTTTGATGAATTCCATTTTCAAACCCTTCCTTAGAAAATTTGTGTTAGTATTTTTTGATGATATACTAATCTACAACAAGTCTTGGAAGGATCATGTTGAACATGTTGACAGGGTGCTACAACTATTGGAGGAGAAACAATTATATGCAAAAAGATCCAAATGTTTCTTTGGAGTACAAGAGATGGAATATCTGGGTCATATTGTATCTCATGAAGGAGTTAAGGTAGACCCTAGCAAAATTAAAGCCATTAAGGAATGGAAAATCCCCACATCCATAAAGCATCTGTGAGGATTTCTCGGGTTGACAGAGTATTATTGCAAGTTTGTTAAGAATTATGGGAGAATAGCAGCACCTCTAACAACATTATTGAAGAAAGATGTATTTTCATGGACTCCAGAAGCAAGAAAGGCCTTCGAACATCTTAAAGAGGCAATGTGCCAAGCACCAATCTTAGCTACACCAGACTTTACAAAATCCTTTATTGTGGAATGTGATGCTTCAAGAAATGGAATTGGTGTTTTTTTAATGCAAGATGAAAGACCCATTGATTTTGAAGGTCATCCAATCAAGGGAAAGTTTTTACACAAAGCTATTGATGAGAAGGAAATGTTGGCAATACTACTTGCACTTAAGAAATGGTGACCCTACCTAATGGGAAGACACTTCAAGGTAAAAACGGATCATGATAAACTTAAATACTTTTTAGAACAAATATTATCCTCTGAAGAGCAACAAAATTGGGTCACAAAGATGTTGGGTTATTACTTTGAAATCATCTACAAAAAAGGGAAGCAAAATGTGGTGGCAGATGCACTCTCAAGAAAGGATGAGGATGTGGAAGCATTGTTGTGCACCATTTCTATTATCCAACGAGATTGGATAAATGAAGCAAGGGAGGAATGGAAGAATGACAAACAAGTGTGGGCACTTATTTGAAAGTTACAACAAGATTCTAGTACATCTGATGCATTTAGCTAGAAAAATGATTCGTTGTGGTACAAAGATCGCTTATACCTCTGTAAGAATTCCCAAATCAAGCAAAAGATTCTTATGGAATTGCACACTTCTCCCTTAGGAGGGCACTTAGGATTTTTAAAAACTTACAACAGGGTTAAGAAGGAATTTTTTGGGATGGCCTTAAATCAGGTATTCAAAAGTTTGTGGCGGAATGTTTGGCTTGCCAACAAAATAAAGTTGAAACAATTAAGACCCTGGGTCTATTGCAACCTTTGTCCACTCCAAGCCAACGTTGGGAGGAGGTTTCAATGGATTTTATCAAAGGTTTACCCAAGTCTGAGGGAAAAATTGTCATCATGGTGGTAGTTGGGAGGAGGTTTCAATGGATTTTATCATAGGTTTACCCAAGTCCGAAGGAAAGAGTGCCATCATGGTGGTAGTTCACAGACTTACCAAGTATGCACACTTTTGTGCATTATCACATCCATTTAAAGCCAATACAGTCTCTACTACATTTATGGAAACAATTCAAAACCTACATGGAAACCCAAAGTTTATTGTAAGTGACAGAGATCCCATTTTCACTGGAAATTTTTGGACAGAATTACTTTCCTGTCTTGGTACTCAGTTAGCTCATAGCTCATCTTATCATCCTCAATCTGATGGGCAAACTGAGATAGTAAATAGATGTTTGGAAGGATATCTTCGTTGCTTTGTATCTGATAAATAGACACAATGGGTCAAATGGTTGCCTCTGGCTGAATGGTGGTATAACACTTCCTTCCATACAACAACAAAAAGGACCCCATTTATGGCACTTTATGGATATCAGCCACCATCCATCACATCATATTTAAGAGAAAATTCTAAGGTTCAAGCAGTGGAAGATCACATCGAGCATTAAGAACAAGTCCTCCAACTCTTAAAGGATAACCTCGTGCTGGCGCAAAATAGAATGAAACAATAGGCAGATCAACATCGTAGTGAAAGAAGTTTTGATGTAGGTGACTGGGAATTCCTACGGCTACAACCATATAAAGAAATCTCCCTCAAGCAAGCTAAGAAGGATAATAAATTATCACCAAAGTATTATGGTCCATACAAGGTGTTGCAAAAGATTAGTACTATGGCATACAAATTGGAGCTTCCTACAGCTTCTTGAGTGCACCTAGTTTTTCATGTTTCATGTTTAAAGAAGTTTATAGGCGACAAGATCCCAGTTCAAACAATATTGCTAGAACTTGACGAGGAAGGAAAAATTATATTGGAACCGGAAGCAGTCACAGAAACAAGAACTCAACAGCTACGAAATTGATCAATTTCAAAATATCTCATCAAGTGGAAGAACTTATCTGCCGAAGATTCCACATGGGAGGGTGAGAATTTTATACAGAAGCATCTAGAACTACTCAAGCGTTGAGGACAACACTTTTTTGAAGGGGAGGGGCATGTTAGGTCCCTATAATACTAGTGATTACCCCATTACTATTGTAGTTGTATCCCTTATTAATATTGTTGTGCCCCTATTGTCTCCATATTGTTATTACTATGCCCCATAGAATCCTTCTATTTTTATTTTTGTGCCTTTATTTTATTATTGTTAGGTCGACTTGGTTATATTGTGACCCCTTAGACTCCTATATATAGAAAGGAGGTTTTTTCATTTGAATCATCAAAGAACCATTCATTTGTGTAATGTAAAGGAGGTTGCCCCCTCGAAGAGGCTGAATTCTAAGGCGTTGATCTATCTTTTCTATCTTTTTGTGAGTTGGTTTCATAACAGCCATCCTAGAACAGAGGAAGATTCTGGTATCAATAGATTCAAACCAACTGAGATGGGGCAATAACAATGAAGGAATCTTTAACCTCAAAGAGGGCAAGTGCATAGCCCTTGGGCTTGACTTTCCAAACCCTGATTTGGTATGGAAGGACCTATGGTAGAACTAAAGTTGGATGAAGATCAAACTGTTCATGTGGTTAGTGCAACATAATAAAATTCTAACCTGGGAAAACCTTAGGAAAAGAGGGGTAACTAGTCCATCTAAATGCCAGCTATGTGAATTACAAGAAGAAACTATGGATCATCTTCTCAACCTCTACCCATTCACATCGACATTGTGGAATTGGATTGCTTCAATATTCAGACAAACAGACAGGGACATGGGTAGCATTACCAACACCTTAAAGAAGTGGAGGAAAGATTTCTCTGATAATGAAACAGTCAACAAAGCCTGGGATTTAGCTCCAAGCTTTCTAATCTAGGATTTTTTGAAAGAATGCAACAACAAAATATTCAAAAATAGGAAGAGTTCTTCCGAGAGCATCATGGCACAGATTTTAAGACAGCTCAATGAGACGGTAGGAACCCTCATTAAAAACCCCCCTGAGAACCAACCTAAAGATACTGATGTGCTGATGCTAATACAATTGGGTCTGCAGGGGCTTATCCCAAAGGGAAAAAACAAAAGTATAAATCACATAATGGTTGAAAAGGATTTCTGGCAACCTCCCCATCAAGTTTTTATGAAATGAAATATAGATGGGGCCTCAAAAGGAAACCTGGGCATGGTTGGTTATGGAGGAGTGATAAGGGATGAAAAGGGTTGTATAGAAATCATCTTTCATAGTAATTTGGGGAAAGCCACAAACAATATGGAAAAGCTCATGGCCCTTGAGCAATGCTTAGAAATCCTGAGGGACTCAAATCTCCATAACATTATAATTGAAGTTGATTCTGAATTGATTATCAATTCGGTCAAGAAAAATTGCTATGGCTCAGCTCCGGAAAAATCTTCGAGACACTGGAGGCTTCTGCAAGTCTATCAAAGGATTCAATCCCACCTACAAAATATGAGAACCCTAAGTTTCACTCATGTGCACCGAACAGCCAACATATTAGTGGACATCTTAGCTAATGGAGTACTCTGTGCTAAAAGCAACAATAAATATAAATGGATAGAGGTTCCCTAGGGGTGATTGAGGGAAGAGTGTCTCAGACAGGTGAATGCAAACCGGGAACTCTATCAGAGCAGGGGATATGTTATAGAAATTTTTGTGCCTTAAAGCTATAAGCATGAAATGTCCATAATTCAAGGGATCCAAAGTCCCTAGAGATGTTGTTACAACTCCTAAAGGAACAAGGCCAACCAATGACAGCTTCTCCCAGAAGTTCTCCACCAAAAACCACTCAGAAACAGTCAATTCAGGATCAATTCAGAAGCTCCACTAGCTATCTGCGCTGAAATGCAGAAGTTACGCTGGCTAGGTGCACTGCAACGTAGGTAGAAGCACTACCACGGTGCGCTGAGCGGGAAATGACAAATGGCAAGCTCATTCAACGAGGTGGAATCTTCCTCAATGACACTTGCCTCAATGAATTCGACTAGTGATGAGTAAGAGGCTCTCAACTTCCAAGTGGAAGCAAGAACTGACAGAGAGAAGCCACAAGTAAAAACATAAGCTGACTCATCCTCTCTGCTTACATCTATATATGGATCTCTCACCCAGAGGTTCAGGAGGCTGGAATTTTGTATTTTGCAGAGAATTGTTGTTGGTTTGAGATTGAGATTAGTACATTGGGTGATTTATGCTTTGTTGGAGGAGAGGAAGGGATTCCTTTGCTGGGAGGTAGATGCTGGATCGGGACTCACTTGGTTGTATCTCCTCTTGAACCTTGTTATCATATCAATAAAGCTATTTGAGTTTCTCCTATATGCTTGTATTTCAATGATGTTTTGTTATATTTGCATATTTAGTTTATATCTGATCCTAAACTAGTTATGAATGTGAATCTATGTCTTTTGTGTAGTTTTCCTCTCTTGTGATCTTGCAGGAACTGGGTGAAGCTGGACCAGTGAAAGAGCAGGCAGCGGGAAGCGAACAAAAGAGAGAGTGATTGGATCGACAAACTAGCGGAAGACACCGGTTAGTTACATCCTTCTTTCTCTATTTACATCTCATAAAGAAGAATACTCAGATAGTTTTCCTTGTTTGTTGCTAAGGCACTATCACCTCTTAGAGTGGGATAGGGGCATTCCGAATTGGATACTTTTCCCAACAACAAATTGGCGACTCCGCTGGGGAGAGTATCTTGTTAGTTTATTTGTGTTTCTATTGTTGTTCTTCTCATAAACTCAGGAGTGCCGAATCGAAATGCATTTGCCATTTTCAAAAGCAAAGTAGAGATCTGCTGCTCTAGTTCATTCACTGGGCCTGTTTTTATGATCTGAACAAACTGATCCACAAGTGCTCTAACAGCCCTTTGTGATAGATCTTAGTCCTCCTTTAAATCATCCTCCTAATTGTACCTAATTGATAGCTTTTTTCCCGCCAAAAACTGTAGATTAAACTGCAAACCATGACCCAGAACCCAGAAACAACTCTCGTTTCTGCTTCAGCGCAGACTCTGTGAAGAGGTTCTGCATTTCAATGTAGGTCCCGTGAAGGCTACCTGCGCTGAAGTTCAGTTTCTCTGTGCTGAGGTGCGCTGATCAGCCTTTGCCTTGTGCAGCTGTGGTTCCCTGCTTCCTTTTGCTCAGTTTTATCTCTGTTTTTTGCAGCCTGTTATCAGTCAGTGTACCTATCTGAAACCCCTTTTCTTTGCCTCAATTCTGCCTCATTTTTATAAAGAAACTGTATTTGTTCTTTGTGTATTTGTTACATCATTTGCAGTTTCCCCTTACAAAAGTAAACTAGTCATACTGTCGCCCTTAGATCTAGACCTGTCGAAAGTGTCGTTTTGATCTTAGGAGTGAGTTTGTTTGCTGTTCACAGTTGATTGAGCTTTTACTTTTGTTGTTTGGTTTGAATTTATGCATTTCTAGTGTCGAAACAAGTAAATCATAAAGTGTCGTAATCGTCTTTTTTATTTCGAAAAAGGAGCTTGTTTATGTTTTCACTTGAAATCGAATTCAAATTTGTACAACAGCTTTCTTTTTAGGCATCAATATTAAGGAAGCGAAAACAAATACATGCATTTGTGCATTTGCATTTTGATAGTTTGCATGCTTTGATTTAGGAAAATTGCATTTACAGTGTGCTCTATGCTCTTTGAGAAAAGATTGTGTCTTTCTTTTCCCCTTGTAGCTAGGATTTTCATTGTTGAAAAGATATAAAAGCTTGCTTATCATCTTTAGACTGCATTTAGGAATTGTATCATACATCTCGTGGTGATCCAAAAAGGCAAACTTCTAAGAAAGATCAACCTAAAATAAATTGAATGAACTTAACAATGCTTTGTAACTTAACGCACAACATAGAGGTCTAGGCTAGAGACGTGTTTCGGCGTCGTAAAACCTGGTGACTGTCGATCTCACTGATGGTTGGGTGATTCCTCCTGAGAGACGATAGCGCCAGTACGGATTGTGCTCCCACGTACCGTCGAGTATATATTGGGAGACCCCTATAGGCATAAAACCTTTATCCTTAGGAAGCCGTGTCGGCCGCCCTACTGATCGCAATGCACTGAACACAACATTCAGGAAGATTGATTGCCCGTACCTTAAAAAGTATTCTGCGGTTTTGCGAAAAGTTTGGCACACCCTCTACCTAGAACTCCAGAGCAGTTCCTTTTGGCCTTTTTCAGACTCTATAACGGAAAAAGTCCATCCGAGCATTTGTCACTTCGGGCTCGTTAAAACATCGAAGGAGACTAGAGTCATCTTTTGCTTTTTCTCGACTCTTTAAAACTGAAAAAGCAAGTTGTGTCTAAAGCGTCGTTAAAATTTATTTTAAATGGAACAATCACCCTTTTTTCCTACGTTGATCTTTAGGTTGAGAAAATGGAGCCTACCAACCAAGGAATTCCCCTTGGTGGAAATCCTAGTCCCTTCTCCTCTTGGGGAGATGTTGGTGCGCCCCATATGGCCACATTGTCGCTTCCAGGACTGACAATTGGCTTGCCGGTCTGGCTCTTCTCAACCAATGTCGTTCAGAACACCACTATTCCTGAACAGTCGAATCAACAGTTAGACCAGTCCAGAGTTGCCCACCAACCTTCTACTTCCTCTAATTATTCCTCTCCTCCTTCCTCTTCACTTGACGGAACTGGTAAAACAAAAAACCAAGTTCCTAAGGAGAAGAAGGAAAAGAAGAAGAAAGAGAAGAAGAAGAAGGAGCCAAAAGCGACTGGGAGCAAACAAGTGTCGTCTGACAAAAATCCACACACAGCACTGACTAGGCCTAAATCACCATGTGTCATATGCAAGGGAGACCACTTCCACAGAGATTGTCCCTGCATCCCTCGGATACTAAGGGACTGGTCTCCCCGTTTGTGCAATCCGGTGGCATCAACCTCTAATAGCCATGTTGAATGAATACCGTCAACTAGCGAAAGTGAAGTCCTTGGACAAAAAGGGAGAGCTAGATCTCCCTGTAGACTATGCGAAGGCAATCATGCTATCCACCGTTGTCCCTTCTTAGACGAAGCAAAAAGAGTTTTGGATGATCGTCCGGTTTCACTGTTACGACTTCCTCCTGGATATAAAAAACTCTTGCCGAGTCCTTCGTTAGTTGAAAATCCAGCTGGCCCACTCGAGTGGTCAGCTGAAGCGCTGGTCATTGAAGATGAACCAGCTGAATCTATACCTGACGACAGTTAAAAGGTCAAGGCGGCAGTTTACCCGGTCTTGCCTTCAGAGGATTTATCTTCGAATGATACAGTCACTGAAGAGGATAAAGATGACACCATCCAAATTCTCTTCATCAACATAGACTCTGACGAGCACGGGCCAATCCCCCCATTCCTTTATCGCAGGAAGGAAGTTCGCCAGAGCGATACCTGGCCGTCTACTCGGTCCCACCACCAAGCAACCTGGTTGTCTCCTTCGATTGGAACCAACTAGGCAGACCCCGTTTGCCAGCAAGCATACCATTCAGAATTATCGTCCAAATATACCGAATGGTCACGGTTGGCACCATCATTGATGAGGGGGCATCTGTGAGTATCCTTTCCTCTATTGCTTGGAAAGCGCTTGGTTCGTCGGCACTTTTGCCTGAAATGAGAAATCTGACAGGCTTTGATAAAGGAACCAGTCGACCTTTAGGGATCCTCCCCAATGTGCCCATAACATTGAGAGGGAAGACCGTTCAAATGAACGTGATGGTCGTTCAAGGACCATTGGATTATAACCTACTCCTTGGACGAGACTATATATATTGCATGGGAGCCATCGTCTCCTCACTCTTTAGAGTAATGTGTTTTCCGCACGAAGGAAGAGTGGTCAAGCTCGTGGACCAGCTTTCATTTCCCGGATGACGCATCGCAAATAGTCATATACCATCCCTAAATGGTCTCTTCACGCAAGAAATGTCTCAACCCATGGTCCGTCCTCCTGATGAGCGCGAGTAATTCAGAGGGATATGACTGGAACCCAGGGGGCATGCGTCCTGGTCTGCTTCGGCAGGAAAACTTTGGGTATAGGGTAGGTTTCCGCGGGAGAATATGACTAGTCTGTACCCCGTCCGTCTTGGAAGAGGGGTTATTCTAGGATAAGATTCTCTTGTTAAAGTTATGTGTGTGGCGCTCGTTGTCACTCACCTTTGTTTATCTCAGTAGACATCGCCGAAGAAATGTTTTGTTTACACTGTAAATAGAACAATCTTTGGGTAGCCTGTAAGAGGTAGTACCCTTCCTGATAAAACAAATGTTTTGTCAGCTCGAATAAAGGGTGACCCTTCCTGATAAAACAAATGTTTTGTCAGTTCGAATAGAGGGAGACCTCGAAACTCTGTGTTATGCCTGGGGGCATGCAAACATTTTGAAGTGCAAGCAAGGGGCGGCTGTTTATTTTTTAAATTTTTAGGTCCTCCCTTTAAACCTGTAGGTCTAACCTTTTAAACTCGTAGGATTAGTCGTTTCCGAACTTGCATAACGAAAGGATGCGGGGCATAGCTTTGTGAGGCGCAAGCTCCATAAAAAATGGAATCTTACATGAGACATTCTTATCATATGACTGGATAATCGAGCAGTTTTAGCACATAGTTCATGCTCGTTAAAAAATAAACATAAGACCGAGCAGTGTTTTACCCGCGTTTAAGCTCGTTAAAAAATGAACTATCCTCCGGTAAATAAAAACCGTGAATGTAACATTATCAGCCATTAAAGCCTTGGTCGTGTTTGCACCGTCACCTCCACTTTTCCATTGGCCGATCATTCACCTCCATATGATTGTTTACCCATTTTGAGGAACAACTGCGAAGAGTGATTTCACTAGCCATCCTTGTGACACTGCCGTGATTGGAAAATTCCAATCCTTACCTGGAATCAGCTGCTAACCCGTTTTATCACTCGTTCCTCAAAAGACGAGTCTTCTTTAAGCTCTTTTCATCTGACTCGTAAAATATGAAAAGATTGCCGAGTTTTGGCCTTCCAGCTTGTTAAAATGACCGGAAGTGCTATCCCTCTTCTAGATTTTAATCTTTTTGGACCTGAGGGATTATTGCACAAAAAGATCGAGCGCTTGTTTTGTTCGGCTCGTTAAAACTATCGAAAATCCATCCCTTCTGTATTGTTTTATACTTTTTCGGACTTAAGGGATTAGATGACGAAAAAGGACTCCCAGAGTTAACTTTACGTACCTTTTCAGACTCTCTAAAAATGAAAAGGACCGAGTTATCTTTGTCGTTAGACTCGTTAAAAACATTAATAGAGACAAACTTGTCTTTAGACGAGAACGAGTTTCACTATCGCTAGGCTCGTTAAAACGTAGCGATGGGTTTGCCCGAAGGGAAAATTATAGAACAAGCATATGTTATCCTCCTCAAGCTTGACAAAAATAAAGAGGTACTAGTCAGAAATGACTGGGGAAAAATTGGGAAGAAACTCAAAGAACTTTATTGGTAGCAAGTCACTCTTGAACATGACACTTCCACTCCGTGCCTGAGTCGGGTTGGGTTGTTTCATTCACCAGTCACATCACCATGGTCTTGCCATACCATCCATATTTGGGGTAAATGCTACCAATCCATCACATAAGTGTCGCCGATATGTTCAAGAGAAGTCATCCAGAGAAGTCAACCGTGTCCCGTCCACTACCATACATTATCCTTCATTCTTTCATGACCGCCACCCTGAACCATATATCATCAGATCGTTTTCACCTCCATCAAAATCATTTGCTCCATTCCGTGTCATTGATGTGGGATACATTAAGGCCCTCCTTTCACGGATCGCTTCTTGTCAACATCAGCTCATTATCCAAGAAGTTGGTCTAGGGACACCCCCTTCAGTACTTTGAAGCTTGCATACCTCAATGGCAAGTTTCTCACTTCCGGCGACAGGTATACATCAATGACCTTCGACCGAAATATTTTGCGTGGTGTTCGACGCCAAGTCCTTTATTCACACCACGTGAATTGTACTGCAGTACCTTGAGGGTCATTATCATTATCGGTGATTCCTCTCGCACTTGTTAACGGTTTACATCATTGACTGGTAATCAAGCGATGTCTTTCCATGTTCGACTTCAGAACATTTCTCACATGGATCGACTTGTACTTAGAGTGAAGATCGAACGAGTTTGAAGACCCCGGATCTAGTTTCATCCATCCGGGTTGCGATATATATTCAGGAAAAATAAAGACATTTACATGTACAGCATTGCAGCACAGACAATCATCCTACCAAAGGATGATGATTTCAGCAGGATCATCAGTCTATCATCAGACGATTGTCTGTTCTATGTACAGAAAAATGAATTTATAAAGCTGAGCATGGGAATGCCCGCCTCAGCTAGATCATGAAAGCAGTATGAAAAATAATGTGTTGTATTGTATCTTATTACAGGTCTCCTCCCAGCATTGAATGAACTTCGGATCCTCCTAATAAAGCATTTCACCCGATAAAGGGCCTCATACTTTAGGGGCAACTGTTATAGACATTTTTGTGCCTTACAGCTATAAGCATGAAATGTCCATAATTCAAGGGATCCAAAGTCCCTAAAGATGTTGTTACAGCTCCTAAAGGAACAAGGCCAACCAATGACAGCTTCTCCCAGAAGTTCTCCACCAAAAACCACTCAGAAACAGTCAATTCAGGATCAATTCAGAGGCTCCACTAGCTGTCTGCGCTGAAATGCAGAAGTTACACTGGCTAGGTGCAGTGCAACGCAGGTAGAAGCACTACCAGGGTGCGCTGAGCGGGAAATGACAAATGGCAAGCTCATTCAACGAGGTGGAATCTTCCTCAATGACACTTGCCTCAATGAATTCGACTAGTGATGAGTAAGAGGCTCTCAACCTCCAAGTGGAAGCAAGAACTGATAGAGAGAAGCCACAAGTCAAAACATAAGCTGACTCATCCTCTCTGCTTACATCTATATATGGATCTCTCACCCAGAGGTTCAGGAGGTTGGAATTTTGTATTTTGCAGAGAATTGCTGTTGGTTTGAGATTGCGATTAGTACATTGGGTGATTTATGCTTTGTTGGAGGAGAGGAAGGGATTCCTTTGCTGGGAGGTAGATGCTGGATCGGGACTCACTTGGTTGTATCTCCTCTTGAACCTTGTTATCATATCAATAAAGCTATTTGAGTTTCTCCTATATGCTTGTATTTCAATGATGTTTTGTTATATTTGCATATTTAGTTTATATCTGATCCTAAACTAGTTATGAATGTGAATCTATGTCTTTTGTGTAGTTTTCCTCTCTTGTGATCTTGCAAGAATTGGGTGAAGCTGGACCAGTGAAAGAGCAGGCAGCGGGAAGCGAACAAAAGAGAGAGTGATTGGATCGACAAACTAGCGGAAGCCATTGGTTAGTTACATCCTTCTTTCTCTATTTACATCTCATAAAGAAGAATACTCAGATAGTTTTCCTTTTTTGTTGCTAAGGGACTATCACCTCTTAGAGTGGGATAGGGGCATTCCGAATTGGATACTTTTCCCAACAACAGGATACTAGCAGGTTGTAGACTTCTGGAAACAATTGATTTTTAGTCCACATGAAGCAGTAGTTCAGGGATATATACGTAAAGAAGGGCCAACCCTTAGGCCAGAATATGGGCCCAGAAATCTAAAAACCCAAGGTTCTCGAGTGGGTTTCAATTGACAACACAAATATTTATATGAATTTGAATTATACTACAGATCGACCTTTCACTGGCTTTGCAGGGAGCTTGGTTAAAGGGCGAGCAGATAGGAGAAATAGCATCAATCTTATCAATTCTGCGTGGCAAATAGCAAGGTGGTTACCAAGCCAAACGGACCCAAAATCAACTTTAACAGTAGCTTTATTAGGCTTCGGGTCCGAAAGCAGGGTTAAACATCGAGCAAGTCACTCGGACGGACGTGAATCGCTGGCATCTGGTGGATTTCGGGTGGACTACATGCGCGAGGGTTATCAGCCAAAACGGACCCGAAATTTTTATAGAGCGGTCTCTAAAGGCTTATCGGGTCCAATTCAAGAGTTAAAGGGTATGCTTGTTACGGGTCCGATATTGTTCTTGACTATTAGATCTCTGACAATAGATCGAACAGTCTGGGCGTTCAAGTATCCTTTTGGTTTCGACGTCATGGTTTTGTGGGCCTGGGGCCCGGATAGTGGGACATAGGCTCAGTTTCCTAGGCTTTATGTGGCCCACTTCTCATTTGTAAATTTTGTAATATGGTTTTTTTATTATTTTGAATAGAAGGTTCGACGCTTACTTCAACAAAAAAAATAAAAATATATAGTTGTTTGATGATAAGAATATTATGATAATCAAGAGAAAAATAAGTTGATTATAAGTACATAATGTTTAAGTAAAATAACATCACAAGAAGTTATCAAAGAAGAGAGAAATCACCCTAATCTAGTTGCCCTAGATTTTTCAATAGTTTCAACCATATTAAACTTTGTAATTTATAAAAATATCTTTGAATTTTTTATTTAAAGTAAGTCATTTTGCATTTAATTTCATATATAAAATGTTGATATAAGTTCACCAATACATAATCTATAATAAATATCATTTCATAAAAATAAACATCATGATCATAGTGATCTAAAAAACATAAACATCATCTAATTGTATACATCTATAGCACATGTAAATGTCATTAGCTAACACACAAATATAATGATCTAACATGACATCATCATTAAGATCACATTTAATAAAACACAAGAATTTTATAACATCATCACCACACACATCCTCAAATATACATATCATGTCAAATAATTGCTATAAAATACACATCTATCTGCAAGCCCTTTAAATGAACATATCTAACATGACCTAATAATATGCACATAAACACCAACATATAAACTAAGTACATCAACATAAACAAACAAAAAAGTGAAATATATATATATATATATATATATATATATATATATATATATATATATATATATATATATGTATATGTATATATATATATATATATATATATATATATATATATAAGTCAAATATTGCACCAGGTCAAATAACTATTATAAAATATTTGGTATGACAGTACTAGTAGAGGCCTTGTTTGTAGCAGAAGACAATGGATGGTCAAATGCCTTAAGGTTCAAAGTAGGAGGTGGAGGAGGAGGTGGTTGGTGTACTCTCTAAGGAGAAACAAGTAGTGGGTGAGGTGAAGCCATAGGACTAGGAGGTGGAGTAATACCAGAAGGAACACCACCCTCATCATTATCTGATGGGGTAGTACTAGGTGAAGACGGTGTATCTGCATGGCCATATCTCCTCACTACTAGTATCCTGGTATCTCTAATGATATGATGAATAAGAATCATCATATCGCATGGCAAGTCCCTCTAGGGCTCAAGGAAGCAAGGATTTTCCTTGATGTCTCAAGTCAATGAAAGGCAGATTCCCACTGCAACCAAAAGACTAGAGAGTCGGTTTGCCAACTCCATCATGAATCTCATACCAAGCCTACACGACTGCATGCCCATGGGTATCTACATCCCAACACGTCACTCACCTATTTCAACCTTGACCATCTCCTCATCTACATTCAGTGGGGGAAGAGGCATGTCCCAAACTAATGTGCCAATATCTACAAACTATATAGTACACAACAATAATTATATAATTCTATTAAACAATTTATTAAAACAAGTTAAAGAATGTGCTAGAATAAATTCTATTCTAATTAATGAAACTAGATTAATTTAAAGAAAACACTAATATTAGGTCTATCATATATTGGCCCATCCTATGTGAAGAGGATGTTATGACAATATCGCAAATCCATCCCCACATAAGGACATGGCACCATGAAGAACATGTGGTCAACCTCACTGGCTAGTAGCTCTAGTTCCTCGGTGGAAATCATAGTCAAATATTCAAGCTTCCCCCTCTTGGGAATCATCTCGCTCCATATGTGCATCTGTACCTCAATGATTAGCCTAGGAGTGCAACAATTAAAAGTAGGCCTCATCTCCAAAAACCTCTCAAAAAATAAACACAAAATCTCTGAAGAAAAAGGGAAGTTCGATCTCACATGTATCATAGCACGACATCTATCTAATTTTATACGAAACTGCTGCAAAATATGCAAGACCATCTAATACATCATGCCCTCTTCGCCAAAGAATAAACATAAAAAAAGAGGGCAACTAATGTGTTTCCCATCAATGCTAGAGTGTGCAATGGCATTCACTAATAGTGAGAGGCGCCCAACCTCCTCTACACCAAAAGAAGAGATCCTTAGTTGTCCACTAGAGACCTAAAAATCAATTGGAGAAACAAAGTGATCCCCAACGTATCTTTGAGAGAAGATAATTTGACTCTCTACTGCAACACCAAGGTGGGCATCAGCGCATTAGGGAAAATCCTCCCCTCTCCTAGATAGGCTAGTGATAAAATATATGTCCTCCTTAGTGGTCTGGAACCATAAGTCAAGACCGACACAGAAATCCTTCTGGTCAAAATCCCACTAACAGATCAGTTGGACCAACAACTCAGAGTGCCCTTTTAGGGATGTAGCCTCCTCATAGTACTTAATGAGGCCTACATTCTTCAAGAGGCCTTGCGTGGGTAAGATAATAGCTTGAGGGTACAGATCACTCTCCCTCTCTCATGCCTCCCACTGTCGTACCACATTGTGCTGGTCAACTCTTTTCTCTTTTTGTGCTTGATCCTCTTTCCTTTGACGTCACTACATGATTGACATATAAAATACATCAGCCTCATACATAAAACATAAAAGAAAAAATATTAAATAAAAAAAATGTTATTAGTATGGACATATAACTTTCAATTAAAAAAAACAACCACGGTGCGCCAAAAAATAGGAATGCATCGAAAAATGATGCACACATTGACTTAACTGACCACTTTTGATTCACATACATACATAACATTAGTTATTTTTAATTTTCCATGTAATGTGTTAACATAAAATTTTGCACCAGTGTGTTAATTTTACGTCAACAGAGAGTGCCGGAACGTTCAGGTTAACGAACGCTCCAAGCTATAATTTTTTATTATGCGATGTGTTTGGTAAAAATAAACACACTAGGAATTTACTTTATTAGATGCATCGTCATATAAATTACAATTTTTAAAATGGTGCATCATTGAACTTCACGTCCCGATGTGTTTCCATTTACAAAACATACCAAATAATATTAAAACCTACTGTGCATTAACATTATGCATCGTTTTCTAGCGAATTGAAAATTTACAGGGTGTGTTTTGAACAGTGTGTTATCACTCAGAATTTTTCCCTATAAGTTATCAGAATAAGGAAAAGACCAAGGTAACTACAAACCATCTTTTAAGTATAGGCACTAGCCGACCTATGACTCAGAGATGGCTCTCTCTATATGTTTTAGCTTTGTTTACTGAGATTTTAGGCTAGTTCTTAAAGTTCAAGGGGGTTTTGGATTTGTATTTGAAGTTGGATGGTGGAATCCTTAATTAGATAGATAGAATGGTGTCTCTGGCTATTGGGCTATGGAGTCAACGAAGGGCAGCAGAACTGGGATTAAATCATTAAAGGGAGTGTTCAATGAGCAAACTAGCAGAGTGAAACACAGGTTTTCAGGTCGAATGGGTGAAATGATCTTAACCAGGGTGAGAAGGCACTTAAGAATCCTAAAACTGGGACTAAAAGGAGGAATAGAGGATGATCATGAGCAAAGAGAAGTTAAGAATCCTTTACTATAGACCAGACGGAAACTACCTGAACTAAGGAGCAATCAAGAATTCCTTAACTTAGACAATTTTAGTAGAAAACATACAAAATGTCTAACAATCAAAACAGAGTGCGGTGAAGCAAGTTCTAAGATATCATTCCATATTAGAGCATTTAGATTTCAGACACATTCAATATTATGGAAAAACTTTTAAAGAAAAATGACAACACAAAAGAAGATACTTGTTTGTATTTCACACTACACATAAATCCAGTGAAATGTCTTTGCTTTATCCAATAATCCAGCTTGCTGGTCCAATAGTGATACAATAGCTTATAGTCTTTGATCAATAAAACTATATAAATATCTAAGAACCCCCCCAACATACTTCAAATTTTGAAGTATTTATACAAAAAATCATTACAAAATATCTCAAAACAACTTGAGATTTAATCTAGGAAATACAAATATCTTCTTGTAAGAAGATAGAGATAGCTAATGAACTGTTTCACGTTGTCCCTTTTATTAAAGTTGTGCTGGTCTTTATTGTTGAAGTGTAGCCTTTTAATCTGGCTTGCAGTTGTGGAATTTCATGCTCGAGTCTGGTTTACTTTCATCTATCAACTAATACTCCTTAACTCTAATACTCTTTGACCGTGCTGCCCTGTTTTCAACTGTATTACCTGGCTACCTTCATTTTTACTGTGTAGTAAACTTCTGTTGTAAATTTATCACAGTAAATCTATCATTTTCTCCCACCATTCTACATCTGGTAATTTCACATTCACCATTCTCCTGTAGATTTCATCAGCCTTAGTATACTTTGTAAAATTTGGATTGGTGAGAAACAAATGTTTTACCTCATGCTCAAGGAAAAACAAGTTTTCAAAGGTGTCATATAATACTTTTCCTATTGGCAAGGCTTTTATGGATGAAGAACTGGCCTGTCCGTTTGCCAATTTTCTGAGTCTATCACCATAGTCCAATTGTGTCATTAGTTTATCATTGATGACCATAGGACTAGGCAGCCCTTTCCCCCTCAAAATCTGGAATTTAGCCATGAACCTATCAATGGCTACCTGCATATTTTGGCACTTTTCTTCCAAATTAAGCATAAGGTTACTTTCTGAAAGTACCTTCCTTATTTCTAAAATGGCAGTAGTCCTATCTTCTATATTTAGCTCTTGGAGCTCATATTCGTTCTTGTTGTTGAGGAAGTCGATGAGTCTATTTGCATCCTCTGGCTTACTTCCTAATTCCTCCTTCACTCTCTGGATAGCTTCTGTAGCTATCTTTACCATCTCTGTTTGTTAAAAAGTTACTTGGATTGATGGCCAAATATCGTTGACAGATTCAATGATATTGGCCCACAAAATTTCTTTGGTTCGTCCAAGTGGGTTCTTCAGTTTTAAATCCTTCTCTAGGATTTTGATTCTCTCACCCATTCTCTAGGCCCTTTGTGTTTCTTCTTTCTGCTTCAGTTGGGCAAGTCTACAGTCTATTTCCAAACTTGCAACATTTTCTCTTAACTTGTTCATATCAATAGCCTGGATACACATGTCATCCATGGCTTTGACAAGTTTTGTTGCTTTCTCTCCTGATGCACCTGCTGCTAATGTAGACTCTATTGTTGCTAGCAAGGTTGTTGCAAGTTGAGCAGTTGGTGCCATAGATGCTGCTAGTGTGGATGGCACTACTGTGGAGACTGTGGGGATAACATTTGTTGAAGAGGTGGCCACATCTACCTGTTTTAATTGGATTAAAGCATCCAATTCCTTTTTAGTCTCTTTAAGTTGGTCATTCAATTTCAAGACCAAGTCCATTAGTTCTTCATGCCCCTACTGGGCTTCTAGGACTTCCTGTGTTTGTGGATGTTGTAGCTGAGGTATTTTTAGTTGATTCTTCAATACAATTATGTCATCATTCTTCTTTTTTATAAGTTGTTATGTAGCTTTTATATCCTTGGTATCGTGTCCCAATTTAATTACTAAGTCCTCTAAGCACTTGATCGTTGTGTCCTTGGCTTGTGAGGAGGCCTTCTCCAACTGGAATTGTGCTGAGATGTTGTTTAGGGAGTTTTATAGTTGATGGGAAGCTATGGATTTACCTGTCAGGGTGGAGTATATCATCTCTCCAACCTATTTGTGTAGCTCGATTTGGTCTATGGGATGGATATCCCTTGCCAATGCATCGAAATCTACCCTTTTGAAATCTAATGTTGTCTTTGGTTGCTAGGTTGTAGGCTTCACACGTCATCTGCAGCTTCCCCTCTTTAATATCAAAGGCTGGCATTAGCCTTGTTTGACTGGTAGGAATCAGCTTTAGATATTTTGCATATGTTTGGGCCTTAAGCCTCTCATTTCTAGCCTTAATTTCTTTATACCCTTCCTTGATATCTTGGTCTTTTCCAGCTGGCATTGTGAAAGAAGACACTTCAAATTTGAGCTTCCTTTTCAACATCTTAGTTTTTGATGTGGAAGGCTCTTGTATGCCTCCAGATGGAGTGGCAAGCCTACTTCTTTCTGCTCCTGTATTAGTGACCTCAGCTGAGTCTTCAGTATATTCTTGCTCGGAGGTTGGATTTAGCTTTTGCCTCTTGTTTGCTTCTTGCTACAAATCAGAGGTGGCTCTTCCTGAAGTGGAAGGCGTTTCTGTATTTCTTTTGGCATCTTCTCCTCATTCTGAGGAATCTGCATGACTGGAGGGGTGCTCATAGTAGTATCTGGTTCTCCTAGTACCTATAGAAAAGCGTTGTCATCAAGCTTCTTTTCTAAATTAATAAGAGCATTCTCAACATCTACTCTGGTGCTATCCTGGTCTACTAGGGTACCCTCCACCCATTCTGTCTGATTTACATAAGTTTCGATCTCAGGTATGGGATGGTGAATGAAAGGTCCTAGCTTGACCTTTTGTCTCTTCTTTGTAATGAATTCCAAAGGATCCTATCTCCAGACAAAACTTCTTTGGAAATTCATATTCTATAATATCAAGTCTGCCTCTTGGCCAGCCTCTCTAGAGTTGCATATGAAGGGGCCTAGTTGGTATTTTATTTTGAAATTGGCCTTATTCTTGGCATTGACAAAGTTTACTTCATCTGCGTTGATAATTTTCCTATAGAATTATAATGCAAACAACCTCATTTGGGGGTATCTTGGTAGCTTGTATGGTTCCAACATGCAACCATAAATCTTGATTTCTATATCGTTCTGGTAAAGGTACCAATCACCAACTTTGGTCTGTTTAGATAATTGAAGGACTCTCTTTATTTCTGGACTAATTCTTGGAGGAGGGCTTCCAGTCAACATTGTCATGACTGGGTGTACAAATAAATCAATAAAATCAGAGTAAGAGTATGGAGACTGGTATTGGTGGATCAATGGGGTCCAAAAAATGACTAACCTGGGCTGACCCTTGGTGTCCAGCTTTTGAAGGGTGAATGGGAACTTCTTTGATTGATAATATAAGAACATATGGTATAAAAATGAGGAGTACTTGAAAACCCTTTCATTTCCCATTCTTGTGAACTACTCATGCATTCTGTTAGCTATGAATGTGGTAAAGTCATAAATGGTTGCAGGAGATTGTCCTGAGGTATAGATGAACATGAAAGTCAGGATAATTTCATCAATGTACTCACTTGTGGAGTAACCCAAAACATAAGATATCATGGCTACAATATTTTAGCCCCAAGGGGAAAATATAGTTTCTACATATGGAGGGGGGTATTTAGGGATGTGCTTCTATTTTATGACTAAGGTTTGGAGAAATTGGGCCAATTTTGCAGAGTTGAGTTTGGGATATAAGTCCAACAGGTTTCCAATTGAGAGGGGAGTTAGGTTTGACCCTGGTTGGAGCTGCAATATGTCATTGATGGACTCAGCAGTGATGGTGAAAAGGACCTTCTGGTCATGAGACATGATGTTTCTATGACTGGGGATGTAGCAAGCCTAGCACATATTCACAATTATAGGAAAAATGTGGACTTGGGGGAACTGGTACTTGGGCAAATTTGACTCCCAAAGGCCAATTTCATCAGCATGGTTCAGGAACTTGTCCCTACTTTGGTAATGTACTTTGAGCAGGAGCTCTATGACAGTCGTATCTTTTATTTGGAAGTCTCCTTCAACTAGGTGAAGGTGGTCCAAGTCTAAATGAGGTGTAGTTATAGGCCTCACATCCATTGCAATTGGGGTAGCCATACTTAGTTCTTGTCGATTTGATTGTGGGGAGGAATTCAGAGTTTTTAGGGCAATGGAGGCTTTGCAATGGTTTATGGCTCACAAAGTTAAAATTTAAGTAAATCTGATCTTTTTACTTAATTAACAGTGTCAAAGAGGGTGAATTGATTTGGAATTTGACAATTGAGCTAGAATTCCATGGTTGAACACCTAGAATTCGGGCGAATTTGACTGTAAATGGTGGTTGAAGTCGGCTGCAGAGGTTCGTACGGTACTGGTACGGACTGATGAACAATCTGGATTGTCTACAATGTTTGTGGAGCAATGGCAAAGGTTTTGTGAGAAATTAGGCCGTTTGCAATGGTTGCAATGACTTTCTGAGCTCTCAAAGGTAAAACGCGCGAAAAGAGTGAAAAGAGGGGTAAACGGGCTTTTATAGGGAAAACAGTTAATTTTAGCGGGTTTCACTATTTTATGAATAATGACGGCTTTCGGTTAAAAAAAGGGGCAGTGGTTTTGGAAGAGCCATCGCACCACTTTTGTGGTGCGGGTGGTATTCGGGAGGGGTCGCCCGATTCCATTCAGCGCTTAACACATAGCATCGGGGGCCAGAGGGGGAACCGCCTTGTCGGGCGAGTAAAGGGTGGACATCGGGCTCGCCCGATATTCTTGTGGAGCATTGGATGTGGAGGAGGGACGATCGACGGTGATCGGGAGATGGGAGTTGCGCGGGCGTGAATGATGTGATTTGATGGGCGGCTTGAGGACTTAATCATTGGTGGTATGAGGTTAATTTAGAGCTTAATCTCATCGGGGACCTTTTAACATAGGATTAAGGACTGAGGGCAGGTTTTTTTTAAGTTTTTTCGGGATAAGGGGTAGTAACATAATTTATAAAATAAGCTAAGGGGCGGGGCTATTTTATATAAGGGAGTTAAATATATATGGGGTAGTGGGTTATTTGGGAGGTTTTAGATATTTAATTAAAAAAGTTAATATGAAGTGAAATGAGTAGAAGTGGCATTGTGCCTAGGTGTATAAAATGTCCTATATTTTCCATATACCTAGTACTTAGGATAAATGTGTTTGGTGGATTTTTTGTACATAAAACATGTTTATAAAAGGGTTTCCCTAGGTAAAAGAACTTAACCTTAGGAAAAGAGGTTTTGTGAGTGGGATGAATGAATTATGATGAAATTTAACACATTTCCTTCTTAAGTCATCAAGCTGAGGGTCTGGTCCCACCAGAAGTCAGAGAAATGCTCTGAGCCTTTTTGACTTAAAAACTATAGGCATTAATATTTTTATTATGGAAGGGAAGTTAGTGATTGTCATGAGGGTTAAATTGAATGAGGGGATGTTAAGTAAACCACATTGTGAACCATTTCTCTTGTTTTTTCTACCCCTTATGCATATTTAATGATGCATTTGAAACAATGACATAAGTGCTTTCTGTATCAATTACATGACATTTCTGCAGCCTTTCTACTACTTACCCACTTACTCATCCTACCATTTTTTCTTCACTTTATTCGGGTGCATTTAGGCTAGCAAGCCCTTATCAATCTTTTCTTTTCTTTATAAAATAGACTATCTAAATATAACACTATCTCCTCCAAGGGCTCAGATTAAACTAATGAGCTCCTTTTATTCACTCTACCTAACGAATGATCTGCCAAGATTACATTATTTGGTCAGATTTATTCACTACCTATGAAACATAAAATTCAAAGCATGCAATAGCCAAGTTTAAACATTATGACTATTCATGGATTGTGGCATAAGTAACAAGCTGCACACAATCATTTATTATGCATAAAAATTAAATAGTAGTGGCATTTTGACTTGCACACTTTCCTAGTCTCTTTTGTCCTTTGGGATTCATATATTTCATTTTTTGACCTATTTTCATTCTTCTTGTCCTTTGATTATTCTTTTAGGACATACCCTCTTTACACTTTTTAATTTTTTAAAATGGAAAACATTTGCAGAAAGCAAAGGTATATACAATATTACAAGGCTTAACCTTAGTCGATCAAAATTATGATTCCTATTGGTATAGGAACCTAACAATGGCTCCACTTGCGGATGACATTTCCTGGTGAAATGTTAAGAACTTTGTAGATCAGTAGCCTTTGAATTTCTATTCATGTTACCTTGCAAAATTATCCTCTATGCCTCTGCATTATTGATACTTATGATAGTGAATCTTTAAAGCTCAGGTGTTTTGGGTAAAACTAGTGTCTTGTCGAATGACTAGCACTCTAGGCTTGGAAGCTACCCTAGAAACAACAGTTTAAAGCAATTCAACGATTTCTTCTATGTGTAACAGATAAGAGAAAGATAATGGAACCAACCTGGAACTTCCACTTAATCCCTTACTTGATCTCTCTCCCCCTTGACAGAGCCTTCAACTCCTCGCCGTACTTAACCTGCTTTGAGAGTACCTGCACAAGTACAACAACAGAGAACCATCAAAGCACCGTTATCTATTACAGCATAAACATTACAAAATCAGATATATAATGAACATACACTAGCATTCACAATTGCACAATCATATGGAAGAAAACTTGAAGAACTTTATTAAATAAAAGGGAAAATTACAACCCAATGGTCTGATCCAGCATCAATCCCTCTTCACCTCATGAAATAGCAAGATCACACCAACAATACAATGCTCTTTTCCTGAATCACAAACTATCATCACTTCCTTGGAATTCACAATATTCCAGCCTCCTCGATCTCTTAGATGAGGGATCCATTTATAGATGTGTGCAAGGGTGTGAGTCATCTCTGGGGTTTTGATTAGTGTCATTCCACTTGTTACAATTGGTTCCTCTTGGAGATTTCTTGGATTTCTTACTCATCCTTGGGTGAATTCAGAGAGGCAAGTGTCATAGGAGAAGTTTCTAGAAGATTCCCTGAGCAACCACCTAGCAAACAGTCTCGGACATTTGTCCATCCTCGCCCATTGCACCCTATAGAAGGCCTAATTAGTATGCATTGCACCTGAGCAGTGTATCACTTAGTATGCATCACACCCTGCTAGTGGAGCAGTCAATATGGTCTAATTTAGGCTAGTTCTGGATGGTTACTCATGTGGAACTTTTGGGGAATGATGTAATTAGATGACTATGTTCTTTTAGGGTATGAAATAACTCTTTTAGGGGTTGAGGAGCCCTAGTTTATCGACATATAAGTTTGGGGTTGATGTGCCAAAATCTTTCTATAACATCAGGGCCTTCTCTTCGGGCTTCAACTTTAAAGACCACCATCCAATCCAAACTAAATTTTTTCAAGAAAAATGAAATTTGTACAATGGAAAGTAAAAATTAGTAGTTAGGTTCAAAATAGTGTTTGAGCATTCGACCATTCACTGGTCCACCTTTTGCTTCTGTACCATCCATTTCTCTTAGGAAGAAATCATTATTACCTTTGAAAGCATAAATGACGTATGGGCCTTTCCATAGGAAATAAAATTTCCTAGGTTTACCTTTATCTTCCCTCCTTGAATCCCATTTTAGGACTTTGTCACCAAGGTAGAAATCCTCAGCCTTGGTTCTCTTGTCAAAAATATTTTTAATCCTTTCCTGCACAGCCTCAGATCTGATATGTACTTCCTCCCTAGTTTGTTGAAGATGTATTGTTTGGTTGATTCTTCTTTGGATATTATTTGGTTCAACCTGCAATTCGTGAAGCAGCTTCATCGCTGGTGTTCCCAAGGAGGATGGAAAAACAGCTTCCATCCCATAAACTAGTTGGTAGGCAGAGGTACCAATAAATTTCTTGGTGGTTAGTCTGTCTGCCCATAAGGCATTGACAAACTTTTTATTCCATGTTTTCTTATTATCCTCTAACATCTTTTTGATGATGTTCACCAGACTTTTGTTTGAGGATTCTTCCAGTCTATTTCCTTGAGGATAATAGGCTGTGGAATGGCTCAGGGTTATATGATACTTGTTGCAGAAATCTATTATTCTTTTGGATTTAAAGGCTACTGCATTATCAGTAATGAGCTTAGTTGGACATCCAAATCTTGATAGAATGTTGGTTTCAAGGAAGGTTATGATAACAGTGTCAGTGGCTTGCCTTGAAGGTATGGCTTCTATCCATTTTGTTAAATAGTCTATGGCAATGAGGATCCATTTATGTTGGGCAGAGGAAGGTGGGTGAATTTCACCAATGAAGTCTAAACCCCATTGTTGAGAAGGTGTTTCAGTGGAGATTGGCTTGAGGGGTAAAGGTAGAAGATTTTTCTTTCCCTCAAAAATTTGACATTTGTGACAGGAGGTTACATATTTCCTTACATAAGAAAACAAGGTAGGCCAGTAGAAACCGGCTATAAGAATTTTATCAGTAGTGGTTTTCTAGTAAAGGTGTCCTCCACAGTCACCTTCATGAAACTCTTGTAATACTTTGTCAGATTCATCTTTTAATAAAAAGTTGGGAATAACACCTTCATGATTTCTCCAAAACAAAGCATTCTCTAATATACAAAATTTTAAGGATTTCATCTTTAAAAAACTACTTTTGGTCTTAGATAATTTAGGAGGAGCTTGTAAATTTAGTAAAACATAAATGATATCAACATACCATGGTGATTGAATAAAAGCCTGGCTAATTAGTGGAGTCGCCATCTCTTCTTCATTATGTATTTATGCAATAAAGTTTATAGCCAGGGCCTGACAGTTTGATTTAACCATGAGCTTGGCTAAATCCTGGCCCTTGATTAACTTAGTTGGTTTGACCTCTATGTCATATTCTAAAATAGTAACAATCCATTTTCCCCTCTTCCCATCTGGACCACACTGAGTTAAATGTCTTTGACTACTGAATTGGGAACATAGGCTACTATATGAGAATATAAAATGTATACCCTAAAATCCTTGATAGCTTTGACCAAAGCAAAGGCTTGTTTTTGCATTATGTTGTATTTTAAGGGGGCATCTCTCAGGGCTTTTCTAAAGAAAGCAATAGGTTGTTCATAGCCCTGGTTATTTTTCTGCAGTAAAACTGCAGCAATTGTGTGCTCTGAAGAAAAGGAAAATAAGATGAAATTTCTGTCAAATTTTGAACTAATCAAAACTGGTGTTCTAATTCAGGCTAGTTTAATGTCTTCAAAGGATTTCTTAGCCTCAATAGACCATTTTATGGTCGAATCGTTTTTCAACATATTGTTTAGTGATCTAATTAATACTGCTAGATTAGAAATAAATCTTCTGAGAAAGTTAATTTTCCCTAAGAAATCTTGTAATTCTCTAATGTTCCTTGGATGTTGAATCTGTAAGATGGCTTCTATTCTTGTAGGGTCTATTCGGATACCATCTTTTGAAATTATATGACCTAGTAACTTTCCTTCTTCTCACCCAAAAAAATAATTCTTAGGGTTTAAAGAAATTCCATATTTCCTGCATTTAATAAAAACCTGCCTTAGATGATCCAAATGTTGACTACCAAATTTTGAAAATACAATAATGTCATATAGGTATATTACAAGGAAGTCATGAATTTCTTTGGCAAAGGCTATTTCCATAGCCCTTTATAAAGTCGCTCCTGCATTCATTGGTCCAAAAGGAATTTTCACATACATGAATGTGCCCCATGGAGTAGTGAAAGAAGTCTTGGCTTGGTCATCAGGATGAACTAAGATCTGATTGTAACCAAAAAACCCATCCAATAATGAGATTCTGGTTAATCCAACTACCCTTTGCAAAATATGATCCATTTTGGGAGAGGGTAATTGTCTTTGAGTGATAATTTGTTGAGGTTCCTAAGGTCCACACAAAGTCTGATCTCGCCAATTTTCTTCTTAGTTGGCACCAGGTTTGAAACCCAATCAGAAAATCTGATTGGTGCAATCATCTTAGCATCACACATTCTCTAAATTTTCTTTTCAATTGAAGGTAATAGGACAGGATTTATCCTTCCAAGTTTTTTTCTAAATTTTTTGTTGATTTTCTTTTATAGGGATTGTGTGTTGTATGATACTAGTGTCATAGGATTTGAGTTCCTCATAACTCCAAGCAAAGGCATCCTGGAATTATTTTAATAACTCAATGTATTTTACTCTTTCAGTGGGAGGTAATGATTTAGAAAGTTTGATCAATTTTGGATTTTCATCAGTGCCTATATTACACTCCTCCATATCAAATTTCAAAGGGTCCATTTTAGGCTTTCTAGGAACATCATTTGAATCAAAAAAGTCTTCCAAAGGGGTTAATCCCTTAGGTAAGAAATTGTCTTTCAGATTGATTACTTCAGTGTCTTCATTAATTATTTCATGAATCTCAACTTGCTCTCGGTTTTCTACGTCTAATTTTGTAAATTTAATGGGATGAAATATATCTATCTCTTCACCATCTATCTCGTTTATTTCTATTTTATCTTTAGGATCTATTGATGTGTCAGTATCTATATTGCTATTTACAAATTCTTCTTCTGAAATTAAAAAATTATTTATTTGTTTGTCATCAGCAAATATTTGCCAATTCTTCAAATTATCTAGAATTGTAGGTCTGTGCCTAACTTCTGCAGTGTATTGATGGTTAGGTTGTAAGGGTAACTTGCAGGTGCTAGTAAACATTGCTAAACTATGAGCCTGCATATTATGTTTTCTAGGAATTACAACAACCTTGGTTTCTAAGAAAGTGATTAGTATTTCTACAATGGTTCCTCTATAATAACTTAATCTAGGGTCTTTAGTCATATATACATCATTAATTTGTTTTATCACTAATTCAGAGTCTCCCATGACAAAAAATATTATAGCTGCTAGATCCTAACTAATTTAAGAGCTTAAATTAGTGCTTCATACTTGGCCATATTGTTAGTCCATTTAAAATTTAGTCTCTATGCATGGCCTTCTGAGTGATCATTCTCCAGATTGTATATCCAAACTCCTGCCCCTGCTCCAAACTTATTGACTGACCCGTCAAACTCAAGATGCCACAATATCTCGTGTTCATAATTCAAATCATCTGTTTCCACAACTTGTACCTCATCTTGACTACCTTGTTTAGTGGAAAGTTCTAAAGTTTGGACAGTCTCCTTGTGTTTTGAAACTACAATTTATTTTGGTTCTGTATCAACACTTTCTAAAAGATTTTCTTGAGTTTGATCAGTATTATACAGGATAAAAGAGTCAATGTCTGAATGTGTAGAGTAGATAGGAAAGTTTTGAGGCTGATCCTAGCTACTTACCATGTATTTCATTAAAGTTTCTCGGTACAACTTCTTGGGTTGTCCAAAAATAGAAATTGTTGCATATGACATATCAATTTGTAAAGATCCCTAAAATTTGGCTCCCCATGATCTGGATAACAACATGCTGTACTTCGATGGGATGTCAGCAACTACAATATCCATAAGGATGCTCTTGGTAGGATATTGAACTAAGGTGACACAAAGGTCTTCAATAAACCCTAGACACTTTACTTGACTTGAATCAAATGAAAATAAGTCCTTGTAAGGCCATGTAATGTCTAGGTTCAATTTTTCCATTACTGTTTTGGGCATTAAGTTGTGGGAGGCCCTAAAATCCAACATTGCATTATGAAGAATTTTGTCATGGATGCCAAGGCTAATGTAGAAAGGTGGTATTCCTCCTTCTAGTGGTTTTCCATTGACATCTAGACCAAATATAAGTTCAGGTTGGTCATCAAACAGGTTAATAGAATCCTCATTTTCAGCAAGGTTCAGGGTCTGGTTTATCTGTGTTTTGTAGGTTTCATTCTTGATTAACTCTGTCAAAGGGACTAAAATATTTAGCTTAGCTACCTCTGCTCCTAGATTAAAAGGAAAAGGGGCTTTCTTTGTTTCAGGGTTTTGAGTTTTCACAGCAGGGATTTGAGTGGGATGGTCTTCTCTTCCTCTATTGGGGACCTCTTTTTGTGAATTTTCCAATCTAGTATTTTGAGGTATGTCCAATGGTTGTTTGGGGGGAATTGAAGTAGAGGGTTGATCATCAAAAGGTTGATTAGGGGTTATATATACAATGGTAGGGCCAGAAGGATTTTTGTTTTGTCTGGGGAGAACCTATAGGATTTTAGAAACTGGGGCTTCTTTGATCTTCTTGGGTTGATTTGGCACTGTTTTCTTGGTTTGGTCAGGGATATCGGAATTCCTTTTACTCCTTAGGTTATACTGCTTATGTACTTCAAAGATGGTAGAGTCATAACCTTGTTTATAATCAAATAACTCTCCAGACTGGGTTTTCACTTGCTGCAACATATGCAATTCCTGATCATCTTGGGTTAGAAAAACAACACCTTCATCATCTAATCCCATCAGGTTAATCTATGTGTCTTGCTCTGGGTCTTCAGGATGGGATGTTTCTGCATAATTTTCTTAGAAAGGAGGTCTAATATTCTAATCAGGTCCATTTTTTCCAGTTTTTTGGTTTTGGTTTTGGTTTTTCCTAAAGTTCGGGTTTCTAACTTGAGGTTCCTGTTGATTATCCCACTGGGTTTCCTCTCTATATTCTCTATTCTATCCATTAAATTTTTCATGCCTTTCGCTAAGCTATATATCTTAATGTCAGAGGGTGAAGGCTCTTCTTTAGCTGATCCTCTTCTTTCATTCCTAACTCTAGCTCTTTTAGCTAATAAATTAGCCTCTACACTTACTGCTAGACTTTGAATATCTTCTAGGGTTGGGGGGTTTCCTTCCTTGAGCTGGAATGCCATGTCTATGTCAAAACCATCAGGGAAATTTATTAATGCTAAGTCAGGTGGGAGTCTAAGATTAACTAGAATTGCATTGTATATATTGTTAAATCTGGCGCAGTAATCTTAAACAGTTTCATTGGGTCCTCTCCTAATATTTTCATATTCTGAAAGGATCTGTAGAGGATTCTTTTTCTTTTCACGTATATTCAAAAACTTCTACTGAAATACTTCTAAACTATCAATACTATTATCAGGTAGTGATCTAAACCATTTCCTAACATCACCAGCTAAAGTCTAAGCAAATAATCTCATTTGGACATCCACAATATCAAGTTCATGAAGTTCAAAGTAGCCTGTCATCTTATTAACATTGTGTTGTGCAGTGTAGTGTCCTATGCCATCAAATTGGATGATTTTACTCTGGTAGTCTGCTGGCATGGCACCAAGTGGGGCAGGTAAGACAAGGGGAGCATATCTATTTACCATGGATATAAGCTCGGAAGGGCTAAAATGTGGGGTTGAGGCACTGGAAGATGATGCAGTAGTGGAGGATGAACTAGGAATAGTGAGTGGTAAATGAGCTGTACTAGGTTGGTAAGGGAGTGAAGGTATGAATGGCAGTGGGGAATCGACTTCAGAATTTGAAGGGAATAATGGTGAACTAAGGGTAGTGGATAATTGTTCAGAAAGCTCAGGGCTCTTAGTAGTACTAAGGGATGATTGTGGTGAATTCAGAATGTACTCATCAATTGATTTGTTGGCTTTTTGGACTTCAAGGTCTTCAATAAACTCAGGATCTACGGCAGTGTCACAAATTTCACTTTGAGACTTTGATCTAAATAATGACAAATCAAATTTCTCATCAAAGGGAAGATCTTATAAAAACAACCATTCATCAGGGCATTAATTAGCTTTAACTAAGGGTGTTTGACTAGCTGAACATTCTTCTATTTTGGATTTTCTTGAAATCATGTTGGGATTATCAAATATTGGGGGAGGGTTTGGGTCTGGGTTAGCCCTAGTACAATGAGTTCTTCTCGAAGCCAGAGTTTCATAATTTTTTTAATTATTTTCTTTTTTTGAGAAATAAGTTCTAATAAATTACTAAGATGCTCAAAATACAGAATTAAAAATTTCTTAAAGATTTATTAGGACTGGGGGTTCTCCCTAGTATGGTCACCACTATGTTATCACTCAGAATTTTTCCCTATAATTTATCAGAGGAATGAAAAGACCGAGGTAACTACAAAACAATCTTTTAAGTATAGGCTCTAACCAACCTATGACTCAGAGAGGGCTCTCTCTATATATTTTAGCTTTGTTTGCTGAGATTTTAGGCTAGTTACTAAAGTTCAAGGGGGTTTTGGATTTGTATTGGAAGTTGGATGGTGGAATCCTTAAACAGATGGATAGAATGGTATCTCTGGATATTGGGCTATGGAGTCAAAGAAGGGCAACAGAACTGGGATTAAATCATTAAAGGGAGTGTTCAATGGGCAAGCTACCAGAGTGAAACGCATGTTTTTAGGTCGAATGGGTCAAATGATCTTAACCAAGGTGAGATGGCACTTAAGAATCCTCAAACTGGGACTAAAAGGAGGAACAGAGGATGATCAAGAGCAAAGGGCAATTAAGAATCCTTTACTATAGACCAGAGGAAAACTACCTGAACTAAGGAGCAATGAAGAATTCCTTAACTTAGACAATTTTAACAAAAAACATACAAAATGCCTATGATCAGGAGCTCAAGTCCAAGTGTCGAAAATGCTCAAATTTGAAAGTGTTCAGATGGAGTTGGAACCTGAACAACTGGATAGGTCTCGTCTTCCTAATTCTGGTGTTGTGAATGGTTCAAAAATCCAACATCGTATGGAGAAGTTATTGCATTTTCAAATTTGCCCAATAACTTGCAAAAATTGCGTTTTTGGAAAAATTTAAAAAAGAATATTTTGAGGAATATTCCTTGGAATATTCCCTAGAATATTTTGTTTTGAGAGGTCCAATCGTGCGCTGACAAGTGGCCCCTGGACTACAAAGTTTGTTATGGTAAGATTTTTATAACTTCGCAGATTCGAACACAAGTCCCTCCGCTGCAAGCCCATAGGCCCGACCAACCAACCTGCACGGTGAATCTTAACATAAATGGGTCACGTTTTATATTTAAATCTTAATAAAGTTCTGGTTTGGTGGAAAAGGGGCTAGCCCCTAACCATGTGACCACGCACGTGGAACCGAGACCCAAAAGCTTGGTGGTTAAAGAAACTTCGATGGTTACGGTGCCACCAGTCACATGCAGAAATGCCGCCAATGGTTACAGTCCATTTGGCGGGTAGTTTGGCGGAATCAACCATTTTTGGCACTGTGGCCAGATTTAGTGGAGTTAACTAGCAATGAGCCAATTTTAGTGGAGTTTTTCTAGGGGTAACTGGACAAAACTTCAGCTAGCCATAACTTTGGCTAGGAGAGGCCTTTTGATGTGATTTTTTTTTTTTTGATTTTGGGTTTTTTCGACCTTCTGGACTCAACGAAGTAGGTCTGAAGTCTAACAGAGGTCATCTTCAGAGGTTTAAGCTATGAAGAAGATGAAGGAGCCATCAGGGCCTAGAAGGAGAAGGCTGTGGATTGGACTGTGTTTCTCTGTTTAAGCTAAATGAACAGGAATTCTTAGCTATTTCATACCTTTTGAATCTTTTTAGATGGTTTTGAGAGCCTATTAAGAACATTAGAAAGCTGAAAAGCTTCATTTAAGTTCTAGAGGCCATTTTTGCTGATTTTGCCAGTAGTAGTGCAAGGCCTAGCCAGGGGAGCTAGAGGACATTTGCAGCGAACTAGTGGTCATTCCTGAATGAAAAATCATTTTGAATCCATTTACAAAGGTTTTAGAAAGTATTAAAGCCTTTTAGAGGTCGAAAACTCAGCATAGAAGTTTTCCTTGACCTAGTGCCATGGGGTGCCAACAGTGTCTGTAGGTGAGACCAGAGAAACAAGAGGCCATTTCTGATGAAACAAAACTCTATATTGACTATTTCTGTCATTTTGGAACCAATGGAAGTGGTTTTAGATCATTTTTAGTACTTCTACAGCTCAAGAAGTTGATGTGAAGTCGTGGGTAGCCCTGGGCAAACCGTGGAGGAGAGCCATTTTTGAGGATGCTGTGCTTGATGTAAGAAAATAATCAGTTGGTATTTGGTGTCTCATCATTATTGGATATAGCAGTAGTGGATTCCACGACATAAATAGAAATCTAATGGAGTTTGTGCCATTTAGAAGCTTAGAGAAGCTTAGTGCACCGACAGAAGGATGTGTGTCCATGGAAGCCTTAAGCTGTTTGCAGGAATTGGAGAGCCATTAAAGGGATTTTAAATGGTATTCTCAACCCTTTGAATCATTTTTGGATTCATTTTGGTTAAGTGTGGAGCTTGTAAGAGAATTTAATTACCTTAATCACAAAGAGTCTAGTCATGTTGACGAAGCTCAAAGGAGATGTAGCCCAAGAGTTGGGCTGAACTCATATATTATATTGCTGTTGTGTTTTGATATTCTATGGCTGAATTATGTTTCTGATATATATGTTAAGTTTCAGCAAAAACAAACAAACTTAAAACACATAAATAGAAGAAAAGACATACACCTCTCTCAAGTTAAAATTTAGCATAATGTCAAGTTCAAGCAAGGTCTTTTTAATTAAATCTGAGTGTTTACTTCTATTATTTCTTTAGGCGGAGTCTGTAGAGGGTCGGGAAGCTTCTGGATCTCATCCTCTCTTTAGAGGTGGCATATCCAATAAATGCCCCTACAGTCTATCTCTGTATTAGAAATAAGAAGTTCTCATATTCTCAGATTTAAACTTGGAGTATTTTTGCACTCATTTACATAAATGAAAATGGATACCTTGCACCCTTTTTCAAGTACCTTCCATTTTCAGATCAGGTTGGTATCAGAGCACTTGGTTTTCTTGATTGACATCACAATAGCTTGATTGTATAGCTTGAAAGGTGTTTAAAGCAGTGTAAAAGATTGACTGCTTTACTATTTTGCAAAGTGCATGTTATTTGAGTTTGTTGAAGTTTGGGGATAGCTGCTAATTAGCTAAGTCTTGGAGAAGAAAAAAAGGAATAGAATATATTTTCCTTATCCCAAAGGACCTCAAAACCACTCCAAGATTTTCACTTGAATTGGTTTGCTGTTGGCCGCTTGAACAAGATTTTCACTTGATTTGTGTGTTGTTAGCTACTTGAATATGTCATGGCTATAAAGACATTTGGGTGAAAAAGCTTTGCCCTTTGTTTTGCAAAAGCTTTAAGAACATTGTTGAAGTTAATTTGTTCATTGACATCATAATGACAACTTCTACAAGTGAAGTTTCGTCCTTCACAAGGTTCTTCGATGAGGATATGAAGCGTGAATTCCTTATAGTGAAGGATATAGTGCAGATCCTATTTGAGGATAGAAGAGAAAGCATGGAGCTTCGTGAGAAATTGTTGGACATGAAGTAGGAGAAGGAAGAAATTCTTCAAAGATTGCATGATATGGAGTTGCAGCTTCATCAAGCCCAAGAGGCTTTGACCAAGAACATGCGTGAGAAAGAGGTAATCCATTTTGATTTGTCTTCGGTTTCCTCTTTAGAAAGATGTGTTGTATCTTTCGAAAAGCATACAAGGGGAGTAGGATCCAAGTTATTGATTAAGATGGGTTATGAGGGAAAAGGATTAAGAAAGCATGCACAAGGAATGATTGAACCCCTTTCTATTGAGGAACGACCCAATAATCTCGTACTTGGTTATGTGCAATCTAATGGTGAAGACTCGAAATCCATGAAGGCATGTGAGGCTAATTCAAACAGAACTTTTGTTCCAAGTTCCATGAAGCAAATATGTCAAATTTGTTTCAAAGATGACTGCCATTTCTTTAATACTTTATTGCAGCAAGAAGGTGGTAGACATGCAGTTTACGGCAGGCATGCAATTTTAGGGAGTTTTCAAGACAAGAACGATGATGTTAGTCTGCAATTGAAAACTGGAGCCTATACTAGTTCATCTCCTCATGCAGGCAAAAAGGATGGACATGAAAAGAAGCACAAGAGGTATACATCTTCTCATGATCAATTTGATTGTGTTTCTGCAAGGCATGAAAATTTTACATGCTTTAATGGAAGAAGGATTTCTTGTACATATTGTGGTCAATTTAACCATCATGTTTCGAGATGTTGGATGAGGAAGAAAGCACACAGGAAACAGATGAAGCAAAGACTACCTTTAAAGAAGGTGCATAAGATTTGCACTTTTTGTCAAAAGAAGGGACATGTTGTCTCTCATTGTTGGACTTTACATCCAACTTGTCGTCCCTCACACATGCAGCAAGAGGACAAGAAGATTGGCAAAGGTGAAACCACGGATTCCATTATTGATGTGGAAAGGGAAGTTTCACATCAGGAAAAGTTGTAGCAACAAAAGTCACCATGGAAGTGGCTTGGTGAGAAGTGGATGGACTTCTTGACACAGTAAGACATACTCCTTTTATACATATGTAAATTTAAGATGTATGCATGTATTCTATGTTTTAATACCTTGTTTGTTTTGGGCCACCTTAGATCATTGATCAAGGCAGAGTTGCTTAGTTTCATTCTGTAATTTTCTTGCCAGAAAATTTATGTGTGAGTGCAAGAAAGATAGTTGTGGGCAGGAGGACAAGTGCATTCAGGAAGGGAAATGTCAATTTCTTTCCATTTGTGGTTCAAAGTCATTTTCCATGCAAAGAAAATGTTTGAAGGGATGAAGAGAATAGGATGTTCATTCTCTCATTGTTTGTACTACAGCTCAGTTCAACATTTCAGTAAGCTTTTGAGGTCCAAAAGCCTCTCATTTGGGAGGTGTGATCAAGAGCTCAAGCCCAAGTGTAAAAAATGCTCAAATTTGAAAGTGATCAGATGGGGTTGGAACCTAAACGACTGGATAGATCTCGTCTTCCTGATTTCAGCCCCGTGAAAGGTTCAAAAATCCGACATCATATGGATAAGTTATTGCATTTTGAAATTTGCCCAATAACTTGCAAAAATCACATTTTTGGAAAAATTAAAAAAATATATTTCGAGAAATATTCCTTGGAATATTCCCTATAATATTCTCCAAAATATTCCCTAGAATATTTTGTTTTGAGAGGTCCAATCGTGCGCTAACACGTGGCCCCTGGACTACAAAGTTTGTTATGGCAAAACTTCCGTAACTTCGCAGATTCGAACACAAGTCTCTCTGCTGCAAGCCCACAGGCCCGACCAACACACCTGCATGGTGAATCTTAACATCAATGGGTCAGATTTTATATTTAAATCTTAATGAAGTTTTGGTTGGGCAGAAAAGGGGCCAGCCCCTAACCACGTGACCACACGCGCGGAACCAGGACCCAAAAGCTTGGTGGTTAAACAAACTCCAACGGTTACGGTGCCACCGGTCACATGCAGAAATCCCACCGGCGGTTACAGTCCATTTGGTGGGAAGTTTGGCGAAATCCACCATTTTCGACACCGTGGCCAGATTTAGTGGAGTTAACTGGCAGTTAGCCAGTTTTACTGGAGTTTTTCTAGGGGTAACTGGACAAAACTTCAGTTAGCCATAACTTTGGCTAGGAGAGGCCTTTTGATGTGATTTTTTTTTTTTTTTTTGGGTCTCTTCGACCTTTTAGACTCAATGGAGCAGGTTTTAAGTCTAACAGAGGTAATATTCAAAGGTTTGAGCTATGAAGAAGATGAAGGATCCATCAGGGCCTTAAAGGAGAAGGTTGTGTATTGGACTGTGTTTCTCTGTTTAAGGTAAATGAACAGGAATTATTAGCTATATCATACCTTTTGAATCTGTTTAGATGGTTTGTAGAGCCTATTAAGAACATTAGAAAGCTGAAAATCTTCATATAAATTATAGAGGCCATTTTTGTCGATTTTGCCAGCAGTGCAGGGCCTAGCCAGGGGTGCTAGAGGACATTTGCAGCGAACCAGTGGTCATCCATGAATTAAAACATCATTTTGAATCCATTTACAGAGTTTTCAGCAAGTATTAAAGATTTTTAGAGGTCGAAAAATCAGCAGAGAAGTTTTCCTTGACCCAAGTGCCAGGGGGTGCCAAAAGTGTGTGTAGGCGAAACCAGAGCAGCCAGAGGCCGTTTCTAATGAAAAAAAAAACCTATCTTGACTATTTCAGTCATTTTGGAACCAATGGAAGTGGTTTCATATCATTTTGAGTACTTCTACAGCTTAAGAAGTTGATGTGAATTCGTGGGCAGCCCTGGGCAAACCATGGAGGAAAGCCATTTTTGGGGATGTTGTGCTTGATGTATGCAAATAATCAGTTGGTATTTGGTGTCTGATCATTACTGGATACATAAATATTTTATTCCATGATAGAAACAGAAATATGGGGGAGTTTGTGCCATTTAGAAGCTCAGAGAAGCTTAGTGCACCAACAGAAGGATGTGTGTCCATGGAAGCCTTAAGCTGTTTGCAGGAATTGGAGAGCCATTAAAGGGATTTTAAATGGTATTCTCAGCCCTTTGAATCATTTTTGGATTAATTGTGGTTAAGTGTGGAGCTTGTAAAAGAATTTAATTACCTTAATCCCAAAGAGTCTAGTCATGTTGACGAAGCTCAAAGGAGATGTAGCCCAAGAGTTGGGGTGAAATCCTATATTATATTGTTGTTGTGTTTTCATATTCTATGGCTGAATTATGTTGCTGATATATATGTTAAGTTTCAGCAAAAACAAACAAACTTAAAACAAATAAACAGAAGAAAAGACATACACCTCTCTCAAGCTAAAATTCTGCATAACGTCAAGTTCAAGCAAGGTCTTTTTAATTAAATCCGAGTGTTTACTTCTATTACTTCTTTAGGTATAGTCTATAGAGGGCCAAGAAGCTTCTGGATCTCATCCTCTCTTTAGAGGTGACATATCCAGTAAATGCCCCTACAGTCTATCTCTGTATTAGAAATAAGAAGTTCTCACATTTTCAGATTTAAACTTGGAGTATTTTTGCACTCATTTACATAAATGAAAATGGATACCTTGCAGCTGTTTTCAAGTACCTTCCATTTTCAGATCAGCCTAACAGTCAAAAAATAGTGCAATGAAGCAAGTTCTGAGATATCATTCCATATTAAAGCATTTAGATTTTAGATACATTCAAGATTATGGAAAAACTTTTAAAGAAAAATGACAACAAAAAAGAAGATACTTGTCTATATTTCGCACTACACATGAATCCAGTGAAATGTCTTTTCTTTATTCAATAATCCATCTTGTTGGTCCAATAGTGATACAATAGCTTACAGTCTTTGATCAAGAAAACTATAGAAATATCTAAGAATCCCCCCTACATACTTCAAATTTTGAAGTATTTATACAAAAAATCATTACAAAATATCTCAAAACAACTTGAGATTTAATCTAGGAAATACAAATATCTTCTTGCAAAAGGATAGAGATAGCTAATGAACTATTTCATGTTGTCCCTTTTATTGAGGTTGTGCACACCTTTATTGTTGAAGTGTAGCCTTTTAATCTGACTTGGAGTTGTGGAATTTCACACTAGAGTCTGGTTTACTTTCATATTTCAACTGATACTCTTTAACTCTGATACTCTTTGACCCTGCTGCCCTGTGTTCACCTGGTTATCTGGCTGCCTTCATTTTTAATGTGTAGTAAATTTCTGCTATAAATTTATCACAGTAAATCTATCATTTTCTCCCACCATTCTACATCTGGTAATCTCAAATTCACCATTCTCCTATAGATTTCATCAACCTCAGTATACTTTGAAAAATTTGGCTTGGTGAGGAACAAATGTTTTACCTCATGCTCAAGGGAAAACAAGTTATCAAAGGTGTCATACAATACTTTGCCTGTTAGCAGGGCTTTTAGGGATGAAGAACTGGCCTGTTCCTTAGCCAATTTTCTGAGTCTATCACCATAGTCCAACTGTGTCATTAGTTCATGATTGATGATCAGTGGACTAGGTAGACCTTTCCCCCTCAAAATCTAGAATTTAGCCATGAACCTATCAATGGCTACCTGCATATTGTGGCACTTTTCTTCCAAATTAAGCATAAGGTTCCTTTTGGAAAGGATCTTCCTTATTTCTAAAATGGCAGTAGTCCTATCTTCCATATTTAGCTCTTGGAGTTCATATCTGTTCTTGCTGTTGAGGAAGTGGATGAATCTATTTGCATCCTCTGCCTTATTTCCCAATTCCTCCTTCACTTTCTGGATAGCTTCTATAGCTATATTTACCAGCTCTGTTTGTTCAAAAATTACTTGTATTGATGGCTAAATATCGTTGACAGAGTCAATGATATTGGCCCATAGCATTTCTTTGGTTTGTCCAAGTGGTTTCTCTAGTGTTAAATCCTTCTCTAGGATTTTGATCCTCTCACCCATTCTCTGGTCCCTTTATGTTTCTTCCTTTTGCTTCAGTTGGGCAATTCTGTACTCTGTTTCCAAACTTGCAACCTTTTCTCTTAACTTGTTCATTTCAGTAGCCTGGATATACATGTCTTCCATGGCTTTGACAAGTTCTGCTGCTTTCTCTCCTGATGCACCTGCTACTGATGTAGACTCTGTTGTTGCTGGCAAGGCTGTTGCAAGTGGAGCTGTAGGTGCCAAAGATGCTGCTAGTGTGGATGGAACTGTTGTTGAGACTATGGGGATAAAATTTGTTGAAGAGGTGGCCACATCTGCCTGTTTTAATTAGATTAAAGCATCCAATTCCTTTTTAGTCTCTTTAAGTTGGTCATTCAATTTCAAGACCAAGTCCATTAGTTCTTCATGCCCCTGCTAGGCTTCTAGGATTTCCAGTGTTTGTGGATGTTGTAGCTGAGGTATTCTTAGTTGTTTCTTCATTGCAGCTATGTCATCGTTCTTATTTTTGATAAGTTGTTCTGTAGATTTTATATGCTTGGGATCGTGTCCTAATTCAATTACTAAGTCCTCTAAGGACTTGATCCTTGTGTACTTGGCATGTGAGGAGGCCTTCTCCAACTGGAATTGTGCTGAGATGTTGTTCAGGGAGTTTTTTAGCTGATGGGTAGCTATAACTTTACCTGTCAGGGTGGAGTATATCATCTCTCCAGCTTGTTTGTGTAGCTAAATTTGGTCTATGGGATGGATATCCCTTGCCAACACTTCAAAGTCTACCCTTTTGAAATCTGATGCTATCTTTGGCTGCTGGGTTGTAGGCTTCACAAAAGTCATCTGCAACTTCCCCTCTTTAATATCAAAGGCTGACATTAGCCTTATTTGATTGGTAGGAGTCAGCTTCAGATATTGTGAGTATGTTTGGTCCTAAGCCTCTCATTTCTAGCCTTGATATCTTTATACCTTTCTTTGATATCTTGTTCTTTGTCAGCTAGCATTCTAAAAGAAGGCACTTCAACACTGAGCTGCCTTTCCAACATCTAAGTTTGTGATGTGGAAGGCTCTTGCATGCCTCCAAATGGAGTGGCAGGTCTACTTCTTTCTGCTCCTGTATTAGTGACCTCAGCTGAGTCTTCAGTATATTCTTACTTGGAGGCTAGATTTAGCTTTTTCCTCTAGTTTGATTCCTACTGCAAATCAGAGGTGGCTCTTCCTGAAGTGGCAACCCCTTCTCTATTTCTTTTTGGGATCTTCTCCTCATTCTGAGGAGTTTGCATGACTGGAGGGGTGCTCATAGTAGTCTCTAGTTCTCCTGGTACCTGTAGAAAAGAGCTGTCATCAAGCTATTTTTATAAATCAATAAGAGCTCTCAACATCTACTTTGGTGTTGTCCTCGTCTACTAGGGTACCCTCCACCCATTCTATTTGATTTGCATAAGCTTTGATCTCAAGTATGGTATGGTGAATGAAAGGTCCTAGCTTGACCTTTTGTTTATTCTTTGTGATGAATTCTAAAGGATCATATCTGCAAAAAAAACTTCTTTGGAACTTCATATTCTATAATATCAAGTCTGCCTCTTGGCCAGCCTCTCTAGAGTTGCATATGAAGGGGCCTAGTTGGTCTTTTATTTTGAAATTGGCCTTCTTCTTGGCATTGACGAAGTTTATTTCATCTGCATTGATAATTTTCCTATAGTATTCTAATGCAAACAACCCCATTGGGAGGTATCTTGGTAGCTTGTAAGGTTCCAACATATAACCATAAATCCTAACTTTTGTGTGGTTTTGGTAAAGGTAACAGTCACCAACTTTGGTTTGTTTAGATAATTGAAGGACTCTCTTTATTTATGGACTAATTCTTGGAGGAGCGCTTCTAGTCAACATTTTCATGACTGGGTGTGGAAATAAATCAATAAAATCATAGTAAGATTATGGAGACTGGTATTGGTGGATCAATGGGGTCCAAAAAATGACTAACCTGGGCTGACCCTTGGAGTCCAACTTTTGAATGGTGAATGGGAACTTCTCTGATTGATAATATAAGAACATATGGTATAGAACTTAGGAGTACTTGAAAACCCTTTCATTGCCCATTCTTATGAACTACTCATGCATTCTATTAGCTATGAATGTGGCAAAGTCATAAATCATTGCAGGAGGCTATCCTGGGGTATAGATGGACATGAAAGCTAGGATAATTTCATCAATGTACTCACTTTTGGAGTAACCCAAAACACAAGATATCATGGCTACAATATTTCGGCCCCAAGGGGAAAATATAGCTGCTACATATGGAGGGGGGAATTTAGGGATGTGCTTCTATTCTATGATGAAGGTTTGGATAAATTGGGCCAATTTTGCAAAGTTGAGTTTGGGATATAAGTCCAACAGGTCTCCAATTGAGAGGGGACTTAGGTTTGGCCCTGGTTGGAGCTGCAACATCTCATTGATGGACTCAATAGTGATGGTGAAAAGGACCTTCTGGTCATGAGACATGATGTTTCTGTGACTAGGGATGTAGCAAGCATAGCACATATGCACAATTTCAGGAAAAATGTGGACTTGGGGGAACTGGTACTTGGGCAAATTTGACTCCCAAAGGCCAATTTCATCAGCATGGTTTAGGAACTTGTCCCTACTTTGGCAATGTACTTTGAGCAGGAGCTCTATGACAGTGGTATCTTTTATCTGGAAGTCTCCATCAGCTAGTGAAGGTGGTCCAGGTATAAATGAGGTGTAGTTATAGGCCTCACATCCATTGCAATTGGGGTAGCCATACTCAGTTCTTGTCGATTTGAGTGTGGGGAGGAATTCAGTTTTTTTAGGGAAATGGAGGCTTTGCAGTGGTTTATGGCTCACAGTGTTAAAATTTAAGTAAATTTGATATTTTTACTTAATTACCAGTGTCAAGGAGGGTGAATTGATTTCGAATATGATAATGGAGTTGGAATTCCACGGTTAAATACCTAGAATTCAGGCAAATTTGACTATAAATGGTGCTTTAAGATGGTTGCAGAGGTTTGTACAATACTGGTACGGACTGATGAATGAGCTAGCCTGTCTGTAGCGTTTATGGAGCAATGGCGAAGGTTTGTGAGAAATTAGGCCATTTGCAGTGGTCAAAATGAATTTCTGAGCTCTCAAAGGCAAAACGCGTGAAAATAGTGAAAAGAGGGGTAAACGAGCTTTTAAAGGGAAAATGGTTAATTTTGGTGGGTTTCACTATTTGATGAACAGTAACAGTTTTCGGTTAAAAAGGGGGCAGTGGTTTTGGGAGAGCCAGTGCACCGCTTTTGTGGTGTGAGTGGTATTTTGAAGGGGTCGTCCGATTCAATTTAGCACTTGACACGTATCGTCGGGGGCTAGGGGGAAAACCACCTTATCGAGCAGGTAAAGGGTGGACACTGGGCTGTCCAGATATGCTTGTGGGGCATTGGATGTGGAGGAGGGATGATCGACGGTGATGAAGAGATGGGAGTTGCGCGGGGGTGAATGATGTGATCTGATGGGGGGGCCGAGGACTTAATCATCGGCGGTATGAGATTAATTTAGAGCTTAATCTGATCGCGGAGCTTTTAACACGGGATTAAGGACTGAGGGTGGGTTTTTTTAAAGTTTTTTCGGGATAAGGGGTGGTAACATAGTTTATAAAATAAACTAAAGGGTGGGCTATTTTATATAAGGGGGTTAAATATATACGGGGTTGTGCGTTTTTCGAGAGTTTTTAGATATTTAATTAAAAAAGTTAATATGAAGTGAAATGAGCAGAAGGGGCATGGTGCCTAGGTGTATGAAATGTTGTGTATTTTCCAAATACCTAGTACTTAGGATAAATGTTCTTGGTGGGTTTTTTGTACATAAAACATGTTCATAAAGGGGTTCCCCTAGGTAAAAGAACTTAACCTCAGGAAAAGAGGTTCTGTGAGGGGGATGAATGAGTTATGATTTAATTTAACACCTTTCCTTCTTAAGTCATCAAGCCGAGGATCCGATCCCACCAGAAGTCAGAGAAATGCTCTCAGTCTTTCTGAATTAAAAACTATAGGCATTAATATTTTTATTATGGAAGGGAAGTTAGTGACTGTCATGGGGGTTAAACTGAATGAGGGGATGTTAAGTAAATCACATTGTGAACCATTTCTTTTGTTTTGTTTACCACTTATGCATTTTTAAATGATGCATTTGAAACAATGACATAAGTGCTTTCTATATCAATTACATGAAATTTCTGGAACCTTTCTACTACTTACCCACTTACTCATCCTACCAGTTTCTCTTCACTTTATTTGGGTGCATTTAGGCTAGCAAACCCTTATCAGTCTTTTCCTTTCCTTACAAAATAAACTATCTAAGTCTAACATTATATCCTCCAAGGGCTCAGATTAAATTGATGAGCTCCTTTTATTCACTCTACCTATCTAATGATTTTCCAAGATTACATTGTTTGGTCAGATTTATTCACTACCTATGAAACATAAAATTCAAAGCATGAATAGCCAAGTTTAAACATGTTGAATATTCATGGATTGTGGCATAAGTAACAAGCTGCACATAATCATTTATTATGCATAAAAAGTAAATAGTAGTGGTATTTTAACTTGCACACATTCCTGGTCTCTTTTATCCTTTGGGGTTCATATATTTCATTTTTTGACCTATTTTCATTCCTTTTGTCCTTTGATTATTATTTTAGGACATACCCTCTTTACATTTTTTAATTTTTTAATATGGAAAACATTTGCATAAAGAAAAGGTATATACAATATTACAAGGCTTAACCTTAGTCAATCAAGATTATGATTCCTATTGGTATAGGAACCTAACACAGTGAAAGCCAAACCTGTCAAATGCACCATGCAATAAAATAAAATAAGCAATGCTTTCTTTTACTTAGTTTTCAATTTTACTCCTCTAAAAAATTAAGCTAGCGAGAAACATAGACATTCCCTGGATATTTTCTCGTTGGGGAGGCATGGTTTCCATGTAAATGGAAAAAACAAATTTGACCATCGTTTGTCAAAATTAGAAAGGCATCAAGTGAGCAATGGATGGAAGGATGGAAATCAAGGGAAGCATCGATGGTAGGGCACTTCACAGATGAAAAAGTAGCACCGGTGATTGAGATCTCTACAACACTGCAAATGGTAGGAATGAGTTTTACATCCTGTAAGGTTGTGTTTATTTAACCATGTTCCAATGCACTCAAGTACCCGACGTATCGGTGCAGATTATTTATGAAGCGCACCGCCGTTTTTTAAATTAAAACCCTATTGCGGTGAACTATGTTATTACACACCAGGGCATTTCAAAATAGGTATAGAACCAATTCTTCATGGGAGTATAGCAGAAAATGGTGAAAATGAATTTTACGACTGACATTTTTTTAATTTTAACCATTGTCCAATGCTATCGAGTAATATATGCACCGGTGCTTTGATTTCATCTAACAAACCATTATTTTTAAATTAAAAACCCTACAACAATGCATCATGTTGTTTACACACTGGGGCATTCAAAAAATGTAATAGTATTAGGGCTTCGTGGGAGTATAGTACGAGAATGATGAAAATGAAATTTACGACCGTCATTTTTTTTTTAATTTAACACTAGTCTATTGTTATCGACAATGTATGCATCGGTGGTCCAGAGTTACTTAGCGCAACATTATTTTTTATTTTAAAAAAAACCTGTTGATTGTGTGCCATTGTCTATTAAGCAATGCCACATACAATTCTATTAATTGTACCAGTGCTTATTATATAAGTAGCACACCGATCTTTTTAAAATTAAACCTTGCCACAGTGCACCATGTTTTTACGCATTGAGGCTTTCGTAAAATGGGAAAGCAGTGGTGATTTATGTGAGTATAGCACTAAAATGGTGAAAACGAATTTTACGACTGACATTTTTTCTAAATTTAACCCTTGTCTCATGTTATCCAATAATATACACACCAGTGTGTCTTATATATGTAGCACACCACTGTTTTTATTTGTATAAAAATTAACCCTGCAAAAGTGCACCATGTTTTATTAAGCACCAAAGCCTTCAGTTCAATTAACGCATTGGAGCATATGATATACGAAACACACTGCTATTTTTGAATTAAAAACCCCACAATGGTGCACCATATTGTTTATGCATCGGGGCATTTGTATATGGGTTTAGCACCGGGATGTTGTGATAATATAGAACCAGATTGGGCACAATGAATTTTATGACCTGCATTTTTGTTAATTTAACACTTTTCTGATGCTATTGAGTAGTATACGCACTAGTGTGCATTATGTACTTAGCGCACCACTATTTTTTTATTTTTATAAAAATTAATTCTGCCACTGTGCGCCATATGCTATTAAGCCCGGGTGCATATAATTATAGTAATATACTGGTGCATTAGTGTATTATAGACAAATTATTTAAAAAATCCACTAGAACATCCGACCGCCCATCTCTGCTAGTGACCTCTGCTAAAAATGAAATTTTGGGCTATTTTTATAGGGGCTTCTGCAAAAAACTCCACTAGAAAGTCTCTTCCTTGTAGTGTGGATATCGAGCACATGTGTACAGATTTTAACCAATACAAGTACACCATTAAGGTATATTGGAACTTGAAATCCCTACTTCGCAGAATCCTAATGGATTAATTCAAGCATTGAGCATACCTCCTTCACTAGATAAAGCATTTGCATCGTCACATGATCAACCTGGACTAATGACTGGACCACATAGAGCAATGCCTTAGTATCCCAGCTTTGGTTGGTAGCACCAAGGAACCCATCGAGGCCATTGTTACATTATGATCCCTCTACCTAGTCTTATGTTATTCTTAGGCTTCCATTAATCTTTGGTATTATTGTCTATTTTCATGGGAAACCTCGCTTGTTTTCTAGTCTATGTATAATCATTTTTTGTTTTTTTAACACTGTTGTGCCTCTCTAAAAAGAATGAAATTTTGGTTATGGTCGGACCTTTTTAGTGAAATACTAACCTAAATTATCTAAAATTATAAAAATCATTTCAAAACAAGTCCGACCTTCTTAGTGAAAAACTAACTTAAAGTATCTAAAATTATTAAAAAACCATTTCAAAACACAATTCAATATAGACAAATTTAATCGAGAATCACTTACATCAAAAATTCAATTTATATCAACAAATATTTTATTTATCCTATTTATTATGAATATAAATTATAAATATATGGGAATTTTATATTTATATTTAATACTTTATTTAGGTATATAATTGCTAATAATGAAGAATATATATATTATTTTTTAAAGGAATATTCAGATTCGATAACAATAACAAGAACGAAGTCCTTCATTATGTCATCGGGTAGAATTTAATTTTAGAGGTAAAGGATAATCATTCGTCAACACTTAATTAACCAAATATGTAAATTAAACTTAATTAACATAATTTAGTTTTAAAGATTAACTTTATCCATCCATAAACCTGATCACACGTCTTTTTTTTATCTCTTTCGCATCTTTTCTCATAAATGTGGGAAATCTTTCTAGTTTAGCTGTAAAGCGCACTGACTATCCTTATTAGTCCCTGCCTTCAGCACACAAGGACTCTAGTGATCGCTTGATCGTCTATAAGAATTAATATGTTATTTAATTTCAGATTTTCCCAATTTAATGACAATTTCACTTCATCAAAATTTTAATGAAAGTTTTCAATTTCACCTCTTATTGGCACCCTCACGTGTCTCGAGGAACTTTAGATATTCAATTTTATTTTTATCCAAAGTATGAAATGAAACTCCACTAAACATTTCATTTTTATCCAAAGTCTGAAGATATTATACATATGAATTTGAACTAATGCTAAATTTCAAGTTAGCATTAGTCTCAAAACATTAAATGCTTCATTAGTTTTCAAAAATCATTACAAAGTTAAACATATTTTTTTGGGATCTAACCTAAAAACTTAAGATATCTAAAACTTCTATTTTGAATTGCCACCTACTACTCCTGAATTGCCACCTAATTCTCCCATGCAAAGATTTGCATGGTGTCAATCAAAGCTACATCCTTTTGGCTTCTTGCTCATCCTTAACAGGTTCATCATGTCCTTAACAACCCTCCTTGCTCATCCTTAACAGGTTCATCCTGTCCTTAACAATGCTCCTCGCTCATCCTTAATAGATTCATCAAGTCCTTAACAACACTCCTCCCAAATTTAACCTAAAAATCTACATCCTTTTGGCTTCTGGCTCATCCTTAACAGGTTCATCATGTCCTTAACAACTCTCCTACTAGATTTAACCTGAAAAGTGTGTTACAAAAGTGTGTTGCATTAACTGACCAGAGGCTGTGAACAAAAGAACTAGTTAGAAGCTGCAATGTGCATGTGAATAAAAGAACTAGTTAGAAGCTACAATCACCAATTGCAGAAAAAGGAAAATCATAAGAAAGAAAATATAATGGATAAGGTGATTGTGCTATTCAAATCATGTAAGTCATTCCATATTACATAGTCCATACTAGTTACAAGCTGCAATCACCAATTGCAGAAAAAAGAAAATCAAAAGAAAGAGAAAATCATAAGAAAGAAAATCTAACAGACAAGGTGATTGTGATATTCAAATCATGTAAGTCATTCCATATTACATAGCCCATTTATATGTTATTCATGAACAATAACTTCTCAATGAACAAAATCATATGATTTGCCAGTTACAACTTCTATGTGATTTTCTGGACTTCTGCGTAACTCCAAACTTGTGTGTGTTATTGCTTGTGTGTTGCAATAACTGGCCATATCTTACAGAAGATGCAATCACTGACCACAGAAGAACTGGTGAGAGGCTGCAATCACCAACTACAAAAGAAAGAAAAGAAAATCTAAAGGAAAAAAAATTGTGATATTTAAACCTTGTAAGTGATTTCATATTGCATATCCTATTTCATATGCTAGTCATGAATATTAGCTTTTGAGCATTGCACCTTTATGAATTTTCTGAGCACTGCACTTTTATGAAATAATTCATGAGACCAAAAATGGGATTTCAAAACATACTATTTCTTCTAATTAATTTTTTAATTGTAATAGAAAATGATACACGTACTCGATGTTTGAAATAATAATCACACCCACAACAATAAACAGCCTAACAACAGCCATACTTGTCAGACGTATTTTTGCAGGTTGCATCTCTGTTTGAAGAAGGAAATACTGAAGCCAAGTGTGAACCATGCTGAAATGCATCAAGGAATTTAAAGCAATTAATGTACTTTGGTAAATAGATATGAGAAAGCATTCGTTCAGCGACTATTGCCCACAATCCAGAAACACCCACGCGATTCTAATCACACTCAACAACAACATCATATTAATTATTTTTTCTTTGTCATGAATTAAATGTAAAATTGTATGTTGAGTTAAATATGAATGTAGAATTCATTTTGATTGGTTAGAGAGTAAGACAGTTGGAGAGAAAGAGAGTGAAAGCCTCTGAGGAGAAAATGGTGGACCAAATTTTGGTGGACGCATGAAAAGAACAGTTACTGTGTTTTACTGTGTGTTATTTCGCGTGAATGTAAGTGAGTATAAACCTTAGTTTTTACTTGGTGAATGAACTGCAGTCTCATGTGAATGTATTTGCAAGATTCAGAAATCAATCCTAAGTTTTATTTGTGATGCTCCAAGCTTTTACTTTGTTTTTTTCCATAAGTGAATTCTATGTATTTATTGTCTTTGTAATAGCTCCGCGAAATCAAGGTCGCAAAATTCAAGTCTTTGTAATAACTCCGCAGTGTGCGAAGTTAGTTGCACGAAATCAGCTGCACGGTGCGTGAAGCTAGCTGCGTGAATGTAGCTTCACAAAAGTCATAACCATCTGCCCCTCCGCTAAAATTTTCTTTGATTTTTAACATGGTATTAGAGCGGGTTAAATATTGTTAGTGTAAAAACAAGTGTTTTACTAGCACTAAGAATTGTTTTGAGTGCAAATTGTTTTTAGCATATTTACCAGCAGGTAGGAAGTTTTTTTTTACGCTCAGAAATGGCAACATCAAACACAAGCTTAACTAATCCTCAAATACCTCAGTTTAATGGCAAAAATTATGATTATTGGGCTATTACAATGAAGGCCATGTTTTCTTCTCAAGACATTTGGGATTTGGTGGAGAATGGTTTTCAAGAACCAGCAGATGCAGCAACATACAATGCCTTATCTCAACAAGAAAAATATTTGTTAAGGGACAACAGGAAGAAGGATTCAAAAACCCTATTTTATATTTTCCAAGCAGATCATGAAAGTAATTTTCGAAGGGTTGCAGAAGCAACGAAGTCCAAGAAAGTATGGACACCCTTCAGACAGCCTACAAGGCATGGAAAAAGTCAAGACAACAAAGCTGCAAATGTTGAGGAGAGATTTTGAAACAATTTGTATGAAAGATTCTAAGAATATAGACTCTTTTTTTACACATGTAAGTGGGTTGGTTACACAAATCAGGTCTCATGGTGAGACACTTGAGGAAATAAGAATAGTTGAGAAAGTTTTGAGAAGTTTTCCAGCAAGGTTTGAGGCCATTGTTGTGACCATAGAAGAGACAAAGGATCTCTCACAGTTCTCAGTGGATGAGCTTAATGCATCGCTGATTTCTCATGAACGTACACTGAATAGAGTAGCAAGCTCCTCATTAGATCATGACTTCAAGACACATGTATCATTTGGTCAAGGTCGAGGCAGAGGAAGATCATATGCTAGAGGAAGAGGAAGAAGCCCACACAAAGGTGGAAGAAGCAGCCCTTCAAACTCAAATGGAAGAGGCGAAAATCAAAATCCAAGTCAAGGCATAAGCCAAAATCAATCACAAGGTTAGAGGTATGATAAATCTCAAGTTCAATGTCATTACTGTAAGAAGTATGGTCATTATGCAAATGAATGTAGAAAGAAGCAATATGACATTAGTAACAAACCAAGTGTAAATTTCACAAGAGAAAATCAGAACCATGATACCATGTTTTTAGCTTGTAATGTAGCACAAGAAAAACAGAGTGATATATGGTATCTAGATTCAGAGTGTAGCAACCACATGTCAGGAAACGTAGAAATGTTTGCTTATCTAGATGAAAGTGTGAAATCTGAAGTGACATTATGGACTGATAGCAAAGTCTCTGTCATGGGTAAAGGAAGAGTTAATATCCTAACAAGGAAGGGGGAGAAGAAATACATCTCAGATGTTTACTTTGTCCTCAGTCTAAAACATAACCTCATGAGTGTTGGATAGCTCATGCAAAAAGGCTACAATGTCTTCTTCAAAAATGATGTGTGCACAATTTTGGATAGGCCTCCAAGTAGACAGCTAATTGAAAAGGTTCAGATGACAAACAATAGAATGTTTCCCATAAAAATAATATCAGATTTTCAAAAAGAAGTTGCATAAGCACAACTATCTATGGACTCACAAGAAGATGGAAGAAAAGAGGCAGTTGTCACACAAGTAAACTTTCAAGCAGAGGTAAAAGATGAAAATTGGTTATGGAACGTGAGTTTTCGACATCTCAGCTTTGGAGGTTTGAATTTACTGCATAAGAAAGAGATGGTGAACGGTTTACCACTCATAGGAAAACCAGACAACATATGTGAAGGATGTATCTTGGGCAAGCAACATAGAGAGACATTTCCAATAGGAAAGTCAGTGACGACAAAGGAACCTTTGGATATTGTCCACTCAAATTTATGTGGACCAATGCAGACACCATCAATTGGAGGCAGCCACTATGTATTGACCTTCATAGATGACTACACAAGGAAGACATGGGTCTATCTCCTAAAATAGAAAAATGAAGTGTTTGAGTGCTTTTGCCAATACAAGGCTCTTGTTGAGAAGCAAAGTGGACTACGTCAAAGTCCTCAAGACTGATAGAGGTGGCGAATATATCTCAAATGACTTCCTTCGATTTTGTAGGGAGCATGGAATTCAAAAGCAATTTACAACAAGATATACACCGCAGCAAAATGGTGTGGCAGAAAGAAAGAATATGACCATTATGGAAATGGAAAGGAGTATGTTGAAGGCAAATCATTTTTCAAATGATTATTGGGCTGAAGTTGTCGCATTTCCAATGTATATCTTCAATAGATGTCCAACCAAAAGCATCCAGAACATAGTTCCTGAAGAAGCATGGAGTGGAAGAAAGCATAGTGTCACTCACATGAGAGTTTTTGGATGTGTGGCTTATGCACATGTCCCGGATGAGTTGAGAAAAAAGTTGGACAACAAGGGGGAGAAATGCATATTTGTTGGATACAGTGATAAATCCAAGGCATACAAACTCTACAATCCATTAACCAAGAAAGTCATAATCAGCAAATATGTGCAGCTTATAGAAGAGGAAGCATGGGATGGAAGTTTAGAAAATACAGTCAATGTCAAAGCATGCATACCACATGAGGACAAAGAGGAATTAACAACAACAAGTAATTCCTCAACAGTGAATCCCTCTACTCCTATTCAAGCGCATCAAAGCAGGTAGCAAGCAATGCCATCAACAAATAATAGGACAGTTTCGTGCAGACAAGCAAGTTCTTCTCTGAGCACACCATGAAGCGTGACACTAAGTGACATGTCAAACCCATCTTCAGCAAGCACAAGAAGGCCAAAATTCAGAAATTTGAATGAAATTAATGAGCAAGATGAAGTTGATAGTAGAGCAGGTCTGAATTCCTTATTTGCATTATTTTGTCATGTAAATGACCCAATCCATTTTGAAGATGCAGTCAAAGAAGAAAAATGGGTAGCGGCAATGGAGGAAAATATAGAAGCAATAGAAAGGAATGACACATGGGAGTTAGTAAGCCTTCTGAAAGGAAAAAATGTCATTGGAGTGAAGTGGGTCTATAAGACCAAAAGAAACATTGAGGGAAAGATCGAAAGGCACAAAGCAAACATATTTGTCAAAGGATAGAAGCAACAGCATGGAAGAGATTACACAGAGGCATTCACACTAGTCGAATAGATGGAGACAATGTGTGTAGTTGTGGTGATTGCCGTGCAACAAAAATGGAGAGTGTATCAAATGGATGTAAAATCAACATTATTGAATGGAGTTTTGAAAGAAGAAATGTATGTCACGCAACTGCCTGGTTATGAGATTGAAGGCCAAGAAGACAAAGTATATCAGTTGAGGAAAGCTCTTTATGGGTTGAAGCAAGCACCACACGCATGGTACAAAAGGATAAATGCTTACTTATTGGACTGAAACTACTCTCTACATCAAAGAGAGCGAAGGTAAGATTCTCATTGTTGTCTTATATGTAGATGATTTGATTTTACAGGCAGTGATGATTTCCTCATCATTGATTTCAAACAAGTCATGAAGAGTGAATTTCAAATGACTAACTTGGGATTGTTAAAATATTTTTTGGGAATTGAAATGAAGCAAACAGAAAATGGAATTTTTATCTCTCAAGCAAAGTATGTGGGAAAATTTTTGGAGAGGTTTAAAATGCAGAATAACAAGTCTGCACCAACTCCAACTGTCATAAGCTTGAAGTTGAGCAAAGAAGATTGCAGCAACAATGTCAATCCGACATTATACAAAAGCATGATAGGAAGCTTGATGTATTTGACCACCACTAGGCTGAATATAATGTATGCAGTAAGTCTGATTTCAAGGTTCATGGAGACACCAAAGGAGACACATTGGAAAGCAACGAAAATGATTCTAAGGTATGTCAATGGGAAAAAACAGTATGGCATTTTGTACACAGCAACAAGTGATTTCAGGCTAGTTGGTTACACTAACAGTGATTGGGTAAGGAGTGTCGATGACAAAAAGAGCATGTCAGAATATGTTTTTCATTTGGGCTCTGGAGCCATTTCATGGTACTCCAAGAAACAGCCAATAGTGTTACTATCAACAATAGAAGTTGAATATGTCGTAGCAACAACAGCAGTGTGTCAGGTAGTTTGGATGAGAAGGATGTTGAGGGATTTTCGTCATGACCAAGAGGGAGCGACAACTATTTTCTGGGACAACATCTCAGCAATTGCATTGTAAAAGAATTTTGTCTTCCACAAGAGGACCAAGCATATTGATGCTAAATATCATTTTATTAGAGAGTTGATTAACAATGATGAAATTGTGTTGCAACACTGTAGGTCACACGAACAATTTGCTGACATCTTCACAAAGCCATTGGCATGTGAAAGTTTTGTTTATCTTAGAAACTATTTGGGAATTGTCAATGGCGGCAATTGTGATTAATGGAGAGTTTTTTAAGTAATAATCCCAACCATCACAATAAACAACCTGACAGCAGCCATAATTGTTAGAAGTATTTTTGCAGGTTGCGTCTTTGTTTGAAGAAGGAAGGACTGAAGCTAACTGTGAACCATTTTGAAACGCAACAAGGAATTTAAAGTAGTTAATGTACTTTGGTAAATAGATATGGGAAAGCATTCATTCAACGACTATTGCCCACACTCCAGAAACACCTGCGCGATTCTGATCACACTCAACAACAACATCATATTAATTATTTTTGGTATGTCATGAATTAAATGTAAAATTGTATGTTGAGTTAAATATGAATTTAAAATTCATTTTCATTGGTTAGAGAGTAAGTGAGTTGGAGAGAAAGAGAGTGCAAGTCTTTAAGGAGAAAATGGTGGAGCAATTTTGGTGGGCATGTGAAAAGAACAGTTACTATGTTTTACTGTATGTTATTCTGCGTGAATGTAAATCAGTATAAACCTTAGTTTTTACTTGGTGAATGAGCCGCAATCTCATGTGAATGTATTTGCAATATTTAGAAATTAATCCTAAGTTTTATTTGTGATGCTTCAATATTTTACTTTGTTTTTTTCCATAAGCGAATTTTGTGTATTTATTAAGTCTTTGCAATAGCTCCGCGAAAATTATCTCCGCTAAAATTTTCTTCGATTTTTAACACTTGACATGCATACTATGACTTCCACTTGTTTCAATTTTTTTGGCAAGTTGCCACCTGGTTTGTATATTTTTGCTTCTATGTTCAACACGATAGGTTAAAGAACTAGACAAACATTTCCAAAGAAAGTTTTGAATAAACTTACACAGCTTATGGGCTTGGGCTCTGGATATCGTTATATATTGGAATTAATTATTATTGAGTGAATAGGAGTTTTGTATATGATTGACCGTGTTAAATATATTTATAACTATAATATTTCTATTGAGTGAATAGGAGTTTTGTATATGACTGACACTGTTAAATATATTTATAACTATAATATTGTTGCAGGCAATAACAAGGCAGGAAAAGAAGGCGGCAAGGAAAGACTAGCATTCACCACTGCCATGATCTTCCATGATGGAAAAATTGATGTCTTCCCCAAACATATGATTTCTATCAACATCAACATGTACAGTGTTTTCATCTGTGCCATGCTATCTAAATCCTCTGGTTCGGTTATGGAACGCTAACCCTCTGATTCGGTTATGGAACACTAACCTTGGGGTTATGGAACACTAACCTCCAAAGATGAGAAATTATTTTGAAGGGGAGCCAATAAGGAGGATGAAAGTTTGTACAATCCCCATTGTTCTTGCGGAAATTCATTTCTTCAGTTCATTTTCCCACATGGGTAGTCATAGTCCTCGTCTATGTGGTATACTCGTAGATTGCAATAATATCTGGTGATGGCATTAATCACATAAATTTTGTTGGTGAATAGTCTCTAACTCATTGCATGCAGAGGCTAAAGAGGAGCAGAAGAGGCTAAAGAGGAGTAGAAGAAGAAGAATACTAGCAAAACAATCAGTGAGAAAAACTCAGAAATTGAGAGACTAAAGGAACAATCGCAGGTCCCCAAATCCTTTCACCTTTTTTTCCCTCTTAAATTGAGTGTACTAAAATATTGTCCTAAACAATACAGTCATTCATAATATTGCAAATAGAAATTGGCGCGGAGTAGAAAGCCCATATTTTCACCAAATTTTCAACCATAAATTCTATGGATGAGAGTTATATTACATTCAGGAACACAAAGTGTCTCTTTAAGATTTCTGAGAAAACACTAAGCTATCTAAAATAAACGGTGTTCTGAAAAGAAAAAATACAAAAGTTTACAAAGAGGTTAACATTAACCTGGAGAAGGGATTTGTTTGGGCTAAATCATGGGGTCTATGTACCGAATAGAAGAAACAGTGCCATGAACCTTCTGAATAAATGGTTCCATGAACCTTCTGAAATATTCCTTCGTCTCGAATGCCATCTTCAAACATATGTGGGAAGCCCACTGCAAGCTTGCTCGCTAAAATTCTAATCCAAGAGGCCAGAGGCCATTAACGTCACAGAAATAACTAATGATGAAATTTCAAGTGGTTTAGGGTAGATAAAATTTGCAGCTTTATATTACCGCTACGTGTAACACATGCACATATCATTTTATATTACTCTAGTCACCAAGAAAGCTTATGAGCATAAAATTACATGTTATTTGATTATGGCTACGAGTAACACATGCACATATTGGGCTATATTTTTATAGGCCAACTCGTCCAAATGGCCTACATTTATCTTTATAAGAGACGGTTGTAGTGATTCTATTTCTTTTAAAAGAGAAACAACTCCCTTGATGTCATCTTATAACAAAATGGAATTGAATGTTCCATACATGTACATTTGTTTTTGCTTGAGGAGATAATTCTTTTTGACACTGCAAAGATAATGTTTTTTTGGGTCTTTTATATCATTTTCTTGTCTAATGAATATAAAGAATATTGGCGTTTGCAATCCTCTTATATACTTTGATGTCTCGTTGTGCATTTGGCTTCACAATTCTGCCATATAGTTATTTTCCTTCCATCTTATTTAACGGTGATTCCACCTTATTTTCCTTCCATCTTATTTAATGGTGATTCCACCTTATTTTCCTTCCATCTTATTTAACATCGATTCTACCTTATTTTCCTTCCATCTTATTTTACGGTGATTTCACCTTGGTTTTAATTTCAATGGATGCTTCTCTCTATTATAGTAGCCTGCCAAATAACATATAACACTACATATCAGGTGCTATATTTTTTCTATTTCCCAAAAAAGCGATTCTAATTTCAGTTTCATGTCTTCTTAATATTTCCTACTTACTCATTTTAGTAATGATAAATTTAAAATCATGTCCACTTAATTAATATTGCCTACTTATTTTAGTAATGATAAATTTAAAAATAGCTTTAGCCAATGACCTTTAGGAATCCAGTGTTCTTATAGTAGGAATACTTATGTCTAGTTCCATTGAAGGGTAACCTCATAACTTCATGTTCTGTTCTATGAAAATTTTTTTGATGGATAGAACACTATCATTCTGGAGACCACATAAGAGCATTGATCTACCGCAACCCTCTAGTTATTCTGTTGAAGATTCTGACATAGAGCCTAAAATGTATTGAACATTATCATTCTGGAGGGAACACAAGAGAATGGACCTACCGCAGCCCCTAGCTATTCTGTTGAATATTCTGACATGGACCCTAAAATGTATTCAACACTATCATTCCGGAGGCCACACAAGAGCATGGATCTACTGCAGCCCCCTAGCTATTCTGTTGAAGATTCTGACATGGACCCTAAAATGTATTTTCTCGTGGCAGGCAGGTTCACTATTGCTCCTCCGTCGGTATGAGAGTTTTGCAGTCAAACAATAAATTTTGCCCTCAGATCTAAGTTTATGATGATAATAATCTGGAAGAAAATATATAATATTTTTGACATATTTAAATAACAAAGTCCATGATGATAATAATCTTGAAGAAAATATATAATATTTTTGACATATTTAAATAACAAAATCCAGGAAATGATAAGAAGACATGTGCGACACAAATTATATTTCTAACAAAATTAGAGAACTCCAAGAGTAAATTATGTCCTCATATCTAAGTTCATTTATAATAATCTAAAATAAAACATATAATTCCTTTCATATTTTTGTTGGCTTGTTGGGCCCTCAGCTAGGTTCAGAGGTGATTTAGCCAAACAAATCCCAGTACTACTGGCCCTTTTGGCAACAGTATGCGGAGCGCGGATTGAGGTCTCACCTGAAGTAGTATGGGAGGGTGCTAGAACTAGGTTTCTGCACCCTAGAGAGGTTTGATGAGTTCAAGTGGTCTGCGGTTCGACCTTGTGTGCACGTCGCTATGCGCACTTACCCGTACCTCGCAACCTGAGATGCTACCTTCGCGCAACCTTACTCAACAGCCGAACACTGTTATTACCCAAGTCCTTACTAGTAATCCAATATTAGTTGATTAACATAGCTTATTTGTATGCTTTCAGTTATACTTAACAACATTCACAATTCATACAAGTGCACACTGTAAATAAACAGTGTAATTGCAATTCATATCCAACAGATAATAACCCAAGAATAGACACACGGAATTAAGATAAAAGGTCTCTTTATTATTCTCTTCCTTTGGTTATAGACTCAAATCCACCTTGTGCACTCAGCTACAGGGGTCCATGCACTCAGCTGCGGAATATACTAGGCCTCTGCGCACTCAGCTGCAGAGACTTTTCCTACTCTTTGACCCAAGACACCCTTAGACTTGTTTCTTCTACTTCGCTATCTCATGCTTTCTTCCATTCGATCAATGTCTCTTTACCACTTCAAGCCTTGCTCTATTTATGCAATCCCATGGTCCGTGAACCATGGGTAGGCAGACATTACATTCAAAACTAGGGCGGACAACCCTATGACTCTAACAAACATTTCGCGTCTGCAATTCACGAAGCTTTACAACAATATCAACTCAAAGCTTGGGCTTTTAGCCCCAAAACATGCCTCAGGGGGATTCCATGCCCAACAGGCCCCCAACACAAACATCGTGAATCCCCCTCGAGTCACTCTGTCGGCACGGTGATATTGGTGCAGAGTCCATCCAACTGGTCTTGAATGCTATTGATGTGTGCAGCACACTGAGCTGCTGCTAACTGAACCTGCTGCATCCGTTCTTTTGAGACCTCTATGTCTAGTGTGCTTCCCTGCATCTATGCGTGCATCCCCTATATGTGCACGAGATTTCCTTCGCTATTTTCCATGCTCGTGAAGGCCTTGTCAATCCATGGTTGAACGCATGCTTTGAGAACTGCCTCCTTGTGTCCTGCAACATCCACCTACTCCTTTAGTGCCTTAGCTTGCTGCATCCTCGCAACCCAATGAGTGAGGATGACTATCTGCATAGTTCCTTGAACATTGTCATATTGCTGCTGGAGTTCTCACACCTCTGTCTCTAGGAGCTGGATGTTGGGGTCCTCCTACAAAGTCATGAGGACCTCCAATGTTTGTTCCAACATGCCGTTACAGTCTCGCACTGCACCCCCAATTGCTTCCAACCCTACTGTGATAGTGCTAGCGCACTGTTCTTTGACTTCTGGGGGAGCGGAAGACTACGCCTTCAACCACAGCTTGGCAATCTGAAGATTCAGCTCTTGCTGAACCTTTTTCATTTCTTCCCTGGCCTCGCAGATTCTTGTTACCAGGTTGTGGATCCACACATCTGTCAGTAGATATGTTGGGATGGCTAGCTCCGAGACGCGTCGGCAAGCATCATCTACCACCTGCATCAAATGTTGATTTTGCGACACCAATTTGTCGCGCTGCAAGCTAAGATGCTCCATGTTTATCTTTTGCTTGCTGAGAACTTGGATTTTGTTGCTCTCCCTAGCACATAGCTCTATCGTTATCCCATCCTATAGCTAATACAACATCTCTCACAGAAGGGCAACCAAATTAAGGCCAAGGCCTTTCAACATGTTAACCAAAAATCTATCGGTCACATTTGTTGTGACTAGGGCCCCTTCCAACAACACTACTGCGTTTTCCATCTGTGCGCGTAGCATCTGCTCTGCTGTGGAGGATATTGCTGCGAGGTGGGTAGAAAGAGTACCCACTTGAGGGGGCCACACCTGTAACTCCTACAGCTATGCCCTAAGGGTCGCCAACACAGTCTGGTGCTCCTACATAAACTCCTGAAACGCTTCATTTGTGACATTGCGGACCGTCTCGCCGATGTCATGGAGATCACCTTCAGTTAAGGTGATCGAGTCAATGGCCAAATTTGAGGCCTTGACCTTCTTCCTTGGTCCTGCTCTCTCTATGCGTGGGTGCTTTAACTGGGTGGACACAGCCCTTGGGTCCACGCTCCCCTGTATTGGTTCAGTTTCTTCTACCTCCTGCCCCTCTGAGGACGTTGCTTGGTCCTCATCCACCTTCGTTGTTGCTTCTTCTACCACCTGTGCTATTGCTACTATGTCTGCAGCCTTTTTCGGTTCTGCAGCTTTCTTTGTTGCTTCCCATGCTGCCCTTTCCTTAGCTACTATTGTTTCCTTCCGTCTTTTCTCTGCCAATTGAGTGATGCACAGTTTGGCATCATCCTTTTTCTTCTGTGTTGCCACCTTCTCCAGTTTTCTCAGATCTGATGCGTTCCATTTGGGAGGCCATGTCTCCAAGATAGTAAAAATTGCATCATTAGTGGCTACAAAAGGTAGCTTCATCCACTACTTCGCTGGATCCTTTCATGCCTTTTGTATATCAACTTTGAAGTCTGAAAAACTCTGCAAAGTATTGTACACCGTGGGTAACAGGTGCAACTTTTGGTTGATCCACATCCAAATGCAAAGTATTGTACACCGTGGGTAACAGTTGCAACTTTGAAGTCTGAAAAACTCTGCAAAGTATTGTACACCGTGGGTAACAAGTGCAACTTTTGGTTGATCCACATCCAAATGTTCATGTCCATGAGTACCCAGAAGATTTTGGTGTCGCGTATCCATTTTCTGTCCTTGGTGGCACATGACGAAGCGTACTTGCGACCTCCGCTAATTCTTTGTCAATGTTGGGGAATTGAGTGTCCTCCAGCAATTCTCCCGCTACGAGCAATATGGATAATAGCAACCATGAATAGTGGAATGTTTTACCCTACTCCTAGGCTTCGCGACAGTTCTTCAAAAATTCTTCGCAGAGGAATTCGAACCAGTTGAACTGGACCCCCTCTGTGCACTGCTTATTCAGTGCGATAACCGGTGTTGGTACCTCATCAACACAACACTTCCTCATAACTTTTCCAGCCAGGATTTGGGTTGCTACGCAAAACCCTTTTTCCTTGATACTGGAGATGGCCTAGCCCCTCTTCTTCTTCCCCAGCTTATATTTTTCCTTCATGGCTTTTGCAAGGGCCAAATCACTGCCCTTTCCTTCTGCTATGGTCACCGGGTCCCTTCCTTTGAAGGGGAGCTGAGAGATGTGGTGAATTAGGTATGCTGTGATGGGATAGGCTCATCTAACCATAGATACCCATCATGCACCGCGCAGAGTAGCTTCCTAATGATGAAGATGGTGATTGTCATGCGTTGGAAGTGTGGTAACCAAAGTAAGTTAAGCAACCTGGCCTTTTCCACACCACAGAACCACTTCCGCGGCTCTAGCATTGTCACCACCCCTATAGTGTTCTGCTTCATTAGATTCTCGGTCTCCAAATGAGGGAACTTCTCGTGGTTAGCGAGGTCCCAGTCTTTGAAATTCATGGTTGGCACGTAGCCCAGGTGTGTGCCTTCAAACACGATGTTGTCTGGGAGGAGCGGGGTCTGGAACAGACTCTTGGTTTCATCTAGATCCTTTGGCGCTTTAGTCTTTCCTTTCCGCGGAGGGACATATGCAGGTAGTTTTGTTGTAGAGCGTGTAGGTTGGATATCCTCCTCCATGTCTTCTTCTTCTTCCTCTACAGTGATCAGGGTCTGCAAGTCTTCTTCTTCCTCATCCATTTCTACTGTGATAGCTTTCCCCTTGTCTGCCATGGATAGTTTGCTACGCAGCATGTTGCTAGGGGACACGCGTACTCGACCCATTGCCTATTTATCCTTCTTGGGCCTTGGCATTCGTGGTGATTTGGGGATTTTTGTCACAACCCCGGTACCTTTTGGAACATCCGCCACCATTTGGGTCTATGCGGCCTCACCAACGGTTACCTCTTCAATTCCCAAACCATCCTTAGTGGTCGTCATCGTATCTAGGCTATATTCTATCACTCACGAACATAGGGGCTCAATTATAGCTTGACTCTCAATGGTCAGTGCTCTGCTCAAACGCTCAACTCTCAAATGACCAAGTGTTGTTCGTTGGCCAACCCTTTGTGTTTTATAGTGCCTTTTGAATTTGAATTCAACCGTTACCCCCAATTTTGGGCCATTAATGCTTTCTTAGCTACAGATTTTCCCAAATCTTGCCCATAAATTGTGTCTTGAATGCCCGTCGCCCACTCAATTTGGCCTCAAGTCACACATCCCATCATGAATAGTGACCTCAGCGGTCACTTCCCAGCCAACCTGTGTGACAATGCAGAGGTACATGGTCACGAACCTTGTGACATTTTGTTTCTGTGCATCTCCCATATCGCGCAACTCCCAGGCAGAATAGTTTATAGTCCTGTGCTCCCTTTCAACTACCTAGAGCACTAAGACTGTTCTTCCTATAGCTAGTCAGGTGGTTGCACCACCCATGCAGGGCTCCATCCCGTCTTCCACCATGGTGCATGGAGAATCCCTAACTTCCATTGTTGTGATCGGCATCGCACACTTTACTACTTGCAACGTACTACCCTCATCACTATGTTTGGCAATATGCAGTCCAAGCCAAGGTAGTAGACTAACGAGTTCACTACGATAGTCCTCTAGCTTGTTAGTATGATTGTATGCACCTTACCTTACCATCCTCGATTTTTCGACGAGAAATGCTTCCTTTATATCGTCTTCCAGCTTCTTGACCTTCGTGTCTATCAAAGCGCTTTTCTCCCTTAGCCGTACCCGATCTTTTTCAAGTTCGCAAAGTCTAAAGTTTCCCTGTTGGATTTCTTCCTCGAGTCTTATGCGTTCTGCTTCTCACGGCCGTGTGATTCCTTCATTCCGAGTTCGTGAACCAGTGTATCTATGGGTGTTGTTATATGCGGACTCGACTTCATATGCTCCATAGGGATTATAGCCCCTGCTTCATACTTCAGCCTCAGAAGTGGTCTTACGGTTAAGATTTTACACATGGTCCCATAGGCCCATAGAACTGCTGGTACTCACATGTCCTAGTGAGTGCATCTCACATGGTGGACCGTGTTGAGCACTTCGCATGCCTTGTCAACGGCTTCCCTGTGTATGATCTTTGGCACACTTGGTCTTATCATACTTCATCGTTTGTGCCCTCGTCTTGCCCACTCCTACTTGTTGTTCGTGTTTCTAATCGTGAGGACGGTGGGCATTCATGTAGGTTGTGTACCACACACCTGTACCCATCTAGAGAGGTGGGTGCGTTGGTTGTTTTGTCCATCATACCTATCTTCCATCCGCAACTAAGCTTTTCTGAACCATATAAGCATCACCCTTCTACATTTGCGCCAATCCTTAAACTACTGCTAACGCGTACCCCACCACCATGCGACTGTAGAGCATCGTGCGCATTTCAGAGCATCGAACCACTGTTGTTCTAGTACTTCGCTTTCAAATTTGTTCAAGAAATCATCTACCACTATCAACCCATCATACATAGGCAGATCCCTTGCCTCTTTTTCTACACAGCGTAGTGACCTTATCATCATGTTGCAATTCAACATGGTTACCTCATGTAACCGGTTCTGCCATCGTTCTATTTCTTTGTCCGAATCCAAAGTGTAGGAGCTTTCGCGCTCCCACGAGATCCTATCATCCACTGTTGGATTCACCCAATCCTGCTCCTGTGCGGTTATCTTGTAGATACAGTCAAGATTGTCATCACTGTCATCGTCGCGCACCAGCTTTGTGTAGCGCGATCCTTCCACAAGGTCTAGCGATACCACTACACGTAGTGACTTTTTCTCAAAAACCATTTTGCACTTATTCAGATTTATTACTCCATTCATATCAGTGGCCCAATCTATTCCCAGTAGCAAAAGGTATGGATTGCTATCATCAACAATATTTATCACTTCGAAGTCTACAAGCACGCTCACACTTTCAATATCCACCGTCACTCTCTACAATCTTCCCATGGGTAGGATCTTTTGTTAGTTCGCCATTCACAATTGAATAGGAGACCACTATAATGTGACCCTGCCCATGCACTCCCATGTCTATTTTGGCATTACATTCGCATCCGATCCTAGATCCAGAATTACTTGATCCATTTCATACTCCGCGATTTGCACAGTTAATCTCATTTCCCTTCATGTTCACGATGTGTGCTTTCTAAGCTTCTAGACTACACGTAGTTCTCTGACCTCATGCACCTAGTGATAAGTTCTTGCAATCCTTTCATAACCTTGCTGTCGTGCAACAACTTCATGCATGTCTCCAGGAAGTTAGTGAGCATTGAAGGATCCATCTCCAGTTCTAGTTGATCCTTACTACCAGAAGTGGAGGCCTCCATGAAGCTCTTATTAGCTTCCATGAATGTCTCCTTTGCGCACTCCAAATCAAATTCAGGTTCCTTTGTGGGAGCCTTGCGAACCCACACACTTTCTTTAGGCTGCTCGCCTTTGTCATCTCCTATCGTGATACCGCTTTGGAGCACAATTTTTACATTTGGGTCCTCTTCGCGCAGCTCAGACCTCATCATTTGTAGGTTCTGAGTCGGGGGAGGTTGGAGTATTCCTTTATTGCGCAACCTCGCTACCAGTGTAGGGCAGTACTCCATCTCATGACCAAACTGAGTACAACATAAACATGATGCTCTTGTCGAATTTGTACAATCGCAGGCAAATGCCCTAGCCGTCCACACTTCTAACAAATCAGTTTTCCGTGACCCATTCCTGGTCCCCTTCCACCTCGACATCGTCCGTGCCTTTGAAATCATGTTAGGGTCCTACCCTAACCCCCTTATTTATGTAATAGGATCGAGTCATAGTTATAGTTAAGTAAAGAGTCAATAAAGCCCATATTAATAATTGTAAGTGGTTAACCCGCAATTAATGAAGGGACAACAGTTAGTTGCAAATGGGCCATGGTATTAGATAGACGGTATTAATAAGAACCGTGGTATTGCCCCATGGTATTGCATGTATGAATCCTATATAAAGGATAGAGACTCCCCTCGAGGAGCATCATGTCTTATTTTGTAATTGAGCTTAGCTTATTGGAGGTTGCCCCCTCGAAGAGGCAAATGAACATTGCTTTCTGAATAATAAAATACTTGCTGTTATTTCTCATTGTTCTATGTTTTGGGTATATTTCTTCACATATTTGTTATTCTGGTATCGTCTTGCAGGTTAAGATCATAACAAGTGGTATCAGAGCGCTTTCCAGGGCCGGTGGGATCTCCAATTTTTAGCAAAAAAAGTTTTGGCTCGAGATGTCTTCCAGCATCTTTAAACCACGTGATTTGTCATTAAGCGCATAAACCTGCGAATTTGGGGAGGCATGCATGTAGGAAATACAAGAGGTGGTCACTCTTGTTGGACTCCCTTGTAACCCCTGTGGGTACCTGGTGGGGCCCAGTATTGTAGCAATAATGCTACAACTCCTGGGGCTTCCTATCTCTAATTTTATCAACCCGGTAGTTCGTACAAACTTGGAAGCGACGGTGCTGTATGCACAAGTACTAGCTCTTGTCGCAGTTGTCACTTGGTCAGCTGGCACAAGTCCGCTAGGGCTCAAGCCAACTTCTATATGTTCTCAGAAGAAGCTTTCTAAATGATGGACGAAGGCTATCTCAAGGAGATTAATCTATTTTGCAAAAATGAACTGAAAGTCAACCAAAGCATGGAAACCCTAGTAAACCCTAATCTGACTAGTTTAACCTCTATGATGCAATAGTGAGAGTGCAAATGTCTAAAAATGATGCCATTACTTCTAGTGATGTGAAATGCATGAACTCAAACTACTTCCATGAAAAAGAACATTGTTTTTGTATTGTTGCTTAAGTGGTTGGAGTGATTACGATTTTGTTTCTTATTAGGGTTTGGCTGTGCAGAGGTGGTGTGAAGGGAGAGAAAGCTTGGGAAAGGTCAGGCGGGCTAGGAGAGGTCCCAGAGGGTCCCTAGCATCAGTCCGCAGAAGTCTACAACGTTCAGGTGCTCGGAAACCAAGTTTGCAGGCTTCTACAGGATGTCTGCAGGGGATCCTACAGGAAACTAAGGAATTCTACAGGAAGTCTGCTACCTTCTACATGATGTCCTACCGTGGGAGTTTTGGGTGATGGTGAAGTGATGGAGCGGTATGGGTGGATAGGTAAGGTGGAGATGGAGCTTGTGATGGCTCAGGGACAGAGGAATAATATGGAGAGAGAGTGCACGGAGTTGGTTGGTGAATAGAAGGATGGAAACAACGAAAGGTCAAAAAATGAAGCTACGTGGCAATGGAAGAGTTGGAAGGTGAACGGGCTGAACAGAGGTCGAGGAGGTGGCTTGAGGCGAGGTTAAGAAGAAGAAGAAGGAAGTGGAATGATACTGAGCAGTGTAAATAAAACAAATTGCTTATGTCTTGCACCAAAACGAGAATCCATTAACCTGTGCTACCTGTGCTATTAAACCAATGAACAGCAATGTAAATCATGAAGAAAAGTCGTGCATGGAGGTAGAATGAAGAAGTATGGCTCTACAAAATGCATGGAAGGATCCACGATTAAAACGACTGTGTTGCAGCTTGCATAAAAGTGGAAAAAGACTGCGTTTTTTGGTGGTTGGTATAGACTGCACCCCAATCCCTAAACAGAGATGGCAGTGAAGGCACTAACAATCTTTTCTTGGAGCTCCAGTGAATTACAAACCTCCTATTCTAATCTAAGCAACTGAAAGTGATTTAACCATAAGCTAATCCTACTCAATCTCATTAAAGAAATCAAATGAGCAGACTGTGTTCTTGAAATGCATATCAAACAAGGAAACAAAGTGCTGGAAAGAAAGGAAAATAACACTACAATAAGAGGAGATCTATTGCTCTCAGGTTGGGCCCTAACCTGAGAGCTATAGCTCCCTTAAAAGCTCAGAATTAGATCCAAATCTGCTCGCCTTTATTCATAATCAAAAGTCTAATGTCATGCCAAAACTGGCTTACAAAAACAAACACCGAGCTGTGCTCAGAAATTACAATATCAGTCCAAAAGTTCAAAAAGCTCCTAACAAAGGCTACGGCCTTCATATTTATACACAATGAAGATCAAGCTGGCTTCCTCCATTCGTGGAGCTTGGCTGTCCAACTGAAAGTCAAACTGCTGTAAACTGTTGATCCTATAGAACATGTTGGCTGCCTTTAAGCTCGGTGGGGAGAGTTGTTGGAGCTCAGAGTTAAGGTGAAAATCACGAGGAAGGTCATCAAGACTGTGGACAACCTCCCTATGAACCCGCAATGTCACCTTTGTTGTCTCCTTGTCTCCATTTGCGTGGTCCTTTGCTCTCTTTAATGCCAAAAACCTGAAATCATCATGTATTAGCCACATAGATATACTGTCTGCCCTTCTTCCTACAAACAACACGAATATACTAAGAAATGAATGCATAAGTGATAAAAGATGAATGGTTGAGCAAGGTAAGTAGGCCAATATGAGCCCAAATTGTACCAAAAATTGGGGCTCATCATCACCCCCCAGCTAAAATATTTGCTCATCCTTGAGCAACTTTGCTCCAGCTCCTTGTCCTTGGCCGAGAACTAGGGCCCGGAGCATGCTCTTCCTTTCCTGTTCTTGGTGGCCCTGCCTCTTCTGCCCCTGGCGGTGACGAGGGTGGCGCTTCCTCCCCTTTTCCTGTTTCCTTGAGCTGGGCTTCGGAAGCCGATTGGCCTATCCTTCGTGTCCAGGAAGTTATTTTTGGGCTTCCCCTCTCGGGGGTGGCCGATGTTTTAGAGGGGGATCTTTCACTGGGTGAAGTAGGGACACCCCCTAAAATGGTTTGGCTGCTGGGTGGAGGCTGTGGCTTGCCCGTGTTTATTCTCTTACTTCTCCTGGCTTCAAAAGGTAGAGGGATCTCCCTCTCTCTCTTCTCCTTTGGCTTTGGAGGTGTGCTGAGGGCGGCCAGCGCAGCTGCTGCCTCCTTTTCGAGAATGCCAGCCTTCTCTTTCTTGCGTTTTGCTTTCTCAGGGCTCCCTGTAGAGGGCCCCTTCCTTTCTGATTCCGGGCTTCCTGTAGAAGGCCCTGCTTTACCCACTTTCGGGCCTTCTGTAGAAGACCCTTTCTTTACCAATTTTGGGCTTCCTGTAGAAGACCCTGTTTTAGCCACTCTCGGGCTTCCTGTAGAAGCCCCTGTTTTGGTAATTTTCGGGCTTCCTGTAGAAGCCTCTTTTTCAATGATTTTCGGGCTTCCTGTAGAAGCCCCTTTTGCCAATTTCGGGCTTCCTGTAGAAGCCCCTATCTCTGTTTTCGGGCTTCCTGTAGAAGCCTGTTTCTGCTTTCCTGTAGATACGGGTGTCACCACCTTTGCTTGCTTTGCTGCATGGGTTTTGCTTTTTGGTTTGGTTGCAAGTGCTGATGAGGTACTTGGGCTGATGTGGACCACCTCAGCTTTGTCCGTTCTGCTCTTCAACCTCTTTTCCCTTCCTGACAAGATGGGTGTGTCACCTTTTTCTTTGTGATCCTTTTTCTCATGCTTCTTCTTTTGTTCTTTCTTCTGCACTGTGGTCGGGGTCTTCTGGCCTGTTTCTTTCTTTCCCTCGGCCACTGCTTCTTTTTCCTCACTACTGGAGGAACCCGTTTCTTCAATCAGCATCCTTATGTCTCCATCTCTTGTCAAATTCCTGAATGATTCCCATGAGAGGGGAACCTTATATGAATGAAGCGCATCCTCCACAAGGAGTTTGATCAACCCATGGTGGGCTACCTGATCTGGTATGCCTTCTTTTAACTTTGTGGCACACTCAATTAGAGACTGTAACAGGAAATAAGGAATGCTCAGTTTCTCTTCTACAGGAAGATCAATCCGGTGCCTCAATTCGGTGAGCAACCGAAAGTGATACGCGTACACGATGCTAAAACGGCCTTCATAGGTTATATACTTCATGATTTGCAGGCTGACTTCATTCCATGGTGGCAGCAAGCTGGTTCTTCGCACCCCATTTTTGTCCTCCGAGAATTCCTCCTCAGGTGGAAAGAATTCTTTCTTGGCCTGCTGGCTCAACTTCCTTTCTTCCTTATCCCATGTAAAACCCATTGGAAGTTCAGTAATTTGACTGATATATTGCGGGGTGAGCTTGAGGCTTAGACCCCTGAAGTTTACTGTGGCCAATGTCTTGGATTTCGGCTTCAGAGCCTGCAAAAATTCTTTTGCCACTTCATCGTCGTAACCCTGCAATTTGTCACAAAAAGATATCCATTGAACCCGTGTGAAGAGCTCCACCACTTCCTAGTTTTCCCTTAACTTGGTTGAATCAGTGGGTTCTCGTCTAATAAACCCACTCGGCATGATAAAACAGTTTCCTTGACCAGAGGTGGTGATTGTGGAAGAAATTTGGTTTACTGAGACAGAGCGTAGAATGTCATGCACATAATCCACAAGACTTATCCCTGAGGAACTTAACACAGTTTAATTACTCGACATCCTGTAGAATGACAGTATAGGCACAGCAGACAACAATTTCACCGTTTTTCTATGACTAGACTGTGGACGACAATTCTACCACCTTTAATAACCAGTGCATGAAGAGTTCAGGGTTACCTTTTTAATTTGCCACCTTTTTACGTGAGGCACCCGCTTTCCTGTAGAAACTGCATTCCTGTAGGATGACAACGTTCCTGTAGAATGATAGCGTTCCTGTAGAATGCAGCGCGTGATTTTCGGGAAGACTGCAGTCGGTCTGCGCCTTGGGTGTGCTTCACAATCGTTCTGATAGCCAAAGGCTCGGCGTATCGAACTGCAGAAAGATCAGGATAACCGCTCGAGTTCAAAACGGTGATTGATATATGCATGAGTGCAATCTAGCCGATTAGATTTTGAATTCGACGGAATCCGTGGCGCGAGGGTGAGCTGTCCCCGCCAGACCGTTGGGTGACGTCATCCCATCATTCAACTACGCGTTCACTTGCTGCCGCATCAATTCCCGCAGATCTGCCGCCGCCTCTTCTGTTAAACTCATATTTTCGACGGGATTGCTCTCACGTGCGTGCTGCTATTCTTTTTGTCATGGCCGCCACCCACACATCCAACTAGATCATTAACTAGCCGACGTGGCCGGCCAAATGGCCATACGGCCGCTGAACCCATTCACCTTTACACTTTGTAATCAATCAAAGTAACATTCATGCAATCTGATGGAAGGAAGGGTCGAGACACTTACCTGCGCGGCTGCACACGATGTTTCGGTTCTTTGGACGCTGATGAGTCGATTTACCTGCTGCTGGCAAACTTACACAGGCCCGGAGGTCCATTTTCACAAGCTGCCGACGATGGATGGGATGCTTTAGTTGCATGCGCCCACGTTTCATTGCATATGGCCTGCGCTGTGAATGGTATCCACTCTAGCAGGCTTAACTGTTACAGGACTCCCGCAGGATGTCTTGGAACAGTTCTTCCTCCTTGGGTGCATGCTGCACGACGATGGATGACCTCACGATCACACTCCCGGAGCTTCTAGATGACTGGGATGCACATGGTGTGAGATCTCTAGCGTTTTTTCATTTACAATTTTCTTTTTCTCGAGACTCATCGATCTGCTTTGCTGGTGCAGGTAACTTTGTTGCATGTCGACAAGGATGGTGGAACAAGATAACAACAATGTGCAAGGGTGACAACAGTGGCTTGCATGCATCCAAACCGATCCTTAGCCGTTAGATCTCCTCATGAAATGAATTTTGGCCCGTTCTGAGCCTCTACAGGAAGTTTCCTGTAGAAATACAGAGCTTCCTGTAGAAAGGTTGCGTTCATGTAGAGAGTCTGCACCTTCCTGTAGAAAATCTGCATCTTCCTGTAGAAAATCTGCGTCTTCCTGTAGAAAATCTGTGTCTTCCTGTAGAAGACTCAAGCTGTAATAAAATTGCACATACCTTGGAGAAAATGAGTATTCTTGGAGGAGGTGCTGGTGAGGTGTCCTGACTGCATGATGAGGACCCTTGGCTTTGAGTTGAGAGGCTTCCTCTCCTCCATAGAACACCTGCATGCAATTTTACATAATGAATCTGCTGACCTTGTTTTTTCTTTTGTTTTTTTTTCTTTTTTCTTTTTTCTTTTTTTTTTTTTTTTTTTTTGAAAGATAACAGGGGCACCTCATTGAGGTTTTCACCCTTGCCATCTGCCTTAAGCGCCTCAAAGAGGTTTTCACTCAAGGATCTTTTTCCAATCTCCTTTTTTTTTTTTTTTGAAAAGACAATAGGGGCGCCTCAATGAGGTTTTCACCCCTACCACCTGCCTTGGGCACCTTAGAAAGGTTTTCACCCAAGGATCTTTATTATTTCTTTATTTATTTATTTATTTAGATCTTTTTTAGATTTTTCAGGGTATGCCCAAAGCAAGGGTAGAACCCTTCTCTATGACCAACACTACCTTCTCCATAGTTTTGATGAACTCTTGTCTTGAGAGAGGCTTCCTGTAGATCTTCAATCAATGCCCATTGACAAGCATGGGGATGGCTTCCTCATCAATGGTCCGAATAAGAACAGATCCATTGTCATGACATTTTTCCACTAAATATGGCCCTAGCCATCTGGTTCTCAGCTTCCCCTTGAAATCTTTGTATCTGGAGTCATACAACAAAGCCCAATCTCCCGGCTGAAATTGCTTGTCATGGAGATGTTGGTCATGCCACACCTTTCTCTGAAGTTGAACCACTTCTGAGTGAAGGAGGGCCTGCATTCGGTGCTCATCCAGGCCATTCAGCTACAATAACCTTTCTTGTTGTGCATGGCTGAGATCTAGATCTAGTTGAGCTGCCATCCTTAAAGTGTTGTATTCAAATTCAATGGACAACAAAGCTTTCTTCCCATAGACCAGCTCATAAGGTGTGAAGCCGGTGGTGGTCTTCCAAGTAGTGTTGTAAGCCCATGTGGCTTCAACCAGGCAATCTTCCCAGTCCTTTCTGCTGCTGCTCACCACCTTAGTCAAGATCCCTTCTAATGCTCTATTGGTGACTTCCACCTGCCCATTTGCTTGAGGGTGATAGGGGGTGGAAGTCCTATGCTTGATCTTGTGATGAGCTAGTAGATCTTCAGCCAGGTTGGAGGTGAACTGGCTCCCTTGATCGGTGACCAGCTCTCTTAGATAGCCAAACTTATAGAAGATGTTTTCTCTTAGGAACTCGGCCACCTTTTCTTCTGTTGTTGCTTTGATTGCTTTAGTCTCTGCCCACTTTGTCAGGTAGTCAGTGCACACAATGATGTAAGACCTTTGCCTCGAAGGAGGGTTGATTGGGCCCACAAAGTCCATACCCCACTTCTCAAATGGCTCAAGAGTCACCTAAGGTTGGAGAGGCATCTCATCCCTTTGGGTCGGTTTCCCCATTCTTTGGCATTGGTCACACTGGCTGACATATCTTCTGACATCTTGATGAAGTGTGGGCCAATAGTAGCCTGCCTGCAGGATCTTGAAGGCAGTTCTCTTTGCTGCAAAATGTCCTCCACAAGGCCCATCATGACAAGTGAGGAGGATATCAAAGACTTCCTCCTCCCTTACACAACGCCTTAAGATCTGATCGGGGCCAAGCTTGAACAGATTGCCCCCGATCCAAGTAAATGAGGCACTTTTTCTGATGATTCTGCTCTTCTCTTTTGAAGATAGGTGCAGAGGGAACTGTGCTGAAACGAGGTAGTTTGCTATATCAGCAAACCATGGAGAGAGTACTGAAATAGAAAACAGATGTTCATCGGGCATCTGGTCATCCACTGTTCCATCCTCATCTGCAGACAAATCCAATCTAGATAAAAAGTCAGCAACAACATTTTCTCTACCTGGTTTGTCAACAATGGTCAAATCAAACTGCTGCAATAAAAGTAACCATCTAATAATACGAGCATTCACATCTGGCTTATTCATTAAATATCTAATTGTAGCATGGTCTGTATGTACAAAGGTTTGATAGCCAGTAATGTAATGTCGGAACTTGTTCAGTGCATGGACCACAGCCAAGAATTCTTTCTCGGTTACAGTGTAATTCAGCTCAGCTTTGGACAAGTTTTTGCTAACAAAGTAAATGGCATATGGAAGTTTTTGCTCAACTTGTCCTAAAGCTGCACCTATGGCTTTGTTCGAGGCATCAGTGTGGATGTGGAAAGGTAGGGCCCAGTTTGGACCTCTCAGGATTGGGGCTGACACCAACTTGTCCTTCAATTCATTCAAAGCCCTATGACAATTGTCTGTCCATTTAAACTCCACATCTTTTGCCAACAGGCCAAACAATGGCGAGGCTAGCTTGCTGAAATCTTTAATGAATCTCCGGTAATATCCTGCTAATCCCAAGAAACTCCGAACATCCCTTACCTTTTGAGGAGGTGGAACCTTCTTGATGAGAGCAATTTTGTTAGGATCCACCTGCAACCCTTCGCAAGAAATGGTATGGCCTAGCACGGTCCCTTCAGTCATTAGGAATTCACATTTTTCAGGACTAAGGGACAAATTCATCTCAATGCATTTGGTTAGGACTTTTCCCAGATTGGACAATGCTTCCTGGAAGTTGGCCCCATAAGGAGTAAAGTCATCCATATAGATTTCCACTGCATCATGGACCAGCTCTGAGAAGATGCTTAAGACAGCTCTCTGGAAGGTAGCAGGAGCATTGCATAGCCCAAAGGGAAGGACTCAGTAGGCAAAGGTGCCCCAAGGACAAGTGAAGGTGGTCTTATCTTGGTCTTCCGGGCTGATTTGGATTTGGTTGTACCCGCTAAACCCATCCAGGAAAGAGAAGAACTTCTTTCCTGCCAGTCCATCCAACACTTGATCTATGAAAGGTAGAGGGAAATGGTCTTTCTTGGTAGCTTTGTTCAGTTCTCGGTAGTCCACACAGATTCTCCATTTCCCATTTTTCTTGGGAACCAACACCAGAGGGGACACCCATTCACTATCTGAGATGGGGTAGATGAATCCGGCATCCAACAGTTTTTGCAATTCTTCCTTGATAATGTCCTTAAGGGCTGGATTCATTCTCCTCTGGGGTTGCCTAACCGTCTTACAATCCTCTTTGATGTATATGTGATGGGTATAGACCGAAGGATGGACTCCTTTCATCTCCTTATAGCTCCAAGCAAAAGCATCTACGTGACTGGCCAACAGGCTACACAGCTCCTTTTCCTGGGCAGGAGATAGGGAGGAGCTGATCTTCAACGTTCTCTCAGGGCCGAACTCCACATTCTTGACTCTGGGAGTGACAGGGTTGGTTGTACAAAGATCCACTAAGGTGCTAGCTTGGGCATCCTCCACCAATTTCTCTAAGGATAGTGCACTGGAAGGTGGATTCTGGATCAAGGTCTCGATCAAGTCATCCTCGGTTGGGGGGTCTCTTCTAGTGGTATCTAAGGTGCACAGAGGTGCTGAGTACACCTCGTCTTCCTCTCCTTCCTCTAACCAGAGTGGTAAGTCATGCTATAAGGAGGGTTGGGCAGGAGGGTATAGGACTAGCTGTTTGGACATAGGACCATTTTTGATGGTCATATTTCCTGCACGGCAACTTATGTAAGCATCTGCAGTGGCTAACCAAGGCCTTCCCAAAATGAGAGGATATCCAGTAATCTTTGCCTTGGGTTGCAGAACCAAGAAATCTGCAGGATATTCCCAAGAGTCGATAAAGACCAAGACATCCTCCACAATCCCTTCGGGAGTCACAGTGGAACGATATGCTAATTGCAGTACTGTCGAGGTCTTCCTCAAGGAACCCTGAAGATTGAGTTTGAGCATGGTATCCCTGGTCATCACATTAATGGCAGCCCCCAGATCAATCAAGGTGTGAGGTATGATGGTGCCATTGATGTGGACATCTACTACAGGACTTCCAGGATCTAGGTACTTTGGGCAGATGACTTGTCCTAACATAAGGTCAGAAAGTTGTTCTATGACATTGATGGTTGAAGCATCTTTCTTCCGCCTGCCTGGGTGTTTGAAACACTTTTCCTTAACCAGTTTGTTGTATATTGGCACATCCTTGATGGCTTGGAGAAGCGGTATTTTTACACACAACTGCTTGAGCTCACCCAGAAGCTCATCCTCTTCTGGGTTGGGTTGTGTGGTGGCTGTTAGTCTCTCAGGAAAGGGTGGAATAGCCTTTGGTTCACTTTCCTATTTATCTTCCTCATCCTCTGGGGGAGGAGGTTGGCGATCTGGTAGAGTCTTTCCAGATCGAAGATTGATCTCCTGGATCTCCACAGCATAGGTAGGGCATGAGGTTTCCCCTGTGTATACCTGCTGGGCCTGTCTATTGTTGGGGTTTGGGTTCGGTTGAGCAGGCATTTGAGGTTGCCTTGAAGGAGCAGGAGGTAATGGCTGAGGTTGAACTGGTGGTGGAGGCAAAATGGCGGGAGGAGTATTGTACTGGGGCCTCCACCCCGACTGAGGTGCATTCCACTGAGGCTGTGGCTAGGCATGTGAATGATATGAATGAGAAGTAGGTTGAGTAGGGTACTGAGGTGGATAAGACCATGGAGGAGGCATGGACCAGGAAGGATGAGCAGGGGGACCCCAGGAAGGCATAGGAGTCGATTGGTTGGGGCTGTAATAAGCTTAAGGTGCCCCTTGCATTCCCTGCTGATAAGGTCTAGATCCTTGTGGCCTCCTTTGGTTGAGGTAATAGAGAGGTTCAGTGGGATCTTCTGTCCCTTGGTACATGGCTTTAAACCCAGGTAAGGTTGGACACTGATTTGTGGGATGGTCCTCCTCACAAACAAAACATACTTCAACCGAATGCAATGGGAATTCGTTCTTAGGGTGTCTCCTTGTGCACCTAGGGCAGAAGACAACCAAGGCTCTCTCAGCTTCTTCTTTCTTTTGCTGGATCCTGAATGTGTCCAGCTGCATGGCAATGGTCTGTCTCACCTCACTCTTAAGATCTTCTAATTGATTTGCAAGCTCATGTTTGGAGAAAGGGACACTAGTTGAGAGGAGGTTTCCTCTACCTCGTTTCCAAGCTGCCCTGGAGTGGTTTCTAAACACAGTCTTGATGTCCTCATAAGGTAGTTGGTAAATGTCCCCCGCAGCTAACATGTCAAGGGTATCTAAGAGGTCTTCAGGGACTCCTCAGAGCAGGACCAACTTGAGGGATTCAGGGTCAAGTGTGCACCTGGCCCGCTTATAGCTAAGTTGGAACCTCTCCTCATAATCCTCTAAGGACTCATCATTTCCCATAGTCATCTGAAAGATTTCTCCCTTGGTTTCCATGGACCTACAGTAATCCCTGTACTTGGTATTGAAAGCTTGCTGCATCTGAGCCCAAGTGGTGATACTATTCCCAGGTAAGCCCATGAACCAGCGTAATGCTGCATCCTTAAGAGTTGAAGGGAAGAGTTTCAGCTTTTGCTCATCTTCAGTATAGTCATAGGTTCTACAAAGGACAGCAAACTCAAACAGGAAGGTATCAGGATCTTCAGTAGTCAGTCCATGGAAGTGAGGTAAGGCGGAGGGGCTAAGGTTCTTCATTTTCATCTCTCCATTGGTCTCTCGGATGGGGAAGGCACCTTCTATTCTCTCATCTTCTCTTCTATTGTCAGCCATAGCTTCACATGGAGTGGTCTCTAGTTCTTCTTCTTCTAAGATCACTGTCACCAAAGAAGAGAGAAGGGTGACTCAGTGATGTGATGGGGTTGTTGGGTAGGAATTTGCCTGATTTATCTCGGTTTCTACGAGGCATGAAATGGAAAAGACTTTCTTTTTTTTTATTGTTTTTGCTTTTTTTTTCTTTGGTACCTACAAAACTGAAACAGATTGATCTACAGCTAACTATAAAGATGCGGAATTAAACTGAAAGCAGGAAAGAACTAATCTACTTTGCTCAAATGAAATTGCAGGAATGGAAATGCTAATCTACGCTTGCAGAATTGAAACACTAATCTACGCTTGCAGAAATGAAATGCTAGTCTATGAAAGCAGGAAATGCTAATCTATGAAAGCAGGAAATGCTAATCTATGAAAGCAGGAAATGCTAATCTATGAAAGCAGGAAATCCTAATCTACGAAAGCAGGAAATGTCTATGCTACTTTTGCAGAATGGAAATGAAATAAACTACTTAGCAGAAGGCAAGAGTAAGGAAATAGAAGAAAAGCAACAATTACTAATACTCTGACGCTTCCCCGGAAATGGCGCCAAAAAGATGGTGGGCCCCAGTATTGTAGCAATAATGCTACAACTCCTCGGGCTTCCTATCTCTAATTTTATCAACCTGGTAGTTCGTACAAACTTGGAAGCGACGGTGCTGTATGCACAAGTACTAGCTCTTGTCGCAGCTGTCACTTGGTCAGCTGGCACAAGTCCGCTAGGGCTCAAGCCAGCTTCTATATGTCCTCAGAAGAAGCTTTCTAAATGATGGACGAAGGCTATCTCAAGGAGATTAATCTATTTTGCAAAAATGAACTGAAAGTCAACCAAAGCATGGAAACCCTAGTAAACCCTAATCTGACTAGTTTAACCTCTATGATGCAATAGTGAGAGTGCAAATGTCTAAAAATGATGCCATTACTTCTAGTGATGTGAAATGCATGAACTCAAACTACTTCCATGAAAAAGAACATTGTTTTTGTATTTTTGCTTAAGTGGTTGGAGTGATTACGGTTTTGTTTCTTATTAGGGTTTGGCTGTGCAGAGGTGGTGCGAAGGGAGAGAAAGCTTGGGAAAGGTCAGGAGGGCTAGGAGAGGTCCCAGAGGGTCCCTAGCATCAGTCCACAGAAGTCTACAACGTTCAGGTGCTCGGCAACCAAGTTTGCAGGCTTCTACAGGATGTCTGCAGGGGATCCTACAGGAAACTAAGGAATTCTACAGGAAGTCTGCTACCTTCTACAGGATGTTCTACCGTGGGAGTTTTGGGTGATGGTGAAGTGATGGAGCGGTATGGGTGGATAGGTAAGGTGGAGATGGAGCTTGTGATGGCTCAGGGACAGAGGAATAAGATGGAGAGAGAGTGCATGGAGTTGGTTGGTGAATAGAAGGATGGAAACAACGAAAGGTCAAAAAATGAAGCTACGTGGCAATGGAAGAGTTGGAAGGTGAACGGTCTGAACAGAGGTCGAGGAGGTGGCTTGAGGCGAGGTTAAGAAGAAGAATAAGGAAGTGGAATGATACGGAGCAGTGTAAATAAAACAAATTGCTTATGTCTTGCACCAAAAATGAGAATCCATTAACCTGTGCTACCTGTGCTATTAAACCAATGAACAACAATGTAAATCATGAAGAAAAGTCGTGCATGGAGGTAGAATGAAGAAGTATGGCTCTAGAGCAAAATGCATGGAAGGATCCACGATTAAAACGACTGTGTTGCAGCTTGCATAAAAGTGGAAAAAGACTGCGTTTTTTGGTGGTTGGTATAGACTGCACCCCAATCCCTAAACAGAGATGGCAGTGAAGGCACTAACAACCTTTTCTTGGAGCTCCAGTGAATTACAAACCTCCTATTCTAATCTAAGCAACTGAAAGTGATTTAACCATAAGCTAATCCTACTCAATCTCATTAAAGAAATCAAATCAGCAGACTGTGTTCTTGAAATGCATATCAAACAAGGAAACAAAGTGCTGGAAAGAAAGGCAAATAACACTACAAGAAGAGGAGATCTATTGCTCTCAGGTTGGGCCCTAACCTGAGAGCTATAGCTCCCTTAAAAGCTCAGAATTAGATCCAAATCTGCTCACCTTTATTCATAATCAAAAGTCTAATGTCATGCCAAAACTGGCTTACAAAAACAAACACCGAGTTGTGCTCAGAAATTACAATATCAGTCCAAAAGTTCAAAAAGCTCCTAACAAAGGCTACGGCCTTCATATTTATACACAATGAAGATCAAGCTGGCTTCCTCCATTCGTGGAGCTTGGCTGTCCAACTGAAAGTCAAACTGTTGTAAACTGTTGATCCTGTAGAACATGTTGGCTTCCTTTAAGCTCGGTGGGGAGAGCTGTTGGAGCTCGGAGTTAAGGTGAAAATCACGAGGAAGGTCATCAAGACTGTGGACAACCTCCCTATGAACCCGCAATGTCACCTTTGCTGTCTCCTTGTCTCCATTTGCGTGGTCCTTTGCTCTCTTTAATGCCAAAAACCTGAAATCATCATGTATTAGCCACATAGATATAATGTTTGCCCTTCTTCCTACAAACAACACGAATATACTAAGAAATGAATGCATAAGTGATAAAAGATGAATGGTTGAGCAAGGTAAGTAGGCCAATATGAGCCCAAATTGTACCAAAAATTGGGGCTCATCAGTACCCCTTCGAGTAGTAGCGCATTAGATAGAACCAAACACGGACTGTCTTCCAAGTACACCCTAGGCATATCGGAAGCCCCCTAGCTCCCTTGAAACCTCGCCATAGATAAACCGTCGGCCATATTGCTACTACAGTACACTGAGAACAGCACTTGGAGAGATTACTTGTGCGTGCGATAGGGTAGTCGAGTTGTACAGCTAAGGGTACAGTTGATCCTCCTTGGTTAGTGCCCTAAAAAATTGGGACGAGTACTACTGTCAAACCCTTATGTATATTGCGATCTATAGCACTTGACACTCCTGGAGATCATAGTTCCCTTCTCTATCTCTGGATCACACATAATCTTTGCCAGATCAAATCTCGCAAGTGGGGTTTTGTCGCAGCAGCAACAATCAGTTCTGTTGTTCAGATCTATCAACTCAGCCATTCAGATCTATTAGATCTATCAGATCCGCAGCAGCAATCAATTTTGTCGTTCAGATCTATCAGATCAACCATTCAGATATCTCAGATCCATCAGATCCGCCATCCAGATCTGAGTAGTTGTGTGGGTTCCTATACCTGGGCGTGATTTTCTCATGACTTTTGGCAGCATTAACATTTCTGGGATTCGGCTACTGCAGTATTCCTAAGCAAGGAGTAAAACTCCATTTGGAGTAAAAGAAAAAAGTCTGAGACCCCTCTAGGGCACTTATTGGTGACTTAGCCCATAAGAATCAGGATGATGAGCTGAGCAAGGTGGTACCATTCAATTGTTAGTGCCAAAAAATTCAGGCAGTCCCAAATGTCAAGTACATCGGATCAGTGCATGGTACAAACTAGAGCTCAAACTATGGCAAATGAGAGGATGGAAAACCTTGAATCACAATTAAAAGAGATCGTGTTGCAGCTGTAGAGCTTAAATGCAACACTCTCTAAGGGCAAGGTGGAGGCATATATTGGCAATGAAAACAGTGAGGCTCAGTCTAGCTAGTCTCTTCACCTCTTTCGCACCCACCAACAATCCCATTCGCGACCACCCAAGTTGGACATGTATAAATTTGATGGCTCTCACCCAGCCACATGGATAGCACAAATGGAGCAATATTTCACACTGAATTACATCCTGGATAATGTGACTCAACTTAGTGTGGGTATCATGTACTTGGACAATGAAAGATGGAAATGGTGGCAATGGAATCAACGTTGCTATGGAAGGCCCTTCACTTGGGAGACATTCAAAAAATCTCTTATGGATCGCTTTGACCATGAATCTGACTTTTTGGGTCATCTCACTAAGCTTTGACATATAGGAATAGTGAACGAATATATTGCCGCCTTTGAAGCATTAGCTTTCTGCACTGGAGGTCTACACAATGATTTCTACTTGGAATGTTTTGTCAGTGGTCTCAAAGAAGCCATACAAGGCCACGTCTGCCTGCACCACCCTAGAACATGGCTGCATGCTTGTAGGATAGCTTGTGAAGTCGAACGTGCGTTAGCGGCCCAGTCCAATCGCCAAAATTTCATCGCCAAGGGTCGCCCCCCATAGTCTCAAAGCACTACCCAAACACTCAAGGTTCAAAAGGTGTCACAAGCAGAAATGGCGGAAAGAAGAAAGCTAGGATTATGTTACTACTGTGATGAGAAATACTCCCTCGGGCATAAATGCAAGGAGCCCAAATTCTTTCAAATTGATGCTACCGATCACAGTTCATCAGAGGAAGCCCCACCACTTGAGAAACTAGAGGACGAAGAAGAGAACAACCAGCAGGACAATGTACCTAAAGAACCAGTTAACTCGGTACATGCTTTGGCAGGGATTTCTTCGCCCCAAACTCTCAAAATCAGAGGTTTTATTAAGCATCGCCCAGTAGTAGTCTTGATTGATAGTGGAAGTACACATAATTTTATCCATCAAAGAGTCGCAGAAGCAGTGCATTGTTTTGTCTGAGCAGTTTCTAACTTCAAGGTCCAAGTTGCTGCTGGGGGGACAATGAAATGTGAAGGCTGCTGTGAAAATGTCAAACTTCAAATGGGGGATTATCAGTTAAATACCCACATGTTTGCCATACACATGGGAGGGTGCAACATTGTCCTCGGTGCTGAATGGCTTCACACACTTGGCCCAATCATAATGGATTTCCAGGAGTTATATATGAGATTTAAGCAGAACAACCACACACATACCCTCCGCGGACTCCAAGCGGGAGCTCCCTCTATCATCAGCTCACATCGAATGGAAAAATTGTTAAAAAAGGGCCACCATGGAGCTATAGCTCAATTTAATGCCATCCAGGCCTTCGAACCCAATTCTCTTCATATTCATCCTGAGATGCAACAAATCTTAAACAACCATCTGCTAGTGTTTGACAAGCCTCATGAGCTTCTACCCTCGAGAGGGGAACATGATCATAGCATTACTTTGGTCCCAGGGGCCCAACCACCAAATGTGCACACATATAGATATCCATTCACCCAAAAGAATGAAATAGAAAATATAATCAAGGAACTCTTGGAAGCAGGCGTCATTCATCCCAACATTAGTCCTTATTCATTTTTGGTGGTCATGGTGCTCAAGAAAGATGGGGAATGGCGTATGTGTCCAAACATTAGGGCCCTTAATAAGTTAACAGTCAAAGATAAATTTCCCATCCCGGTTGTCGATGATTTGCTGGATGAACTAAATGGGGCTCAATTCTTTACTAAGCTCGACCTTCGCTCGGGCTACCACCAAATTCGCATGAAAGAAGTAGACATTCCAAAGACTACTTTCCGAACTCATGAAGGCCATTATGAGTTCTTGGTCATGCCATTCGGTATTTGTAATGCCCCATCCACTTTTGAGAGCCTTATGAACCATCTGCTCAAACCATATCTCTGAAAATTTGTCCTTGTTTTCTTTGATGACATCCTCACCTACAGTCGCACTTGGGCCATACATCTTCAGCATGTAGATCTGCTCTTGCAACCGCTCTGCAAGCATAAATTATTTGTCAAGATGTCCAAGTGCTCTTTTGGCATCGAAGAAGTTGAGTATTTGAGCCACATTGTGGGGTGTGAAGGTGTCAGGGTGGACCCCTAAAAGATCCAGGCAATGCAGGATTGGCCTCAACCTAAGACCTTGAAGAGCCTGAGAGGATTTTTGGGTCTCACAGGCTGCTATCGCAAAGTTTTCCGCAATTATGGTCGCATTGCTAGGCCCTTCACTCAACTCCTCAAGAAAAGTTCATTCCTCTGGAATGATGAAGCATAACAGGTCTTTACAGCTCTCAAACATGCCATGTTTTCTGCTCCAGTCTTAGCACTACCCGACTTCACCAAATGTTTTGTGATTGAATGTGATGCTTCGGATACTGGTATTGGTGTGGTCTTAATGCAGGAAGGTTGACCCTTGGCCTTCACGAGCCAACAACTAAGTGGGAAGAATCTGGGACAATCTTCCTATGAGAAGGAGATGATGGAAATCTTACATGTAGTAGATACCTGGCGACCATACTTATTGGGGTGACATTTCCAAATCTGCATAGACCATCAAAGCCTTAAATATTTTTTGGAGCAACGCCTATCCTCACCACAACAAAATAAATGGCTCGCCAAAATGCTGGGATATGATTATGAGATAATTTACAAGAAAGGGCGCGAAAATATTGTAGTAGATGCGTTATCCCACCAATTTCAGGATGAAATTACCCTGCTTGCAATTTCCCTTCCCATCCCAGAATGTATTGAAGAGGCTCGCAAGGAATGGTTTTCACATCCCTGGCTCTCCCAACTCATTAATCAATTGTAGGTGGATCCAAATTCCACAGTGGGCTACTCGTGGCAGGATGAGATTCTTTGCTACAAGGACAGAGTCGTAATATCACCAACATCCACCCTCAAAAGCCGCATTTTGGTGGAGTTGCACTCATCTCCCACTACAAGACATTCAGGCTTTCAGAAGACGTATGCTCACACTTGAAGATCATTTTTTTGGACAGGCATGAAAAAGGAAATTCCTAATTTTGTAGCTGAATGCGATGTCTGTCAGCGCCACGAAGGAGAAACAGTGAAATCCCCAGGCACATTATAGCCATTGCCCATCCCAGCCTCAATCTGGATGGAGGTTTCTATGGATTTCATTACGGGCCTTCCAAAGTCAGGAAACAAGTCAGTCATCATGGTGGTTGTGGACAGACTTTCTAAGTATGCTCACTTCTATTCCCTACCCCACCCTTTTACACCGACTTTGGTTGCTCAACCTTTCATGGATCAAATCTTCAAATTACATGGCATGACCACTTCCACTGTGTCTGATCGTGACCCGATCTTCACTAGTAACTTTTGGCAGGAACTCTTCTAGCTACAAGGTACCCAACTACAACTCAGTACTTCCTATCATCCACAAACTGATGGTCAAACCAAAGCAGTCAACAAATTTCTGGAGACCTACCTTAGGTGTTTCACTTCAGAAAAGCAACATCTCTGGGTACAGTGGTTACCTCTAGCCGAATGGTGGTATAACACCAACTATCATGCTACCACCAAAATGATTCCATATGAAGCAGTTTATGGTCAACTCCCTCCTTCCCCTAATTCTTATATCAAGGGATGCTCAAAGGTTCAATCAGTGGATCAACTCCTACAAAACCGCACAACCATGGTGGCCCACCTTAGAGAGAATATTCATCAAGCTCAAAACCACATGAAGCAACAAGTAGATCAACATTGATAAGAACGCCAATTTCAAGAAGGGGATCAGGTATTTTTTATGCTACAACCATATAAGAAAACATCACTCAAAGACAAGGGTTGTCAGAAACTATCTCCAAAATTCTACAGATCGTATCAAGTACTTCAGCGCATTGGAGAAGTTGCCTACAAGCTAGCTTTGCCACCCACTGCAAAAATCCATCCAGTCTTCCATGTCTCATGCCTCAAGAAAGTGATTGGGAAAAATTGTAGAATTCAAACCAGTCTACTTGAACTGGATGAAGAAGGGTGAATCTAGCTCCAACCTAAATAGGTTCTTGACACACGCAAACGACACCTGCTTCGCTGCATGATCAAGGAAGTCCTTGTCAAGTGGAAAGACACTCTTCGGAAGATGCAACCTGGGAACCAGCCACTATTCTTCAGCATTTTCCGCAGCTTCAGCCTTGAGGACAAGGTTATTCTTATGGGGGAGGGCATGTTAGGGTCCTACCCTAACCCCCTTATTTATGAAATAGGATCGATTTATAGTTATAGTTAAGTAAAGAGTCAATAAAGCCCATATTAATAATTGTAAGTGGTTAACCCACAATTAATGAAGGGACCACAGTTAGTTGCAAATGGGCAATGGTATTAGATAGATGGTAATAAGAACCATGGTATTGCCCCATGGTATTGCATGTATGAATCCTATATAAAGGATAGAGACTCCCCTCGAGGAGCATCGTGTCTTATTTTGTAATTGAGCTCAGATCTATTGAAGGTTTCCCCCTCGAAGAGGCAAGTGAACATTGCTTTCTGAATAATAAAAAACTTGTTGTTATTTCTCATTGTTCTATGTTCTAGGTATATTTCTTCGCATATTTGGTATTTTGGTATTGTCTTGCAGGTTAAGAGCATAACAAATCCAATGCATGCCATCCCTGCATTTTGATCAAGGGCTCGCGTTTCGGTCTGCACCCTGTAGGTAGGGGTCCGATCCATCATCAATTCATAACTTCTACAGGTGCGCTCATAATGGCCTACTGAGCTGCAAAAATTATAGAACAATTGCTGGGACATCTGCGTATACTTCTATAATAGACGAGAATTATCCGTAGCATGTTTTCCTCCTATCTAACAAATCTCACACCATAATGTAGGCATTGCGCTCGGTCCTACTTGTATCTAGTCTCAATGGCATCAGCCCTCCTCCCACCAAGTAATTCATGAAGACTGGACAATGGTCCTTGCCATGTCCCTATCCCTTGTACTTTATGCACCATACCTCCTCGCGCGCCTCTGGGTGAGTTGTCCTATCCTGTTTCAAACTCTACATTCCCAGACACCAATTTTTCAGTTGTGCGTGGATCTGTTGGACTCACAGGCTAGGATCTTGTATTGGGGTTTCATGTGGTCTCATTGCAATCTCCAAAGCTTCGACCTAGGTGGATAACTTATGCTGCGACGACGCCATCCTTAGATGCGATGTTAGTGATGCTACAAACCATGCACGGTGCTGCCCATCTATCAAGGTCATGTTGGCTTCACGAATCATACCCTTCAGTCTTTGATCCAGCTCCCAGGGGGTCTCGCCTGGAAGCATCGCGATTTCCTTAAACCCGATAATCGACTGTGTCTTCGATTTTGGCCTGCTAAATTCCCTATTTAGCGCAGCTTGGATATCTGTGATCCCTGCATTTGGATTGTCATTAGAGTGCTTAATGTACCACGTCAATGCACGATCTTGCAACGTGCTTACCAGTGTTGCCTTCTTTATGTTGTCATCCATGACTCCTTGCGCTTCCCATACAGCCTTTACCACGAACCAAAATTGGTCCGGGTATTCATTCCCTACTCCTTTGAATACCAGAAACTTTATTGTGCTCGCCATACTGAACTGTGGTGGCAGAGGCGGTGTGGGTAGAGATGGAGGTGAATATGGTAAAACGGGTGGTGGTGTAGGTGGAGGTGGTATGCGCGGAATTCGCTGCCTTATCATACTGATCACACTTCTTGGAGAAACATTTGCGAGCTCTTCCTTGCTTTCTCGTCGAGGCAAAATCAAGGGGTTATTTTCTATCTTTGCGCTACCTTCGTTTCTATAGATCCTCCCACTTCGTGTGGCCTCAAACATCAAATTAATTTGCATAACACAATTTTCACACTGTAGAATTTTAATCCAAGTGTTCAAATATTTAATGTACTTACCTCGCAGCCCTTTGAGGAAGTGTCGTTCTGCCTCGCTATAACTAGCTAACGTATCTACCATGAACTCGGTGATAAACCCTCCTATAATTCGATTGAGCCAATGGTCCCCAGCAAGTGCGATTTTATCTTCCAACGCTTCTAGTTTGCGCACCAACTCTAGAGTCCACACGATTGGTCTATCGAGCCTACAACTTATCTGGCTATTTGCTAGCTTCACGATCCACTCATACAACTCAGAGGGGAAGGATGCAAAGAAAATTTTGTGGATTTCCGTATACACGTAGCGCTCTAACCATTGTTCCTTTGATACATGCGGATTCCTATTTTCCTGTGCCGTGAACTCGTGAATCTTTCTGTCCAGCCACTTTTCAATTTCTTTCTTTGTCAGATTCCAGTGACACGACATCAAACATCCCTTATGCAGATCCCAGTCTTGGCAATGGAACCATTTGTTGGCTTGTTGGAGCCTGACCCGGGTTCGAAGGTGATTTAGCCAAACAAATCCCGGTACTACTGGCGCTTACAGCAACAGTTCGCAGAGTGCGGACTGAGGTCTCACCCAAAGTAGTATGGTACGTTGTTAGAACCAGGTTTCCACACCCTGGAGATGTCTAATGAGTTCAAGTGGTCAGCAGTTCGACCTGCACACACGTCGCTACGCGCACTTACCCATACCTCGCAGGCTGGGATGCTACCTTTGGGTAGCCTTACTCAGGGGCTTAACACTATTATTACCCAAGTCCTTACTAGTAATCCAATATTAGTTGATTAACTTAGCTTATTTGTATGCTTTCAGTTATACTTAACAACATTCACAATTCATACAAGTGCGCGCAGTAAATAAATAATATAATTGCAATTCATATCCAACAGATAATAACCCAAGAATAGATACACAGAATTAAGATAAAACTTCTCTTTATTATTCTCTTCCTTCGGTTACAGACTCGACTCCGCCCTGCGCACTCAGCTGCAGGGGTTCGCGCACTCAACTACGGACCCTACTAGGCCTCTGTGCACTCAGCTGCAAAGCCTTTTCCTACACTAAAACCCAATACACCCTTAGACTCTTTTCTTCTACTTCACTATCTCATGCTTTCTTCCATTCGATTGATGTCTCTTTACCACTTAGAGCCTCGCTCTATTTATACAATCCCATTGTCCGCGAACCATAGGTAGGCTGATATTACATTCAAAACTAGGGCGGACAACCCTATGACTCTAACATACATTTCACGTTCGTAATTCGTGGAGCTTTACAACAATATCAACTCAAAACTTGGGCTTTTAGCCCCAAAACATGCCTTGGGGGGATTCCATGCTCAACATATCTAAGTTTATTTATAATAATCTAAAATAAAACATATAATTCAGCCTGAAATCTAAGTTTATTTATAATAATCTAAAATAAAACATATAATTCCTTTCACATTTCTAACCTTTAAATAACAAAGTCCAAGCAACATAAGTAACACAAATTATATCTATATATATCTATTTATTTAATATTTTGAAAGGTTAATTCCCAAATTCCCAAAGATAATTACACGAGAGGGATATATGTTAATATCTTTGATTGAGATTATTAGACATTGATCTCATTTTGTGTACATGCATCACCAAGGGAAGAAGAGTATGTAGGGAAACGGATTTCAACATCTACGTTCTCTCTCCTTTTCCATATAACAAAAATATTGATAACATTTATGAACATTTAACTGCAGGTTCTGCACCGGAGGTTGTGTTGCTATTCTTGATTCTGGAACTTTTAGGAACATTTGACTATAGCGTTCTGGGTTGGAAGTTTTGATGCTATTGTAGATTACAGAACTTCTGTTCTGCACGGGAGGTTGTGCTACTATTCTTGATTTTGGAACTTTTAGGAACATTTCACTATAGCATTTTGCATCTAAAGTTTTGATGCTTATGTAAATTACGAAACTTCTTTACTGGATTAATGCTGTAAATTTTTATAGACTTATAGCTTTACAACTATCTAGTGTTGAAATTACCTTGATTTTTTATTTCACACTTCGGCATAGAGTTTTCATTACCTTGACTCTTCATTTCAGACCGGGCATAGAGTTTTCATTTCAAACCCGGCAGGGACTACTGCTGTCGACAACCCTTGTTACAATTAGATCCTGACTTTAACTTCGAAAATTTTTGACTGCTTATAAGTATGAAAAATTGGTGATTGACACATATCAACTGTATCAAGCCTCTCCATATGTAAGGAGAAATCCCATAAAATTTCTTTGTAGAGTAAGCACTTTTGCTTTTTCTTATATTTGATATGGGAATCACATGGAATCCCAAATAGCATGTTTGTTGTTCAGTGCGTTTGGCATTATGCAAGTTTCTTTCAGAGTTATTTCTAAGATAGAAAATGCCATAAATATTCCAACAACCACTAATTTTTTAATTTTACTGCCAACTTGTACCGTAGTGATTGTATCTTACTTGAACAATTAGTCACTGTAGAAACCCAGATTGGCTATTCTCTTTGAGACATACTAGCACAAAGGGCCTCTTAAACATGCTTGGAGAACCTCCTAGCTAATTTTGTGTTGGGTCATTGAAGGCTTTCTTGTCGATTTGGTGTAGAGGTATTTCAATGCTTAAAGAGGAAACTTTCAGAAATTCATGAATCCAATATGTGAAAAGGAATATGGGTTCTAGACTGCAATGTGAATTTGGTATTGCCCGAGTGTATTGGCCTTTGCATAATCTTGATGAGTTATATATAGCTTATGAAGTCAAATGTATTCAAATTTAATATAACAAAGATTTCATATTTCTTTTAAGAGACTTGGAAGATCCATGAGAATGAACATTAGGCAGCCTCTCAATTTGCCTCAATTATGGGGATTCTAGTTCAATATAAGTAACAAATAATTGTTTTCTAAGTTGAATGAAACTTGCTGAAAAAACATAGTTTTAAATTTGAGTAAGGGAGACTGGTAAAGGGTTTCCAATGGAAGGCTTAAGTGAATTAAATTTTGCGAGTATTTTTTTTATATATATACATCTAGGTTTACTAAAATACTAATATAGAGAAGGAAGTTTGTAGGTTTTAAAAAAGTTGAGAACTTTCATGTTTTTTGGTAAACATTGTTATGTACTATTACATTTAATTTACTAAGCATTTTGAGGGATTAAATATCTTGATATGTAAATCTTGAAAGAAAGTTTACACTTTAAGTGATTTAATCTTAGTGCTTGATAAATATGTGGTTAAGATGGATCTATAGTGATTCTCTCTCTATCTCTCTATATAAAGAGAAGAGTGAAACCCCTAAAAATGTATAATTTTTCATTGTTTTATATTTTTTAATATTTTATTATTATTGTTATTAATATTTATATGAAAATTTGAATGAATTACAATTTTAGATTATATTGAAATATATTAACAATTTATTTAAATTTTATATTAAAATATTTATAAGATTTTATTTTTTTAACTTCTACTTACTTTACTTTTATAAAGTTAATATAAAATTATATGGTGTATAGACATTGAAATATTTTATTTATAATTGCAAGAGAAAACATCTTTTTCATATTAGAAAACAATATTTATAATTACAAGAAGAAACATCTTTTTCATACCAGACAACAAACCAAGTGTACACATCCTTTTCATATTAAACAACCAACCCAATGTACACACTAAACATGACATTATTGGTTCACAAAAATCTCATAAACTATAGAAGGAACCTCTTCACACAATTACATAATTGTTAAAATTCTAAAAAAATCATACTTGAACTATAAAATTCACCTCTCCATTACAATTACATAATTGTTAAAATTCTAGAACATAATACTTTGTGTGACCAAACATTAACGCATATCGTCAGCACATATGGTAACATGTCTTCAAGGTCGGTATTTTAACCAAAATGAAAGCAACGCAGATTGACAACAGATGGCATCCAATTAGGGCCCGTATTAAACCTGTGAGGCCCGTAGTAAGATCAGTTTTGTTAGGACTTGATCTCTTTGCTTCTTAAGATGGTTACACTTACAGTTGCTGCCAGTTGTTTTGCAACATAGGTGTCGGAATCCATTATTAAACAGCAGACTATATTTTAAATTATGACATAAGACTTGACCTTGTTGTAGTAGGTAGTGTTGGCCAATAGTCATGTTAGTGTTAATAGGAAGTGGTTTGCAGCGTTTGTTTTGAAGATGACAGAAAGCTGGAGTAACAGTGACAATCGATCTTCGAAATGGAGAGCATTATCATATTATCACAAGTTTAAAGCCAAAGAAGACTATTGGAGCATAAGATTCCACGTAAGATCATTGAAATTATTGGAGCATAAGATTCCACGTAAGATCATTGAAATTAATGGAGGATAAGCATGTATCTCTTTCTTATTCCGGTTAGATAAGGTTTTCGTGGGATTGAGTTGGTTGGGTTTTCACGCTCAAAAAATGAAGAGCTGATATTAATTTGTTTTGGTTTTTTTTACTACAGTTTTTCTGGTTAATTTATAAATAGAATGTTCTTTATTATATTTTACTGGTTAATTTGAATCAAAATCTCTCAAAGATTCTTAAAAATTTGAGTTTAAGTTATTCAAATTGTTTTAGTTATTATTTAGTTAGAGTATTCCAAGATGTTAAATCCATTTATATATTCAAAAAATATTTTAAACAACCATTAAACAACCAAAAATCACGTTCTTACTGGAAATTGTCACACTCTAAAAAAGTTATTACATCTTTTATTTAACCAATAATCAAATTCACTGTGTCATATTTACTTTCTAAAATCATTATTTTAAAAGTCACATTTTTCATAAAATTTTATTAAAATTATAAATTTCAGTTATATAATTTATAAAATTCTGACATCTTAATATATTGAATTTATTTGTATATTAAAAAAACATTTTAAAATTTAAAATTCATCCTTTTAACAAAATTATATAAACAAATTCAAAAAAAAAAAACCACTCTCTATTTTATGAATTTCAAAACCAAGTTGCAATTTTGACACTTCATTAACCTTCTAAATTTACATGGCAGTGATTTTTAACTAAAAGTTGGTTATTAATAAAAATGGAAAAATTATATCAAGTTTTATTTTAGATTTCGAAAAGGAAAATATCGAAACAAAAGCAAGTATCGTCTAATGAGGCGGAGGAATTGCCCGGACTAGTGGCGAATCTGGGCAAAAAAATTTCAAAAAAATATTGTAGAGGCAATGTTTGAATCATGTTTTTGATGGTGGAAATGGATTCAGCATCATCAAAAACGTCAAGAACACCTAAAATTTTGAGGTTTCACAATTATAACTTGGATTTACAAAAATCCTTGCCAGATTTTCTCTAAATATGATCAGAATTTCCATAACTTTCCGGGCAACTCCTCCACCTCATTAGACTACGCGTATATTTTCACAAAACCTTTTGATATTTCTTAGTGAATTTTGTAATATATTTCTAAAATATTTGACAGTATGGACATTGTCACATTAGACTAGGCATATATTTTCACAAAACCTTTTGATATTTCTTATTTCTTAGTGAATTTTGTAATATATTTCTAAAATATTTGACAGTATGGACATTGTCACTAATGTGGCGCTTTTGAATGAATATCATGTGTAAAGTACAATTACTCATATACTGTAGATTAGTTGGTTTTTGTGGATTTTAGCCCTCGTCCAAATTTTATTGGAATAGAAAGAGGTAATGCGAAGATAAAAATTTTCTCGCATAATATAAAATCAAAACCAATAAAATGTAGAGTTATAAATAATTTTTTATTTCAAAAATAAATAAATAAAAGGTTTTTATATATAATTAAAAAAATTTAATAATAATGACAATATATATATATATATATATCTATATATATATATATATATTTAAATAGAAAGGTTTCATACATGTTTAAAAGGTTAAATAATCACAACATGACATCCAAAAATTGTATTTGGCAATCTCTCATACTAATATCTTTCCATTACTAATTTTGTAATTCACGAGAGTAAGAAATTGATAATTATCTAAGATTCATTACTCGCATTGGAAATGAAACTTGACACCTAAACATAATCAAAGGGAAAGTAAGGATGCTAAGACGTAATTGAACTTTTTCAAATTGAAATGTTATAAACAAAGCCTAGATATAGTGGCAAGAACACTTATTAGGGAGTCTCTGGCCTAGAAGTTGGATATGGGTGTCATTAAGGTGTTTTACACACTACATATGTGTCTTAGGGTCTTGACCATTGTCATGGTAGGGAAACAGTAGTCTTAGGTCGTTGACCATGATTATGATGGAGGGAGGGAACATCAAACTAAAGCCATGAATATAGCTTCTTAGGCTTAAGCACCATCAATGTGTCATCTAACAACCACATAGGACCATGGCTGAGTTGCAAGGACTTAACTATCATCAACAAATATAAATAAGTTCCTTAAGACCTTATTGAAGCTTTTTGGACTTAGGAACCTTGAACAAGTAATCAAACTAGCATAAAGAAGCTTTGTATGGTGTCTTTGGTCTTTAAGTGGTGTATTTGTACCATGAGTAGGTTTTGTACAGTAGAAATATGTCTCCAAGAATAAACATGGTTAGACATAATCTAATGGCCTTGGTTACTTATTGAGCCTTGTTGAGCTTCACCATGATAAACAACATCTAAAGACATGAATCATGCCATCCCTCTCTAAGGAGTCTTTGACATCCAAATTGAATATGGGTGTCATTGTTAGGTCTTAGGTATTATGGATGGGTCTCAAATATACTACCATAGTCAAGAGACACAAAAAATATCGTCTATCCCTAGACCTTTATTATTAGGTTCAAGTGCTTTAGTAAATTCCTTGAACCATGAAATTCAATTTCTATTGGTTATTAATTTCCTCCAAGGATGCTATGAATGCCATGAATAGGTTAATTATGTACTAAGAATGGGCTTAGATGTGTAATCAAGGTCACAAGATGAAAATAAGGAGTCACATTGTTCCCTAAATAATGCTTCTTGATTTAAATAGCCATGAAAAACGTACAATCCACAAAATATTCACTTTCTTGAGCATTTTTCCATATGAGTGGTTACTTGGGGCATTGTGATGTTTTTCATAACATTACAGACTCTTTGCATCTTGACAATAGTTAGGAATGTATAGCAAGGGCCCCTGTCATTTAATAAAGAATGTTAGGCTAGATTGTAGTGAAAGGTGCATTGAAACACTAGATATGACCTTTCTATGGGATATTTTTCCTTTATATGGGCTATAGATACCATTAATTGGTTTTGGAATGTTAGGCTAGATTGTAGTGAAAGGTGCATTGAAACACTAGATATGACCTTTCTATGGGATATTTTTCCTTTATATGGGCTATGGATACCATTAATTGGTTTTGGGTGGTAGTGAGGGTGTGCATGTGTAGACCATGGTTCAAAATGAAACAATAGTTATACATAAGAAAATGAACCTTCTAAATCTCAATCATCATGAATAATATCTCCAACCAAGACACATGGCATCTCTGTGAGTTATTTGACCCTCAATTGGTATCCTAGGCACGATTAGGTATTTTACACTATTGTGATGGGTTTGTGGTCCTTCACTATACTTAAGAGATATGAATAGTTCCTCTACCCTAAAAACAAGGTTTTATTGATAAAGATTATATATATATATTCTTTTGTAAGCTTGGTAGGACTACATCTTCATCATGTCTAATATATCACCTCGATCGGGGCAAGAAATTGAACCGGTGACTTCACATCAACAAGTGCCTTAACAAAGCACCTCATCACCATCTATCCAAGACCCCGTGGACTATCTTTTGAAACATGTCAAAATGAGGATTTAAATACTTGTTTTTCATTTTATGTTAAAAAAAACATGTGGATGCTCTTGAAAATTAAATAAAAAAGGAAAATTTGTCTCTTTCTCTACATGATGCATGATTCAATTGATTTTAGATTGAAATTAATAAATTTGGAAATTATTTTTTTTTGTGATTGGCGGAATCAGTAACGCGCTGACTCTCATACTTGCGTGACACGGGGTCGATCCTCGATGACTGCCACTATAACCTCCAGGTGCAACTTCATTGCCCCCAAGCAACAACTCATGGGTAAGTCGAGATTTGAACATGTGACCTACACAACAACACGAACACCTTAATAGTACGCTCGCAACACAAACACCTTAACAACACGCTTGCTAACCAACAAAACACATCCCTCAGGACCAATAAATTTAGTAGTTATGATTACATAAACATAACACATTTATTTTTCAATCTCCTTATTCTTATTTTTGTGACCAACCAAATTTTTAAATATAATCCATATATTCATTTACAATGAAACTTCACATATACAAAGCTACATTCCTCACACTCATAAAAATAAATGTTTCTTTCTGTTTTTTTAATGAATTGTATTTATACATATATCATACTTAAAAAGCACAAAAATGTTTTATTTATAACTTAAGCTTTTATTTCTGGTTCTAGTTAGAAAACAAATTATATGGTGCAAAGGATTAGATCAAAACCTACACATTTAAAAAAGGAGAAAGTAAAAATTGATGTTGAAATCCTAAAACCTAGTTCTAATGCTTCCCCTCATAATTCATGACGTTGTTGAATTTATTTTTTGAAAAAATATTAAAATATGTAACCACAAAAAAATAAGTGCGTGAGAATTGACTCTTATGTACCATTGTGCAAATTTGTGGCAACAAATTTTGTCATTTAGATGCTAAAATAACATCTTAATGCAAAAATATACAATATATATTTTAGTAAGACCTTATGATTGGTTCCCATTGAAGGCGTCAATACAATTTATATTAATCTACAAACATCCCACTCTAATAGCCTTTGGAATCTGGCTGAAGTCTCATAGGATCAGAAGGAACCGATAACTCCACTCTGTCATAAATTGGTAGTGATTTTATAATAGTTATTGAAACATTCTATGAAGGGGCTTTTCCTAGAATATGGCGTGTTTCTATGCCCCACATAATGGCAATCTCTTTTTCCGTGTTGAGGGCAAACTACAACACTTACACTATTTTTGGCTCTTAATGGAAAACACTTTTTCTTAATGTTTATGTTTTGTAACTAACTTGGAAAGTGTTTTATCATGTTAATTAACACTAACATAGAAATATACGGAAGGTGAATACATTGAAAAGAGATGGAAATCATGTGATATAGATATAATTTTATATATATATATAGTTATATATATAATAAGGTTATATGTTTTGATATAATTTATATCATAGGTATCATTTGCAATATGTGATTTGAATAACTGATTAGCCGTTGGTCAAGTTAGTTGTTGGAGGCTCTGCTCAGACTATTTAACTTGCTAAGCTGGATCTGTTTCTTTATCTTGTCCTGACGATGAACCACACTAGTTGGTTCGAAACGCGTCGACAAATGGTATCCCATGTGATTTTCACCAAAAAATCTCTCACAAACTTGATATGGATCACATAAGCCTGAACTCTATGATTATTTTTTCATCCCGAATTTATGAAGTTTTTTTTTTGTTTTTTATTCACCTAGTATTTTGTATAAGTTATTTTAATATAATTTATTTGCGATTGATAATGAGTTATACTTAAATGTTATACTATAGAAATATAGAAAATAAGCATAAACTTGAAACACTAGTAATGAAGAAAAGTAAATAGAAATGTTAAAACGTATGAACATGGTTCCATTTTAAGAAAATAGATGGAAAATTGCATTTTAAAGATTTTAACGAAAGATTAAATTACAAACGAGTTCTCAAAGAGATGGTACTTGAAAAAAAACAATCTTTGGAAAATGTTATTTGTAAATATAGGTATGCTTTTTTTGGTTGGTTCGTAAATAAAAGTGTGATTGGTGATTAGTTATTCTTTCCTATTTGTTGGAAAAAATGGATTCAATTAACCTAATTAACATGTATTTCTTGATAATTTGATCAATGTAGTGGCTTTTTTTTTTTAATCACTTATCTTTTCACGTTCCTCACGTTCCTCTCCTGGAGTTCTAATCACAAAATATAGATGGAGAATCCACTCCCTCTTTTCTCTTTATGCTATGATGGTACCTCAATGTAACCATCATGATATATGATCCATCATGATATATGATACAAGTTATTGGAAATAATATATTTTCACATTTAAAAATATTTTTTTTTGTTATTTTTAAAAAATTTGCTTAATCTTTCTTAAATATAATTATTATAAAAATTTATAATAATTTTAGATCTTAGATTTTTGCGATCTATATTGTGAATAATAATGTCATTCGGATTAATCACATTATTAGGATTATTGTGAATAATAATGTTTTTTCGGGTTAATTACATCATGATGGGAACCCAGCCCACGTGGCCCTCACTCCCGCACCTTACGTGGACTTGTGTGATTATGTTGCAATGAGATATTTGTTGATTGTGTATTTATGGATTAGGTGATATTTAATCACCCGCCTGTACCTTTCCGCCTCTCCATGCTCCACCTGTCCATCTCGGGATTTGGCAAAACCCTAATCCTCACTTGGCCCTTTTCTCCGGATTGTTCGCGGTCATTCAGTCATTTTCACTGTTTGTTTGTTCTCTGTGGTTATGCTCTGGTGTTCGGCTCTGTGCATGAGTTTTGTTACTCTCTGCAATGCTCCGCCCTCTGTGGCTCTGTTCTGGTATTCGGTTCTGCTTATGGGTTCGGTTCAGAGGTTCGGCTCCGTCTCGGTGGGAAGCTCAAAGTCGCAGCTCCGTCTCTGGTTTCAAACCATCGTCCAACTCCGTCGATTCAGGTAAGGGTTTCGTTGCATGCTATATATTCTTATCCTCAACTCGAATGTTCGCCTAACCCTTCACAGCTCCTCTGTGGTTAGGTTGTCACTGAGCATTCTGCGGTTTATGGACCTGGTTACAACTGGTAAGGTTCTACACCGTCTGGTCTTTCCTTCCTCTGTTCTGTCAATTCGGCTTTCATTGATTATTTACTATTGCATGAGTTTGTTTACATCCGCGACCCTAACAATGTATGTCACGGTGATTGCAGGTAATTGGTTCCGTGGCCTTGTAGGGGATTCGACCGCCTATCTTCCGGGTAGCTCTGTTTCTATTTCGCCTTTTTCTGTGGCTTTTGGTCTGCACGGTATTTGTTTGCCATGGTTGTCTGTATTTCGTTTATGAGTCAAGTCTGTGTGAGGGTTCGACCCACTTTGTAGTCTTCAGAGGGTTTCTGTGCTATTTGTCGATGAATGTTTCGGTCCTTTGCTTTTTGTCACTTGGTCATTCTACAGCCGTGCTTGGATAGCCTTATGAGCTCTCGCTTGCTTGGCCGTTGGCAATGTTATGTCTGGATAATAGTTATACACAGCAAATGTAATTATTTTTTGTGGGACTTCGGTGTTGTTGCTTACCTGTGGTTTGAGGACCGTGGTTCTTCTTGCTTGATAGCCCGACTCCTTTCGTTCTTCACTTGACTTCGGCTTCGGCTGGTTGTGAGACGCTTGTAACTGGATTACCCTGTCACTGTGTTGGCCTGCAATTTATTTTCATGAACAGAACTTGATGTATGTGTGCGTTTGCCTCTCGGATTAATGAAATTTGGTTACAATACTACTTTGCAATGGATGTATGTAAACAGTAAATGGAAATAGATGAACTGTGCGTGGATGCTGTGTGAAACTCTGTCACGGTTCATATTTATAATAGATACAATGATAAAAATTCACTGTAGATGCAAGATGTATTTTCGAGGACATAAAATCACAATCTGTAAATTTATTTAGGATGCACTGAACAATATGTATGAAGGAAAAGAATGGTATTCTGCTATTTCTCTTGTTTCAATGTCGCACTCCAGAACCTTTTACATGTATTTTTTCTATCTTCTTATACAATAGCTCAGTGGTTAGGTAACTGTTAGTTAGTTCCAGATTACAGTTAACCTGACAGTTACTCCAGTTACATGATTTGGCTATTGTTAGTTTATCTGTTCTTGCTATCTCGTAAGAGTTTGATGCTTTACAATGATTTATGGTCTTTTGTCTAATTTTCTAATAATCTTAATTCAAAACCTATAACTACAAGCCCTTAACAATTATAGTTAGGACCTGTTATTACAACTGAAACAGAAACAAGTTAACAAGTCACTTAAGTTAATAAACTAAATGCTGTAGTCTAATCCTTAAAGAACAAAAATGATAATAATAAAAAAAACTAAGACAGTCTTGCTGTCCTTCTGTAGAAATATTCACTTCTCCCAATCTTCTTCAGAAACCTGTTCTGCATCTTCTCGGTCTGTGCCCTGTCGACCAGATGCTCCTGCATCAGGCTGCCGGGGTAAAAGAGAGTTCTCATGGCTCCGTTCCATGAGTTCTTCCACCGAGTAACCTGCCTTTCGGATCTGCATCTCGTCAAGCCAAGAACTGTCCTCCATTGGACGGTCCTTCCATTTAACGAGATAACGCAGATATTCCTTTCTGCGTGTCTTTTTGGCCACCTGCGTGCTGATGATTCCTTCTATCTCATGAGTCTTGACCGATGGTAACTGTTTCTTCCAAAGATTGTCCTCGAACTGGGTGTCCCGTTGTGGCTGTACCACTCGTCCTTCCTCTGCTTGGGCATGGTATGGAAACAGGTCTGCCACATTGAATATGGGTGATATGCCTATATCAGGTGGCAGCTGAATTTCATATGCATTTGCTGAGAATTTTCGCAGAATTTTGCATGGGCCGATTTTTTTAAACTTCAGTTTGTTGTACGTGCCCTTAGGAAACCGTTCCCGGCGCAAATGTGCAAGGACTTCGTCCCCAACTTCAAAGTTTACCTCTCGCCGCCTTATGTCTGCATGTTGCTTATATTTCTGCGTGCTGTCCTGTAGTCTTGTCTTGACCTTTTCATGCAGCTCACTCATTGCTTCTGCAAAATCTTCCCCGTCTGCACTCCTTCTTTCTAGCTGTCCCAAATCTCGTAATTCATGTACTCCTTGTGGATGCATACCATACAAGATTTGAAATGGGCTAAGACCGGTGCTCCTATTTGGCGAATCGTTATAAGCGAATTCTGCCTGGGCAAGAGCTCGGTCCCACAATCGTGAGTTCTCTCCCGTCAAGCTGCGTAATAAGTTGCCCAAACTCCTGTTTACCACCTCTGTCTGTCCATCAGTCTGCGGGTGATACGCAGAGCTGAAGTTTAGTTGTGTGCCCAGCTTTTTCCACAGGGTGCGCCAAAAATGTCCTGTAAATTTCACATCCCTGTCTGAAACAATAGTTTTTGGTAAGCCATGTAGTCGAACTACTTCTGTAAAAAAAAGATGTGCCACGTTCGTGGCGTCGCTTGTCTTCCGGCAAGGAATGAAATGAGCCATCTTTGAAAACCTGTCCACCACCACCATCACCGAATCATACCCCCTCTGTGTTCTAGGCAATCCTAGGACAAAATCAATGCTGACTGAATCCCACGGCCTGCTTGGAACAGGTAGGGGTGTATACAGCCCCGTGTTCTGGCTGTGTCCCTTTGCTAGTTGGCAGATTTTACACCTGGTTATATACCGCTGCACGTCTCGATTCATCCTTGGCCAGTAATAAAAATGCGCGAGCTGCTCCACTGTCTTATTGACGCCAAAATGTCCCGCTAGTCCGCCACTGTGTTTCTCTCTCACCAAATTTTCCCTCATCGAACAATCTGGAACACACAGCTGTCCCCCTCGAAACAACAATCCTTCCTGTAGATTGTAATCTAGCCATGGGCTTGTATTCCTCAATACGGGATTCTGGCATGCTTCAAAAGCTTCCTTAAAATCCGCGTCCATCTGGTATAAATCTTTCAAGTATTCAAATCCCATCACCTGTATGCCACTTTCCTGTAAGAGCAGGGCTCTTCTACTCAAAGCGTCCGCCACTTTGTTGGCTTGCCCACTTATGTGTTTCAACACAAAGGTGAAACTTTGTAGGTACTCCACCCACTTGGCATGTTTATGGTTCAGTTTGTGCTGCTGAGTTATGTACTGCAAAGCAGAATTATCAGAGAACAAAACGAACTCATTTCCCAGTAAGTAGTGCCTCCAATGTTTCAAGGCTTGAACCACTGCATAAAATTCCTTATCATATGACGAATACTTCTGCCGACTCTCATTCAGCTTCTCACTAAAGAATGCCACTGGTCTGTCCTCTTGACTGAGTACAGCGCCAATAGCTGTCCCGCTGGCATCACACCGAACCTGAAAAGGTTTGCTGAAATCGGGCAGTCTCAAGATTGGCCTTTCTGTTATCTTACGCTTCAGGAGTTGGAAACTGTTTTCTGCCGCCTTAGTCCAGCAAAAAGGTTGGCTGGCCTTCTTGATGGTTTCCAACATGGGCGCGCAGATTTCACTAAAATTTCTGATAAACATCCGGTAAAAACTTGCTAAACCGTGAAAACTACGTACCTCGAATAAACTCTTGGGTGACGGCCAACTCATGATCGCTTCAATCTTTTCTGGGTCCATCTTCAACTCATTCTCTGCTACCACGAATCCCAGATAAATCAACTCCTTCTGCAAGAAAGTGCATTTCTTTAAATTTACCAGCAGTTTGTTCTGCTGCAGCTTTTCGAACACCCTTCGGATATGCTGAAGGTGTTCTCTTCTCGTCCTGCTGAAAATCAAAATATCATCCAGATAGACTATGACAAATTTTCCTATAAACTCTTTTAACATCTCGTTCATCAATCTCATAAAAGTGCTTGGAGCATTACTCAATCCAAATGGCATGACCAGCCATTCGTACAGTCCTTCGTTGGTCTTGAAGGCTGTCTTCCACTCATCTCCCTCTCTTATCCTGATCTGATGGTACCCACTTTTCAGATCGATCTTAGTAAAATACGCTGCCCCACTAAGACAGTCCATCATATCATCCATTCTAGGCAAGGGAAACCTGTATCGAATGGTGATCTTGTTTATGGCCCGCGAATCTGTGCACATTCGCCATTCTCCCCCCTTCTTGGGTGCAAGGACTGTAGGTACCGCACAGGGGCTTAAACTCTCTCTGATCAGTCCCTTGTCTAACAGTTCCTGCACTTGTTTGCGTACCTCCTCATTGTCCTTGGGGCTCATTCTGTACGCTGCCTTGTTCGGTAAACTTGATCCGGGTATAAAGTCAATATGGTGGCTGATGCTCCTCTTGGGAGGTAACTTATCAGGTAACTCCTCAGCCGCAATATCATTGAATTCTTCTAACAGCTCCTGGATCTCCTTAGGCAATTCTGACCTTTCCACGCTCAGTAATACTGGCTTCATCCTTCTTACCACTGCAAAATTAATCTCATTTTCTTCAATCTGTTTTATATACTGCTTTCCTCCAAGTAATAATGCTTTTGTCCCACTGGATTCAGCTGTATCTTCCTCCTTGATGGGTACAAGTGTATGTTTGACCCCATCCTTCGTAAATTTATAACAATTTGTTTTACCATCGTGTGTCACCTTCCTGTCATACTGCCATGGCCTTCCGAGCAGTATGTGACACACGTCCATTGGCATGACATCACAGACCACTGTATCGTGGTACTTGCCAATGCGGAACTCCACTTCACATTGTTCATCGACCAACAACTGGTGTCCTTTCTGCAGCCACGACACCTTATAAGGTGTGGGGTGTTTCAGCCGCTTCAACCCCAACTTTTCCACCATCTCCGTGGCTACCAAGTTGTCAGTACTTCCGCTGTCTATAATTACCTTACAGCACTTTCCATGCGACTTACAAACTGTCCGGAATAGTGCTTTCCTCTGGGTTGTTTCAGCCACTTCCTTGGTTGGCTTTATCAACACTTTATTCAAAACTAAATCCTCCCCCGTTTCTGCCATGTATTCCACTTCCCGGGGTTGTGCTTCAGCTTCTTCAGGCTGTGCCATCAGCGTTCCCCTTTGACCAGCTTGTTCAGCTTCTGGACACTCAAAGGCTCTGTGCCCCCATTTGTGGCACCTGTAGCACTGGACATTCGCCCCTCTTCCGCGGCCATTCCCTCGTCCTCTCTGGTATGACCGACCTCCTCTGGTGCTATCTCCTTTTTCGGCTGTCCCTAAAGCTTTTGAACTGCTGCTTTCTTCGCTGTTTGCAGCACTCTTACCTCTTCCGTAGGACTGTCCTCGTCCTCTGCTACTTCCTCTCCCTCTTCTGCTGTTCTGTTTTCGGTTAATCTTTTCCTCTGCCTTAACAGCGCTCTGAAAGGCTTCTTCAATATTCCGGGGAGAAAGAATACTAATTTCATCTAGTATCTCCATCCTTAATCCATTTACATACCTTGCTGTCTTTTCTGGGTTATCATCAGTATAACCAGCACGTAAATTTACCCTGTAAAATTCTTCGGTATACTCTCTAACTTTCATCCCTTTTTGTCTTAGACTCTGCACTCGCCGATATAATTCCACCTGGTAATCTTTCGGCAGAAATCTGCCCTTCAACTTCGCTATCATCCTGGACCATAATCGTATCGGCGTCTTGTTCATCTTCTTTCTGTCTGCTTGGACACTGTCCCACCATAATAGTGCGTGCCCCTTCAACTTAGTGGCAGTGAACTTAACCCTCTTATCCTCACTGACTTCTTCATTTTCAAAATATTTATCCAGTTCGCTTATCCAGTCCAGCAGGACTTCTGCAGACAGACTGCCATCATAATTTGAGATTTCTGTTTTTGGTTTGCTGCTGGCCATCAAAACCTGTCGCAGCAACCTCAATTCTGGAGCTTCCTCATCAGACCCTTCTGCAGCTGTCATCACCTCCTCTTCACTGGTGTCTCCCAGTTCTGGGTCTCTTCGTCTACCCGCTTCTACTGCTTCCAAGCGAGCTGTAATAACTCTAATTTGCTCTCGCAATCCTTCATCTGCTCCTCTACGTGCACCTCTTCCACGTCCTCGTCTTGGCACTTGTCCTTCTGCCATCTTCTCTTAACTAAAGAAAACTGCTCTGATACCAATTGATGGGAACCCAGCCCACGTGGCCCTCACTCCCGCACCTTACGTGGACTTGTGTGATTATGTTGCAATGAGATATTTGTTGATTGTGTATTTATGGATTAGGTGATATTTAATCACCCGCCTGTACCTTTCCGCCTCTCCACGCTCCACCTGTCCGTCTCGGGATTTGGAAAAACCCTAATCCTCACTTGGCCCTTTTCTCCGGATTGTTCGCGGTCATTCTATCATTTTCACTGTTTGTTTGTTCTCTGTGGTTATGCTCTGGTGTTCGGCTCTGTGCATGAGTTTTGTTACTCTCTGCAATGCTCCGCCCTCTGTGGCTCTGTTCTGGTATTCGGTTCTGCTTATGGGTTTGGTTCAGAGGTTCGGCTCCGTCTCGGTGGGAAGCTCAAAGTCGCAGCTCCGTCTCTGGTTTCAAACCATCGTCCAACTCCGTCGATTCAGGTAAGGGTTTCGTTGCATGCTATATATTCTTATCCTCAACTCGAATGTTCGCCTAACCCTTCACAGCTCCTCTGTGGTTAGGTTGTCACTGAGCATTCTGCGGTTTATGGACCTGGTTACAACTGGTAAGGTTCTACACCGTCTGGTCTTTCCTTCCTCTGTTCTGTCGATTCGGCTTTCATTGATTATTTACTATTGCATGAGTTTGTTTACATCCGCGACCCTAACAATGTATGTCACGGTGATTGCAGGTAACTGGTTCCGTGGCCTTGCAGGGGATTCGACCGCCTATCTTCCGGGTAGCTCTGTTTCTATTTCGCCTTTTTCTGTGGCTTTTGGTCTGCACGGTATTTGTTTGCCATGGTTGTCTGTATTTCGTTTATGAGTCAAGTCTGTGTGAGGGTTCGACCCACTTTGTAGTCTTCAGAGGGTTTCTGTGCTATTTGTCGATGAATGTTTCGGTCCTTTGCTTTTTGTCACTTGGTCATTCTACAGCCATGCTTGGATAGCCTTATGAGCTCTCGCTTGCTTGGCCGTTGGCAATGTTATGTCTGGATAATAGTTATACACAGCAAATGTAATTATTTTTTGTGGGACTTCGGTGTTGTTGCTTACCTGTGGTTTGAGGACCGTGGTTCTTCTTGCTTGATAGCCCGACTCCTTTCGTTCTTCACTTGACTTCGGCTTCGGCTGGTTGTGAGACGCTTGTAACTGGATTACCCTGTCACTGTGTTGGCCTGCAATTTATTTTCATGAACAGAACTTGATGTATGTGTGCGTTTGCCTCTCGGATTAATGAAATTTGGTTACAATACTACTTTGCAATGGATGTATGTAAACAGTAAATGGAAATAGATGAACTGTGCGTGGATGCTGTGTGAAACTCTGTCACGGTTCGTATTTATAATAGATACAATGATAAGAATTCACTGTAGATGCAAGATGTATTTTCGAGGACATAAAATCACAATCTGTAAATTTATTTAGGATGCACTGAACAATATGTATGAAGGAAAAGAATGGTATTCTGCTATTTCTCTTGTTTCAATGTCGCACTCCAGAACCTTTTACATGTATTTTTTCTATCTTCTTATACAATAGCTCAGTGGTTAGGTAACTGTTAGTTAGTTCTAGATTACAGTTAACCTGACAGTTACTCCAGTTACATGATTTGGCTATTGTTAGTTTATCTGTTCTTGCTATCTCGTAAGAGTTTGATGCTTTACAATGATTTATGGTCTTTTGTCTAATTTTCTAATAATCTTAATTCAAAACCTATAACTACAAGCCCTTAACAATTATAGTTAGGACCTGTTATTACAACTGAAACAGAAACAAGTTAACAAGTCACTTAAGTTAATAAACTAAATGCTGTAGTCTAATCCTTAAAGAACAAAAATGATAATAATAAAAAAAACTAAGACAGTCTTGCTGTCCTTCTGTAGAAATATTCACTTCTCCCAATCTTCTTCAGAAACCTGTTCTGCATCTTCTCGGTCTGTGCCCTGTCGACCAGATGCTCCTGCATCACATCATTAAGATTTGATCAACATTTTGAACCAACTAATGTGGTTCATCCTCATAATAAAGATCGGCCAAATACTAATAATTTTAAACCAACTAATATTGTTCGTCCTCACAATAAAAATCGACTAAATATTGATAATGTGATTAATCCAAAAAACATTATTATTTGCAATTTTAATAATTAAAAAAAAAATTAAAACTTATTTGTAAAATAAATATTAAAACTTATAACAAATAGAAAAATAAGAAAACCACATAAATAACCCGAAACAAAATACCTATCCATTTTTTAATCACACTCCCGTACTTAAACCATGAAATGAATGGATAACTCTTATAAAACCTTTGTATAAATTCGTTTTCACACTGATTTACAACCTTGATTCTTATAATTTAGTAGCAATTGTACTATACCATGACTACCTTAGGTTAATAAATTGATATAATGGAAATCTATGCATAAAAAAACCTTTCGAAGAATGGTTTAAAGAGCCAGGTTAGGCTTGCAAGCCCTACACAACGTAAGGGCTAAGGGCTTAGTTTATAAGATTACATGACAACATATTATAGAAATGGTATGTCATGAAAGAGGGGTGAGTTTAATAGCAAAATTAAGCACTAGTGGGAGATTTCATTTTGTAAATTATAATTTTGTATTCTTACTCCCTGGTAATGACTCTATAAGTGGCGTTGAGGAAACAGATTCCAGGTATCCACACTAACATCAGGCCAAGTTCGTTTCAGTGTAATATGTAACAGACGTCATTTGCATTTTCCACGACGAGTTTTCTTCTAAGGCAGTGTCCTCTTAGCCATAGTGTTGGAACAGACAGAGACAACAAATAGTAGGCAGACAACGACAGGCAGCGGATAGCAACAACAGAGCAGCAGTGAGGATTACTAAAACACAACAGATAGATTACTGAAATAGAATAGGCAGCCTGAGGATGCATGTCAAGTGTTTGATGGAATCTGCCCATTAAATTTGATAGTGACTCTAACACCAAGATGGTGGTAGATGGGTTTTCTCTAAATCCTTTGATGAATCTTACTGCTGAGGAACAAACAAAAACAAAAGAATGGGTTCCAAATCCAGGGATTGGATTCGTGCAACATGACAAATTGTGCGAAGATGACATGTTTAGCCTTGTTGAATTATCAGTTGTTGAAAACCAGCAAGAGCAAGTGGTAGTCAGCCCAGAGTCTGATTTCTCATTCTAGACAGCCTTGGTAAAACAAATGTTGCAGAAAATGGAATTTCTCGAAACCAAAAAAGGAAGCAGCTATGTTCAGAAATACACACCCTCTTTGTTAGAGTTTCAGAGGTGGAGGAGGATAATCTATCCCTTAAGAATATGTTACATGAAACTAAAGAGCAAGAAATTCTCCATCCTCCAAATGGTGCATTGCATGCAGAAATTCTTGACCTTAAAAGCAAGCAAGAAGAAATATGATCCCACAAAGCAACCTTCAAACAAGAAACTGAGACACGCATCAATTCTTGGGTATAGGTGGTTTGAGGGAAGGATAAAACTCCTACCCGTCTTGCAGCAGTTGAGGAGATGGTGTAAGCAAAACTTGGGGAAGAACGTAACAGACGGGCAAGAGAATTGAATCTCAAGGTGAGAGGTGTCCCCTTACTGCACCCCTCTTTGGATCCTATGGAAGTCCGGGCTAGGTTCCTTCGGGACACCCTTAGCCTCCCCGCTATAGCTTTGGACAGAGCCTGGCTGGGTTATGACTCCACTCTCTTCCTTAGGTTTAGGACTACATCTGATCGACTCTGCACCCTCAGGTCTAAGTGGAAGTTGTTTTCTCTTCCCAGTAGGATTTTCTTGGATGAGGACCTCACTCGAGCACAGGTTGTGGAACTTAAGTAATCTAGAGAACAAGTTATTGCAGCACGACAGGCAGGGAAATGGGCGGTTATCAGGAATCTCTAGGTATTCATTCGGGACTGCTTCCTACTTGGGGGGAAACCCCAAACTGGAGGTTACAAATGACGGGCCCGCTTGGGGAGGCGACAGGCTACAGGCATTTCTATCCATTGTTGGAATGGAAATGGATCTTTTTGGTCATTGTCGGGACTCTTATATGATGCTATCGAATCAACTAACATCCTCTTTGTGATGAAGACTCATGCGAGCCCTGTTTGACCCCTCCCAGATATTGTGGGTTACAATTGGATCTCGGTTTGCAGGTAGGAGACGAGGAGCTCAGGAGGGGTTAGAGGATCAGGTGCAGTTGCTTGTTTGGCTAGTGACTCACTCAGGAACAGGGTATCTTTGGTAGCCAAAGATGAGTTTGCCAGGTTTATGTGGATTCAGATTAGCATCGGAGTCTCTCCTTCGAGGGACATCTACATTACAGTTTGTTACTTCCCCCCAGCCTCTTCACCATTTGCTGTCCATAATGGCTCAAATGGGGATTCCTTTATAGACTTGTACACCAACATCATCCAGTATTGTGTTGTTGGGGAAGTCATCCTCCTTGGTGACTTCAATGCTAACACTAGAGATCTCCAGATCCCTATCCATGACCTATCAAAGGATGTATTTTGTACCCAGGGAATAGATGCAGATTTAGTAGGGCTTCACGAAGTGCCAGATGATGTTTTAGGGCCCATTACAACTTATGGTAAACATCTATTGCAGTTGGGGGAATCTCAAGAGTTATTGATTCTAAATGGTCTCCCCTATTTCCAAGACTCTAGCTTTTTCACTTGACGTCCATATGGTCGGGATGCGAGTGTAGTTGATTATGTACTCACTAGCAATAACTTGCTCCGTTTTATTTGCCATCTCTTAGTCTCCACCATCCCCCTTGTTGATCATGCACTTCTTTCCTTCTCTCTCTAGTTTGACCCTCCCCTTCCACCCCATCCCTCCCCTCGGGGCCCACCCCGAACTACTTTCCAATTTGATGAAGGAGACCCTGATATTTTCTCCTCTACCCTACACAAAATGCTCCCATCGAAAACCCAATTCTCCTTACTTGATTCTGCTTCCACTAAATACACCTGTCTTTTAGCTACCATTTGGGAAGTAGCACTGTTACACAGTAATTTTTCACTGTCTTCCTGTTAGTCTTCCTACTGTGTCATAAGATCAAATTAATCATGCTCATGCTCTCTAATGTTGCCAAATGACCCACTTTGCCAAAGTTCCTCTATCATCACAACTGTTGTCAAAATAAACGTGCTGATGAGCACTCCAAAACAGACCTAATGCGCTGCCAGCGTGGAAGTACACGTGATTCCCGCGCTGGTCAGAATTCATGAGACAACGTGTCTGTTACTTATATCTGATCGTGCTAATATGACTTTCCTTATTATTTAGCAGCAATGTCAGTGCTCCAATGCAGTTATGCACCCACGATGATCCAGTCTGGGCGAGTTTGTTCTAACAGCCGACCTTCCAGATGACTCGAAACCTGTTTGTTGGCCTTGTAAATGTCACCCTCCCTTCTCTGGCATGTTTGTTTCGTCATTTGAGCCACCTTCCTTGGAGATAAGCTCATCATCCCACCATTCATGGAGACTCCTTCTCTTATTTAAGCCTCCATCATTGCCATGAGCTGCTAGTTTGGAATTCATAGTGTTTGGAGTGTTGCTGATGGTGTGTGAGCTTGATAGGTAGCTGGTGTGACAAGTGTGGGATTGCTAGAGAGCTTAAGGAAGGTTGTGAAGTGTTTTGATCTTGTGTAAACTTGTGTGAGAGAGAGTTTTGTCTTGGGAGATCTACCTCCAAGGGTGAATGCTTGAGGGACTTGCTGGCTGGACCCTCTTGAGAAGGATTTGACGTCAGAACTATGGTTGTATTCTTCTTTGTTTATCAATAATAGACGACTATCATTATGGTTCCACTCTTATTGTCTTTATGATGGTGTTTGAGTTATATCCTTTCTGACTAATATATAGTTGCATCTATTGGATTTTATGCTTGTGTTTGTATCGTTCTTTGCATGTGCAGGTGTCCGTGCACGAGGATCGTGAGGATTGTGACCAGCTGGGGCAAAGGAACGGGAGCATCAACTCTTCTACAAGTACTAGCGTTGGAATCCAGGTAGGCCTTCATCATTGGTCTTTCATTTGCAATTAGGAACCTGCGTGTTAGCGTTGTTTGATTGTTGCTAGACCCTATTTGGACTAGTAGGGATCGCCTCTGTCCGCAGAGGGGATTTACCTCCACAACAATTTGGCGACTCCGCTGGGGAGTTTTACCTTGTTGTTTGATTTGTAAACTTTAGACGGAGCCTGAAGCACGGCCAAATAGCCTTCGAAACGCTATTGCTCTACATTAGCGAAGTAGATCAAAGCCACTTCAGTCAATCTCCGGTTTGGTTTACGAACTAAACAGCTTGGAGCTGGCTTTTGTCCTTTTTTGTTCATTTTTCCTTGAGTTTGATTTTTGCTCTCTTTTCGAAGATTGGGGATTAGTTCTCTGTTTTTGGGATTCCTGGTTCGGTCTGGGAGGTGCCTTGATTGTTTAAAGAGTGATTGTCTTGGTTTGGGAGTTTTTGGCTTGATTGTGGCTGTTTTTTGGCATCATCGCGGTTTATAATTAAATAGTCGCACTGTCATCGCGAAACCCTTGCTGTGATTTCCTAATCATCGCGTTAATACGCCAAACAGTCACGACGGTTCTGAAAATCAGACCATCGCAGGTAAGTCGTGTACTTCCGCGCTGACATCGCATTGTTGCTACGCGTGGTTTCTGATCAGCGCATTGTTGTTGTGTATCACCCGCGCTGATTCTTGTAGAATTGAATTTCTTCAATTCTGCCTCCTGAGCCTGTTGGTCTTGCTATCCCCTGTTGTTTTCACTTGGTTTATGACTTGATTTTCATTGTCTGAAGATTGAAGCACTTTCTTGTGAGTCTTGTTGAGCGAATCTTGCTTTTTGTCTTGTGACCTAGTTTTATCATTCCAATTTTGTTGGATCAGCATTGCTTGGTTACTCGTTTGCAAAGGTTAGTTTGCTACTTGCTTGTGGTTTGGTGAAGCCTTCCTCTTTGCTTGCTTTTACTTGGTTGTTTAAGTGATTGTTGTTGAACCAGTCTTCACATTGTTTCAATTACTTCTTGCTACCTGGACACGGATCACAGTTGTTTGGGGTCAACCGGTTCTTTTCACATTTGTTTGTTACTATTTCTCAAAAGTTTTTTTAATGCACTTTGCCATCAACAAAAAGAAAAATCTCTTTTGCTTTGTATTAGTTAATGAGAAATAGACGCTTTTCATTTTGATTAATGATTAGTGATCTCAAAGAAAAGTTTGTGAATTTCCATTAGCTGCATTAGGGAAGCTATTTGTTGTTTTGTGATCATTTCGTTTGTGTGAAAGCCCTCTAAATTTCTTGTAATTAGCATTCACCGAATGGAATGACATATTTTGGCATATAGTTTGCATTTAGGCAATTTTGAGAGATTTCATACAGTAAGGCCTAGAAACCGAAACCTAATACAAGATCAACCTCAAAATGAACTTAAAAACGCATTGGAACATAACACTCACTGTTTAGAGGTCTAGGCTAGAGACGTGCTCCAGCGTCGTTAAACCTAGTCACTTTTGTTTCACTTAAGGTTGGGTGATTCCTCCTTCCGTGACACAACAAGTGGTCTAGCACGGATTTGAGCTCCCACGTACCGTCGAATATATGGGGAGACCCCACTAGGTTATCATCCTTTATCCACAGGAAGTCGTGTCTGCCACCTTACAAGCCGTAACGCACCGAACACAGCATTCGGGAAGATTGACTGCCATACGGGAAGTCCTTGGTTTTCATATGACTGCCAAGGTGTATATGCAGTTTTACGGATTTTTTTGGTAAACCTTTTTGCCTAGCTCTCCAGCGTAGTCACTTTTGATCCTTTTCAGACTCCTTAAAAGAAAAGGCTCATTTGAGCATTTGTCACTTCGGGTTCATTAAACATTCGAAGGAGACTAGAGTCATCTTATTGTCCTTTTCTCGACTCTTAAAAAATGAAAAGGTCAAGTTGTGTCCTTGCGTCTTAAAATTTATTCAGCCGCGATTAACATTACCCGGTTAGATCTTGTGTGCGTTAGTTTGAGTAGGGTCCTTTCTCGTTAGTTTCCCTAGGTTTTGTTTTGAAGTTTGTCATCCTGGCTGAATCATCGATCCCGTCTCCCGTTCGAAGTGATCAAGGGTCTCCGTCTTCTGTTGCTCTTGAGCTACTGGTTGTGAGTGATACTCTACCTGTTATCTCGAGTATCCAACCGATTAACTCTCGTGCTCCAGACGACGAGGATTACGAAATTCATTGGAACCCCATTTGGGAGCCTGACGAAGATGATATTCCTTTTACCCCTCCTGGTGTTTCGACCCCAATGTCTACCTCTCACATGGATGAGACATCTCCTAGAGTGAGTGAGACACCTGTTTTGTCGAGTATCGAAACTCCTATCCCGGCTACATCTCTGGTACCCTCACGCTATAAGTCCTTGAGGGATAATGCGGGTACTAGGATCCCTGCTTCCAGTACCATGTGGGACCTCCGCATCACTCCCACTACGGGATATTTTGTTTCACAAGTTCACAGTACACCCGTCACTTCAGTTCCAACTAATCCGACTGTTTGTGTAGCACATTCAACACCAGTTGTTAGTGCCGTTATGGCATCTTCAGTTGTGACTACTGGTGTTGGTCCGCCTCACGGCCAATTGAGTAGTGGCCAGTTGGAACATACACCCAGAGTTGTTCACCCTGCACAAAGTGCACCACCCTCTTCTGGTCCTGTTCCAGGAGGGGGGCCATATGATCAATATATGCAAGCTGTCCAGGATTCGAACACGCAAGGTCCATTTTATTACTACGATTCTACTGGTCAGTTCCTTTATCTTTCCAGACCCTTGCCTACTCAACCTATTGTTGAGGTCTCGGTACCATTATCCGTTGCTTGGGGCGCCACCACTTACCATGGGGGCCAAGCAATGCCTGCATAGCTTCAGGGACTTCCTAACCAAGGTCAGCTGTCTTACGTGCAAACCCCACAAGGGCAGCAATATTACGGGTAGTCTCACCCAGGGCAACCTGGGGGCATGTTGGGTCCCTATAATACTAGTGATTACCCCATTACTATTGTATTTATACCCCTTATTTATATTGTTGTGCCCCTATTACCCCCATATTGTTATTTCTGTGCCCCATAGAATCCCTCTATTATTATTTTTGTGGCTTTATATTATTATTGTTAGGTCGGCTGGATTATATTGTGACTCCTTAGACTCCTATATATAGAAAGGAGGTTTTGTCATTTGTATCATCTAAGAATTTTTCATTTATGTAATGTAAAGGAGCTTGCCCCCTCGAAGAGGCTGAATTCTAAGGCGTTGATCTTTCTTTTCTATCTTTTCTTGAGCTGGTTTCATAACATTTGGTATCAGAGCTTTGGATTCTAGGGTTTCGCTGCTCCAAACAGGTCATCGTGGCATTTTCACTATAACTTTTTTCTGTGACGTTTCAGAAGTCACAAAAAAAACCCATTTGAGAAGAAATCGCGCTGAACCTTGGGTCCAAATTTCAGAGCTTTTCGTGCGATATTTGCGGAGATATGATCTGAGGAAGTTGGCCTTTTTGCAGACTCCTGAATTACATTCAAAACAGGTGACCTAGGGAAAATCGTCATAACTTTCTCTCTGGGGATCGGATTGAAATTTCGTAAGAAGGTACAAAAAGAGGACGGACTGTAGTTTCTTTTGGGTGTTGTTTAGATCCAAAGGTCGAAACAGTGACTCGTGGCACGTCGTACAAGTTCGCTCTACTGAACTAGTCTATAATCAAGTCACTGTGGGAGATTTCGCATAACTCTTCCTTGGAGAATCCAATTTGGGTCAGACTTGTGGCATTGGAAAGAGGACACAGAGGGCTACTACAGGTCACAAATTCAGAACTAGATGATCAGAAAGTACAGAGATACATCAGAGGCAATATCGAGCTCCTACAAAGTGAAAAAAGGTGTGTAGATTTTCTTTAATTTTTGCTTAAGCTTGGTTTGAAAATTTATTTTGAAGGAATTCAAAGGGAATAGTAGAGAATTATTATCGGTAACTGATGCCCCGAGGAAAGAAAATGCAAACACCTAGTAAGGAACCTGAAAGCTCTAGCATGACTCATGAAGAAGAAGAAGAAATGCTACATGATATATCAAAATTACAAGAACAAGTGCAACAAGTGTCACTTGCACAAAAAGCAACAGAATCTAAAATGGATGGTTTAAGGAAAGATGTAGAAGCTAATATGGAAGGTTTAAAGAAAGGTGTAGAAGCTAAGATGGATGGCATGGAAGCTAAGGTGAATGGCATGGACGCTAAAATTGATGGCATGGATGATAAGATGGAAGAATTGAAGATAAATATGAATAAGTTGCTACAAGAAATGGTCACTAAGGGTGAAAGAGTACTAAAGGAAACTCATGATGAGAACAAAAGAAATGTTAATCATGATTCCATAGACTCTAATGTTGGATCGAAGACTCACCATGTTCCAAAAATCGATATGAGGAAGTTTGATGGCAAGGATCCCGCCACATGGATATTACAGATGGAGCAATTCTTCGATCTCAATAATGTGCAAAACACACAAAAGGTACGTATGGCAACTTTATATTTGGAACCAAATCAGTTTGTATGGTATCAATGGCTTTGTTCTCGTAAACAATTTATCACTTGGGCAATTTTTACGGAAGAATTGATAGCACATTATGAGGATACAAAAAGCAACACTTTTTTTAGCCAATTGATAAGTCTCAAACAAAAGGGTTCAATAATGGAGCACATTGAGGAGTTCCAAAAATTGAACATAAGGGTAAAAGATATTCCAGAGGAGCATAGGATTGATGTGTTCATAGGGTCTTTAAAGGATAATATCCAACATGATGTGCGCCTTTGGGAACCTGATTCATTAGAGAAGGCATTCAGGTTAGCAAGAAAAATGGAAAGCAAAATTATGGCAACTAGGAAGCATACCATTCACAACTATAAAGACGGAAGTGTTGTTGCCCATAGTCTTCCACAACCTACAAGGTTGACACCACAACAATTGGAAGAAAAAAGAGCAAAAGGGCTTTGTTACAATTGTGATAGCAAATACACAAAAGGTCATAAGTGTGCTGAGAAGAAATTATTCTACATAGATTGTGAAGAGGAAGAAGAAAAGGAGCAAGAAAGGTCAAAAGAAGAGGATATATTCCAGGAACAAAGCCTAGATGAAGAACAAATAAATCCGACCATATCTTGTAATGCATTGGCGGGAATTACCACTCCTCAAACCATCAAGATAGAAGGACAAATCAAGAAGAAAAAGGTAATAGTGTTGATTGATTCAGGAAGCACCCACAATTTTATTCATTGTAGGGTAGCAAAAGAATTGAATTGCTTCCTATATCCAGCACCAGAGTGTCAAGTGATGATTGCAAATGGAGGAACAATAAATTGTTCTGGAAAGTGCCATAATATCAAGCTATCCATGGGAGAATATGTATTGACTAGCCCAATGCTTTCCATTCCAATGGGAGGTGCTGATGTTGTACTAGGAGTCCAATGGCTACAATCCTTGGGTACAATAGCTTTTAATTTTCAAGAACTTTTCATGAAATTTTCTGTGGAAGGAAAGGAAGTTGAATTAAGGGGTATTGCAGGGAAACCAGGAAAGATAATCAGCTCTAATGGCATGACAAAGCTTCTAAAAAAGGAGCAAAGAGGTGTAATTGCACAATTATGTTCGCTAGATGTTTCCACATTGGAATCATCTATTTCTCCAGATCTCCAAAAAGTCCTGGACAATCATTCCAAGGTATTTGAGACTCCCAAAGGTCTCCCACCTATGCGTGATCATGATCATGCTATTCATCTGATTCCAGGAAGTGTTCCTCCAAACATCAGGCCGTACAGATATCCCTATGTCCAAAAAAGTGAAATTGAACGTATGGTTGCAGAAATGCTAGAGGCTGGTATAATTCAACCGAGTCAAAGTTCTTTCTCAGCTCCAGTAGTATTGGTGCACAAGAAGGATGGATCATGGCGCATGTGTCCAGATTATAGGGAGCTCAACAAGCTCACTATTAAAGATAAGTTCCCCATTCCTGTCATTGATGAATTACTGGATGAATTGCATGGATCAATTTACTTCACCAAGTTGGATCTTCGTTCGGGATATCATCAAATCAGAATGAAGATTGAAGACATTCCGAAAACGGCATTTAGAACTCATGAGGGTCATTATGAATTTTTGGTCATGCCTTTTGGCCTTACCAATGCACCTTCAACATTTCAAGGTTTGATGAATTCAATTTTCAAACCATTCCTTAGAAAATTTGTGTTAGTATTTTTTGATGATATACTAATCTACAGCAAGTCTTGGAAGGATCATGTTGAACATGTTGACAAGGTGCTACAACTATTGGAGGAGAAACAATTATATGCAAAAAGATCCAAATGTTTCTTTGGAGTCCAGGAGGTGGAATATTTGGGTCATATTGTATCTCATGAAGGAGTTAAGGTAGACCCTAGCAAAATTAAAGCCATTAAGGAATGGAAAATCCCCACATCCATAAAGCATCTGCGAGGATTTCTTGGGTTGACAGGGTATTATCGCAAGTTTGTTAAGAATTATGGGAGAATAGCAGCACCTCTAACAACATTATTGAAGAAAGATTCATTTTCATGGACTCCGGAAGCAACAAAGGCCTTTGAACATCTTAAAGAGGCAATGTGCCAAGCACCGGTCTTAGCTACACCGGACTTCACAAAAACCTTTATTGTGGAATGTGATGCTTCAGGAAATGGAATTGGTGTTGTTCTAATGCAAGATGAAAGACCCATTGCTTTTGAAAGTCGTCCAATCAAGGGAAAGTTTTTAAGCAAAGCTATTTATGAGAAGGAAATGTTGGCAATACTCCATGCACTTAAGAAATGGCGACCCTACCTAATGGGAAGACACTTCAAGGTAAAAACGGATCATGATAGCCTTAAATACTTTTTAGAACAAAGATTATCCTCTGAAGAGCAACAAAAGTGGGTCACAAAGATGTTGGGTTATGACTTTGAAATCATCTACAAAAAAGGGAAGCAAAATGTGGTGGCAGATGCACTCTCAAGAAAGGATGAGGATGTGGAAGCATTGTTGTGTGCCATTTCTATTATCCAACCAGATTGGATAAACGAAGCAAAGGAGGAATGGAAGAATGACGAAGAAGTGTGGGCACTTATTCGAAAGCTACAACAAGATTCCAGTACTTCTGATACATTTAGCTGGCAAAATGATTCGTTATGGTACAAAGATCGCTTATACCTCTGTAAGAATTCCCAGCTAAAACAAAAGATTCTTATGGAATTGCACACTTCTCCCTTAGGAGGGCACTCAGGATTTTTAAAAACTTACCACAGGGTTAAGAAGGAATTTTTTTGGGATGGCCTTAAATCAGATATTCAAAAGTTTGTGGCGGAATGTTTGGTTTGCCAACAAAATAAAGTTGAAACAATTAAGACACCGGGTCTATTACAACCTTTATCCATTCCAAGCCAACGTTGGGAGGAGGTTTCAATGGATTTTATCACAGGTTTACCCAAGTCTGAGGGAAAGAGTGTCATCATGGTGGTAGTTGACAGACTTACCAAGTATGCACACTTTTGTGCATTATCACATCCATTTAAAGCCAGTACAGTTTCTACTGCATTTATGGAAACAGTTCAAAAGCTACATGGAAACCCAAAGATTATTGTAAGTGACAGAGATCCCATTTTCACTGGAAATTTTTGGACAGAATTATTTTCTTGTCTTGGTACTCAGTTAGCTCATAGCTCATCTTATCATCCTCAATCTGATGGGCAAACTGAGATAGTAAACAAATGTTTGGAAGGATATCTTCGTTGCTTTGTATCTGATAAACAGACACAATGGGTCAAATGGTTGCCTCTGGCTGAATGGTGGTATAACACTTCCTTCCATACAGCAACAAAAATGACCCCATTTATGGCACTTTATGGGTATCAACCACCATCCATCACATCATATTTAAGAGAAAATTCTAAGGTTCAGGCAGTGGAACATCACATCGAACATCAACAACAAGTCCTCCAACTCTTAAAGGATAACCTCGTGTTGGCACAAAATAGAATGAAACAACAGGCAGATCAACATCGCAGTGAAAGAAGTTTTGATGTAGGTGATTGGGTATTCCTACGGCTACAACCATATAAGCAAATGTCCCTAAAGCAAGCTAAGAAGGATAATAAATTATCACCAAAGTATTATGGTCCGTACAAGGTGTTGCAAAAGATTGGTACTATGGCATACAAATTGGAGCTTCCTGCAGCTTCTCGATTGCACCCAGTTTTCCATGTTTCATGTTTAAAGAAGGTTATAGGCGACAAGCTCCCAGTTCAAACAATATTGCCAGAACTTGACGAGGAAGGAAAAATTATATTGGAACCGGAAGCAGTCACAGAAACAAGAACTCGACAGCTACGAAATCGATCAATTTCAGAGTATCTTATCAAGTGGAAGAACTTATCCGCTGAAGATTCCACATGGGAGGATGAGAATTTTATGCAGAAGTATCCAGAACTACTCAAGCGTTGAGGACAACACTTTTTTGAAGGAGAGGGGCATGTTGGGTCCCTATAATACTAGTGATTACCCCATTACTATTGTAGTTATACCCCTTATTTATATTGTTGTGCCCCTATTACCCCCATATTGTTATTTCTGTGCCCCATAGAATCCCTCTATTATTATTTTTGTGGCTTTATATTATTATTGTTAGGTCGGCTAGATTATATTGTGACTCCTTAGACTCCTATATATAGAAAGGAGGTTTTGTCATTTGTATCATCCAAGAATTGTTCATTTATGTAATGTAAAGGAGGTTGCCCCCTCGAAGAGGCTGAATTCTAAGGCGTTGATCTTTCTTTTCTATCTTTTCTTGAGCTGGTTTCATAACAGGGCCCACAAGGACAACCCTATCAGGGAAAACCTTCGACTGTTGGTGGTCCATATTTCACTTATCTTACTCAACCCTATGGTAATCCGGGGCAACCTGGTGTCCAACAAGGTTATCCATCTGGATAAGCAGGACAACCTTATATGCAACAAGGACAACCTGGAATCCAGCAGGGGTACCCTTCTGGGCAGGGTGGTCAGCCTTACGTGCAGCAAGGCCAACCCACTGCCCAGCCTAGTCATCCATTTGGACAAGTTGGTCAACCTCAAGGTCAACCGGCTATCCAGCCCGCTCAGCCATCTGTTCCGCAAGGACAACCCTCGGTTGTACAAGGACAACCTAATACCCAACAAGCTCATCCTTCTGCGCAAACGGGTCCATCCCAAGCCCAACCAGGACAACCTTCCAGCCAGATGGTCCATGCTCAACCTATTCAAGGACATCCTTCAGGGCCCCAGACTCAAATGCAAGGTGGGTTACAATCCCAACCTTCTTACCAAGCGCAGCCTGGTCAACAGGCTCAGTATGGAGCCCAGCAACCGTATAGTTACCAGCAACCCCAGGGGCAAACTCAGTTGGCCCCGTATCAAAATTATCAACAAATGCAGGTCACCCCTTATCAGAATTATCAGCAACAGTATGTTGCTCCTGCAGGTCAAGTTGCTAATCCATGGGGTGCTGGGGGGCAGATCCAGAGTCAATTACCCGGTTATGGACAGAACCCCTACGGATAGAACCCCTATGGGCAGAATCCCTATGGGCAGAACCCTTATGGGCCGAGCCCGTCCGGACAAAGTCCATGGGGGCAACTACCACCCGGTTGGAACTCTGGCATTACCTCTTACCCACGGCCACAGATGTCCTTCAATCCTCAGTTACCTTTCTTAGCGACATTGGAACTGCCAGATGTGTCCAAATTGACTAATGATCCCATTCTTCATAATCCATATTGGCCACCAGTTCCAACCAAGATACCCGGTGATTGCCCAAAATTCGATGGCAAAGCTGGAGAGGACCCTCAAGCCCATGTCATGACCTATCACCTTTGGTGCTTGTCAAACTCATGGCTTGATGATTCCATCCGGCTCCGCCTCTTCCAAAGGACTCTCACCGGCTCGGCTGCTAAGTGGTACATTGAGTTGAATCGCGGAACATTTCAAGATTTCAACTCATTGGCAATGGCATTTCTAACTCACTTTCAGTTGCCCATTCGGTATGAGACAGGGACGCATCTCCTTACGTCTCTTAAACAGGACATGGCCACGCATATATCCGATCATATACATGAATGGAGACGGCGTCGTCATTTGATCAAGTTCTGGATTCCTGATCAGCTCCTGACCGATTGGTTTACAACCTCCTTTGTCCCTGCAATCACGCGAGACATTGCTATGGGAGCTTGTGTGACTGAAGAGCAAGCTATCGCGCGTGCTCAGTAGAGCACCTCGACTTAGTTTATTCTCAGTTGGGTACCTTATACGATTATTTTCTAGACGCCCCGAGACCCAGAACATCCAAAGCTATGCCAAAGCCATCTGTTGATGGTGTTATTGGCTTTGTAAATGCATCTTCAAAGAAATCATCCGCGAACCTTGAGAAGCAAAAATCGAATAATCCTAACGAAAATACTTCTCAGGTTCAATCTAATTCTGGAAACACTTCCGAGGTTAATGCCGTCCAGTCCACCACGGTGGATAAAACCTCAAAAGGAAAGAAGAAGGGGAAAGCTAAGAATAAATCTGAGCAGCCCAGACAGGACTCCCCTAAACCTCCACCCGAGGAAGGAGCCAAACGTAAACATAAGTATCCTTGTCTTATCTGTGACGAGGATCACTATACTAAAGACTGCCCTAGGCGGTTTGAAGTTAGTCGATTGTTGAAAGGTGCTCCTGGGACTCCTGCTATGCTTAAAGAACCTTTCCCCTCACAGCAAACTCAAATGGTGGCAGATCCATCACAACCCTCTTCTTCATTTGGCTCCCAAGTATTTATGGCTGGGACGATTCTCGTCCACATCACTACTCGAGCAAAAGAATATCCATTACATGCTAGGAAAGAGCCTGCGGTCCCCTCCAGCACTCCTCCATCCAGTTCTGGTCCACTCCACATCGAGAGACCTAGCACTGAGACGCCCATCCGACCCCATCCAAAAGATGTACTCCGGAAGTCTTCTTACAACCCTAATGCTCGTGCTGCCCAGCACTACAGCATCGTTGAGGACTTAGCTCAGGCTCCGTCTGCTATGTCTGCCTTAGAAGTGCTCCAGAGCTACCCCTCCCAGAGGAAGTCCTTGCTATCGGCCATCGGTGGCATAGACCCGGCTGACTCGGATCTGATTTCTTTTGACCTCGAAGGCCATACGCCGAGACTGCCGCACCAAATCTCTTTCCTCATACACGTCATTATCAACACTAAAACGATTCATCGTACAGTCATTGATGGAGGTGCTTCGACTTGCATCATGTCTGTTGCCTGTTGGAAAGCTATTGGTTCTCCGATGCTAAGCCAGTCTCCTACAACATTGGAAACCTTTGACGGAAGAGAGTCTCGTCCTTATGGTATCCTCTAACGATTTCCCATCTCTTTGGAAGGGAAGACGGTCGAAGTGGAGGTCGAAGTTGTCGATGCTAATCTTACCTACAACCTCCTCCTCGAACGTAGCTGGACATATGCCATGCAAGCTGTGGCTTCCTCTCTTTTCCGTGTCATTCGCTTCCCTCATCAGGGGAAGATTGTCACCGTGGACCAGCTCTCCTTCTTTGCCTCCTCTTCCGAAGGCAACGTGCCTTTCGTGGAGCATACCTCCAAATCATGTGAGACTGTGGGAGCTGGACTCTTTAAAGATCCCTCCCACCTCCTAATCTCACCCCTATCAATATGATTTTCGTATGCTCTGATCCGTGGGTCCTTCCTCCCGCTAATCAGATAGAATCTTGGGGCGATATGATGCCGTTGAGTCCTGCCGAGCTCAACTACGTTGAAATCGTTGCTACATCGGCTCCCCCTCCCGAACTTGCTCCTCTTAGCAGCGTTCCCAACTCGTATGTTCATTCCCCTTGGCTTGGAGATGACGCTACTTCGGATCCGTTAAAGGAAATCTTTCCTTCCGATGAAGCCATTATCGAGACTATGTCTCTCGAGGAACCTCCTTGGTCTGATCATCACCACCGTTCCTCGTTTCTCCTTGCCCATCAGGAAATGATCCCCTGTCTCGAACGGTTTGCTTCTTGTATCCCATTTCAGCCCCTTCAAACACCTATTCAAGTTTATGAAGTGTCCTCTGAAGGCAATATGGGAAACATTACGCAAACCCAACCCATCGATATCTCCGCGAAACCGGGGATTGTCGAACATATTCACATTCGAGTCACTTGTACTCCGGAGGAAGTTCAACTCTACACCGATCTTTTCCGCGAATTTCGTGATTTCTCCACTTGGTCCTACGAAGAAATGCCCGGCATTGACCCTAGCATAGTGGTGCATGAGATACCTATGTATCCGGGTGCTAAGCCTGTTCGTCAACGTCTACGCCCCGTGCACCCCCGAAAGGCTGCAGCCATTAAAGCAGAAGTTGAAAAGCTTCTCAAGGCTGGTTTCATTTACCCCATTCCACTTACGGATTGGGTTTCTAATATTGTCCCTGTGAACAAAAAACAGGGTACCATTCGAGTCTGTGTTGATTACCGTGACATCAACCGGGTCTGTCCTAAGGATAACTTCCCTACACCCTTCTTCGATCAGCTCATTGATGAGTGTGCAGGAAGCGAAATCTATTCATTTATGGACGGTTTTTCTGGGTATAACCAGATCAATATTGCGCCCGCTGACCAGCATAAGACTGCTTTTATCTGTCCTTGGGGCACTTTTTCTTACAAAAAGCTCCCTTTCAGTTTGAAGAATGCCGGTACTACCTTCCAACATGTAATGTCCTATGCTTTTCATGACATTCGTCACATTGTACAATCGTATCTGGATGATCTACCAGCTCATTCAGTCAAACACCAGGACCACCCTTCCCATCTTCGTGAAATCTTTCTCCACTGTCGACACTACCGCATCAGGCTCAATCCTCATAAATGTGTCTTTTGCGTTGAATCAAGCCGACTACTTAGGTTTATCGTCTCCCGAGAGGGCATCCATCTAGATCCCCTCAAACTCGAAGTTATTCTGAATCTTCCTCCCCCTACTTCTTTGCAGCAGTTGCAGAGCTTGCAGGGCAAAGCAAATTTCCTAAGACGATTCGTTCTGAACTATGCTGAGGTGGCTAAAGGTTTTACGCGGTTATTAAAGCGAGATACCCCCTTTCATTGGGATGCTATCGCTCAGGAGTCTTTCGAGCGTCTCAAGGGTCTCCTTGTTTCTGCTCCATTATTGCGACCTCCGAATTACCATCACGATTATACTCTGTATTTGGCCGCCGCCGACACCACTATCGGCATGGTTCTTGTGCAAGACGACGATGATGACACTGAGCATGTCATATATTACCTCAGCCGCAACCTTTTAGACACGGAAACTCGATATGCTTACGTCGAGAAGTTGGCATTGGCCGCCGTTTGTGCCATCCAATGTTTCCGGCATTATATCTTGTTGCGCACCACGACCGTGATTTCTGATTGCAACCCAATGACGTACATTTTGTCACATCAATTGCTGGGGGGCAAATACTCAAAGTGGATCGTCATCCTCCAAGATTTTGACTTGGAATTCACTACTGCCAAGTATAAGAAGTCCCTAGTCTTTGCTGAGTTACTTTGCTCTTTGCCATCTCCTTCTGCACCCTCTCACTCAGAGGATCATATCCCGGACGAAACTCTTTTTTTGATCAACACCCTCGATCCATGGTATGGGGATATTATTGTATATTTGTAGACGTCCTCCTTCCACCCCGTTGTATCCAAGGATGCTTGGCGACGGATTCGTCATCAGTCTCAACCCTACCGTATTATTGGGGACACCCTGTACCGTCTCAGCGCTGACTCCGTCCTCCGCCGATGTCTAACTCTCGAGGAAGCTGAGCGAGTCTTGAATGACTGCCACTCTGGCGCTTGTGGTGGTCAAATGTCTGGATATGCCACAGCTCAAAAAATCCTCCGCGCCGGTTATTTCTGGCCCTCCATTTTTAAGGATTGCATTCTTGCCGTCCGTTCGTGTCACGCATGCCAGATATACCAGCGGAAGATGCGAGCGCTACCAGCTCCGCTGCACCCTATTGTCACCATTGGCCATTTTGCAAAATGGGGCATTGATTATACAACTTGTAAGCCTTGCTCAGCCGGGGGGCATGGGTTTATTATGGTTGTCGTCGATTACTTTACAAAACGGGCCGAGGCAATGCCCACATTAACTGAAGACGGTCACACAGCGGCGCAGTTTTTTTCAACCATGTTATTACACGGTTCGGAGTTCCTCAGGCCATCGTCACGGATCACGGGAAGCATTTCCGTAATAACATGATGACCGAACTGACAACCCAACTAGGCTTACGACATGATAGTTCGACCCCGTACTATCCTCAATCCAATGGCCAGGTTGAAGCTGTTAACAAGATTTTGGTTACGATGCTTCAACGTACCGTTGGCATGCATAAGTCTAATTAGCATCTGATGTTGTTTCTCGCCTTGTGGGCCCACCGAACCTCTGTGAATGATGCCACCGGTTTCACTCTATTTCAACTGGTTTACGGACTGGAGGCTACCCTTCCTATCGAATGCGAAATCCCTTCGTTAAAATTAGCCGTCGAGTTGCTTCCCAACACTACTCTGGTAGAGGAACGTCTTCTTTACCTAGAATGGCTCGACGAGACCCGTCGCCTAGCCTCTCTAGCTATCGAAGCACAAAAGAAGAGAGTTAAAACTCACTTCGACCATACCATCCATCCTCGTTCCTTTGTTGAGGGATATTTAGTCCTGCTATACAACCAAGCAAATGACAAGCTGGGGGCAGGAAAACTCGAGCCCATGTGGCTAGGCCCTTATATTGTAAAGAAAGTTTTGCAGAAGGGGGCATATGAGCTAGTTGACTACGAAGGTAATCCTCTCGATAAGCCCCGCAATGGGCTGTACTTGAAAAAGTAATATGCATGATTCCATGCACTTCGATTTGTACATGTGTGTGTTTTAGAAAGTGTGTTGTGTGTGTGTGTTTTCATGTTTTTGGCTTGGTGTGAAGGCGTGATTGCCGCTTATTGTGTCTTTTGCTTCTTGTGCAAATGTCTGGTGCACCTTATGTTGGTTTCGCTAATGGTGTCTGCCGCAGCACTTGCAATTTGTCTTCTGCAGCGTGGGTGATCTACGATCCTCACGGTGAGTTGATAGATCTTCAAGGTGTGTGTTTAGGCTGCACTACAAACAATGTCATTGAATATAGTGTTGTGATTGAATTATTAGCCGAGGCAATTAATCTCAATATTCGTACATTGGTTGTTAACCTGGACTCTCAACTTGTCGTCCATTAGCTCAATGGCCGATATTCTGTCAGAGACCGTCACATTTTAAGGTTTTATTTACGTTTTAAATTGTTAGAAAGGAATTTTGATTTCATTACATATCAGCATATTCCACGACGATTAAACACATTATCTGATGCATTGGCTAATCATGTATTAGATAGACATTTGCGTAATTTATAATCAAAACATCATACGAGAAAGCACATAAAAGAACAATAATAAACCATAGGAATATGTGTATATATATATCGTGTGGCACACCAAGGCGCTCAAAAATAAGTGTACATGTCTAGATCGGGCCTGTGTTCTCTGTACATCTGAGACACGTGTCTCTTAAAAGATCACCAGTAGGAAACAAAGACCTAGATATCTACTGTGGTGGGTTGTGCTCCCTATAATCCGTAGCCACTCGTGCCACCCGCCTCAAAAGGCGGTGCATCCTAGGTTCTACTCCCACTGTATGGATCTGAGACGCTATGGGGACCTCCTCTATCCCCTGGTAATCTGGAATCCCTGACAGAAAACCCTCGATGTTTTGTATCACGGTCTCCATCGTATCATCTCCCGGAGGAGCCAGGGCCAGAGCTCCAATGCCCTGTACATCCCTCCGCGCCTTTGGGGCCAGGCCGAGGGGTCTCGTCGGTCTGACATCTGCATACCATAGCATTCATCGTTAGGACATGTACACGAAAAAATCAAAAACATCACAAAAATAAAAAAATCAAAAAATGAGATCAAGTGTCTTACCACCGTCATCCCACTGCTCTCCAGTAGGCAGCGGCATGTCTAGGTCTCCATGGAAGTCTAGGCCAGCATACGGCCAGTCCTCCATGAAAATAGTCTGCCTCTCCAACCGCTCTCGGAAGTATACCTCCCATGCCACTAGTCGACTGCCACCTCCTCGTGGCATGACATGGCCCCATCGTGTGGCCCACGTTTGAAGAGGGCCTCTAGGTGGGTCCACGACCATATCCTGCAGCTGCAATGCCGGCACCCGCTCCAGCATGAGCAGGAGTAAGATCGACCCGTAGCCAAACTGCTTCGACTCACCACGACGGCAGTTGGTCAGTTGTCTCTTCATATTTGTCGCTACTGCCGCTGCCCAGTGGAATATGGTAGGATTCAAGCAATTGAGCACCAGTCGAAGATGGGTCTTCGAGGCCTCGTGATTGGCCTGGGAGCCCGCTGCCCGAGTCACCATGAAGAGTATAGTTCGAAGGATGATGCCTGTTGGAGAGGTAAATCCCCTCTACGGGTAGAGGCGATCCCTACTAACCCAGAATGAGTCTAGCAACAATCAGTCAATGCTACTATGCAAGTTCCTAATTGCAAATAAAAGGTATGCAATGAAGACCTACTTGGATTCCAACACTAATGTTTGATGAAGAGACGTTGCTCTCGCTCCTTCGCTTTGGCCGGTCACAATCCTCCACAATCCTCTTGGATAGACACCTGCACACACAAAGAGAAACACAAACACAAGCGTGAAATCTAATAAATGCAATTATACATCAGTCAGAAAGGACATAACTCACATTAACCATTACAAAGACAAATGAGAGTGGAACCATAATAGTAGTCATCTATTATTAATCAATAACAGAGAAGAGTACAACCAAAGTTCTAACGTCGAATCCTTCTCAAGAGGGTCCAGCCAGCAAGTCTCTTAAGCATTCACCCTTGGGGGTAGATCTCCCAAGACAAAAACTCTCTCTCACACAAGTTCACACAAGAAAGCCGCACTTCACAACCTTCCTTAAGCTCTCTAGCAATCCCACACTTGTCACACCAACTACCTACTAACAGCAGCACTCTAAGCACTATCAATTCCACACTGTCAAAAACTAATTGCTCATGGCAATGGTAGAGGCTTAAATAGGAGAAGGAGTCTCCATGAATGGTGGGAGGATGAGCTTATCTCCAAGGAAGGTGGCTCAAATGACGAAACAAACATGCCAGAGAAGGGAGGGCGACATTTACAAGGCCAACAACCAGGTCTGGAGTCATCTGGAAGGCCGGCTGTTAGAACAAACTCGCCCAAACAAGATCAGCGCGAGTGTATAACCGCACTGGAGCGCTGACATCGCATCCTCATAACAGGGAAGGTTATGTCAGCGCGACCCAATATGAATAAAAGATGCGCTGGTTCATGAAATTCGACCAGCGTGGGAAACATGTGTGCTTCCGCGCTGGCAGTGCATTCGTTGTATTATGAGGCGCCAGTCAGCGCGGTTATTTAATAACAGTCGCGATGATGGGAAAAACTTTGGCAAAGTGGGTCATTTGGCAACATTAGAGAGCATGAGCATGATTAATTTGAATTCAGGACACAGTAGGGAGACTAACAAGGAGACAGTGACAAATTACTATGTAACAGATGCCCCCTAAAGCATGAAGCCCGAGAGAGTAGGAGGGGTGAAATGCTTTACAAAACTCGCTGAACTGGAACACCACTAGGAGGAATCTGCACGTATGTACAACTGATATCTCTGAGAATCTATTACATGTAGTCTAGTCATGGGCGCAGCCATCCAAAAGACATACGAAGAAGGTCTGTGGTATGGACACAGCCACCCAGTTGAAGAGACCATGATGATAATAAGGTATGGTCGCAGCCATCCCAAAAGACTCAGGTATGGGCGCAGCCATCCATCAATGAGTCATGTAATAATAATCCACAAAATCACAACCTGGATTGCAACAGAAAAAAATCCAGGGTCTTGCGCTCCATCCCGACCCGAACAAAGTACAAGTCCAAGCATGTGAATACATGAGCTGAAGTCGAACATGCATGAACATCGTCTGATTACCAGCCAATAATGAAAACTGTTAACAGACGCGAGAGGTACCACCAATAATGACAATGGTCCTCAAGGTACTTATAGGTACAATCCGCGGCGTGTGAATCAATGAGCTGGTGTCGAACACCCGCAGAATCATTCGATCGGAGGCCAATGATGAAAGCCTCACGTCGAACAAGAAGAACCTGCCATTGAGGCATGCAGGCTCTAAGGCACCTGAAGGGAGTCTCTAAGTCACTTTCCTCGATAATGAGCTGAAGTCGACAGGAAGTAACCTTGATCAAAGGTGGGCCACAATGCTTCCCACATCATCGACACGAGACAGAGAAGGATAAGATATTTTGTGTGAGGTATCAGAGGGAGGTGGCAAGTTTGCAGAGGTCAACTTCTCTTGAACATATTAGCGGCACGACAGTGGATTTGGCAGTATCTGACATCAAATGAGCAGAGGTCACAGTGACAAGGCAATGGGCAGATGAGAGGTCAAATAGGATAACCCAAACCCACGGAGGTTAGTGTAAAACAAGATGAGAAATCCCCACCCAGAAACGAATGCAGACTAGTGCCATGTTCAAGAGCGACATACTGTCGACACGACAATTATTACAGTTCCATTTTCCCCACCATTTCTGGCAGGTACCCCGATTATTTTTGGACGACAAGCTTGACGGGGATAGCATATGCTTGGAAAGCGTCATTTCGACGGTGTCCGATGTCATTAAGTTTTAACGAGTCTGAAAAAGGAAGAACTCGGCATCTTTTCCTGTTTAGAGAGTCTGAAAAGACAGCGGAAAAGAAAACTCCAGGGGGGTCCTTTTTCGTAAAGTTGTGTCTCTCGAGCCCGAAAAAGTATAAAACAATGCTCGAAAGAACCGCTCGACCAGTATGATCGAGGAGTACTTTTCGTAAGTAGTGACTTCGACCCGAAAAAGTAGAAAAGTGGTCAGAAGTACGTCGTTTTGGAGCCAATAACGAGTTCGAAACGACAAACACCCGGCAATCTTTTTTAGTTTAAACGGTCGAAAAAAGAGCTTTAAAGGTGACCACCTCTCGTTCTTTTTAACGAGCCGAGAGGGGGGCTCGGCCATCTTTTCTTGCTTTACGTTGAAAAAGAGCTTAAAGACGATGTTGCGGGACCAAGTGTGTATAGGACCGTCGTGACCCCACCGGTATGAGAATCTGCACAAGAAACACCGCACGCGTAAACCTGTTGGAGATAATATGTACCACATGCATAAAAAGATAGTAAAACGACATTAGCACCAAGCACATGGTAAAAAACATGACAAAACCCATATTTATGAAAAATCATAGTTAATTATAAAATTTTACCATAAATAGGGGGTAAAAGGAAGTTTTTACCATTGTTACCATTTTGAGCCGTGGAGGACGTTGTGGAGCTGCGAGGTTGACGAACCAAATTCCATCCCGTGCAGACATCAACCACCCTGCAATCTATTCCAGGTAGGTTCTCCTTCTCCTGCGCTCCATTTTGAGTCATTTTAGCCGCATTTTCACGGTGGGAAGTGTTAGTTTGGGCGAATTTTGTGAACTTCAATTCACTCTCGGTCAGCGCGGATTTCCTCATCGGGTCTGCGCTGATCGAATAATGTTTACACATACCACCTCCGGATCAGCGCGGAAAACATGTGTACTTCCGCGCTGACCCAAGGAAAAAAAACAAAGGGCGCCATTATCAGCGCGACTATTTTAAAAACAGTCGCGCTGGCGCCGCGAAACTAAATTTTTAACAATTTGAACGTGCAAATTTTAATGGTCAGGGCTCTAATGATTTTTTGTGGCCATGCAGGACAAAATGGCATTTGTTTGGCAAGAGCGAGCTCATGATAATGAGGATATAGCAGCATTCGCCGATGCTGGGTGCCGTAATGCAATGCGGGCATGCGGGTTACTCAAATTCTTCCTCACTCCGCGCCTGCGAGCACAGCCTGATCTTCTCGAGTTCCTAATCAGAGCCTGGAATCCTGTTGATGGGAAGTTTGTGATTCGAGGCCGTGATATCGAGTATGATTATATGGATATCTATTTTTTGGCTGGGTTATCACGTCGAGGTGAGATGCCCATTCTGGAGGGGCAGCGACCCAGTGGTGAAACCCTAGATATGCTGATGGCTCGGGTGTGCCCACGGGCACGCAAAACGCGGAGTGGGAAGGTAGCTATTCCTACAGTGGAGGACATCATCCTTCGAACCATACTCTTCATGGTGACCCGGGCAGCGGGCTCCTTGGCCAATCACGAGGCTTCGAAGACCCATCTTCTATTAGCTCTCGAGTGTTTACATCCCACCATATTCAACTAGGCAACAACAGTAACAACCAGTATGAAGAGACAGCTGAGCAACTGCCGACGCGGTGAGTCGAAGCAGTTTGGTTATGGGTCGCTTTTACTCCCGTTCATGCTGGAGCGGGTACCGGCATTACAACTACAGGACATGGTCGTGGATCCACCCAGAGGTCCCCGGGAGACGAGGGCTAGTCGATGGGGCCATGTCATGCCGCGAGGAGGTGGTGGCCGACCAGTGGCATGGGGAGTATATTTCCGAGAGTGGCTGGATCGACAGGTTATTTTTGTGGAGGACTGGCCATATGCTGGCATAGACTTCCATGGAGATCCAGACATGCCACTACCTGCAGGAGAGCATTGGGACGATGGTGGTAAGCCACTTGATCTCTTTTTAATTTTTATTTTTGTAATGTTTTTAATTTTTCATGTACATGTCTTTACGATGAATGCTATGGTGTGCAGATGTAGGACCGACGAGACCCCTCGGTCTGGCCCCAGAGGCGCGGAGAGAGGCACAAGGCATTGGAGCCCTGGCCCTGGCTCCTCCAGGAGTCGATATGATGGAGACTGTGATATAGAACCTCGAGGGCTTACTGGCGGGGATTCCAGATTACCAAGGGATAGAGGAGGTCCCCATAGCATCTCAGATCCATACAGTGGGGGTAGAACCCAGGATGCACCGCCTTTTGAGGTGGGTGGCACGGGCGGCTGTAGTATACAGAGAGCATAACCCACCATAGTAGACATCTAGGTCTTATTTCCTACTGATGTTTTTTTTGAGAGACATGCGTCTCAGATGTATTGAGAACACAGGCCTTATCTAGACATATACACTTATTTTTGAGCGCCTTGGTGCGCCACGTGATATATATATATATATATATATATATATATATATATACCGATTTTGGATGGATCTTTTACATGTGATGATGTTTTTATATGCTATGCAAATGTCTAACACAAATGTAATCTAATGTATCAGTTGCATAACATACGACCCACATATTTTAATTTTTACGCAAGCTTAAAAGCACACATGACAACACACATGCAAACTATGCTTGGAAAAGGATTTTATTTTGATGCACACGGTGCAAAACATTATGACATACATATATATATATACATATGCTTATCCTATGGTCTTATTATGTTTTCTATGTCTTCTTGTATAATGTTTATCTGTTACGCAAATGTCTGTCTAATACATGGTTTGCCAATGCATCAGTTAATGTGTTTAATCGTCTCGGAATATGTTGATATGTGATATAATCAAAATTCCTTTATAACAATCTTACACGTAAATACAACCTCAGAATGCGCTGGTCTCTCATGGAATATCACCCGTTGAGTTGATGGATGACAAGTTGAGAGTCCAGGTTCACCACCAATGCAAGAATGCCGAGATCAACTGCTTCGGCTAATAACTCAATTACAGCACTATATTCAGCAACATTGTTAGTGGTACGACCCAAGCACACACCTTGAAGATCTAGCAACCCGCCGTGAGGATCATAGATCGCCCACACCGCAGAAGACAAATTGCAAGTGCTACGACAGGCACCATCAGCGAAGCCAACATAAGGTGCACTAGACATCTGCACAAGAAGCAGAAAACACAATAAGAGGCAAACACGCCTTCACACCAAAGAAACACTTGAAATCATACACACATAACACACTTGCTAAAAAGACACGTATGTACAAACTAGGTGCACGAAATCATGCATAGTATTTTTTCAAATAAAGCCCGTTATGAGGCTTATCGAGAGGATTTCCTTTGTAGTCAATCAGCTCATATGCCCCCTTCTACAAAACTCTCTTCACAATATAGGGGCCTAGCCACATGGGTTCAAGTTTACCTGCCCCTAGCTTATCCTTAGCTTGATCATAGAGCAGTACTAGATCTCACTCAACAAAGGAACGAGGTTGAATGGTATTGTCGAAGTGAGCCTTAACTCTCTTCTTCTGTGCTTCAATAGCTAGAGAAGCTAAGCGACAGGTCTCGTCTAGCCGTTCTAAATAAAGAAGTCGTTCCTCCACCGGAGTGGTGTTGGGCAGCAACTCGACAGCTAACTTTAACGAAGGAATCTCACATTCAATAGGAAGGGTGGCCTCCAGTCCATAAACTAGCTGAAAAGGGGTGAAACCGGTGGCGTCCTTCACAGAGGTCCGGTAGGCCCAGAAGGCAGGGAACAACATCAGATGCCAATTAGACTTGTGTGTACCAACGGTACGTTGGAGCATTGTGATGAAAACTTTGTTCACAGCTTCAACTTGGCCATTGGATTGAGGGTAGTGTTAGCGCTTGAAATTTCACCTCAGGCTGAGAAAGGTAAACCTCAAGGCAACATCAAACCACTTAGCCTCGTAGCTAGCCCTACGGGGCAGGAGAGGGCTCTCTCCGGTCTATCTCGATAAAGATCTTCAATGGGCGAGATAACCAATAGGGTAACACTGATTTTAGACTAGTAAACTGATCAAAAGGGTTTATTTGGGATTTTTAGGGTTTTTGGTGGAAAATTGGGGAAAGGCAATTTCGGGTGCGGGGATTGGACACAGTTTTCGTAGGGAGTTCTTTGGGGCAAGGTAGGAAACAATATTGATGCCTTTGATAGAGATGGATGGATGAGAATTACTGGTGAGGAGTTAAGGAGAGCAAGCAATAACCTTGAATTCCCCTTAAACAGTTGAAAACATTGATATTAAGCAAACTTAAAAGCAGAGCATGACAGTCATGAATTCTAATTTAACACTTCATTTGCCTAATTTGCAGAAGGAAAAGTAAGGAAATGATTCACATAACACACTTACAAGTACAAAAGAAACACACCATCAATACATGTGACCACAAGAATCCCAAAAAGGACTGCAAAACCCTGGTCTTCCTTTGCCAAAAATTGTAGAGATACAGTGAGTAATACAATAATAGCTTTTCCCTCAAGAGTCCAACCTTTCCAACCTCTGAAAATGATTGAGAAAATACATAATATAGGCAAGCCAACCTCTTCCCTTGCCTCTAGGGGTCGAGCTCATCCTTCTAGGAGCTGTTTCAACCAATTCTAAACTAAGCACTGAAAACTAGGCAGTCAAAACAACTTGCCTCTATAAACTAGGAAACCACTTCATTCATTTAATTTTCACCTATCTCATGAATGAATCTTCCAGAAGAGATACATAAGTGTAAAAGTGTCATAAATTTACATCATTTACAACAAGGAGGATAAAAATCAACTCCAAAAATTCAAACATAGTCAAAACTGCATTTTGCTGAGCTGTAGGCTGAAATCCTGAGCAATTTGCCTGACGGGTCGCGCGCCTTTGAGAGCACTTTTGGGGCACTTTCGAGTGTCCAAATTAGGCAATAGTAGGCTTGTTGGAAATTTCTATGAGTCTACTTTCCAACCCAACTGGAATTTCTGAATTTGGTTGTCATTTGCCCCTCCAAAATTGCAATCTCCCAAGACTGCTTTCTGTGTGTCAAAAATGTGGCAGAAAGTCATTTTTTGCTTGTTTTTTGACTTTCAGGAGGCCCAAAACTTCATAAAATCTCTTGGAAATGGGTGAGCATGTGTAACTTTTCATGTCAAATCCAGAAATGCTGAGTTTTTTGAAAATAGAGTTTCCAAGTGAAAGGGTCGCGCGGGGGGTGAGACCCGTCAAGCGGAAAAACCTGTTTTTTGCCTTAAAAACCAAAAATCACCCAAAATGCTCAAAATTTCTTGGAATTTGTGCTGGGGCTGAGCTATTTAGTGCCATGCTCCTTCAAGGAAGCCTCGGCCAAGATGTGGAGGGGGTCGGACCTTTTTCTTCGTTTTTTGTGCTTTGGCCAACCGCCTTTGGAGCACCTTCATTTTTGCCTTGCATACGTGCATTCGGGCTCAATAGTGGTTTTTCATGTTCCGAAGCAGGCTCAACTTCTGGTGTTGACTCACGATCATCACTTTGCTCATAGTCGGTTTCGGTTTCTGACATGGTTTCAGGGGCAAAGTTACCGAAATGTACTGCTGCTTCTGCTTTGAAATCTGTTGTTTTAACTATTTTGAAATGTTGTTTCAAGGGGACAAGTAGCACAAGGGAAATGTTAGGGAAGGGAGACTTGGAAGGGAAATTGGGAAAAATATATGAAACAGGGGTTAAAGAGAGGAATCATGACATCAACATCATCATACAATTTCATTTGCAAGGATGTTATGGAAGGTAGGGTTTAGGATTTGATTTTTGATTTCTTAATATTTTTGGTAGGGAAATTAAATAACAGTGATAAGGGAGTAAGAAATGGGAGGTGGGAAAATGTAGGAACAATAGGAATGAAAAGGAATACCTTAAAACAGCAAAACAAACCCTAGCAACTCTGATATTTTCAAGCAAAAGCACATGGAGTCATTACTTGCAAATGAAGGCTCTTAAAATATTGTCATGATCTTCTCAAGCTTTAGCAAACCATAATTTATATGATTGAAGGCCTACCAGACAAGCTTGAACAATTTGTGGTCGCTTGGCAGCTTGCTAGTAATTTTCTGTGGAGGAAACCCTGATGGGTCACGCGCACTGCCCAACGGGTTGCGCGCCCTCAACGGGTCGCGCCTGTGTAATTTTTACACTGCTGGAGGTGCCCTGATGGGTCGCGCGCCTCTGACAGGTCGAGCGCCTGGTTCAACGGGTCGCGCACCTCCCAAACTCACCGAATTCACTCAAACGCTCTTGCAACCGATTTCTCTATCACTTGGATGCACAATGGAGCTTGATGGAGGTAAATAGAGCCTTTATAACCTGGCTTTGAATAAATTTCATGTCACAACCCACTTTCTAATGTTTTTCCATGACACTTTTTAAACTTTGAATGTTGTTGTCTTTTTGGTTTCCTTTTGTCCTGAAATTGATTGATTTGATGTTTTTCCTTGATAATTTTTGCAGGGACAGCTTCTGAGGGGTCTTGGCAAGGGAGCCAGGGTTACATGCTGTCCTTTGAAGCCTTGTGAATTTTTAGCATTTTTTACAAAAATTTTAAAAATGACCATGGCTTTAAAAACATGGTTTTTAAATGCAAGGTGAAAATTAACTGTACAAGATAGAAATTTTCGAAGAAACACTTTGAAAATCATCCCTCTGGCTTGTTGGGCACTTATTAACCTTCAGAGACATGAGCTTGAAGACAAACTTGACCAAAAACCCTAGACCTAAAAATTTGATCTCAAGACAATAGACAAGTAACCTTGACAAAGTTTAATGACTGAAACAAGCTGATCCAACAGTGCCCAGAGGGGGACAAAGACACCAGCTCCTCCATCAGGGTTATGGCATGCCTAACGGAATGCAAAGAATGACACTGATGAGACACCTACCTATGCAAATGCAAAGAGCTTTGATCGTTGATGGAGGGCTACTAGACCGACTCTAACATTGGCTCCAATGGGGATGGTAGCTCCTTGGAGGTACCAAGAACCGCAGACCTCTGGGAGAGCAGACCAGTGCTTTCAACCATTGGGCGATGGAGTCATTATTTTGAACGGATAACACAAAACCTTTGACACATTTATTGAATGAAACTTGACTAAAAACTGACTGAAACTTAACTGAAGCTTGACTCAAACCGACTCGATGGCAAACTGAAATAACTTGAAAAACTCACTCAACAGACCAAACACAAATGACTCATGACTGACTTAACTAAAACAGGAACTTACAAAGCTTTTTGAAGGGCAGCAGTCCATCAAGATTTGAAATCATGATGACAACCACCTGTGTTTCTTACAAGACAATATACATCAAACTATATCAAAATGCCAATGCAACCAATCAAGAAGATGGCTTCTTGACTGATTCTTCCTATCAGAACTTCTGGTCAATAATGAATACTGGTAACTGGGCATCCAAAAATATAGTCGACCATATTCTCCTTCATCACTGAATACTGCAATAATCACCTTCACTATTGACTGCAAGAGATCTGCCATTGGATCTTGAAAAACATAAAGTCTTTCTTCCTGCTGAAAGAGCAAGGTGTCTTTTGTTTCAAATTCTGATCTGCCTTTATCATGTGCTTCAGAAAGAGTATGTTCCTGGTCCTCAAAAAATTTTGAACAAGTAGATGAGCAGATCTCCTCTTGAAAAAACATTTCAACACATGAAACATATGAAGAATCTGAAAGGTAATCCTGTATGCTCTGATCTTCTGTAGTTTGACAATATGGTGGGTCATCTTCAAATGATATGACAGCCGGATTATCATCTTTGTGAAGGAAAACATTATCTATTTGCTGATCTACAAGACAGTCATCTTTTTCAACAGAGGAAGAAGTTTTCCCAACACTTTCCTGACTATGTGTGCACTGCAAATCTGTTGTAGCTTGGGCTGTAACAAGACCTTTCAAGAGTTGATCTATCTCCTCTTCAGACAAAGGAGACAATGCCTTTTGTTTTCTTCTGCTTGAACAGTAATTATCTTCATACGATAGGGCACTCAAACTATCATTTATTACTAAGCTATTGAAAGGAGATTCATCACTTACTTGCACAAAGATCTCGCCTTGCTGTTCATGAACATCTGAATCCAAAACTATGTGTATGATCTCAACAGTAGAGTTCTCTTTGATGAGCTTCAGCACAAGATATTCCTGGTCATCATAATCTAAATGTTGTTCTGAAGTCGCTGTCCTAACATTATCACATTCTGAAATTGAATCTTGACTACCCTGCACGTTGTCTTCTTCTGTGGGCAGATCTGAAATAGAACCCTCTCTTTCATCATTTTCAGCCATATGGCCATCCTCAACCTGCTGATCTTGATTCTACTGCAAAATTTCCTGATCATCTTGATGGGTATCCACTAGGTTCTCTTCATGTTGCTGAAATGGATTCTCATACAGAGCCTCCATGATCTCAACATCCATAAAATTATCATCTTCATAATATTTCTCAAGCCTTTCAATAAAACTATAAGCATGCTTGCAACAATCATGAACCAAATTTAATGATGGATACGATGTTTGATATCTTTCAATGAACATAGCATGAAAATCCTTTAAAGAGTAAATACAAGCAGGCGGCAAACTTTCATACCATGATTGGGATTTACCTTCCAGAGTGGCCAAGAATATCTTCATCAAGCAATCTTCAGGAAAATCCACTTTCAACTTGCGAATATGCATATGAAATCTTACTAGATGAAGAGCAACATCCTTCTTACCATCATCATTAAATATAGGTCGATTCCTTGACCAATCTACCTTTGGAATTTTATTTGGAAAACCAGGGATGTGATCTCGGCTCAAGGGAGCATATCTTCTTGCAATCCGATCCATCTTGAAAAGCTCAAAGCTACTGATCTCTTTGCAGTGAAGTCACCATGAAGCATTGATCTTTGGAGTTTTCAGTGAAGGAGTCGCTAGTGAATGATTTTAGCCTTGTCAGTGTCTGATCGTTGTCCCCTATCAACAATCAGATCTGAACTTGATACATGCACTGGGGTGAAATGCAAATGAAGTGCTGTATTCACAAGCTCACGGAGATTGACTGAAGCAGCGTTTATCTACTTCCGCTTATGCAAAGCAAAAGCGTTTCGAAGGCTACCTGCTATAACTTCAGGCTCTGTCTAAGACTTATGAAACAAACACATCAACCCACAAACAAGTTTGTTCTCCCCAGTATGGTCACCAATATGTTAGCGCTTGAAATTTCACCTCAGGCTGAGAAAGGTAAACCTCAAGGCAACATCAAACCACTTAGCCTCGTAGCTAGCCCTACGGGGCAGGAGAGGGCTCTCTCCGGTCTATCTCGATAAAGATCTTCAATGGGCGAGATAACCAATAGGGTAACACTGATTTTAGGCTAGTGAACTGATCAAAATGGTTGATTTGGGATTTTTAGGGTTTTGGTGGAATTTTGGGGAAAGGCAATTTCGGGTGCGGGGATTGGACACAGTTTTCGTAGGGAGTTCTTTGGGGCAACGTAGGAAACAGTATTGATGCCTTTGATAGAGATGGATGGATGAGAATGACTGGTGAGGAGTTAAGGAGAGCAAGCAATAACCTCGAATTCCCCTTAAACAGTTGAAAACATTGATATTAAGCAAACTTAAAAGCAGAGCATGACAGTCATGAATTCTACTTTAACACTTCATTTGCCTAATTTTCAGAAGGAAAAGTAAGGAAATGATTCACATAACACACTTACAAGTACAAAAGAAACACACCATCAGTACATGTGACCACAAGAATCTCAAAAAGGACTGCAAAACCCTGGTCTTCCTTTGCCAAAAATTGTAGAGATACAGTGAGTAATACAATAATAGCTTCTCCCTCAAGAGTCCAACCTTTCCAACCTCTGAAAATGATTGAGAAAATACATAATATAGGCAAGCCAACCTCTTCCCTTGCCTCTAGGGGTCGAGCTCATCCTTCTAGGAGCTGTTTCAACCAATTCTAAACTAAGCACTGAAAACTAGGCAGTCAAAACAACTTGCCTCTATAAACTAGGAAACCAATTCATTCATTTAATTTTCACCTATCTCATGAATGAATCTTCCAGAAGAGATACATAAGTGTAAAAGTGTCATAAATTTACATAATTTACAACAAGGAGGATAAAAATCAACTCCAAAAAGTCAAACATAGTCAAAACTGCGTTTTGTTGAGCTATAGGCTAAAATCCTGAGCAATTTGCCTGACGGGTCGCGCGCCAAATCCTGACGGGTCGCGCACCGTTGAGAGCACTTTTGGGGCACTTTCAGGTGTCCAAATGAGGCAAGAGTAGGCTTGTTGGAAAGGTCTGTGAGTCTACTTTCCAACCCAACTGGAATTTCGGAATTTGGTTGTCATTTGTCCCTCCAAAATTGCAATCTCCCAAGACTGCTTTCTGTGTGTCAAAAATGTGGCAGAAAGTCATTTTTTGCTTGTTTTTTGACTTTCAGGAGGCCCAAAACTTCATAAAATCTCTTGGCAATGGGTGAGCATGTGTAACTTTTCATGCCAAATCTAGAAATGCTGCGTTTTTTGAAAATAGAGTTGCCAAGTGAAAGGGTCGCGCGGGGAGTGAGACTCGTCAAGCGGAAACACCTGTTTTTTGCCTTAAAAACCAAAAATCACCCAAAATGCTCAAAATTTCTTGGAATTTGTGCTGGGGCTGAGCTATTTAGTGCCATGCTCCTTCAAGGAAGCCTCGGCCAAGATGTGGAGGGGGTCGGACCTTTTTCTTCGTTTTTGTGCTTTGGCCAACCGCCTTTGGAGCACCTTCATTTTTGCCTTGCATACGTGCATTTGGGCCCAATAGTGGTTTTTCATGTTCCGGAGCAGGCTCAACTTCTGGTGTTGACTCACGATCATCACTTTGCTCATAGTCAGTTTTGGTTTCTGACATGGTTTCAGGGGCAAAGTTACTGAAATGTACTGCTGCTTCTGCTTTGAAATCTGTTGTTTTAACTGTTTTGAAATGTTGTTTCAAGGGTACAAGTAGCACAAGGGAAATGTTAGCGAAGGGAGACTTGGAAGGGAAATTGGGAAAAATATATGAAAAAGGGGTTAAAGAGAGGAATCATGAAATCAACATCATCATACAATTTCATTTGCAAGGATGTTATGGAAGGTAGGGTTTAGGGTTTGATTTTTGATTTCTTAATATTTTTGGTACGGAAATTAAATAACAGTGATAAGGGAGTAAGAAATGGGAGGTGGGAAAATGTAGGAACAATAGGAATGAAAAGGAATACCTTAAAATAGCAAAACAAACCCTAGCAACTCTGATATTTTCAAGCAAAAGCACATGGAGTCTTTACTTGCAAATGAAGGCTCTTAAAATATTATCATGATCTTCTCAAGCTTTAGCAAACCATAATTTATATGATTGAAGGCCTACCAGACAAGCTTGAACAATTTGTGGTCGCTTGGCAGCTTGCTGGTAATTTTCTATGGAGGAAACCCTGATGGGTCGCGCGCACTGCCCAACGGGTCGTGCGCACTGCCCAACGGGTCGCGCGCCCTCAATGGGTCGCGCCTGTGTAATTTTTACACTGCTGGAGGTGCCCTGACGGGTCGCGCGCCTCTGACGGGTCGCGCGCTTGGTTCAACGGGTCGCGCGCCTCCCAAACTCACCGAATTCACTCAAACGCTCTTGCAACTGATTTCTCTATCACTTGGATGCACAATGGAGCTTGATGGAGGGAAATAGAGCCTTTATAGCCTGGCTTTGAATAAATTTCATGTCACAACCCACTTTCTAATGTTTTTCCATGACACTTTTTAAACTTTGAATGCTGTTGTCTTTTTGGTTTCCTTTTGTCCTGAAATTGATTGATTTGATGTTTTTCCTTGATAATTTTTGCAGGGATAGCTTCTGAGGGGTCTTGGCAAGGGAGCCAGGGTTACATGCTGTCCTTTGAAGCCTTGTGAATTTTTAGCATTTTTTACAAAAATTTTAAAAATGACCTTGGCTTTAAAAACAGGGTTTTTAAATCCAAGGTGAAAATTAACTGTACAAGATAGAAATTTTCGAAGAAACACTTTGAAAATCATCCCTATGGCTTGCTGGGCACTTATTGACCTTCAGAGACATGAGCTTGAAGACAAACTTGACCAAAAACCCTAGACCTAAAAATTTGATCTCAAGACAATAGACAAGTAACCTTGACAAAGTTTAATGACTGAAACAAGCTGATCCAGCAGTGCCCAGAGGGGGACAAAGACACCAGCTCCTCCATCAGGGTTATGGCATTCCTAACGGAATGCAAAGAATGACACTAATTAGACACCTACCTATGCAAATGCAAAGAGCTTTGATCGCTGATGGAGGGCTACTAGATCGACTCTAATAGGTAGTACGGCGTCGAACTATCTTGACGCAAGCCTAGTTGGGTCGTTAGTTCTGTCATCATGTGATTACGGAAATGTTTTCCGTGATCCGTGACGATAGCCTGAGGGACTCCAAACCGAGTAATGACATGATTAAACAAAAACTGCGCCGTTGTGTGACCGTCTTCATTCAATGTAGGCATCGCTTCGGCCCATTTGGTGAAATAATCCACGGCAACGATGATATACCCATGCCCCCCGGCCGAACGAGGGTTACAGGATGTATAATCGATGCCCCATTTGGCAAAAGGACCTACGGTAACAATAGGGTGCAGTGGTGCAGGAGGTGCACGCATTTTCCGGTGGTAGATCTGGCATTCATGGCATGAATGGACAGCAAGGATGCAATCCTTGAAGATAGAAGGCCAGAAATAACCAGCACGGAGGATTCTCTGGGCGGTGGTATATCCAGACATGTGACCGCCACAAGCACCGGAGTGGCAGTCATTCAACACTCGCTCAGCCTCCTCGAAAGTCAAACATCGGCGGAGAACAGAATCAGCGCCGAGGCGATACAGGGCATCGCCAATAATGCGATAGGGTTGAGATTGATGACGAATCTTCCGTCGAGCATCTTTTGATACATTGGGACGGAAGGAAGACGTCTGCAAATATACTATGATGTCCCCATACCAAGGGTCGAGGGTGCTGATTAGAAACAATGTTTCGTCCGGGATATGCTCTTCCAAAAGAGAGGGTGCAGAAGGAGATGGCAAAGAACAGAGCAATTCAGCAAAGACCAAAGACTTTTTAGACTTGGCAGCAGTAAATTCCAAGTCGAACTCTTGGAGGATTACGATCCATTTCAAGTATTTCCCCCCCAACAACTGACGTGACAAAATGTACGTCATTGGGTTGCAGTCAGAAATCACGGTCGTGGTGCACAACAGGATATAATGCCGGAAACGTTGGACGACGCAGACAGCAGCCAATGCCAACTTCTCGACGTAAGCGTAGCGAGTTTCCGTATCTAAGAGGTTGCGACTAAGGTAATAGATAACGTGCTCATTGCCGTCATCATCATCCTGCACTAGAACCATGCCGATAGTGGTATCGGCGGTAGCCAGATAGAGAGTATAATCACAGTGGTAGTTCGGAGGTCTTAATAATGGAGCCGAGACAAGGAGGCCCTTGAGTTGCTCGAAAGACTCCTGAGCGATAGCATCCCAATGAAAGGGTGTGTCTCACTTCAATAACCGTGTGAAACCCTTAACCACCTCGGCATAATTCGGAATGAATCGTCTAAGGAAATTCGCTTTACCCTGCAAGCTCTGCAACTGTTGCAAAGAAGGAGGGGGGTGAAGATTCAGGATGGCCTCGACTTTGAGGGGATCTAGACCGATGCCTTCTCGGGAGACGATAAACCCGAGTAGTTGGCCTGATTCCACGCAGAAGACACACTTATGAGGATTGAGCCTAATACGGTAGTGTCGACAGCGGAGAAAAATTTCGCGAAGATGAGAGGGATGGTCCTGACGCTTGACTGAATGAGCTGGGAGGTCATCCAGGTACGGCTGTACAATGTGACGAATATCATGAAAGGCATAGGACATTGCACATTGGAACGTAGCGCCGGCATTCTTTAGACCGAAAGGGAGCTTCTTATAAGCAAAAGTGCCCCAAGGACAGATAAAAGTCGTCTTATGTTGATCAGCGGGTGCAATGTTGATCTGGTTATATCCAGAGAAGCTGTCCATAAATGAGTAAATTTCGCTTCCGGCACACTCATCAATAAGCTGATCGATGAAGGGTGTAGGGAAGTTATCCTTAGGACAGGCACGATTGATATCACGGTAATCAACACAGACTCGGATAGTGCCCTGCTTTTTGTTCACAGGGACTATATTAGAAACCCAATCCGTCAGTGGAATGGGGTAAATGAAACCAGCTTTGAGAAGCTTTTCGACTTCTGCTTTGATGGCTGCGGCCTTTCGGGGGTGCACAGGGCGTAGGCGCTGACGGACAGGCTTAGCACCTGGGTACGTAGGTATTTCGTGCACCACGATACTGGGGTCGATGCCGGGCATTTCTTCATAGGACCACGCGAAGACATCACGGAATTCGCGAAATAGAGCGGTGTAGAGTTGAACCTCCTCTGGAGTACAAGTGACTCCTATGTAAATGTACTCAACAATCCCTGGTTTCACAGAGATGTCGATGGGTTGGGTTTGCGTGATGTTTCCCATATTGCCCTCAGAAGACACTTGGTAAAGCTGAATAGGTGTTTGAAGGGGCGGGGATGGGATACACGAAGCAAACCGCTCGAGACATGCGATCATTTCTGGATGGGGAGGGAGAAACGAAGAGTGGTGGTGATGATCTGACCAAGGGAGCTCTTCGAGAGACATGGTCTCTATGATGGCTTCATCGGAAGGAAATATTTCCTTTAATGGATCCGAAGTAGCATCATCTCCTAGCCAAGGGAAATGAACATATGAATCGGGAACACTGCCCGGAAGAGGAGGTTCAGCAGGGGGAGCCGATACAACGACGATTTCAACGTAGTTGAGCTCGGCAGGACTCAACGGCATCATATCACCCTAAGAGTCTATCTGATTAGCGGGCGGAAGGACCCACGGATTAGAACGTACAGAGATCATGTTAATAGGGGCGAGATTCAGAGGTGGGAGGGGAAAGACTCCCATTAAAGCAGGATCTTTGAAAAGTCCGGCACCCACGCTCTCGAATGACTTAGAGGTATGCTCCACAAATGGCACATTACCTTCAGAAGAAGAGGCGAAGAAGGAGAGCTGGTCCACCGTGACAATCTTCCCCTGGTGAGGGAAACGAATGACACGGAAAAGGGAGGAAGCCACGGCTTGCATGGCATATGTCCAGCTATGTCCGAGGATTAGGTTGTAGGTAAGATTGGCGTCGACAACTTCGACCTCCATTTCTACCGTCTTCCCTTCCAAAGAGATGGGCAAGCGTTGGAGGATACCCTAAGGACGGGACTCTCTTCCATCAAAGGCTTCTAACGTCGTAGGAGACTGACTCAACGTAGGAGAACCAATAGCTTTCCAGCAAGAAACAGACATGGTGCAAGTTGAGGCACCTTCATCAATGACTGTACGATGAATTGTTTTGCCATTGATGATGACCTATATAAGGAAAGAGACTTGGTGAGGCAGTCTCGGTGTAAAGCCCTCGAGATCGAAAGAAATCAAATCTGAATCAGCCGGGTCTATGCCACCAATAGCTGATAGCAAGGACTTTCTCTGGGAGGGGCAGCTCTAGAGGACTTCTAGAGCGGACATAGCAGACGGAGCCTAAGCTAAGTCCTCAACAATGCTATAATGCTGAGCAGCACGAGCATTAGGGTTGTAAGACGACTTCTGGAGTACACCTTTCGGAGGGGGTCGGGGGATCGTCTCAGTGCTGGGCCTTTCGATGTGGAGAGGACCAAAACTGGACGGAGGAGCGCTGGAGGGGATCTCCGGCTCTTTCCCGACAGGAGAAGGATATTCTTTTGCTCGAGTAGAAACATGGATGGGAATTGTCCCAACCATGAACACTTGAGAGCCGAACGAGGAAGAGGGTTGAGATGGGTCTGCCACCATTTGAGTTTGCTGGGAAGGGAAAGGTTCTTTAAGCACGGCAGGAGGCCCAGGAGCACCTTTCAATAATCGACTAACTTCGGACCGCCTTGGGCAGTCCTTAGTGTAGTGATCCTCATCACAGATAAGACAAGGATACTTAGGTTTTCGTTTGGCTCCTTCCTCGGGTGGAGGCTTAGGGGAATCCTGCTTGGGCTGTTCGGATTTATTCTTGGCTTTCCCTTTCTTTTTCCCTTTCGAGGATTTATCCGCCGTGGTGGACTGAACGGCGTTTACCTCGGAGGTACTTCCAGAATTAGATTGGCCCTGAGAAGCATTTCCACTAGAAGCGTTCTGCTTTTTCTTCCCAGGTTTCGTGGCCGATTTCTTTAATGACGAGTTTACAGAGCCAATGACTCCGTCAGCAGATGGTTTTGGCGGAGCCTTGGACTATCCAGGCCTCGGGGCATCTGGCAAATAATCATATAAAGTACCCGACTGAGAGTATACTAAGTCAAGGTACTGAGCACACGCGATAGCTTGCTCTTCAGTTACACAAGCTCCCATGGCGATGTCTCGCGTGATCGCAGGGACAAAGGAAGTCGTGAACCAATCGGTCAAGAGTTGATCAGGAATCCAAAATTTGATCAAGCGACGACGCCGTCTCCATTCATGTATATGATCAGATATATGCGTAGCCGTGTCCTGTTTGAGAGACGTAAGGAGATGAGTCCCTGTCTCATACCGAATGGGTAACTGAAAATGAGTTAGGAATGCCATAGCCAGCGAGTTGAAATCTTGAAATGCTCCGCGATTCAGCTCAATATACCACTTAGCAGCTGAGCCGGTGAGAGTTCTTTGAAAGAGGCGGAGCCGGATAGAGTCATCAAGCCATGAGTTCGATGAACACCAAAGGTGATAGGTCATGACATGGGCTTGAGGGTCTTCACCAGCTTTGCCATCAAATTTTGGGCAATCACCGGGTATTTTAGTCGGAACTGGTGGCCAATATGGGTTATGAAGAATGGGATCATTCGTTAACTTGGACACATCCGGGAGTTCCAACGTCGCTAAGAAAGGCAACTGAGGGTTAAAGGACATTTGTGGCTGTGGAAGAGAGGTAGTACCAGGGTTCCAACCAGGTGGTGGTTGCCCCCATGGACTTTGTCCAGATGGGCCCGGCCCGAAGGGGCCTTGCCCATAGGGATTTTGCCCGTAGGGGTTCTGTCCATACGGATTCTGTCCATATGCAGACAGTTGTCCCTGGGTCTGCCCCCCAGCACCCCATGGATTAGCAACTTGACCTGTAGGTGCAGCGTACTGATAATTCTGGTAAGGAGTGACCTGCATCTATTGATAATTTTTATAAGGGGTAAACTGAGTTTTCCCCTGGGGTTGCTGGTAGCCATACATTTGCTGAGCTCCATACTGAGCCTGATAAGAAGGCTGCGCTTGGTAAGAAGTTTGGGGTCGTGGCCCACCTTGCATTTGATAACCAAGTTGAGTTTGGGGCCGAGAAAGATGTCCTTGAACAGGTTGGGCTTGGACCATCTGGCCGGAAGGTTAGCTTGGTTGGGTTTGGGATGGACCTGTTTGCCCAGAAGGATGTGCTTGCTGGGTGCCAGGTTGTCCTTGAGCAACCAAGGGTTGTCCTTGCGGAACAGATGGTTGAGCGGACTGGACGGCCGGTTGACCTTGAGGTCGGCCAGCCTGTCCAGAAGGATGACTAAAACGGGCAGTGGGTTGGCCTTGCTGCGTAGAAAGCTGGCCCATTTGCCCGGAAGGATGCATAGACTGAGCAGTGGGTTGGCCCTGCTATACGTAGGGCTGCCCCCCTTGCCCAGAAGGATGACTAGACTGGGCAGTGGGTTGGCCCTGCTATACGTAAGGCTGCCCCCCTTGCCCAGAAGGATACCCCTGTTGGACTGCCGGTTGACCTTGTGGAATATAAGTTTGTCCAGCTTGTCCAGAGGGATAACCCTGCTGGAGACCAGGTTGGCCTTGTTGGATGTAAGGTTGTCCTGGTTGTCCAGACGGGTAACCTTGCTGGGTACCAGGTTTCCCCGGATAACCAGAAGGTTGACTCTGATAGGTAAACGATGGACCACCAGCGGCCGAAGGTTGTCCCTGATAGGGTTGTCCTTGTGGGCCCCCAGATTGTCCTGGGTAAGACTGGCCATAATGTGGCTGCCCTTGGGGGGCTTGCACATAAGGCGGTTGGCCTTGATTAGGCGGTCCTTGAAGCTGTGCAGGTATTGCTTGGCCCCCATGAAAAGAGTGAGTACTAGAGTCCCAAGCAATGGATAACGGTACCAAAACCTTAACAAAAGGTTGAGTAGGCAAGGGTTGAGAGAGTTGGAGGTATTGACCAGTAGAATCGTAATAGAAAAGTGGACCTTGCGCGTTCGGATCCTGAACAGCTTGCCCATAGGCATCATATGGCCCCCCTCCTGGAACAGGACCAGAAGAGGGTGGAGCACTTTGTGCAGGGTGGACGACTCTAGGCGAGAGTTCCGACTGGCCACTACTCACTTGACCGTGAGGGGAACCAGCACCAGTGTTCAAAGATGAAGACGTTGTCACGGCACTAACGACCTGAGTCGAGTGTGCTACACAAACAGTTGGATTCGTGGGAATTGAGGTAACATATGTAGTATGGGGTTGTGAAACAAAAGTTCTCGTGGTGGGAGTGACATGAGGATCCCACATGGTCGTAGCAGGAGTCCTGGCAGTTACCCTATCCCTCAACGACTGATAACGCGGGGGGAGTGGAGAAGTAACTGGGATGGGAGTTTCAACATTCGACACCACAGGTGTCTCACTTGTGCTAGGAGATGTCTCATCCATGTGGGAGGTAGACATTGGAGACGAAACACCAGGGGGGGTAACAGGAATATCGTCCTCGTCAGGCTCCCATAAAGGGTTCCAATCCTCTTCGTAAGCTTCGTCACCCGGGGCACGAGAGTTGATAGGCTGGATACTCGGGATAACAGGAAGAGTATCACTTACAACTGGTACCTCAGGAGCAGTGGAAGATGGAGAGCCTTGATCACTTGGAACAGGAGTTGACGATTCAGCCAGGATGACAAACTTCAAGTCAAGACCTAAGGGAGTCTAACGATAAAGGACCCTACTCAACTAACGCACACAAGATCTAACCAGGTGATGTTAACGTGGTCGAATAAATTTTTAAGACACAGGAACTAAACTTGACCTTTTCATGTTTTAAGAGTCGAGAAAAGGAAAAAGATGACTCTAGTCTCCTTCGAATGTTTAATGAGCACGAAGTGACAAGACGCTCACTGGCACCTTTTCTTTTAAGGAGTCCGAAAAGGATCAAAAGTGACTACTCTGGAGACTCTAGGCAGAGGGTTTACCAAGCAATCCGTAAAACTGCTTATACACCTTGGCAATCGTATGAGAACCAAGGACTTTCCGTACTGCAGTCAATCTTCCCGAATGTTGTGTTCGGTGCGTTATGGCTCGCAAGGCGGCAGACTCGGCTTCCTATGGATCAAGGACAAAAGCCTAGTGGGGTCTCCCTATATACGCGATGGTACGTGGGAGCACAATCCGTGTTATACCACTATCGAGTCACAGAAGGAGGAATCACCCAACCGTAATGTGAAACAATAGTGACTATGTTTAAAGACGTCGGAACACGTCTCTAACCTAGACCTCTGAATGTTTGCGTTAAGTTCCAATGCGTTTTTAGGTTTATTCAATTTATTTTATGGTTGATCTTGAATTAAGTTTCGGTTTCAGGTCCTATCGTGTGATCTCTCACAATTGCCTAGATGCAAATTACATGCCAAAGAATACCATTTCGTTCGATGAATTCTAACTATGAGAGGGTTAAGAATTTTCAATCAAACAAAATGAACACAATCAATCAAACAATCTAATGCAGCTAATGGCAAGGAAATGAGACTTTTTCTTTTGAGAACACAAATCAATGAAGCGCTCTTTTTCCCATTAACTATTGAATGCAAAAGATATTAGTTCGATTTCTTTTCCAATGGCACAATGCACTTAAAATGAATTTTGAGAGACAGCAACACCGAGTAAAGAGAAATAAAATCACTCAATGAAAAACATAACAAATGTGAAAAGAGCCGGTTGACCCCAAACAACTGTAATCCGTGTCTGGGTAGTGAGAAGTAATCGAAACAATATGGGGACTGGTTCAATAACAATCACCTAAACAAACAAGGAAAGCAAACAAATAGGAAGGTTTTCGCAAAGGCAAAATCAAGTAGTAACGAATCTTTGTGAACAAGTAACGAAATCGAGATGATAACACCAGGTCACAAGACACAAAACAAGATCCGCCCAACAAGACTTCGCAAGCAAGTGCTTCAATGTTCAGACAATAGAAATCAAGTCATAAACCAGGTGGAAAGAGCAGGGGATAGTCAAACCAACAGGCTCAGGAGGCAAAATTGAAAAAAAATCAATTCTACAGGATCAGCGCGGGTGATACACAGCAACAAGGCGCTGATCAAAAACCACGCATAGCAACAAAGGGCTGTCAGCGCGGAAGTACACGGCTTAACCGCGCTGGTTCGATTTTCAGAACCGTCGCGACTGTTAAATGTACAAACGCGATGACCACGAAGTCAAAGAAACCGCTATGCGATGTCAGCGTGACTGTTTTGTTATAAACCGCGTTGAGGCTAAAAAATAGGAACAATCAAGCCAAAAGCTCCCAAACCAAGGCAATGACTCTTTTAAACAATCAAGGCACCTCCCAGACTGAACCAGGAAATCCAAAAGCAGAGAACTAATCCCCAATCTTTGAAAGGAGAGCAACAATCAAACTCAAAGCAAGAATGAACAAAAGGGACAAAGGCCAGCTCCCCAGCGGAGTCGCCAAATTGTTGGAGAGGTAAATCCCCTCTACGGGTAGAGGCGATCCCCACTAGCCCAGAATGGGTCTAGCAACAATCAGTCAATGCTACTATGCAAGTTCCTAATTGCAAATAAAAGGTAGGCAATGAAGACCTACTTGGATTCCAACACTAATGTTTGATGAAGAGATGTTGCTCTCGCTCCTTCGCTTTGGTCGGTCACAATCCTCCACAATCCTCGTGCATAGACACCTGCACACACAAAGAGAAACACAAACACAAGTGTGAAATCTAATAAATGCAATTATACATCAGTCAGAAAGGACATAACTCACATTAACCATTATAAAGACAAATGAGAGTGGAACCATAATAGTAGTCATCTATTATTAATCAATAACAGAGAAGAGTACAACCAAAGTTCTGACGTCGAATCCTTCTCAAGAGGGTCCAGCCAACAAGTCTCTTAAGCATTCGCCCTTGGAGGTAGATCTCCCAAGACAAAAACTCTCTCTCACACAAGTTCACACAAGAAAGTCACACTTCAGAACCTTCCTTAAGCTCTCTAGCAATCCCACACTTGTCACACCAACTACCTACTAACAGCAGCACTCTAAGCACTATCAATTCCACACTGTCAAAAACTAACTGCTCATGGCAATGGTAGAGGCTTAAATAGGAGAAGGAGTCTCCATGAATGGTGGGAGGATGAGCTTATCTCCAAGGAAGGTGGCTCAAATGACGAAACAAACATGCCAGAGAAGGGAGGGCGACATTTACAAGGCCAAGAACCAGGTCTGGAGCAGGGAAAATTTTAAGAACCCCCCCTAAATTTATAAATATAATAAATGGGCGAATCTCCATGGTATATAGGAAAAATGGAAGGCGATTTTAGCAATAATATAATATGTATATATAATTTTTTGGCGAATCTCTCACCAGGCATGGCGAATTTTTAGTCAATTATAAAATCTTGTAAGATCTTGGCGAATCTTTCACTAAATAATAAAACTTTGTAAAGTCCTAGTGAATCTTAGCATAGGCTACATGCAGGTTTAGTTCCCTCATTTAAATAGGCTACATTCCAGGTGAATACCATGGGTCAATACCATGTGCCATTTTGGTGAATACCATGGGTCAATACCATGTGCCATTTTATTTTTATTAATTCTAATATTAGGGTTAATAATGGTTTTTTGTATGGTATTAATAACAATCTAGTCCATGGTATTTGTCCCATAGTATTTTGGCCATAGGTTTCACCTAAATATAACCCATTTTTTGAGTGTTCGTAAATATAAGGTGACTTATGAAGTAAATATAAAAAAATGTTTTATTTGTTTACCATACCTCTCGTTTATTTATATTTTTATTAATTTACCATACCTCTTTTACAAATATGGTATTTGGCCCATAGGATTCACTTAAATAAAACCTCTTTCTTGAGCCTTCATAAATAGAACGAGGGTTATGGACTAAATATAAAAAGAGGTTTTATTTATTTACGATACGTCTAGTTTATTTATATTTTTATTTATTTACTATACCTTTTGAGTAAGTATAAAAAGGCGTTTTATTTATTTACCATACCTCCACTTTACTTATATTTTTATTTGTTTACACCCTTACATGTATATAAGGTGACTTATGGAGTAAATATAAAAAATGTTTTATTTATTTACCATACCTCTCATTTATTTATATTTTTATTAATTTACCATACCTCTTTTATAAATATGGAATTTGGCCCATAGGATTCACTTAAATAAAACCTATTCTTGAAAATGGGCGAATGGATTAACTTAAATAAAACCTATTCTTGAAAATGGGCGAATGGAAGGTTGTAAGTCCTAATTTCAAGGGCTAAATTTACCTTTTTTACCCTCTCCCTTAAAATAAGGTGGGCTATTTGAGATGATTTGTAAAAATGTACTATGATACAAAATATTCGCCCACTAAAAATTTAAAACCCCTTAATTTCGCCAAAGGGCGAACATGCGCCCCTAAAATTATCCTTGGTCTGGAGTCATCTGGAAGGCCGGCTGTTAGAACAAACTTGCCCAAACAAGATCAGCGCGGGTTTATAACCGCACTGGAGCGCTGAAATTGCATCTTCATAACAGGGAAGGTTATGTCAGCGCGACCCAATATGAATAAAAGATGCACTGGTTCATGAAATTCGACCAGCGTGGGAAACACGTGTGCTTCCGCGCTGGCAGCGCATTCGTTGTATTATGAGGCGCCAGTCAGCGCGGTTATTTTAATAACAGTCACGATGATGGGAAAAAATTTGGCAAAGTAGGTCATTTGGCAGCATTAGAGAGCATGAGCATGATTAGTTTGAATTCATGACACAGTAGGGAGACTGACAGGGAAACAGTGACAAATTACTGTGTAACAATGTCCTCCACCATAGGAATTGCTATCTTCCCGCTCCGCGTCTTGCATGCCCGTGGGCACACCCGGGCCATCAACATGTCTAGAGTATCACCACCGGGTTGCTACCCCTCCAGAATAGGCATCTCACCTCGACGTGACAACCCGGTCAAAAAATAGATGTCTTTGTAATCAAACTCGATGTCTCGGTCTCGGATAACGAACTTCCCATCAATGGGATTCCAGGCTCTGATCAAGAGTTCCAGAAGGTCAGGCTGTGCTCGCAGGCGCGGAGTTAAGAAGAATTTAAGCAACCCGCACCCCCGCAATGCATTCCAACACCCAGCATCGGCAAATGCCACTATGTCCTCGTTATCATGAGCTCGTTCCTGCCAAATGAACGCCATTTTACCCTGCATGATCAAAAAAATTCATTAGGGCCCTGCTCATAAAGTTTCACACGTTATTTTTATAAAAAAACTTGTTGTGCGGCATCAGCGTGACTATTTTTAAAATAGTCGCGCTAATCATGGCTGCCTTTGATATTTTTTCCAGATCAGCACGGAAGTACATCACTCTTTCGCGCTGATCCGGGAGTGGTCTGTGGAAGTTTTTTTTGATCAGCGCGGACCCGATAGGGAAATCCGCGCTGACCGAGAGCGGAATGAGTTTCAAAAAATCCGCTCAAACGACCATTTCCCACCATTAAAATGCAGCAAAAGGACTTCAAAATGGAGCGTAAGGGAAGATGAACCTACCTGGAACTGACTGCAGGATGGTTGATGCACGTACGAGGTGGAATTTGGCTCGTCAACCTCACAGCTCCAAGTCGTTCTCCAAAGCTCCAAATGGTAACAATGGTAAAAAAATTTGTTTACCCCCTATTTATGGTAAATTTTGAAAATTAAATATTATTTTTCATAAATATGGGTTTTTTATGATGGTTTTTACCATATGCTTGGTTCCGATATAGTTTTACTATGTTTTTATGCATGTGGTCTATATTATTTCGAACAGGTTTACGCGTGCGGTGTTCCTTGTGCAGATTCTCATGCTGGTGGAATTACGACAGTTCTATACACACTTGGTCCCAAAACGTCGTCTTTAAGCTCTTTTTCGACGTGAAATAAGAAAAGATAGCCGAGTCTCCCTCTCGACTCATTAAAAGAAGCGAGAGGCGGTCGCCTTTAAAGCTCTTTTTTTGACCGTTTAAACTTAAAAAGATCGCCGGGTTTTTGTCGTTTCGAACTCGTTATTGGCTACAAAACGACATGCTTCTGACCGCTTTTCTACTTTTTCGGGTCGAAGTCACTATTTACGAAAAGTACTCCTCGATCATACTGGTCGGGTGGTTCTTTCGAGCATCGTTTTATACTTTTTCGGGCTCGAGAGACACAACTTTACGAAAAAGGACCCCCCTGGAGTTCACTTTTCTGCTGTCTTTTTAGACTCTCTAAACAGGAAAAGACGCCAAGTTCTTCCTTTATCAGACTTGTTAAAACTTAATGGCATCGGATTCTGTCGAAATGACGCCTTCCAAGCATATGCTATCCCCGTCAAGCTTGTCATCAAAAATGATCGGGGTACTCGCCAGAAATGGTGGGGAAAATGGAACCATAATCATTGTCGTGTTGGCAGTATGTCGCTCTTGAACATGGCACTTGTCCGCAGTCGCGTTTGGGTGGGAACCTCTGATCTTGTTTTTACACTTGCCTCCATGGGTTCGGGTTATCCTGTTTGACCTCTCATCTGCTCACTGCCTTGTCGCCATGACCCCTGATCATTTAATGTCAAATACTGCCAAGTCCGCTATTGTGCCGCCGATATGTTCAAGAGAAGTTGACCTCTGCAAGAATACTCAACCTCCCTCTGATACCTCACACAAAATATCTTATCCTTCTCTGTCTCCTGTCGATGATGTGGGAAACATTATGGCCCACCTTCGATCAGGGTCACTTCCTGTCGACTTCAGCCCATTATCCAGGAAGTTGACCTAGAGACTCCCTTCAGGTGCCTTGGAGCCTGCATGCCTCAATGGCAGGTTCTTCATGTTCGACGCGAGGTTTTCATCATTAGCCTCCGATCGAATGATTCTGCGGGTGTTCGACTTCAGCTCATTGATTCACACGCCATAGATTGTACCTATAGTACCTTGAGGACCATTGTCATTATTGGTGGTACCTCTCGCGTCTGTTAACAGTTTTCATCATTGACTGGTAATTAGATGATGTTCTTGCATGTTCGACTTCAACTCCCATATTCACATGCTTGAACTTGTACTTTGTTTGGGTCGAGATGGAGCGCAAGACCCTGGATTTTGTCTATTGAGATCCAGGTTGTGATTTTGTGGATTATTATGATCATTACATGACTCATTGATGGATGGTTGCGCCCATACCTGAGTCTTCATGGATGGCTGCGACCATACCTTTACTATCATCATGGTCTCATTAGCTGGGTGGCTATGTCCATACCACAGACCTCTTTTGTATGTCTTTTGGATGGCTGCGCCCATGCCTAGACTACATGTAATTGATTATCAGAGATATCAGTTGTACTTGCGTGCAGGTTCTTCCTGGTGGTGTTCCAGTTCAGTCGGTTTCATAAAGCATTTCACCCCTCCCACTCTCTCAGGCTTCATGCTTTAGGGGGCATCTGTTACACAGTAATTTGTCACTGTCTTCCTGTTAGTCTTCCTACTGTGTCATAAGATCAAATTAATCATGCTCATGCTCTCTAATGTTGCCAAATGACCCACTTTGCCAAAGTTCCTCTATCATCGCAACTGTTTTCAAAATAAACACGCTGATGAGCGCTCCAGAACAGACCTATTGTGCTGCCAGCGCGGAAGTACATGTGATTCCCACGCTGGTTGGAATTCATGAGACAACGCGTCTGTTACTTATATCTGATCGCGCTGATATGAATTTCTTTGTTATTCAGCAGTGATGTCAGTGCTCCAGTGCAGTTATGCACCCGCGATGATCCAGTCTGGGCGAGTTTGTTCTAACAGCCGACCTTCCAGATGACTCCAGACCTGGTTGTTGGCCTTGTAAATGTCGCCCTCCCTTCTCTGGCATGTCTGTTTCGTCATTTGAGCCACCTTCCTTGGAGATAAGCTCATCCTCCCACCATTCATGGAGACTCCTCCTATTTAAGCCTCCACCATTGCCATGAGCTGCTAGTTTGGAATTCATAGTGTTTGGAGTGTTGTTGATGGTGTGTGAGCTTGATAGGTAGCTGGTGTGACAAGTGTGGGATTGCTAGAGAGCTTAAGGAAGGTTGTGAAGTGTTTTTATCTTGTGTAAACTTGTGTGAGAGAGAGTTTTGTCTTGGGAGATCTACCTCCAAGGGTGAATGCTTGAGGGACTTGCTGGATGGACCCTCTTGAGAAGGATTTGATGTCAGAACTATGGTTGTATTCTTCTTTGTTTATCAATAATAGACAACTATCATTATGGTTCCACTCTTATTGTCTTTATGATGGTGTTTGAGTTATATCCTTTCTGACTGATATATAGTTGCATCTATTGGATTTTATGCTTCTGTTTGTATCGTTCTTTGCATGTGCAGGTGTCCGTGCACGAGGATCGTGAGGATTGTGACAAGCCGGGGCAAAGGAACGGGAGCATCAACTCTTCTACAAGTACTAGAGTTGGAATCCAGGTAGGCCTTCATCATTGGTCTTTCATTTGCAATTAGGAACCTGCGTGTTAGCATTGTTTGATTGTTGCTAGACCCTATTTGGACTAGTAGGGATCGCCTCTATCCGCAGAGGGGATTTACCTCCACAACAAGCACTCAAATCTTTCCCCCACTACACTCGTTCCACTTCCATCTCCCCTAAATTCAGATCTTTCCCCATGAACAAATGGTACGATGATGAATGCAAGAATCTACATTGAGAACTTTGATATGCTTTCACCCACTCTCAACCCTTCTAATCCAACCTCAAAGCTTCTTATCGTCATCTCCTTCATCACAAGAAACGACTCCTTGTCTCCCATAGAAGACGAGAACTTTCTGCTCTCCTTTCTCACTCCCTTAAACAAGTCTGGTGTACCATCCTTCTACAATGCTCCCCTCTTCCACCTGACCTTGACCCTACATCCATGTTCTCTCACACTTCCAACCTCTATGATATTCTCGAGCAGGACCAAATTCATGCTACCTCCCCACCCTCTTCCTGTTATCCATTCCTAGACAAGGATATTAGAGAGGCCATTTGGGTGATGAATAGCAGCAAAGCAGCCGATGAGGAAGGCTACCAAGTAGAGTTCTTTAAGCACAGTTTCCATGCTTTGGTTAGCTACATGGCTGATCTCTTCAACCATGTAGTCCATGAAGATTTTCCATTGACATGGGCACACCACATCATCCATCCGATCCACAAATCAGGTTCCAGCTCAAATCCCAATAACTACAAAATGATCATGGTGGGTCACACATTCTCAAAGTTGTATGCTAATGTTCTACATAGGAAGCTCTCCAATGACCTTGAGCAGAGACAACTCAGAGCTAGGGAACAGTCATGTTTTCACTGGATCATCATACCATTGACCACATCTTCACCCTTCGCACCGTGATTGAGGAGGCGCGACACCGCTCTTTGAAAGTCTATTGTTGTTTCGTAGATTTTCGAAAAGATTTTGACTCTGTTCCAAGGGAGGCCTTGCTCCAAAGACTCAGAGATACTAGCATCTCTACAACCCTATTGACCACTATTATGTGCCTATATGAGTCTGTTCTTGGTTGTCTTCACACAGCCCATGGGATGTCTGATTTCATTTGAAACACTGTTGGGGTGAAACAAGGTTGTCCACTATCCCCTACCCTGTTTGGGATCTATATTGATGGGTTGGAAGCATTTTTACATGAGCATATCCAAGACACTGATGGCTGCCTCCTTCACCAGGTTCTAATATCTATTCTACTCTTTGTTGACGACGTGGTCCTCCTCTCCTCATCCCCAGAAGGATTACAGAGGCAGCTCGAAGCCTTAGCTCTGCTTTGTGACCATCGACAGTTGATGATCAACTTGGGTAAAACTAAGGTTATGATCTTCAATAGGGTGAAGAAAACATCATAGCTTCACTTTATATTCAAAGGGGAGGAGATTGAGATCACTAGCATGTATACTTACTTGGGGGTGCAATTATCAGGTCCCCGCTTCATTTTGCGACTAGCGTTTTAGCCTCAGATCAACAAAGGATATGGATCCTTAGCCCTTCTTGAGAGATAATGATTTTGACATCACTTCTAGGACATCTCGTCCAAGATGAGCCTCATGGACACCTTGATTCATCCCACTATTCTATATGGCTCATAGATTTGGGGACCGTCTTTACTTACGTCAGACTGGGCTTCAGCTGAGAGACTCCAAATTCATCTTCTCCATCGCATCATTAGGTGCAAACTAATAGTGTCGCAGCACATCATCCTTGCAGAGTTTGGAGCTCAGACCTTTCGGCTTGAGACGGCCTTCAGATTGGTTTCATTCTTGCATCACGTCTAGGGCTTCGCAAACTCAACAAAGAGTAGGGACCGTTATCCTTACTTTGCATATTTCCCTTCTAGGACTATTGCATGTTCTACTCCCTCAGGCTGAGCCAGATGTTGGTTTACAAGAGTTTGAAACCTCTTAGAATCAACGGGAATTCAGTTGGATTGTCTCCCTCCTTTCTGATATTCCTTAGATGCTCCTGGTCACCTTTTACCTACTAGATAGGAGCTAAACAAGATCATCAGGGAGGACATCTACACGCAGTTCGTCCAAGTTACCTATGTCAATCCACCAGGAGGGTTGCGCCCAAAGACTACTTTCTACGTTGAGCACTTCTTGGAGTTGAGAGATGGGCTCATTGTTTGACCCTAGTATTATAGGTTTCACCACTGGATGCATGCTCTTCGCATTCCTCTAGGCCAGTTCAGAGTAGCTTCTCATAGACTTCCGATAGAGGCAGACCACCAAGTGGATAGACTAGATAGACTCTGCCAGGCATGCCATTTACAGGAAATGGAGACCAAGGTGCACTTCATCCTTGGTTGAGCTGTCTACTATGAGATCAGAGGAAGGTTTCATTGTTTGTTCAGAGATTCTCGGACCCTTGATGACTTTTTCAGGTACCCCAATCTGAGATGTTTGGCCTTATATATGCACAAGGCTCGTAGGTTCCGAGCGCTTATTCTACAGCCTCCCATCAAACCAAACCCCACACAAGGATCACGACATTTTTCAGGGTACTAACTTTAGACAGGGGCAACAAGAGATCGATTGATACCAGTACATATCCAGACTCCAAATCGGTGAGGATCTGTGGGACCTCACCCTACCACACGAGATCTCAGCAACAGTTCCATCTCAGATCCATTCCTGGGAGATAGACTAGGTCCTCGAGCATTCAGTATCATGTGAACCCCCCTAGGATACAATTTAGTGGATAGTCTCCACTTGCCATCAACTCTTCATTGGGCCAACAGACTTTGTTGAGTTTCTTCAGTGTTATTCATTCAAATTTAGATGTTAGGAGAGATGGGTCTGATTGTCGACCTCTTAGCTCCTGGATCTTCTCCGCTAGGGCCAGATGTTGATTTACTTCATGCATGTATCTTTTATAGGAGACCATTTTGTTTTCCTGCTTTGTATATACATCAATGTACTCAACAGTCCCTTTGACCTACTTTGTGGTCATTAGTTGGACATAAATATAACTATCTTATCTTATCTTATCTTATCTTATTCTTCTAGGAACAATATTTTATATTATAATTTATAATATTTTAAATTAATATTTTATATTATAATTTATAAAGATTAATAAAAAAATTATATATTTTTATTAAATATTGATATAAATATTTAGTTGTAACAATTTATAATAGTTTAGTTTAATAATTAATGTATTTTAGATTTTAAATTTTATGTAGGAAATACTTATAAAATTTAGAAAATTAAAAATTAGAAAAACACATGTTATTCACAAATAAACATAAGATATGTAACCCATTTTAAAAGTAATGCAGTTTTAGTGACTTTTCTCAAATATGGAAATATGTAAAGACAAATAAAGAGGTTTTTGACCTATAATTTGTAATGCTATAACTTGTAAGTCTTACAAAATTTTATTTGGATTTTCTTTTTCCTCTGACTTCTTACTCCTGGGAGATGCTTTGCTCAACTATGAAACAAATATAATGACATATAATGAAACCCACATTACTCCTTTCATTACTCCCAGTCTCTCCATATGTAACATAGTTAGATATAAAGATAAAGTCTCTCCATATGTGACATAGTTAGATATAGAGATAAAGTCTCTCCATATGTAACATAGTTAGATATAGAGATAAAGTTTGACTTATGTAACTATATTTACAGACCTTCTAGAATCTTATTGAGAGTAGGCACATGGATAAGTGCACATTTGCATGAGTAATAGGTCGACATGGCATCCTCCGATACCATTATGGTCAACAAGGTAGGTCAATGTGCTAGAGACATAACTTTTGCTTAGGAGCTTCAATTGATGTTATTATTAGAGTATTGGCAAGGTCAGTAAATGTAAATTAGCATAAAGGAATCCTAATCGAATTATGAAAATATTGATCCCAAACAATGTCATTTGATATCTCAGAATGGTTTCAAACTTTAACCTATTAGTTAAACTAACCTTAATTTTCCAAACTAAAACTTGTTATAAGTTAGAATGACCTTACCAAAAAAATTCCTTCCTTTACTTCCACTCTTATATTATTAAACTACATAAAAAATTAATATAAAATCTAATCCAAATCATTATTTATATTTGTGAATTTATTAAATATAAATATTATATTTAAATATAATTTTTTTATAAAATAAAATATAAAATAAATTACCTTTAAATAAATTAAAATGATATTTTTGTTTACTTTAATTTCAATACATAATAATATATTTATTTAAATTCAATATTAAATAACTTATATGTCTTTTAATTTTAATAAATAATTAAAGAAAGTTGAGATTTCTATGGTGTTGGTTTTTATCTCTAATATAATTCTTCAAACTGTGAATCTTCATCTTCCTGATAATGAATGCCTGAGAAATTGTGGAATATATCACTCCTCAGATATCGATGTCTTAACATGGAATGATATGAAAGGGATATCCCAGGTTCGGGTAAAAGATATTTACCTGAATCTGATTGCCTCTAAAATTGCCATTCCCATCTCTATTTTTCCACCAAATCTCTGGAAATCAGGATGCCTCTCCAAATCCATTTTCTTCTCGTGGCTGGTATTCCACGATAAAAACTTATCTTGGGAAAATCTAAAAAAGAGGGGCTGGCAGGGTCCAGGTCTCTGCTCAATTTGCAATTCTGAGGATGAAACAAACTGTCATATGTTCCTTCTTTGTCAGAAAACGCAACAGATTTGGCAATCTTTGGAAATTTTATATGGTTTCCCTCATGCTTCTCACTCGTCCATGCAAGAAGCTTTTGTTTGGTGGAGCAGGCAAAAGAATTCCTGGAGGCTGCTTTTTATCATTACCCTATGGTGCATATGGAGATGGAGAAACAACAAAATTTTTAAGGAAAGTAAAGAGCCTTTCATGGGAATCATCCAAAGCATATCTTTTCTCTTTGATTCCTTACCTGAGAAGCCTCCCAAGGAAAAAAGATTGGTCCCCAACATGGATGATCTGTTTCATAACTATTACCCGAAAGCCTTCTTTGATGGAGCGGCTCAAAACAACTCCTGTGGCTGTGGAATCCACATCATCATGGATGAAAATTCTCAATTTCTTATTTCGTGGAATGGAGGAAAAGGATCTGGATGCAAAGCGGAGGTGATGGCTCTAGCAGGGCTTCTCTCTTTCTGTCTCTTCTTTAATATTCAGTGCGTCTCAATTTTTGGGGATTCCAAAGTAATGGTTGATTTTGTCCTGGGAAAGATCCATATTAGCAATCCTCAACTTGCAGGCTGGATGAACAGGATTGTTTTTCTTTGGGAAAGGATGGAAGGATGTTCCATTCAACACATTTACAGGTTACAGAACAAGAAGGCTGACAGTTTATCAAAGGATGGTCTGCTTACAGCTCCAGGTATATGGCACATGAAGGTAATTTCAGACAAGCAAGTGTTCTCTATCACAGAATTCTCTTTACCTGAAGCTTAATTCATCTTGCTGGTGTCAGGTATGTTTTTTTGTCTATTTTGACCTCGCTGTTCTCATTTCTATTTAGATCAATCACTTTCTTGGAATTTCATCTTGCTGGTGTCAAGTATGTTTTTTTGTCTGTTTTGACCTTCTTGTTCTCATTTCTGTTTAGATCAATCACCTTCTTGGAATTTTGCTGTATCCTCCAAGGAGGATCTAAGTTCTCAAACTGTATGTATTTGCAAAATATCGTTTATGAGGCCCCTACTACAGAGATTGACTGTCTTTATGAACGATCATCAGATTTATGTTTTTCGGGGATCTCTTTCCTCTTTATCAGGATTTTTTTGTCACGGATTTTTAGTCCGTTATCCAGCGCTTTTGCAGTTCTTGTCTCGCAATGTATTCTGATCATTATACTCCTTATATAATATATTATGCTATACTCCTTATATAATATATTACGCTTTTTCGTGCCTAAAAAACTATAGATAAATTTAACTGTATGAAATTGAAGGAAAAAAACAAAAAAGCATTTTGATTGAGATGTTGATTCGGTTTTTAAAATAAAAAAGCTGCCAACTGAGTTACATGTCTGCCTCTATTTGCAACGTACAACCATGCTTAAATTTGAATGACAACAAAAAAACCAAACCCATTAAAAGGGCTAAACATTTTTTTATAATAATACTTATTTGAAATATAATGAAGAATTATATAAATTGCATTGTAAGAAAATAAATTGAAAATATGTTTGCTCACCACAAGATGGTCAACCATGTTACTATCAGTGCTAAACAACTAAATGTTGTATATCGCATATTTCAGAGGATTAAAGCTTGTAGAATCTATTGAATAAAGCCCTTCTGCTGTAAGCAGGCCACTGTATCGGCCAAACACTTCTTCATGGGGGTGAAGGACAGGCCCAAATCTCTGAGCTTCTGATTGGAAAACTTGTATGGCTGCTTTCTTGGGTTTTCTTCGTCTGAACACCTGCAACATGCATTCATGGCAATGAAATTAATTCATCAATTTAGATTTAGATTGCAGATGGAATTTCAGAAGATATATATAAAAAATATATATATATGAGTGGTTGGATACTTTGTAGGAATTGGATAGTGTGGGAACAATTCAGCCAACATGTGAGTCAGATCTCCTCTGTGGAGGTTCGATTCTGCACACAGATATCTCTGGCCACTGGCTGAAGGCGTTTCATACACCAAAATGTGAGCCTCTGCCACGTCCCTCACATCCACATATGCCTGAGTTAAATTTTTATACGTCTTGGTTGACCCTGCAATCCGTTGCAATTCAATTACTAATTCACTCACTTAATATGAATATTATGGTTTTATTTTGAAAAATCGTATCCATTTTTGAATCTTAAATCCTTACCATGGATATTTATTATACTAACCAGATGAAAACATTTCAAATACATGCATAATTTCTTTTCCTCATCGCCATAGTCTATATGTGCTACTTTTTGAAGGGGTTTTTTAGGTTAATTTCAGTCTAATTACTAGCTTAAAATTTGGCAGATATTTATTGGAATCCCAAGATTAAGTTGGAAACTCTCCACAATTTTAATGTTATTGGTTTTTTAGACGGTTTAATTTATTTATAGTCAAAACTTATTTTAAATAACAAAAATAAGATTTGACTTTAAAAAATTAGCTGATTCCATATAAAAATTGCAAAACATAACATATTTAAACAAAGTCGATAAAATTTGTTGTCCAGACAAAAAAATATACATATCTTTTTAAAAATTACAAAATTTCCAAAATATTTTAAAATTAAAAATAACTTAAAATTCAGGATAAAATTTAAACTTTTGTATAAGCATGTATTTTAAAATCTGACCAGCAAGAACAAAATCTATTGGGTGATATGTTCTTATTTAAATTCCAAAAGACTTATTTCAGACATTTACAATACAGGTAAGGATAGCCTTAATTACCCACCTTTCAGGTATTTCATAATATGAAAATTGCTCATGTTCATGGTGGGCTGCAACATAGGACCTAAAACCAGGCACGGAATAACCACTGCAATGTCCAAATTCCTTTTCTCGGCAATCTCCCATGCCAACTTCTCTGCCAAGATCTTTGCATAGCAATACCAATTCTGTAATGCATGAGTGGGATCAATTAATAAAATTAGTCCATGAAATTACCCACAATGTTTATTCACCTATAATCTACATATATCTGATCAACTTAATACCTTAGTTTCTTTGCAGTAGTCCAAATCGCTCCAACATTCATCATCGACTATGGCGAGTGGGTCTCTGTGAGGATCCATGTAAACCGCACCGATAGAAGATGTAACTACCACGCGCTTCACTCCCATTTCTGCACACGCCTCCAGAACGTTCCTGGTTCCGCTCACTGCTGGCTCTATAACTCGCTCCTGCGTCGTTAAAGAGAGCTTATTATGAAGATAAACTCACCCTTTTGATGCAGACTGATAAAAATTTAATCGATGCCATGTTAAACCGTAACAGCGACAGTCATCAACCAGAAACAGTAAAGCCGCATGAACTTTGAATCCGACCATTTTTAGGGTGGTTTTAGTGAAAGGATGGTCTAACCTTCTGTCATCAAAATTAAATTAAATTGTAATTTTGCTGTGTCCGTTAAAGAAAAAATTATAAAAATATAAAAATTAAATAAATAATGTGTATTAGTAAAAACAAAAATTACACTTAAAAAAATTGGATCTTTCTAGGTTCATGTTAAATCCGTATTTAAAATGGATCTATACCGGTTTAAAAGAAATGTGATCATGCCAGTGTTTGACTAGTAAATGGATAAAAATGGATTTAGTCTCATTAAAAGTGCCATGAAAAACCTCTTGGGCGCCCAAAACTCTGACTTGACAGTTGTAACCAGGATTTCAAAAAATTTCTACTGGATTTCATCTAATTCGCAGTGGATTTTAGATATTTTTCTTGAAAAAAAGTAGCCTCCTTAAACTACTTTACAAGTGATTGCAGATTCCAAAAATATTTTATCCTTGAAATCTTAGATACTAATAATTCGCAGTGGATTTTCCATATTTTTCTTGAAAAAAAGTAGACTCCTTAAACTACTTTACAAGTGATTGCAGATTCCAAAAATATTTTATCCTTGAAATCTTAGATACTAAGATTTGGTGCTGTTTGATTGCTAATTCTACAACTAGAATATTTATAAACAGAAAGAAAGTCAAATAATTTACTTTGTTTCTATTAAAGAATAGACGTTGTCTACTTGAAGCTACAATTTTACCCAAATGGCAAGTTTCTGGTTGGAATTCAGTGAATTTTTTTTCAAAAATCTGATTGTCAGAGTGGTTAAATCATTTTTTTCATGGCAGAAATAGATTCAGTACCATCAAAAACCTTAAGGATATCCAAAATCAAGCTTGACAGCTGTAATCCTGATTTTTAAGAGATTCTGCTAGATTTTCTGAAAATCTTAATGGAATGCCTATTGTTTTCCCTCCAAAATTGTGACCTTCTAAAAAATATTTTAAATCTGAAATAACTGATTTTGCTATTTTTCATATGAGAAGTCTAACTAATTAATAAATGAAATGATTTTCTTTTTAAGAATTTCCAACAAGGTGTTGAGGCCCTTTTTAAAGGTATGGCGTATTATTATTTGCACCCAATGACTGACGTGATTTTTTATTATCTCAAATACATCTGAATATATATAAATACATTAAACACCTAAAATATTTCTAAAATATTAAAATTTTTACACATTAAACAACTTAACTTAAATTTCTTAGAAATTCTAAAATTCAAATATAAAAGTTAAATTTCTTAGTAATTCTAAAATTCAACACTCCAATATAAAAGTTCATATGTATCCATAATTACTTACAGGGTCATTACTTATAAGACAAGCTGTGTGGAAAACACCGTGACAGCCTCGGATAACTGTGACCAAAGCCTGGTAATCGAGAATATCAGCTTTAACAATCTCAAGCCTCTCTTTTGCTCCTTCCAGCTCTCTTAAATGCTCATACTTACGCCCATCATCTGAAATCATGAAGTAATTAGACTAATCATTCAATGCAGAAACACCTGCCTAAATTAAATTCGTGTATCCAACAAAATTAAATTCATGTAACAAGAATTATACCAGCTGGATTGCTGTGAACTGCTCCTCTTACAGTATAGCCTTTGGCAAGGAGCTGCTTGACAAGCCATGAACCAATGAATCCTCCTGCTCCTGTCACACAAACTATTTTTTCTGTTTTCTTCTCCTCCTTCATTTGATCTGATCCCATGTTTTTTTTCAAACTACAGAATGTAACTCTCAGAGAAACAGGTTAACAAAAACAAGCAGTGAACAGTAGACAAGTGTGTAAAGCTTAATTTTTTAATCCAAGTAGAAAGAAGCTGAAGAGCAAACAGCATGTAAAGCTTCAAGAGAGGGGAAGAGTGATTGGAGTGTGGAAATGCAGGGGAGATCTTCCCTTTTAATAAAGATGGGGCAGAGCAGTTGAGAAAATGTTGACATTGGAACAAGAAAGTTGAGATGAATCTGTTAAAAATGGACAGAGCAGATCTCTATGTATATCCAGTGATCCACAGTGTCATATTCCAGCGATAATCATTGATTCACATGTTTGCAGAAAAAACATCAATATCAATCACCACCTAAAACATTAGTGGTTACCTAACTGTCTGGTAGCATGACAGACGGAGAACTGCAGTGCATACCTAATCGTCTGGTACACGTTGGGGTACAGGACAGACAGAGTAGTTGAGCTTTATGGTTGCTTAGAGATTGGGAAACTTTTTCAAATAGTAACGTTGCGTAGTTCTGAAAACAGAGCGCTGCTTATTATTTTATCCAGAATTAAATGGAAGAGTTGCATAGCTTTGTTTTTGGTGTTTCTTAAAATGAGGTGTTTTTTTTAAAATAAGTTTTATGGTATATATAGAATTGTTATTCTGTGAAAAAAATTCACAATTTAAATTTGTAATTCCAAACCATCCTTAAAACATACCCAAAAACATATACGTAGCTGTTAAACTACTTATTTTTTATTAAACTATTAAATATTAACTACTTCATCTTTATTGAACTATTAAATAGTTTTATGGTTTTCCAAAGATAATAGTTTTCCAAATGCTTTTAATAAAATCTTATCTAATAAAATTTTATCATTTCAATGCTTTTAATAAAATCTTTTCTAATAAACTTTATCATTTCCGGATAACTTAATTTTATTTATTGTTTATTTTTTTTTTAAATTATTTTAAAGTATTTTTTTTTATTGGGATGAGGGCGGTGTCAGAGGTGCCAGGCCTGAGTTGACATGGTGAGTACAATAAAATTCATTGTAGCCGCATCCACATGCTCAAGGCAGGGAGTGCGGTGTCCTCTGCGTTGAATGCATAGGAGGTGGGTTGGCAAGGTGGCAGAGGTGGACTTAAGGGAAGGTGGCGGAGTGGGAAGAGTTATTCGATGTGTAGTGGAGGTGAATGGTATAGCGGTGAAGGCAGGAACTACAGAGCGGGAGGGAGGCGAAGCAAATAAGTCTGTGGGCAAGCGTCGACTCTTGGGTATGTACACTGGTCCTGGCCATGTTCAATTCATAAGGTATGGTCAAGTTCTGGGGGAAATTACATGAGGTGGTGGGTGACTCGCTGGGGAGGAGGTAGAGATGTGAGGCCACCCCAACGAAGCTTAACTCAGTCAGGGAGGAACCAGGGAAGGCAAGGGGGAGCTATGGCTTGCCTCTGCGCTATTTTAATTTTTCTTTCAAGCAAAAGCTGGGGCTATGGCATGATGGATAGGGAACAGAGCATAGAAACCCAAACGACCAGCCCAAGGGCATAGGGATTAATGGGCAAGCCTCTCTTGGGCGACTGTGCATAACTGAGCGTGGCAAGGGAGTGTCGCAAGCAGGGAGTTGGGACGCAAGCAGGGTGGGAAATGGGCTGAGCAAACTCAAGCAAATGGCAATGCATAACCATACTGGAGTAGTCAGGGACCCTGGGTGGCCTAAGAGGCAGAGAGGTGAGCAGAAAGTGGACAGGACATCGTCGGCAGAGGCAAGGGTTTGCGGGTATGATAGCATTAGAAATACCTGGCTCCAGATGGGTCTGAGAGCTAGGTTATGGCCGCATGGGGGTGACCAATCTCTGAACAGTGGCAAGGGCGAGAGGCATGGAAATAAACCAGGGGAATCCTACTCCCATCCCACTTCCACTGGCCACCTGTGGGCACAGGGATACCTTTGCCTGTCGCAGGCTAGGAACGACAATGAAGTATGGTTAATGCAGTTGTGTTGTGTTGAAATGAATGATTTAGTGCAACTAACAATGTGGGAATGTATACAGGTTACAATTCGACAGGGTATGGCTCCAGCAAGACGTGGTCAAGGCCGCGGCAACAAGGGCCCGAAACCCTGGGCAACCAAGCGACCAAGCAGGGCAGAAGGCCACAGGGTCGTAAGCCCGCCGAGCACTTCATAGCTGAGGCAGCCGCAACATACAAGGAGGAAACTGACGAGGGCATCCAAAAGCTGATAGACGATTGGGAAGACCAGGTAAAGAATGAACTGGAACCAGACGATGAAATAGAAGTCTGGAGATCAATGGTGCCTGACCCAGGAACCACAAGAGAGAAAATTACACAATTCAAGCACACCGTGTACCTGTATTTCCTGATGAAAATTCTATTAGGCAAAGCATTAGAGCAAATTTCTGTGGGGATGGCAGTTACAATGCAAGTCCTTCCCAATTACAAAAAAGAAATCAAGAAGACCCTGTTTCGGCTGCACATACAGGACATTAGGATGTACCGGATTGACCGTCACATCCCTTGCATTGTGGAGCTCTTTGGAATGCCATAAGCAACTGCTGATGATCTTGCCCCAGTAGCCTCAGGCTCTGAGGAGTAGAATGTCAAGAAAGATTAGTCTTCCTATACTTAGTTTTTGTTTATGCGGATATCATTTATATTTCTAGTTGTTTATGTCAGTTGTCATAGCTACACAGTTTGTGGTCATGAGACTGAAACTTACCTAGTCTTGCTAGAAAGACTAAAGAAGTTATGTTTTTGGATGGCGTATAATGTCGACCGATGGCCAATAGACTCAATTTCCCTTTGGGGAGAGTTGAGGCCACCGAGTAAAACTGTGTGGTATAAATTTGTCTTATATATATGTTATGAAACCAGCTCAAGAAAAGATAGAAAAGATAGATCAACGCCTTAGAATTCAGCCTCTTCGAGGGGGCAACCTCCTTTACATTACATAAATGAACAATTCTTCAATGATACAAATGAAAAGCCCTCTTTTCTATATATAGGAGTCTAAGGGGTCCTAACATAATCAAAGCCGCCATAACAATAATAATGTAAGGGCACAATAATAACAATAGTGGGCTTCTATGGGGCACAATAGTAACAATATGGACACTACATGGGTACATCAATATAATAAGTGGGTTGTACTAATAACAATAAGGGGTTACACTAGTAGTATAGGGGCCTAACATGCCCCTCTCCTTCAAAAAGCGTTGTCCTCAACGCTTGAGTAGTTCTTGATTCTTCTGTATAAAATTCTTGTCCTCCCATGTGGAATATTCAGCGGGTAAGTTCTTCCACTTGATGAGATACTCTGAAATTGATCGATTTCATAGCTGTCGGGTTCTTGTTTCTGTGACTGCTCCAGGTTCCAATATGATTTTTCCTTCCTCTTCAATTTCTGGCAATATTGTTTGAATTGGGATCTTTTGCAACTTTTGAATAAGTGGCCATACTTCTTCATCCTTCTTCTATTCATCCCTTGCTTTGTTTATCCAATCTGGTTGGATAATAGAAATAACACAAAACAATGCTTCCACATCCTCATCCTTGAAGAGTCTTCCCATTCGGTAAGGTTGCCATTTTTTAAGTGCATGTAGTACTGCCAACATTTTCTTCTCATAAATATCTTGCTTGAGATGTAGGAGTAAAAATACCCAATCACCTACATCAAAACAGTTTTCACTATGATGTTGATCTACCTGTGGTTTCGTTTGATTTTGCACCGAAGTGGCGTTATCCTTTAAAAGTTGGAGAACTTGTTGTTGATGCTCGATGTGATCTTTCACTGCTTGAACCTTTTTCTTCTTGATATGTCCTTCTATCTCTAGAGTTTGAGGAGTGGTAATTTCTTCCAATCCTTTACAAGATATGGTCGGATTCATTTCTTGATGCTCGATGTGATCTTTCACTTCTTGAACATTTTTCTTCGTGATATGTCCTTCTATCTTGATAGTTTGAGGAGTGGTAATTTCGACAAATGAATTACAAGATATGGTTGGATTCCTTTCTTCTTTCTCAATGTGATCTTTCACTTCTTTCACCTTTTTCTTCTTCATATGTCCTTCTATCTTGAGAGTTTGAGGAGTGGTAATTCTTGCCAATGCTTTACAAGATATGGTCTGATTCATTTCTTCTTTCTCTGGGGTGGGGTCCTAGCGTATATATTCTTCCTTTGATGTTTCTTGATCCTTTTCCTCCTCCTCTTCATATTCTATGTAAAATAATTTCTTCTCAGCACACTTATGACCTTTAGTGCATTTGCTATCACAATTGTAACAAAGCCCTTTTTCTCTTTTTTCTTCCAATTGTTGTGGTGTAACCCTTGTAGGTTGTGGAAGGCTAGGAGAAACAACACTTCCATATTTATAGTTGTGAGGGGTATGCTTCCTGGTTTCCATAATTTTTCTTTCCACTAAGTCACAAATCCCTGTTACTCTTTCCAATTGTTGTGGTGTTGCTCTAAAGAAGGTGTTGCTCTTTGTATCCTCATAATGTGCTATCATTTCCTCCATGAAAATTGACCACGTAACAAGTTGTTTATGAGAACAAAGCCCTTCATACCATAAAAAGTGATCCGGTTCTAAATATGAAGATGTAATACATACCTTTTGTAATAGTGGTACACCATGTAGATCAAAATATTGCTCCATCTGAAGTATCCAATTTACCAGATCCTTGCCATCAAACTTCCCCATCTTGCTTTTTCTTGATTTTAGGAGCTCGATATTGAAATGACTGTAACTCTGTACTTTCAGATCTTTAAGTTCTGAAATTGTGACTTGTAGTAGCCCTCTGTGTCCTCTTTCCAATGCCACTAGTCTGATCCAAATTGGATTCTCCAAGAAAGAGTTATGCAAAATCTCCCACACTGACTTGATTATAGACTAGTTCAGTAGAACGAACTTGTATGATGTGTCGCGTGTCCCTGTTTCGACCTTTGGCTCTGAAAAGATATACAAGAAACTAAAATCTGTTCTCTTTCTATACCTTCTTACGAAATTTCAATCTGATGCTCAGAGAGAAAGTTATGACAATTTTCTCCAGGTCACCTATTTGGAATGTAATTCAGGAGTTTGCAAAAAGACCAACTTCCTCAGATCATATCTCCGTAAATATAGCGCGAAAAGATCTGAAATTTGGAACCGAGATTCAGCACGATGTCTTCTCAAATGGGTTTTTTTTTTTAGCTTCTGAAACGTCGCAAAAAAAAATTTATAGCGAAAATGCCACGATGACCTATTTGGAGCAGCGAAACTCTAGAATCCAAAGCTCTGATACCAAATGTTGTGAAACCAGCTCATGAAAAGATAGAAAAGATAGATCAACGCCTTAGAATTCAGCCTCTTCGAGGGGGAAACCTCCTTTACATTACATAAATGAACAATTCTTCGATGATACAAATGAAAAGACCTCCTTTCTATATATAGGAGTCTAAGGGGTCCTAACATAATCAAAGCCGCCATAACAATAATAATGTAAGGGCACAATAATAACAATAGTGGGCTTCTATGGGGCACAATAGTAACAATATGGGCACTACATGCGTACATCAATATAATAAGTGGATTGTACTAATAACAATAAGGGGTTACACTAGTAGTATAGAGGCTTGACAATATATAATAGAAAATAGATTGTCCTACTAAACATTACAAAACAAAAAAAATATTATAAATATTATTATATATAAAATATATTTAAAAAATAATATTAACACAAATATATTCTAATTTTTAATTCATTAAAATATAAATTAAAAATTAAAAATAACTATAATCTATTTTTTTAAATAATTAATATAATTTTATTTATATTTATTAGATTCATTTAATAGATTTTTATAGTCATTACAATCTCTTAAACACTTTGTGAAATTCATTTCTATTTTTTCTAGGTAATTACATATATAATGTATTACATAGTAATTACATATAATCTATTACAAATTACTTTGTTGGTATGAAAATTAATCTTAATCTATAATTCTAAAAAAAAGTGGTGCTCTCTAGAAAAATTATCGATAGTGCATCATATTTTTATTGTTATATTAATATTAGGTTAATTTTTAATTACTAACTGAGTAAATGATTCATAATGTTATTTTAATAGTTTTAGTGACCCATGGTTTTGTAGTTATATATTTAGCTATAATATAAAAATTTAATTGGTTTGAGATATTCTATTGTAATGAATCTAAAGGTGATTGGTTCACTTTACAAGATTTGATCAAGTATATTAATATAGATTTGTTGATGTTGATTTTTCTTAGTTTATATTTTCCAAGGAAAGTTTTATGTTTTTGTTGCTATGGTTTCTTTCACATTTTTGTTCCTAACTACTAGCATTAAAGCCACATTTTTATTCCTAGGAATTATTCACATAATAGGTTTGTTAGAGGAGGTTAGGAGGCTTTATCAAGTGGTGGTGAGACAATTGATAGTAAAAGAAGCAATGGATATGGTGACTGCATTCCCATGCAATCCTAAGGGTAATAGAAATAGCTCAAATAAATAAATAAAAGAATTGAATGAAATTGATTTTTTTTAAATTACATGAAAATGGATATATGACTGTAGAACCTTGTTAAGCATATTTATTCTTGGTAAAGTCTAAACATAGACCTAGGTGTCCATTGTAGGACCTTGTTAAGCATGTGTACTCTTGGTAAAGTCTAAGCATAGACTTAGGTGGCAGGGACGACAATGGTAGATTCCAAAATACTTTTATTATAAACGTTGAAGCGGGTAAGTCATGGATAATTACCCCAACTCCAGTGAAAAGGTGAGAACATTACAGTAAAATTGATTTGGTAAAAATGCCAATGAGTGAGATCTATTTTATGTCAATAGAAGTGGTCTTTAGGCCCATGGTTTTGTTAGATTTTTGCATTGTGCCCATGAATTACATGCAAATAAACCTTCAAAAGGATTGATATATTCCATTGTAATGTGCCTAAAGATGAATAGTGAAGGATCATTTAGCCATCATATCCAGATCATATAAAAGACATTAATAGATTTATTGACACTAATAGGTTTCCTACAATAAAATTGTGTTGTTGTTTCTTTGTTATAGTTTTTAATTAGTCTCATTTTCATTCTTAACCACTCGTATCAAAGCCAGGGTTATGGGCTACAGTAAGAACTAATCATGGATACATTATAGCTTGTGGATTTAAATGTTGTTGTGAATAAGCATAGGAAGCTAAAGAGTGCCTTTGTGGATATATCTTCCAAGTTCAACAATTTGGAGGATGCACACAAAGTGTTTGATATAACACATCACTGAGATGTTGTATCATAGACTATTATGATCGTAGGATATTCAAAAATTTGATTATTGAAGGAGGCTTTGATGCTTTATCAAGTAGTAGCAAAACAAATGTTGCCAAAAGAAGCAATGAACACAGTAAGTGAATTCCCATGGATTCCTAAAGTATAATGGCAAGGAATTGAATATTAAATAGATGTAAATTACATAAACGAAATTTAAGACCATTACTTGATAAATGTAAATCATTGATAATTACATAATCCATAGACCAATGGGCGGTGAAAATATTACTTGTGTGATGAAGAAAACAAATTAGTTATAATATTGTGATTTCAGAATTGTTGCACTACCTAATCTAGGTGACCACAACGAGTGTGTGGTAGATGAATCTCCACCAAAGGTAAGCTCAATTGCACCAATAATGACAAACACTTGTTTTTTCCCAATAATTATTTCCAGAAATAATGTCCCATATCATTCTCTTTGTCCATTAATTAGAATTCCTTTGTTTCAAAAATGGAAGGAAAAAATTAGTGCACATAATCCACTTATCATCTTTCATATTTTTTAATTTGTATCTTAAGCTTTTCTTAAGTTAATGGTTTTTTTTTTCTTTTTCTTTTTTCTTTTGGGATCAATTTAGATTTCTCCATTTTTATTCTTCTGGTTTTATTATTAAAAGTGTTTGTTTTATTTAATTATTATGATTTTCATTTTTTTTTAATTACTTATTTCATTTTCATTTTCATTAGTATGTATTAATTCAGTAATATGATACATTATATACTCCCCTCTTCAAGGAAATTCATCTTGAAGTTGGCTTTAATAATGTAGCTTATAATTTATATATTCCTATATCATGTACACAACACCCTCTATTGCAATTAGTATAAGTGTTTCCCAAGTGGCCATAGTAGGCATCAAAAGTTACCTCACAACATTGGGGGAACTGTGTGACATCCCCTATGGGTTAATTCCCCTTGTTAACATTTTTCCTTGTAACTATGTAACAATAAATTAAAAAAATGGCTAAGAAGGACACAGATTCCATTGCTTGAGGAGGGATATTGTTTGAGGAATGGTTATTTTAAATATCAATCGTGGGCTGAATGAGTGGTTTTAATAGAGCTAGCTATGTTATAAATTCAAATAAGAAAAAAAAGGACCAGGAACATGTTTAACACCCTCCTCCCACATTCACCCAAGTAACCATGCCAACTGGGGTAAACATGAGACAAGAGGCTACTATGATCAGATTCGACCTCCTACATGACCTTAAGAAAGTGGAATTGATGAAACATGACAGCTAGTCATCCAACATCATCAACAAAACCCTCATGAGACAAGTCAACCACTCAGATAGCTTGTCCCTGGGTCCCACTGTTGTTTTGGATATCTTAGGCCACGGTCGTTGTCATGCTATGGGCAAACGAGCGACCATAAACCCAAAGTCACTCTCATAGGCTTGCCTGCTAGCAACGAGAGACCAAAGTTTCTAGTTTTGTACCAGGAACCCTAGGATTTAAGCCACTTTTTCAGGCCCAAAGCCCAGGTCACTGCCCAAAATGGAATGATAGCTTGAAATGAGTAGAGATACAGGGAAACAATGATTCAAAATGAATAATCTAAACAAGACCATAACTAGACCCCTACTAGTCATGAGAAGCATTTCGTCAAACATATCATCAACATGTAACCTACAGGTGTAAAAAACAAAATTAAGTCTAGGGATCTTATACTTATTTGAGAATCATTAAGAACCATTGTTTCCTTATTTTATTTGTTGCATTACCATCTATTAGGTCATAGACACATTATCCATTCATATACATGTAAAAACATGTTAAGATCCATACATAGTTGTTGTCATAAAATATAGATATAACCAACATAATAGGAACATAAATACCATAAACATATCAGCCATCGAAATCCACATATACATCAATAAATTTACACATGAAAATCAAGCGAATTAATTTCCAATTAACTAATGCAATAAACCAACCAGAGATGGGACTACCACATTCTACCCGACCATAGATTGGCTGAGCCAAGTCTCTCTTCAGCCAATCACCCCCATGCCATATTCCAAACATGAATGTGGGACTCATGTAACACATCAAAACACCAATCAACATGGATGCCACTAGAGTTCTCCACCTCCACTGTGAGGAATTTGAGTGCCTCTTAGTCTCTCAGGCTTTACCATGCATCCATAGTCCGATCCAGGGATCACTAGTCCCTACACCAAGACATACTCTCTAGGCTTTACCATGCATCCCATCTCGGGATCACTAGGACCAACAGAGATAAAATCCACCTATTGGCTTTACCATATATCCTTCCATTCATCGGCAAGGATTCCTAGGCCCATCGAGGTACACAATCTTGCTTTATCGCAACCCACAGTCTGGTTTAGTGGTTACTAGGTTAGTGGCTTTGTGATCCACAGTCTGGTTCAGGGACCACTAGGCCATGTGTTTTTCAATTCAGAGATCCCCCCCACTCAGCTTCGAATCCAATATGGCCATCCCACATAAACCATATGAGAGAACCCATCTCATCAAAGCTATTAGGAAATGGCAAGGCTATGTTGAAAATATTTTCAGACCTAGCAAAACCCATGTCGTAGTAGAAAAGAAACACATGCAATCCCATGCATGCCAAATATGGCAAGGAAAATACACATGCAAGTCGATACCTGCAATGAAGCATGTTGTAGTTGATTGATCCTTCCTTTCCTTGCTTGATCTTTGCTTCTTCTTGCCTTCTTTTCCTTTCTTGCTCCAATGCCCAAATGTTCCAAGAAACTCTAAGGTTCCAAGATTATTAGAGAGAAAGAGAATAATGAGAGAGCTCCAAACCTAAATTAACAAAAGGTTACCAATTGATCCTAAAAATCCTTTTTATGGATGAGGCCTCTATTTTCTTCATTTTCCATTATTTTCCTTCATTTTTCTCCTCACATGCAACTTATGTCCTTTCACCTCCTTTGTATCATAATTTCCATTATTTTCATAAATAATCGTGCCAAAAATGCCATTTTTCCTTTCCAAAGCCTTTCCCTTTGCTTTTTCCAATTTCCTTAGCCATAAACAACCAAATGAATACCCCCTAGGATGTCTTTCCCAACATTCAACTTGGAATAAGTGTCCCATTGACCATGGTTATTGTTTTTAACTTTTATTACATGGAATTTTTACCATGGATGTTACAGAACCCTCCCCCTTTGGGGACACCGTCCTCGGTGTTCAATCACACATATACCTTAGCAACCCACTAAAAGAATACATACTACTCATGGAGCCTTATAACGTAGCTCGATGCAATATTTACAATGAAGGACCTTCTCAAAAGAAAAACATCATGACAACATACCACATATTGGAGCTTTATAACATAGCTCATTACAATATTTACAATGATCATCCTATTGAATGCCAACCCCATGACATCATAATAACATGATAACATAACCACATGATAGCCTAGTAACACGACAACATAATCATAATTACATGACACCTATACCACATAGTGGAGATTTATAACATAGCTCATGGTGTTATTTACATCCATATACATGTGTACATATAGCAACATCACCAAAAATATATACCAAAAACATATACCAAATCATATACCAAAGTCTATATCAAAACATATACTAAACATCATATCTAAGCATATATCAAAGCATCGTATATCATATACCAAAAAACCATATCAAAGCATATACCAAATCACCATAAATCATATACCATAGCACCATATCAAAGTTGCTTTGCCTTAATCGGCAAACAAGGAAGGATACATAGCCCGCATCTGATCCGCCATCTCCCATGTAGCTTCTTCAGGCACAAAGTGCTTCCATTGCACTTTAACTTGCTCAATTGCTCGGTTCTGGAGCATGAGTACCTTTTTCTGCAATATACATTGAGGCTCTGGCTAGAATTCTCCATCTAGTTCCACCTGCAATACAAACTAGTAAATCACATGATCAACATCTTTAACATACTTTTTAAGAAATGATACATGGAAAACATCATGGACTTTCACTGTCAGAGGCAGTGCAAGTTGATAGCTACTAGCCCAATCCTCTCAATGATACTAAAGGGTCCACAAAACTGTGGTGCCAGCTTGGCACATGATCCAATCCACAAGGAGCTCTTCTTCTGTTTGATGCACAAGTACACCTGTTCACCAATCTGGAAATCCTTGAACAATCTGTTCCGATCTGCATATCACTTCTACCTATCCTGTGTTTCCTTTAGATTCTTCTTGATTACCTGCATTTCCTGTTCCATGTCTACCAACATATCTGGTCCAATCTGTAACACGCTCCGGGATAAATGTGCATATAAAAAAACATAATAGGAACATAAATACAATAAACATATCAGCCATCAAAATCCATATATATACATCAGTACATTTGCACATGAAAATCAAGGGAATGAATTTTTCATTAATAAATGCAATGAGCCAACCAGTGATGGGGCTACCACGTTCCACCGGACCAAAGATTGACCAAGCCAAGTCTCTCTTTAGCCAATCACCCCCGTACCATATTCCAAGCATGAATGTGAGACTCATAGAACACATCAAAAACACCAATCAATGTGGACGCCACCGGAGTTCTCTGCCTACACTGTGAGGAATTTGAGTGCCTTCTAGTCTCTCAGGCTTTACCATGCATCCACAGTTTGATCCAGGGATTATTAGGCCCTACACCGAGACATACTCTCTAGGCTTTACCGTTGCATTCCATCCCGGAATTACTAGGCCCAACGGAGAGAAAATGTACCTCTTGGCTTTACTGTATATCTCGCCATTGACCAGAAAGGATTCCTAGACCCATCAAGGCACACAATCTAGCTTTACCACAACCCACAGTTTGGTTCAGAGGTTACTAGGCCAGTGGCTTCACTAGTAGAAAATGACTAATTAATTACTAAAAAAATGACTAAAATTTGTATATAAACGACTATTTTTTGGTTGGTGAACAATAGTAGCTAATTTACACTATATTATAAAGGGACCAACTTTTAGTCATTTTTAGCTTAATCATTAATTGGTTGTCTCAATTTTATTGTCTAGTAGTATATTTAGTCGTTAATTTAGACATTAATATAGTGATTAATTTGGTAATTATTTTAGTCATTGATTTGGTCATTAATTGTCATAATTAATGATCAAATATACGACAAATATATTACTAAAAGATCACCTGAGAAAACCAATTAATGACCAAATAAATATTACCAAACTATTGGTTGTGTTATAAGATACTGTAAATTAGATACTAATAGTCATATATATGCAAATTTTAGTCACCGTTTGAAACCAATTAATGACCAAAGATATATGATTAAATTTTAGTCATGTTATAAGATACTGTAAATTAGCTACTAATAGTGGTATATATGCAAAATTTAGTCATCATTTGTAATCATAAATTTATCATTTGCATTAGTCATTTATATTTTTTGGTAGTATCATATTCATTTTAGTCATTTATTCGTATCTTAATTTTATGTGTTTATCATTAATAAAAATAAACTACCAATTTAGTCGTTTTAGATTGATTTTATGTTTTCATTATTAATCAACATAAATTAATTAGTATGATTTTGCAACTAAATAAAAAAAAAATGGCATACAATGTACATGTTCATATAATATGAAAATGCAAAGTTACATATGTTAATTACAATACTATGTAATATCAAGTGCAACTATAAATAATTCCAACCACATAGATTATATTATATAAAATGTCAAGTATTACAATCTGAGTTTCCAACTTAATATTGGTTGGAGTGCAATTTACACATCAATTATTGTTTCATCACTTCAAAACATTATCATTGTGTTGCCAAGGCATTGCAGGTGAATTCACTAACTCTAAAGATTTGACCATTAGCCTTTATGTGTGTCTAATGCAGGATATTTGCTCTATGGGTATCACTAGATCAATGCTCTTCTCTTTCTCTTTCATTTGCATTTTGTCGCTCTAGTGTTATTGTTCTCCTCTTTCTTCAAGTCATGCTTCTTATGATCAATACTAAGTTCCTTTCCTGAAAAAAGAGATACAATGCAAAGTATAAGACATGAAAGTCGATGAACAATGGAATATAAACTAAAGTAGACTATAAAAGATTTATACGACATATACCTCAACATCAACAATATTGTTAATGTCATTTTTACCCATAAAAGCAAGAAACTTGAACAAGTTTTCTTTAGTTGGGCAATAGTGGCCACATGTGGCCATATGACCTATATAAGCAAAGAAAATAAAACGTCACCATAAAATAAATTTTGTACCTACTATGTTCTCAATGTACAACATTTGTTCATGAAATGTTATCTTCAACTAAAGTAATAAATGCAAATAGACGCACACATTTCTATCCCAATATTTTGAATTCCCATGCTTATGGTAAATTCCAATTTTGATTTTATCCAACATAATCAAACACATTGGAGCTAGCAATTTCTATTAAGAATGTTTCATGCTTCACTTTTGTAGTTGTATTGTTTCCTCTAGTTATCTTTAAGAAGTAGTGACACTTCAACAATAAAACTAGTTAGTAGAAATCTAATGGGTGGAGAAAAGTATTGTTGACACAAGATTACAACAATAAACTAGAAAATAATAAGACAAAACTTTGTAAATTGCAATACTAACTAGGAATATAGCTTCAACATAGTAATCTTCAATTGTCAGCGTACCATTCCGAGAGAAAAGGAATCCAATTCCCAGAAGCCAACAAATTATGTATGCCCCTTGTTTTCCTTGTAATTAATTGAGCAAGATTAGCACATGCAATTTCCATTTAGAATCTCTGAAATGATTCTATAAATATTCAAAGAAAACTTAATGTTACTCATTCATTTTTCTCTAATGCAGACAAAACTGAATATGCTAACATGTTTTTGAGCTGGAGAGTTATGTAATTCATTGTGTCCAAAATCATTGCTTATTGTCATGACTATTTTTTTTAATGATCATGCAATGGGCCTATATAATATTTGATCAAAAAACATATTTTTCAAAATATATTCCATTTTTCTAATTGAAAGCTAATTTCCTTCCAGTTTATGGCATTCAAATGAACCAAAATCTTTTTCCTTTAACAAGTCATTGTTTTAATATATTACTAAACTAGCAACTACGTAATGAAGCTATTAGTGGTGATACTATAAATCACAAATACTTGCAAGAAATAACACCACTATGTCCTAGGCATGCCAAGTATTTATCCTCTTGGTTGGAAACATTACTTAATGAAAACCACATATTTGATAGAAAAATTTTCTGAAACTAACCAACACTAGTGTATCCAAAAACAACAAAATTTCTATTGGCATGCCCTCAAAATGTGTGGAAGTATCATGTGTCCTGCACTTCCCTATAAACACTCCTCTTTCTTCGTGTCTTTAGAGGAAGCCCTCAAGTTCGATACTTTTCCAAGTACTACTACAAAGTTCTAGCTCTAAAGGCACTCAGATTTCAAATAGATGAATGTATTGTATCTTGGTTCTAAATGACAAACATAGTGATAGAAGCATCATGGAAAAATGGACGCAATTTGTGGTCATCAATTGGAAAATTAATTAATTACTCTCAATCCTAGTAATTTTGATACTACTTAAGATTTCATTTCCAAGTTCTATCTCTCTGGCCTCAATTAAAAGATTGTAAAATTGAGAAAAGTGATGAACAACTAATTTTTTCATTGCTCTCTAAGTTAGGCGAGTTTTATTCAGTGTTTGTTTCCACATTTATATTGAACTTAATATTCCTTGGGCCAAGCTTTTGTGAGTCTGCTTGCTTTTGATGCTTTTATTGAACAACTACTTGCGAGCAGGATAAACTCATCGAAATGGGTGCTCTTGGCTATGGAATTTTTATAGCTATATCACCTTCAAATTCAAGGATACAACATCAAAAGGCATCTAAGGGAAAAAAATGCAAAGTACAAAGGAGTGTTTGTAACCGCCCTGAAAAAACAATACGTAATTAATTAGATTAATCAAACGATTTATAATCAACACGCAATTTATCAACTAGTTAACATTAAATTTCAAAAGAAATGTGAAGAGAGACAACTTATAGTGTTAACTTTTCAAATCCATCACTCAAACAAAATTTTAAAGGAAATAATAGACCTCTTAAATGTGATTTTTATGGAAAGGTAATTCAAAATCTTGTTTGTAGAAATTGGTTGCCTTCGCTTCAGAGATGAAGAAACACAATTTAATTGCCAATATATCTTCTTTTGGCAATTATACAAGAAATTCTAAACTGGTCTCTGTTATTGAAAGTTTCTTCTTACCTAAATGGATAATTGATTATGGAGCAACCCATCACATGGCTGCACCTAAGAATTTGTTTTCTTCCATTAATTCATGCAATATAGAGCATATCTTTATGGGCAACTTTTCACCTTTACCTCTTCAAGGGAAATGTTCCATTGAGATGATAGATGACAAGATCAACAATGTTGTATATGTTTCTAATCTTTCAACTAATTTTCTCTCAATTTATCACATTAAAAATTTTGTTTCAAGGAAAACAATCTTGTTTACTCTTTATTTTTGTTTCATGAAATTAAGGACCCTTCAAAAAATTTTGCCATAGGGAAAGTGGATCATCATGCACACTTGAAATTATTTTCTCATTTTGTAGTGGAGCCTCCTATCAATGTATTACTTGGTCACTCAAATGAGTTAACTAAATTATGACATGAGATTTGGTCACTTAAACTCTTGCTATGATTATCAACTAAGTAAACTTTGGTCACTAATCTTATGTTTATTTCTCTTTTTGATGGTGTTTGTATTGGGTGTGTTCTTGGCAAGCATCCTCAAGGTACTTTTGTTAAGGACAAATCTTGGAGAGCTTCTAAAGGTCTTCAACTTGTTCACAATGATGTTGCAGGTCTTATTCCTACCTTGTCATTTCAAAGGGCCCATTATCTTCTTACATCCATTGATGACAACTCCAAACAAACTTGGGTCTACTTTTTAAAGAACAAAAGTGAGGCTTTTGACACTTTTCTTGAAGCAATCTAGAAATGTTTATCAAATGTTTGCAAAGAGTTAGAGACATAATGGTATTGAATATGTCAACCTCAAATTTGAAGACTATTATGCATTGATTGTATTCAATTGCAACATATAGTGCTCTACTGTCCACAGAAAAATGATCCTCCCTCTCTTTTAAAACTGTTATAAGTATTTTGTACATGGGTACCTATCATGGCCATGTAGCCGAGACCCATTTTTGGAATTTAGCCTCCTTTTTAATACTCACCTAAGTTTCACTTAAGGGGTTTGTTAGTGTACAGACAATTGTAAGTTAACTTGGGTAAATCATTAAATACTTGTATACTTTCCAACTATCCTTCTTAAATGCTGGACTCCTCCCAGGTTGCTATAAATAGAGGGCTTCCCCTTGTATTTCTCAGCAATAGATCTAATAGATGCAGTAATTCTCTTGTTCCTTCTATTGGCTTTGAGTCTATGTTAATCTTTTTCTGTTTTGTTGTTTGTATGGATTTTGACCATGTTATGATCATGTTTTTTCTGGTTTTATTCCACATTAGTGGAGGCTACTGTACTTTCAGGTTTTCAGATTTCTCTATTTGTCTGACATTACTTTTTGCATACATTCTGGAAATATTTGGAGCATGAGCCCTCTGAGACAATTCAACATTGCTCTTGTATTTGGGCTGAAGTCATTCCATTTTTCAAACTCTCTGTTAGGCTTGCCACTGTAGATTCACCAACTGATACATGAAATTCAAGGAAAATTACAGAGAATATTGATAATGAAGTGGGTGTTATACAGGGAAAAAATGGAAGGAATCTAATCTTCAGTTTTCGGTACTTCCACTCTACCTGCATTGGCAGCAAAAATTATTATCATCAACTTTATTAACTGGTTACTTGAATTGGTTATCTTTTAGGTGCTACATCCATCTTCCTCTTTTATGGCTTTTGATCCCCATTCATATTTTATTCTCTTCGAAGTTATGAGCTTTAGACTCATGCCTTTGAATCTTGAGACCCTGAATATGCAGGTCAATCTTTGAGTTTTTGTTTGTAGTCAGAACTTACAGGTTTTCTTAAAACTCATGCTCCTAATGTTCGCGTTTGAAATTCAATATTCAAGCACAAAAACCTTGTCTTTTAGAGCTAAGACTTTCTGAGGTATAATTACCAAATGGGTTCTCTCCTATTTTGCAACCATTACTCTCAGCAAAGTATTTGAGTGGTGGAAATGAATGACAAAGAGATCTCTCTCTAACCACACACCCACTTTTTGCAATTTGAATGATTTCAAAGCCTTACCATATAAGCTTATAAAGAGGGGAGTCATATCAGGTTGTCTTTACTTTCAATGAATTTGAAGCTAGATCAACCCCCTTATTTGCAAAAATCCCAGTCACCTTAAACAAATGCCTGGTGGGTGAGAATACAATCCTGTCAAAAAAATTGTTTTCCCATCAAGTAGTGCCTTTAGTTTCCTAATGTTGATGGACTATGTGCTACTACTAACAACATTGTCTATGAGCCTAGGGTGAGCTTGTAATCCCCATAACATTTTTCCATGACTAATTCTAGAGTTAGATAACATTTTCATTGTGTTATTAGTGTTTACTAGAAGTTCTGTAATTTTGAGGTGATAACAAGGCCTCTCTGGCTCTGTTCTGCCAGGGTTAGTTCTAGCCACTCCATATTCATCATGTCTCATTACAACATTTTTAACAATATTTTTTGTATGATTTAAGATTTGTGTTATCAGATTCCCCAGTACAGTGGTATCATCTTGTGCATGTAGTGGGTACACTGTAGAGACTGTTATCAGTAAAGTTGTAACTTGTAAGTTATAAACAAATTTCGATGTGTAAGTTTTAGATTTTTTGTTCGTACCCTTATGCAAACATCTACTTTGATTGCTGCATTTTGTGGTGTACAAGTCAAGAACATGCTTTTTTAAAAGTATTATGTTGGCACACATTTTTATTGATTTGAATTTTAAATTTAACTTGTGGTGCATGACATTTGCTTTCAGTCTTTTTCTTACACTGTAATACGTTTATGTTATGACATAAATTGAAGAATGTAAGTCCAGATTTACTTCTTGAATATGGCTATTCTGCACATGCCTATCTAGATGGTTGTTGTGAACTATAATGTAAAGTTTCTTTTGCTCTAGGTACTTCATTAGGATTTTTAATGTGGAGAACATATCTGAAAGAAACGTATTGGTATCATTTGTATAATTTTAGTTTTTCCTTCATTCTCTTTGCTCTTTTGCTTAATATTTGAATAGTGCTCTTAAAAATTTACCTCTATCTTGAAAGTTTAGTCTCATTCTCTTTTGAAGTCCACTGATTTTTTTAATTCCTCTCTCTAAGTTTAATCAACCTTTTAAGGTACCTTTTTCTCTGATTTAAAGTAGTCAAGGTAAACTGTTTAGTTCATGAGTGTGCAACTTTTTTCATAGGATTGTTTTCTTATGGGTGCCAGTAGCTTCATTTTCTTATGATACTTCAATTACCAGGTTGGAAAAAACCTCTGACATCTCACAAAGCATCCTCAAGAAATTATTTTTGTTAGACACTGGCTTACTTGATTCTTGGAAGAAGTTTGTGACAACAGAAATCTTGCTAACAATGGAAACAAAGCTACAAAGTCAGAAGATAAGCTATCCAAGACTATTAAAGTGGAGGTCAATGCTGTTAAGAAAGAGTATGTAAAGGTTGAGAAGAAACCCAAGGAAGAAGAAGAATCTATCACCAATAAGAAGGTATCGTCCTCTTCAAATGGCCCTCCAAAGTTGACAAGTATGATTAAGTGTAATAACAACTTGGTGAGAGTAAATGCATGTGATCTAGTATGAGTTGCAGTTTCTGTTGAGACACTGATGTTTGAAAAGTTAGGGCTGTCTACTAGAGCCCAAAAGTTGAAATATAGGTCCATCATGTTCAACTTGAAAGATGTAAACAATCCAGATTTGAGAAGGAGAGTTCTTCTTGGTGAAATTAAGCAAGAGAAAATTATTTTCATGATAGTGGAATAAATGGCTAGTGATCAAAGGAATCTCAAGAACAAATAGATCAAAGACAAGGAACTTTTTTACTGTGAGCATGGGATAAAGACTAAAGCTACAATAGACCAATTCAAGTGTGGTAAATGTGGTGAGCGGAAGTGTACTTACTATCAGTTGAAAAAAAGAAGTGCAGATGAACCTATGACCAAATTTATCACATGTGTAAACTGTAATAACCATTGGAAGTTCTGCTAATCTCAAGCCAGACTGGTAGCTTGGTAGGTAGAGAAAAATTAGGTTAGTGAGATCTAGAGATTCATTGCCTACCCCTTGTTGGTTAAAACTCTTAATGGCACCCTTGATTGAAAATTCATATTTGTTACATATTTACTTGACAGTAGGTATAAATGATTGGGTAGGTTTGTCAAGATCTTTTCACTAACTACATATCATGTTCTAAAGTTAGACAACGGATTCTTAGGAAAGTGTTGAAGCCCCGAAAATCGAGTCTACAACAAGGGGGATACCCATCTGGTCCGGACCTTGAAAGCAGCGCCTTTTCCATTTGGGATGGTGGGTCCGACTGGGGATAATGGGACTAGTTTCCCAATTTGTGTGTGTGTGATGAGAATTGATATTTCCTTTCTAATAATTCCTAAGTAAAATGCTTTTATTCTAAATCTAATTTAACAATATGCAATTGTATTCTAATGAATAGAAATATCTAATTCTAAAACTAACCTGGGATTTAACCTTTCAGTTATGTGATCTAAAATAATTCCTAATAGCAATTGGTAATAAAGATCATTCAATTGCTATTAGAAAATAATTCAATAAAAATGAACTGTTTCGTATAAAAAGTTAGCCGAAACAATTGTGAGAAACATATCGCATAATAAGTCATTCATACATTAAGCATAAATAGAATAGTCATCACTGTACATAAGTTCCAAATGATAACTCAAACATTCAAGCATTCATATCTAAATAACTGAACATAAATATCACCTTAACACATAAGCAGAAATCATTAAGAGATAAAAGTACCATTGATAACAAGTTCTACTCATGATCTTTAGCAATAATGATTTATCTCTTCCTAATTCAACATCTACTAAGAGTACAAAAGTGCATTTCAGTAGCAAACATTAAACATAGATATCAATAAATCTTGTTCCATTCATTCATGAAAACCTCCTCCGAGGGTGTAGAAGTGCATGTTCTGAGGAAACGTTTTTGACAAATTTCAGGACCCTTCTCTAAATGCATGAGAGGGGTTGAAATACTACTAGCTAAATCTTAAAAACAGTCTATTACAAAAATATAGGAGGAGGTTTAAATGACTGTCCTCATCTAAGGCAAAAATAAATCAAAACTAAAACTAAAACTGAATCTGGAAATTAACTATCTATGTAACTGTTCTCTACGGTCGCAAGCATTCAGCATTGGCTTGAGGAGAGTTGGTTGGCCGACCTTCGATTTTAGTTGCCCTGCGAAAATAGAATTGGCAAGTGTTGGCGCTATCTTCTCGGTAGAGTTAGTAAGGCATTTGAGAGTCATGCATTGACTGTGTGGTTTAACGAAGTATTACCAGTAAGAATCCCAATTCAACTTGGTTAACTTCTTGATGGACTCTGCTCTTTCCTCATCCTTTTGTCTCCTGCTTGTCTGTAGATGCTAAATCAAATGATCAGAAATTTACATACCACTTAAGGATATCCTTGATAAATACCACTGGTTTTTAGAGCTCGGGTTTTTCCTTTAGCCTTTAGCACTTTTTCCTACAATTTTCCAGGCTTACAGGCAACTGAGTGATCAGAGGCTTTCCTTCTCAAGGGGTTTTTCCCAGCTAATCGCACATCGGAAACTGCCTCTGTTTCTCAATCCGGGCTTCCCTGGTGATAGTTTTCACTTCTTGCGTGTTTTTGTTAGAGGATATATAAACCTTAAATTTTGTGGAGCGAACGACCCAATGAGTTCTTGGCTCTGAGTCTTAAATTGTCTGTTCGTTATGTCAGAACTATCTAGTACCCATTTGACCATGTCTGTGTATGGAAGAATCTTGGGTCTCGCCACTATCCGGTGCAAGAATGAACATGCAAGTTCTGTAATCGACACCTTAGATGACCTGTGTGAGTCTACAGTTTCTTTAACCTCCATTACTCTAGGATTTTCTTCTTCGAATAGACTGTACATGCCTTCCCAAGTAGTTATGCCGACGTCTCTATTATCGGTGGTGTTTGTGTATAAGGGCATCATTTCTTTGTCTTCAGAAATCAGAGCTTTTCCCTTCTTTCCCATTATAATCTGAACACTGCTACGTATACCTTTCTGCTTTCTGCTCCTGCAATTTACAAATAAGGAAAGAGTAATGATAAGAAATAAGGTGATGGGAAAGCTTTTAATGCCGAAATCATATAAAATATACCACCCTATGTGAAATGACCTTTCGATCAAATCTAAACCTTATCTCATTAATGATCATCAACTAACTCATTAAATTAACATTAATGTACATAACTTGGCATCGGATTACGAAAAAAACTTTTTTGAACGATGAGCCCTATAGATCTGTGATAAAGCGATTTTGCGATTTGCTTCGCAATATCGTAGATTGCAATATCGCTAATCCGGTGTGTTTAACAATCATCTATCACCACATGTTTATGTGAGATGTGATTTGCGAGATGTGTTATCGCATATTGCCGGGTTGAGGTATTTTACCTTAAGTGATACTTGAGGCATATGAAAACTGCGACGCACGATGAGCTTCTTCAGTGTGCGATCTCACATCGCGATTTCGAAATCTTAGTAGTTTGCTTATATGGTGTTATCCATTAACTTTTTGCGATGTGATGCTTTATTATTGAGAGAACGATTTTGTTCGAACTTATCATAAAACTTAAGTCCTTTTGGATTTTTTGTGGCTGTTCTCCTAAGTTTATGATAGTAAGATTTATTCAAAATGGGAATATAAGTGCTAATTTTTTATTTTTATTTTTTAAGAGAAGGGTCCCCACTTATTTAGTATTAGTAATAAAGCTAAATAAGAAGGGGGGCTGTTTTTGGCCACAACAATTAGCGATTCACTTGGAAGAACCAGTTATCTCTGATTTTCTTTTGAATTTTATAAACTTCCAAAACAGAAGGGTTTTTTGGAAAATCAAACTTTATTATAGAAAGATAAAGTACATAATGCTTTCAGTTGTTAATGATAGTTTGTTTCTTCTATGTTAACTCTGATTATTTACTTCCTAAAGCTAGTCATTGTATTTACATCAGCCACTACTTGGTTTATAAAGATAAAAACAAAGTCTTTGTAAATCAGTTTTAAATATGCTCATTTGTCGTAGGTAGAGCCTCTGCTACCAGCAGGTGTTTATAGCCTCGACAGGGTTACCTGTTACCCAGCAATGATCCTATATCCTAAGTGGAGGAATATACGATTTTCAAAGGGAAATCCATATCCACACTTATTGCTTTTATTTTCTTTTAATTCTTAAAGAACAATGTCTTGGTTTGGTAGCCAAATTATGACAGTGCCACTCACTTGATTTATAACTTTTCTGAACAAGTTGGCTTGTGATGAGACCCCTTGTCTTTTGATTGCAACAATCTTGAGTCATTGCCCTGTTGTGGTATGTAGTTTTGCCAAAGTCAGCAAGCTATAATATCTATGATCATGATAAGTTGGCTTGTGATGAGACCTCTTATTCTTTAAGTTTACAGTATATCACAAGATTATTCCTTGAACTCGTAATTCTCTAGGTGGGGAGGAAGTCATTGGTTCCTTAAGAATAGCTCTGGACAACAATGGTAGAGTTTTTGGAAAGAGCTTTTCTACAGAGAATCTTCATTTTTTGTTATTGATGCTTTTCATTGACTGATAGAAAACAAATTCCTACTAAAGGTTGCTTTTTATCAAAATTCGCAAGGTTGAATCTAGTATCATTTCCAGGCTTATAGCTGTTGACTGTATCTTTCAATAATAATGATCAATTTTCCAAATCAGTTCTATTTATACAAGCGAAAAACAAAATCTAAAAGAAACACTAGTTTTTTTTGTGAATTCCAAATGTAACCATTTACAACTGGTTTTATTATCAAAAATAAAAAACTAATTTATAAAAAATAGAGGAAGTGATCTTCTATGGAAAGTATTTTTTGAGCATCTACCCGTTAACAGGTAAACATTCTCTTTTCCTTGCTAAATCCTACAACATAAAAGCGGATGGACCTATGATTTCCGCAATTTGGAATGGGCCAAGCCACATTCGTTGGAATTTCGTATGTTTACCTTTTTCCTTGTGGGCCTTATCCCATTTTAAAACTAAATCTCCAATTTGAAAGTCCTTTCTGGATACCATGTTTGAATCAAAAGAAGCCTTTACTAATGCTTGATGATGAGCGTATGTTATTTTAGCATGTTCTCGTTGCTCTTCTAGCTTAAGGATTTGCAGTTGTCTTAGCTGTAAGGATGAAGTTGGTGTTTCGTCAATAAATTGAACTAAGTCCAAAGAGGAAATTGCTAGGTGAGTTGGGAGAACCACTTCTTTCCAATAAACTAAATTAAAGGGAGAAGTGCCAATGGAGGCTTTTTGCATTATTCGGTCTGCCCACAGAGCATACATCAAATATTTGTGCCAATTCTTATGATTTTGATCAATGGTTTGCTTAATGATTCTGATTAAATTTTTATTTGTTGATTCAGCCAACCCATTCCCCTGTGGGTAACAATAAGCAGAGTATTTAAGCTTAAAACCTCTTTTGAGCACAAATTCAGTCATAGCATTGCTAGAAAAATACGATGCATTATCAAACATTAAAGTAGAGGGTAAACCAAACCTAGTGATTATGAACTGATCTATGAAATCAATGATGTGTTCAGCATTAGCTGTCTTGAGAGGAACTGCTTCTACCCATTTAGTAAAATAATCTGTAGCTATAAGGATATACCTATGCTGTTTAGAAGAGTGAGGAACGATCTCAACTATTATATCCAATCCCCATTGATCAAAGTGTTGATCGATATTGACTAGTTGCAAAGGCAATGATGGTTTCTTTTGTCTTTTAGTAGTAGTTTGACAAACTTGACATTTCCTTACATAGCTATGTGCATCTGTAAATAATGTAGGCCAATAGTACCCTGCGCGCAAGATTTTATGTGTTGTAGCATCTCCAGCATAATGTCCACCTGCTGGGCCATCATGGAGTTCCTGCAACACTTTTCCAGCTTCAGATTTCTCAAGACATCGAAGGAGAACAAAATCATAATTCATCCTAAAAAGTACATCGTTTATGAGTTGATATTGCTTAGTCTTCAATCTTAGGGCTCTTTTCTTTGTATAATCCATGTTTGATGGAGCATATCTGGTCTTTAGATAAAATATGATATTAGCATATAATGGTTCAATATCGTTTAGGCTTACCTCATACATTTGTACTTCTTGATTTGAAGATGGTATTTTGGAAATAAGCGATGCTCCAGCCAGCATTTTGCAAAAACCTCGACCTTTTACAATATTTGCTAGTTTAATTTTAGCGTCGTATTCTTGTAAGGTAGTGACCCAATTTTCCTTTTCCTCACCCACGTCATTCTGTACTAAGAGATTTCTTATGACTGGAAATGGTACTATGATTTTTGTATGGGTTTTAAGAAGGAAGGGTCTGAACTGCTTAATCGCTTTGAAAACAACATAAGCTTGTTTCTCAACATCCGAATAATTTAATTCGGCCCCTTGTAGATTTGAACTGAAAAAGGAAATTGGGGCTTCCGCCTTGTCTTGATTTGCTTGAGTGAGTATCGCAGCATATGATCTATCAGAGGCAAATGTATACAAAATGAAAGGATTGGAAAAATTTGGAGTTGCTAAGGATGGGGCATTTACAATCGCTTGCTTAATCAGATTGAATGCTTCATATTCCTCTTGGCCCCATTTGAAGAGTGAATTCTTTTTAATCATTGCTTGTAAGGGAGATACAATCCTTGAGAAGTCTGGAACAAATCTCTTAACAAAATTAATCTGGCCAAGGAAGGATTGCATGGCTTTCTTGTTGTGAGGCAAGGGTATTTCAGAAATCTCCTTAATTCTATCGGGATCAATATGGATTCCAGATTTTGACACTATAAATCCAAGAAGTTTTCCTTCACTTAATGCAAAAAATGACTTTTTTGGATTAAGTGAAATCCCATACCTTTGGCAACGTTGGAAGATCTACTTTAAGTCTCTAAGATGATTACCACGTTTTTTAGAATATATAGTTATATCATCCAAGTAAATTACTACTGATTTGTTTACTAATCCCTTAAATGCGATGTCCATGGCCCTTTGAAATGTGGCGCCAGCGTTGATCAGACCAAAAGGCATATTTTGATATGCGTAAGTACCCCATTTGGTTCTAAACGTGGTCTTTAGTTGATCGTCAAGATGGACCAAAACATGGTTGTAGCCAGAGAAACCATCTAAAAAGGAAATTAATTCTGATCCTGCAACTGCTTGCAATATTTGCTCCATGGGAGGTAGGGGAAAGTTATCCTTTTGGCAGGCTTTGTTAGGGTTTCAAAAGTCAATACAAATTCAAATGTCTCCGTTTTTCTTTATGATGTGAACCAAGTTGGAAACCCATCTAGAATGTTGAATGGGAAAAATAATTTTGGCTTTCAATAATTTGTTGAGCTCAGACTTAATCTGGCTTTCCAGATTAGGATGGATCTTCCTCAGCTTTTGTTGGACATGTTTTTCATTGGTTATCATTGGGATAGTATGTTGTATGACAGAAGTGTCGTAAGTCTTAAGGTCATCGTAGTTCCAGGAAAAGACACTTTTGTGTTGTTTCAGCAGACGAACATAAGCTAATCTTTCTTTAGGGGCTAGGCCAATACCTAGGTTGATATTCTGCAGCATGGTACCAGTTCCTAGATTTACTAATTCATAGTTCAGAGTTGAACTCTGAAGTTTTCAATTGGTAGATCTCTTGAATCGGTCTTTTAAATCATATAGGTCTTCCAACTTGACTACTGATTTTGGCATAGCATTATTAGTGCTTTCTTGTTGCAACTATTTGTCATGTTGGTCCTCATCAATTATCTGATTAGTGTAAGATCCCTTTGATGTGAGGAAGCTTACAATATCAGGATCATCGTTGAAAATTCTCCAGTTTGTAACATTATCAAGAATCGAGGGTCTAAAGATCAATTCGATTGAGAATCTGTCTGGGATATAGTCTTCTGAGGGAATGAGCTTGGACGTTACGTTTGCCAAGAGGTCAGCACTAGCATTTTGGAGTCTGGGAATTGGTGAAATATTGAATGCTATAAAATGTTCAGTCAGATCTTGCACTAAAGATTGATAATGCTTTAAATGATCTAATAGACAATGTATAGTATTTCGTACCTGTTTAATAAAAATTTCAGAATCTCCGAAGACTTGTAGATACTTGATATCTAATCCGATTGCCTTGTATAATCCTTGGACTAAAGCCTCGTATTCTGCAATGTTATTGGTGCAATCAAACTTGAGTCTACAAGTTAGCATAGTTTTGTTTCCCTCTGGACTAACTAATACGCATCCTGCTCCTGCTCCATCGTTAGACTTAGAACCATCAAAAAATAACTTCCAAAATAAATATTTATTTACAGGACTATCTATAAAATTAACACATTTAGAACTATCTGTTTGAGAAAATTTTTCTACTTGAGACAAAACAGAATGTTCTAAGTAAGGTGACATATGAGCATTAAAATTTCCTAAGAAAGAGTCAATAGAATAGTTGCCAATTATATTGTTGCTATATGCTACAAGTTCATTTTCTCCTTCCAATTCTGTCACTATGTATTTTTGATGTCTTTCTCACTCAACCTTTATCTGATTCGGTTTACCATTGTAAGGGAGCCACATATGTGACCAATCGGTTGCAAAGTATCCATGAAGCTTTTCATACCAATCCCTACTAAGAATTAAGCCATAAAATTCTGGAATGTCTGCAACTAAAATATCAATGACTTGACATACCTTTGGATTAGATGACAGCCTTATTGTAACCTGATTTAGTTCACCGATCACTTCAACCTGCGACTAGTCTAGTTGAACTATGCTTACTGCAGATTTTTGAGGTTGAACGTTTAACTTTGCACATATTGATTTAAGTAAGATATTAGATGAAGCTCCTGAATCTACCAAACAATTATGCAAGTTTTAGTTGAAAACCTCATAAGTAAGAAGAAATGGGGGAGTATGAGATCTTGACCTTCCTCCAATTAAAGCGATATCATTTGGATCAAATTTATTAGTCACATTAGTTGGAGGTCTTCCCATCTCATGAGAAGCTTGTGAGATTACAGCGACAGGGAGAGGTGCAACAGGTATTGCATGTAACTCTTTCAAAAGTACCTTTTTTTGATGTTTTAATTTGCTCAATTCATGAAAATTAATGTTATCCCTATTCGTCTTCAAGTCTTCAAGTCTTCAACAATATTATACTCCATCTCGTCAGAAACAATCAATGTTTTAGATGGAGTTGGTGAATCGGATTGGAATGGGCTTGTTTGAGTTGCTTTGGGTGATGATTTCTTACCTGCGACTTTATCTTTAGATATCGAGCTTGCGCTCTTCTGTTTAGGAGTAGGTTGTGGAGGATCGAGTTGATTTCTACTTCTGGTACTGACTGGTGATGCCTCTTGATCCTCTTCGTCTGGGAGGATGAAGTCCCACATTCCCTGTACTTCTACAACTTCTTCTTCATCAGTAGGTTCCTCGTTAGAAACTTCCTCTTCTTCTTCTTCTGATTCTGCATTTGTGATAGCATTGGGAGGCTTTGAATCAGTTGAAGGATTTTTTCTATAAGGTTTGTAAGGCTTTTTAGAAGAAGTCTTTGCTACTTGTTTCTTAATGTCAACCATTTCATTAGACATGGTTTTCAAAACTTTCTGCAATCCTTCTAAATCAAATGGGTCTTTTGATTATTTTTTCTTGGGATCTTCTCTAAAAGTGACCTTCTTAGATTTTCGTTCATTGACAACATTTTTCTTTTCTAAGGCTATGATACATTTTTCTACCGCTATTGCTTCCTTCATATTATCAACCAAATTTGTTTTGGTAGCCCTATCAACGAAGATCGCTATGTTTGATGGTAGAGCAAATATGTACCATTCACTTCGAACTTCTTTGCTAGGCTTGGAAGCGGTAGGAATTTTATTCAAAAGTTTATTGAAACGCGAGTTAAAATCTTTGATAGGTTCCCTTGATTCAGTCTTAAGATTCGACAGATCATTGATCAATGTTGCAGTAGACCTATCATCACCGAACTTAGTCAAGAATTGCTCTTGGAAAATATCCCAACTAGTGATAGATCCTGATGGTAATGAAAAATACCAGGATCCGGCTGCTCCTTGCAAAGTGTAAGGGAAGAGCCAGACAACAGAATCTTCATTAGTAACTCCATTTAGATTTACAGATAACATAAAGTTGCTTATGTGTTCTTTTGCTAGCATGCCTACTTCAGAATTAAACTTAGGTAGCCATTTTTTAGGATGGGCTGGTATTTGACTCAAGGGCGCAGGCATTAAGACTGCCCCTGGGTTATTCCATGGGGTTTGGGCCATCGTTGAACTACTAACAGAGGAAAGCGTAGAAGATGTTCCTTGCAGTTGGGAAGATGAGGATATTACAGTTCCAGATGATTGAGAAGCAGATGTTGAAGTTCCAGTAGTCTGGTGGACAACAATTTGAAGTGGAGGGGTGGATGGTTGACTTCACAGTGGAGAGGTTGAGATGGATGATGATGATGAAAGAGTCTCACTATTAGACCCTTTAGGTGATTTCCTTTCTCTTTTCCTTTTAGGTAGAGGTAATTCAGTTGGTTCGATACCAAACTTTTCACTCTGCAATCTGGTAAGAGGATGAGAAGGATTATATTGCGAAGTCACACTACCTTGAGATATTTCAGATTTTTGGGGTGATATAGAAAATCCTTGAAGTTTATGGATCAAAGATTCAACTTCAGGAGGTTCAATAGTATATTTCTCTGAAATGTTCGGGTTTGTGGCAGTGGTTGTTATTTTATCGACTTCTTGTTCAAGATTTAAAATTTCCAAGTGCAATGGAGAAGTTAGGGGAGATGTTGAGGGCGATTTACTCTCAGAACGGTATTTAGATTTAGATTTATTATCCATTCGTAGTTCGGGCCCTCCTTCTAGCGCCAAATATGTTGAAGCCCCGAAAATCGGGTCTACAACAAGGGGGATACCCATCCGGTCCGGACCTTGAAAGCAGCTCCTTTTCCGTTTGGGATGGTGGGTCCAACTGGGGATAATGGGACCAGTTTCCCAATTTGTGTGAGTGTGATGAGAATTGATATTTCCTTTCTAATAACTCCTAAGTAAAATGTTTTTATTTTAAATCTAATTTAACAATATGCAATTGTATTCGAATGAATAGAAATATATAATTCTAAAACTAACCCGGGATTTAACCTTTCAGTTATGCGATCTAAAATAATTTCTAGGAGCAATTGGTAATAAAGATCATTCAATTGCTATGAGAAAAGAATTCAATAAAAATAAACTGTTTCATATAAAAAGTTAGCCAAAACAATTGTGAGAAACATATCACATAATAATTCATTCATATATTAAGAATAAATAGAATAGTCATCACTATACATAAGTGCCAAATGATAACTCAAACATTCAAGCATTCATATATAAATAACTGAACATAAATATCACCTTAACACATAAGCAGAAATCATTAAGAGATAAAAGTACCATTGATAACAAGTTCTACTCATGAGCTTCAACAATAATGATTTATCTCTTCCTAATTCAACATCTACTAAGAGTACAAAAGTGCATTTCAGTAGCAAACATTAAACACAGTTATCAATAAATCTTGTTCCATTCATTCATGAAAACCTCCTCTGAGGTTGCAGAAGTGCATGTTCTGAGGAAACATTTTTGACAAATTTTAGGACCTTTCTCTAAAAGCATGAGAGGGGTTGAAATACTACTAGCTAAATCCTAAAAGTAGTCTATTACAAAAATATAGGAGGAGGTTTAAATGACCGTCCTCATCTAAGGAAAAAATAAATCAAAACTAAAACTAAAACTGAATCTGGAAATTAACTATCTATGTATCTGTTCTCTATGGTCGCAAGCATTCAGCATTGGCTTGAGGAGAGTTGGTTGGCTGACCTCTGATTTTAGTTTCCCTGTGAAAACAGAATTGACAAGTGTTGGCGCTATGTTTTCGGCAGAGTTAGTAAGGCATTTGAGAGTCATGCATTGACTGTGCGGTTTAACCAAGTACTGCCAGTAAGAATCCCGATTCAACTTGGTTAACTTTTTGATGGACTCTGCTCTTTCCTCAGCCTTTTGTCTCCAGCTTGTCTGTAGATGCTAAATCAAATGATTATAAATTTACATACCACTTAAGGATATCCCTGATAAATACCACTGGTTTTTAGAGCTCAGGTTTTTGCCTTTAGCCTTTAGCACTTTTTCCTACAATTTTCCGGGCTTACAGGCGATTGAGTGATTAGATGATTTACTTCTCAAGGGGTTTTGCCCAGAGATGTGCGATTAGCTAATCGTGCATCAGAAACTGCCTCCGTTTCACGATCCGGGCTTCCCTGGTGATAGTTTTCTCCTCTTGCGCATTTTTGTTAGAGGATATATAAGCCTTAAATTTTGTGGAGTGAACAACCCAATGAGTTCTTGGCTCTGAGTCTTAAATTTTCTATCTGTTATGTCAGCACTATCCAGTACCCATTTGACCATGTCCATGTATGGAAGAATCTTGGGTCTCACCGCTATCTGGTGCAAGAATGAACATGCAAGTTCTGTAATCGACGCCTCAGATGACCCACATGAGTCTGCAGTTGCTTTAACCTCCATTACTCTGGGATTTTCTTCTTCGAGTAGACTGTACATGCCTTCCCAAGTAGTTATGCTGGCATCTCTGTTACAGGTGGTGTCTGTGTATAAGGGTGTCATTTCTTTGTCTTCAGAAATCAGAGCTTTTCCCTTCTTTCCCATTATACTCTGAACACTGCTACGTATACCTTTCTGCTTTCTGCTCCTGCAATTTACAAATAAGGAAAGAGTAATGATAAGAAATAAGGTGACGGGAAAGCTTTTAATGCCAAAATCATATAAAATATACCACCCTACGTGAAATGACCTTTCGATCAGATCTAAACCTTATCTCATTAATGATCATCAACTAACTCATTAAATTAACATTAATGCGCATAACTTGGCATCGGATTATGAAAAAAACTTTTTTGAACGATGAGCCCTATAGATCTGTGATAAAGCGATTTTGCGATTTGCTTCACAATATTGCTGATCGCAATATCAGAGATCACAATATCGCTAATCCGTTGTGTTTAACAATCATCTATCACCACATGTTTCTGCGAGATGCGATTTGTGAGATGTGTTATCGTATATCGTCGGGTTGATATATTTTACCTTAAGTGATGCTTGAGGCATATGAAAATTGCGACGCACGATGAGCTTCTTCAGTGTGCGATCTCGCATCGCGATTTCACAATCTTAGTAGTTTGCTTATATGGTGTCATCCATTACCTTTTTGTGATGCGACGCTTTATTATTGAGAGGATGATTTTGTTCGAAGTTACCATAAAACTTAAGTCCTTTTGGATTTTTTGTGGGTGTTCTCCTAAGTTTATGATAGTAAGATTTACTCAAAAAGGGAATATAAGTGCTAATTTATTTTTTAATTTTTTTAGACAAGGGTCCCCACTTATTTAGTATTAGTAATAAAACTAAATAAGAAGGGGGGTTGTTGCTGGACACAACAGAAATTAAATGCAATTAACTGTAACATTCTAAGGAAAAGTACCTAATTATATTTTTTCTATTCATTTTATATGAATGAACTCGATATTTTATCCATGATGGTAATAAAAATAATTGTTTTGTATGCATTAGATGGCCTTCTTGATAGTTTAGCATCATGGAATAAAAGACCTATAAGTGTTTTGAGCCTTAGGTTCAGTTGTTACAATTATCATGGATTTCATATTCACAATTAGTTTGAAATTGAGAAGTGCACAACTTTTATAGATCCCATTAAACATGAGAACATTGAATATCAAAGCTTCTAGGGTGTAGTTTTATTTAATATTAAAATTGAAGACAGACATCAACTAGAGACCTTGAAACAAAAAGTATTTCATTCGTAATGTTTTTATTCGGGTCAACCTTCACATACAAAAATGCATTCTTAATCACATTGGTTAGATAATTGACCTAGAGTGTAAGACACCTTTATGATTATGTGTAACACAACTGAAACAAAAGGTGCAACATAGAAATCCACTTACTCAACAACAATTTGGAGAGAAAAATATTTCAAAGGAATCCTCTTCAAATATTCTTGAATTATTGCAAATTCCTCCTCAAAATGTGTTTCATCGACACAAAAAATTCTCATGTGAAGAATTACCCGTCGATCATTTGGTTGTAAGGTAGAATTATATCTACTCATTAACATTTCTTGTTTTCATTGGCTTCAAATTCAGCCCTCTAGCACCATACAAAAGGAAATCATACTAAAATAGAACATTAATGACAGGTAAGGAACGTGATCTCAACTACCTTAAGGATGTCTCAAGGGGAAATACATTTTTGAAAGGAATCAAAAAGTGCTTTGTAAGATGAGTTTGCAATCGTTGTAGCAACTAGAGTCCCTACCTGTTCTCTTAGATATGAATGATCCAAGCTACTCCCAGACTCCCTCTTGTTTGAGGAATTACATGCTATTGAAGAGTTTATGCTCCCATATTCAAACTGAACGAGAAATTTTCAACAAGCATCTCTCACCATCCCATCATAGCTGATTGTCAAATCAAGTAGAAAGGTCACTAGATTCTTAAAATGTGTTCCTTTTTCTTTCATTCCCATCTTCTGACATAAATTAGCTTCTTTGGAAGAGATGGAATGAATAAATGTCTTGCAGTGATTTAATAAAAAAACATACGACGATTTAACAAGTCCACAAATTTCAGGCGAATCATATTTCTTGTGTGGCTCTAAAGGATGAGAACCATTGAATGGAAGATGTGAAAAAAGATTTTTAAGCCAATCTCTAGGAAACTATTTCCTCCCTGGAAACATATGAAACCCTAAGAAGCCAAGTTGTTGAACCATGTTCTTAGCAGATCTTGCATTTCCACTGTGAACCATCAGAAAAAAGGAACTAGAAGAAAAAATAGCCTTGGTAACATTTTCCTGCACTTCAAGTAGATGCTTCTCCACTTGGGAAATGATGGAATTATCATATATTCCTCCCCTCACATGCTTCATAAGCCTAGCAATTTCAGTAAGTTCATTTCCTAGATCTTCCGTAAATATCTTTCTCTGAGAAACATAGTGAGCAAGAACCAAATCATCCAAACCTACACTCAAACCATCTAAGGATAAAAAAAATGTTCAACTGAATTCAAGCACTTCACTATCGCTCGTAGACTTTTACACTTAACAATTGTTTTAAAATTTTTAGTGAAAGAGCTTAGAAATTGGGTTTTATCACCATTGAATAATATTATTTCACTATTTCTTATGAGAAGCCCATTCTTCTCACAGTTCAATTCCGGAGGTAAACCCATATGAAGAAGTTGGCTAGCTGTCCAAAAAGGCCCTCCATCATGCACTTTAGTGACTGCTGGTTTAGGAAATTTTTTAGAAGTCTACATTCATAGTTGATTCAGTGTGGTTTTATCCAGCATAGATTTTCTAGATAGAAGCTTGGAAGCCAACAATGTATCTACTATCAACACTCAGTGTTGTTTGCCTCTCCATAATGGGAACTAAACATTTTTTGATCCACACTTAGAAGCTGAGAAAGCTCAACTTGAGATTTTAAAGATTGGGGATAAAAAACATGAATGCCATCCCCATCAAAATCTGCACCAAGTGGCCAACATATGAGAGGGTTAATAATCATTGTAGACCCAGATGTACGTATGCTTTTAATGCCTCCAATGAATGTTTGTGGACACTTGGAGGATGATTAATCAAAACAAAATCCCCATCATGAAGTCCACAGTTAATCACTTCACTGATTTCAACTTTCTTCATTGTTTTTCCAAATGCATTTGAACAAAAATTACCTCCTTAGTCAACATAGGTTCTACACTGTCCCTTTTGTACAATTTTCTGCAATTTTTCCCTGTTGTAAACATTTACACGCTCCACAAATGTTCCTCTCTTGGCTATTTCTATAGATATACCAATTTCAATTATCCTTCTATATGCATTTCCAATGACAACACATCGAGATGATATATTACAACTCTTAAACACTAAACAGTTAACACTAAATCTCAAAGGGACTCACCTATAATAGTTGTTGAGCTACAAGGACAATAATCAAAAAGTTGTATCTTGCTAACATTACAAAAGTTTTAGATAGAAATTGCATGTTGGGAAATGTGAACATAGGCACATCACAGTCTTGGCTTAAACTATTCACATGATTTTAGTTTCGTGGTTGCCCAAACTAATTGTAATTTCTATATTTCCCTTGCAAGTTAATGGAAAAGCAATGCTATAATATCCTAGCACAAACTTTCTCAAGAAGTTTTCTATATCCAAAACAATTGAGTTTACTTGTTGTTTGGTGGAAGGCCACCCTGATAGATTCATAAAGCTTTGACTTTAGTTGGAAAATCCAACTAGGAAATGGATTGCAGTTGTCAGTGTCTGTTGTAGACCTGCCAACCCACAGTGAGAATTTGAGCGCAATGTGGGAGCCTAATAAGCATGGAGTTACGTTTGAGCCCTGAGCTTCAGGAACTCAAATACATAATTCAACTAGGATATTTCCACTTTTATTGCGAGTGTTCAATATTTAATAAGATTAAGCCTACATTTGTATATGTCATCTTTATCCCTCAAACAAGTATTTTCCTTAATAAAACCATAAATTTTGCAATTTTTTATTGACATTTTGATCCATCAAAATGCAAATGAACCTTTTTAGAATGTATGCTTGTTACATATCTGCTATGTTGTTTGTTTTTTAACCAGTGAACACCTTTTATTTTTTTTATTTTTTTATGGTAAACCTCTATATCAAACCTTTGTACCGAGAATTGATTTCAACCCTCAAAATTCAAGTAGAATCCACCCCATTCGGAAATTTTTCTTAAACACTTGTTTCTTAAATCACGAGGCCTTTATTATGGGTTAGGATATTCTTGCTGTATTGTGTTACTTTTATTCCAGTAAAACTATAAGCCATGAACCAAATAAAATGAACACTACACAGTGACATCTTAAATGTTATAAATTTCTTAACTACTTGTACTTGTTGCAGGAAGAATCTCTTCATGAACTTCTAGCTTCTACACAAGATGAAAAAGAAGAGTCAGCATATTGGTATGAAAATGAAGATGTACGAAAGTCGTATATGATCGATATCTCAACACCTAATTCTTTATTAGATATGAATGTTGAGAAATGGCAACATGTTGAAAATTGTGATTCAGAGTGGGAATTTCTTTGACATTCCTAGGTCTAATAAATATTAAGCTACCATAAAATGGAAATAAAACTACCTTCCAGTGCAGTTATGCCTTATTCTGGAGTCTAGTTCTATAGGACTGGCAACATTATCTGGATCCTCTGGCAATAGTTGCATTGTGATCCAGTATGGCTGTGATTTGGTTCAAGTGAGTTATCTTCCTGAAATTATATCTCTGATGTTGTTATTCTTGAGAATTCAAGTTCAGAGCACCCCATAGCATATCATTATCAGTCCAGTGACATTATCATCTAGATCAGGTTATTATAGCAGGACTCTCTGCAGCATTTAACTACCTATTTTGGGTACCCTTTCGGAAAGTGGGGTTAGTTCACGGATGGTCAAAATTGAAAGTTCTGATACTCATTTCCCTCAACATATTGGATTTGATGGCTGAGGCATTAAATAACAACTGTACAAGACTTGTTCAAAATTCAACTTTATTAGAATGGTAAATATGCTCCATACAGAGCAAAGGGTGTGACCTCCAACATGTCTCAAAAATTGTATTGAATCAAGGTTACTGTTTCCCTATATATATATATATATATATATATATCGTTGAATAAGTTGTGTTATAATTTTACCTGACATTTACTGGATTAGTTGCTACCTCCATATAGGTTTTGCTTCAGTCAGATTAGTTGAATGCATATCTACTACGGATTGTTGTGTGTTTCTGTTAAAGTCGATATTAATTAAAGTGAGTTTGGATTATTAACCGATGTATCTAAAAGAGCATCAGTGTCTTCAAAACAGTTGCGCCTAATGAATTTTTCTCTCAATTGGAAACCCTAACAATACATAACTGCAGGATTTAGGCTGTTCATGTTATTGTCATGGCAATTGTTGTAAATGATGGTATGATAAAAGATGTTGTAGCCATCCCAAGTACATCCTAGTTTACATGGTTGTAACATTGGATCTTTACCTCTATTGAATTTGATAATTTATCCCAACCATTGTGTTCTAAAAGAGATGCATCGACTATAATCTTTCTGCCTCGTTGATCCACCAGCCATTGTTCCCTAGCTCTGTTAGTATTTCAAGAAATTACATGAGACTATCATCCAAAGGACACTAGTTATATGATGGTTAAAACCTCAGAGTTAAAATGGGGATCCAAGCCCTTGGTTTTCTATTAGTGGTGAGATGGTTTTGGCTAAAAATAATTAGTAGCAACATTGCTAAATGTTTTATTTTATTTTGATTCTGAGTGAGACTTAGGGGTCAAACAGAGCTATGCATCAGCTACTCCGTGGCTTGCAAATAATGGTTATATATCAATAACATGTGTTTTATAGGTTTTTCAATATTCTCTTTGGCTTGGGTTTTTTTTTTTGTGCCAGCTTCCTTTTTTCAAATAGTGGCTGAAGGATTCACATTAGAAACATGTATTTGTATGAAAATAGCATTGTGTTGCATGATATAACTTTGTATACATATGCAATTCCTATCTTTAGTAAAAATTCATAGAATTAGAAGTGAACAAACTATCTTCATCTGTTATGGATTAAAAGGGACTCCCACAATTGAAAATACTTCGACCTTGTCCATGTACTTTTTTCAAACCATGAAAGGAATATAATGTAGATAGAGGAATGAATAATCTAATTTACATAGAAGGGAACCGATATTACCTGAATGTTTGAAGAAGACTCAATGATATCTTGGAGGTACATCCTTGAAGAATATAACATCCTCTTGAATCCAATACTTTCTCACTACATCATAAAGGAACTCACCTGAAATAGTTGTAGCTGCACTACAAGGAATATCATTGAAAAGCAGTTCCTTGCTACCAATACTAAAAAAATTCTCATCCACGTACTTTCCTATAACCATGAACATGATGTAAATAGACAATGACTGCAACTAACATAAAAGGGTACTGTATATTACTTGAATGTTTCAATAAGCCTCAATGGTAATTTGGAAGTATTCTTATCCAAAGAGAGATGTTCCACCATCGTAACTATTGTGTGTGGAGCATGATTGTTCAGAGGTATTTGTTTCAGCCGGATGTATACCCCAGGAAGTTTGTACACCCCTCCACACGGGGGGGTGCAGGGGGTCCAGGGGCCAGCGGTCCCCCAGCGGGGGTTCGGGGCAACGCCCCCGAAGCCAAAAATAGATGTAAAATTTCCTTGTAAAAGTATAGTAATTTCTAATCAATCTGGGCCGTTCATTAGGCAGATGATCTGATGGTAGAACTTATGTTTAGTTTGGGATTTTTTTCCCTAGAAGGAAACCCCTCTCTTTGTATGAGGGCATTGTATTTGAGGCTGTGTAATAGATGTGCATTCTGTGAGCGAGAAACAGAGAAGTGAGACTGTGAGAGAAAACAGAGGATATTACAGTGGATTTGCTGTAGGTTGTGTCTCTTCATTTTGCTGGATAATAGAAAGGAAGGACTGGTTGTTCGGGGTGGATGTAGCCCAAACTGGGTGAACCACGTACATCTGTGTCTCTCTTGTTTTATGCATTCTCCGTGTTTAAATTTCTACAATATTTTATGTGTTCCGTTGCTCCGTAATATAATTTTATAATAGAAACAAATTCTTGTTGTAGCATCAAAGGAATCATGATTATCAAAATCTATAATGAGCTTAAATTGATTTCCACCTAACCTCATAATTGAAATCAAACTGGATTTAGGCTGACAATAGATTCTTGCACTAAACTTCTGAAAACAAAAATCAATTTGCAGCCTTGTACATAAAATGAAAAGGTACTTGTAACTTAAAGGAAGATGTGGTTGAGAAAATCAATTTCTTCTTCATGAAACATTCTCAATAGGTAGAAGGTAAAATGATTGTTTCTTATACCGGTGAATGCTATGTGAAAGAAGTCCATGTCTACCATGAATAAATCTTCCTTTTGCTTATAGAAGATGAAAAATAGTTTATCACATATGCATTTTCTATTGTGTTTTCTTTAAAATTTAAAATATAAAAGAACAGAGAGAATCAAAATAGAAACTAATGCATTTTTTTATCAATTATCATGGATTTGGTATTGGGATTTTCAAATTGGGTTCAGACTGACAATAGATTCTTGCACTAAACATCCAAAAATAATAATATATTTGCAGCCTTGTACTTCAGATGCAAAGGTGTTTGTGACTTGAAGAGGGATGTGGTTGAGCAACTCAATTTCTTAATGAAACATTCTCAAAAATTCGAAGGTGAAATAATTGTTTCTTATACCACTATGAATGTTGTGTGAAGGAAACTCATGTCTACCATGGATAAATCTTTTTTTTTTGCATGTAGAAGATCAAAACTAGTTTATAATGCATGCATTTTCTATTGCATTTTCATTAAAAGATAAAATATAAAAGAACAAACAGAATCAAAACATAAATTACTACATTTTGTGTCAATTATCATGGATTTGATATTCACATTTAGTTTGAAATTTTGAACTGCACAATTTTTAAAGAGATCTCATTAAACATGAGAAAATTGAATATCGAAGATTCTACAGTGTATTTTTATTTAATATTAATGTTGAAGACAATTATCAACTAGAAACTTTGAAACAATAAGCAGTTCATTCACAATTTTTTATTAGGGTCAACCTTCAAATACAAAAATGCATTCTGAATCAGATTGGTTAGATGATTGACCTGGGGAGTAAGAAACTTTTATGATTATGTATAACACAACTGAAACAAAAGGTGCAACAAATAAATCCACTTACTGAACAACAAATTGGAGAGAAAAATATTTCAAAGGAATCCTCTTCAAAGATTCTTTAATTCTTGTAGATTTCTCCTCAAAATGTGTTTCATCAGCACAACATCTTCTCATGTGAATAATTACCCATCTATCATTTGGTTGTAAGGTAGAATTATATCTACTCATTAACATTTCTTGTTTTCATTGGCTTCAAATTCAGCCCTCCCACTGTACAAAAGGAAATCATACTGAAATAGAACATTAATGACAGGTAAGGAATGTGATCTCAACTACCTTAAGGATGTCCAAAGGGGAAATAGGAATCAACAAGTGCTTTGTAAGATGAGTTTACAATATCTACAGTAGCCAGGGTCCCTACCTGTTCTCCTAGAGATGAATGATCCAAGCTACTCCCAGACTCCATCTTGTTTGAGGAATTACATGCTACTGAAGAGTTTATGTTCCCATATTCAAACTAAATGAGAAATTTTCCACAAGCATCTTTGATGTCCCATCATAGAAAATTGTCAAATCAAGTAGAAAGGCCATTATATTCTTAAAAAGAATTCCTAGTTCTTTCATTCCCATCTTCTGACAGAAAAGACCTTCTCTAGAAGAGATAGAATGAATAAATGCCTCACATTGATTTAATCCACAAACATAGGATGATTTAACGAGTCCACAAACTTATAGGTGAATCATATTTCTTGTGTGGATCCAAAGGATGAGAACCATTGAATGGAAGATGTGAAAAAATATTTTTAAGCCAATCTCTAGGAAATGTTTTCCTTGAAACATTTGAAGCCCTAAGAAGCCAAGCTGTTGAACCACTTTCTTAGCAGATCTTGCATTTCCACTGTCAACCATCAGAAAAAAGGAACTTGAAGAATAAATAGCCTTGGTAACATTTTCCCACACTCCAAGTAGATGCTTCTCCACTTGGGAAATGATGGAATTATCATATCTTCCTCCCCTCACATGCTTCATAAGCCTAAAAATTTCAGTAAGTTCATTTCCTAACTCTTCCGTAGATATATTTCTCTGAGAAACACAGTGAGCAAGAACCAAATCATCCAAACCTACACTAAAACCATTTAAGGTTAAAAATTCAATAAAAAAACCTTGAACTGAATTCAAACAATTCATTGTCACTCCTGGACCTTTTCATTTAACAATTGCATTAAAAATTTGAGTCAGAGAACTTAGCAATTGTGTTTTATCACCATTGAATAATAGTATTTCATTGTTGCTTATGAGAAGCCCATTCTCCTCATAGTTCAATTTCGAGGTAAAGCCATCTAAAGAAGTTTTCTAGTTGTCCAAAATGGCCCTCCATCATGCACTTTAGTGACTACTGGTTCAGGAAAGGTTCCAAAAGTCCATAATGATAGCTAATTCAGTGTGGTTTTATCCAACTTAGGTTTTCTGGATAGAAGCTTGGTAGCCAACAATGCATATTTTTTTTTTCAAGTGAAGAAATAACGTTTATATTAGCTCTGGGGTGTACATAGTCCTACTTGGGATTGCTATCAATTGTGGGAACCAGACCTCCCTGCCTAACTATTGGATCATATCCTCATGACTAACCAACCAACAATGTATCTACTATCAACACTCAGTGCTATGTTTTCCTCTCCATAATGGGAACTAAACATTTGTTGATCCACACTTAGAAGCTACAAAAGATCAGCTTGATATTCTAAATATTGGGGATAAAAAACATGAATGAAATCCCCATCAAAATCTACACCAAGTGGCCAACTTATGAGAGGATTAATAATCATTGTAGATCCCAGATGTATGTATGTTTTTAATGCCTACAATGAATGTTTTTGGACACTTGGAGGACGATTAATCAAAACAAAATCCCCATCATGAAGTCCATGGTTGATCACTTCACCAATTTCAACTTTCTTCATTGCTTTTCTGAATGCATTTGAACAATAATTACCTCCTTTGTCAACATAGTCTACAATTTTCTACAATTTTTCCCTATTGTAAACATTTACACGCTCTGCAAATGTTACTCTCTTGGCTATCTCTATAGGCATACAAATTTCATTTATCCTTCTATATGCATCTCTAGTGACAACGCATTGAGATGATAGATTACAACTCTTACTAATAAAAAAACTATGCAATTTGTCAAATTTTTTACTTTTTGCATTTCCAGGAAAGTTGTTTGTTGGAAATTTTCTTCCAGGTATCTAAAAAGGATATTGTAGAATGTCAAAATACAAAATATTGTAAAAAATATTAAGATTGATATCCATCCTAAAGACTCTTTTAAGTTTCTACTACTACTTTGTATACCTTTCTCCCTTCCCTTACACACAGATAATTTGTGAACAAGAATTGTAGATCCTTTGATTCAGCCTCGTGTCGTATCTTAAATCTTTGATCTCTTCAACAACACTAACAATTTTCTTCAGTGTGTGTGAAACACATTCCTAAGACAACAAGACTAATATTGACAATCTAAATTTAATATTACCACTTAGATATGAATTCCAATAAAATAGTTGTTTATACTGCAATTACAAAAACGAAGTAACAATAAAAATCATGTTACTTACAGATGTTGTTAAGGGTTTCCCCACATATCAGGAATTTGTACACAGTTAGGAGTTCAAGGTAGAAGTTAAAACATAAAATTTTTCTTGCTTGAGGGTTAATTTCAACTAACCTCTGAGAAATTTTTCATCTGTGGAAAAATCTTCAATATCATTGAAATTGATCTAGGGTTTTCTGAGTACGATCCCTTGAACTAAATTTTGACAGTGGGATTTAGCAGCGAGGATCAGATTACCATTAGCACAAGCCGTCATCTTAGTATCTTGAGTCTTGGAATCAAGTCTTCATTGCAACACTATAGATCTTCATGTCTTAAGCTAGGAAAACTTGAGTTCCTGGGATCAATCCCTGCCATTGGAAGCCCTGGGGTCCAGGGAACGATTCGATATGTCAATGATATCTAGCCAACATTTGATTTCATGATATTGGTTACAAATGGTTGGGTTTTCATATTCTCCATCATTATTGTCAAAGCCAAGAGTGAATGACCAATGTTTCCATTCAAAATTGAGGCCTCGGGAGAATGTAGGAGCTTCAAAGTCGTCCATTAGAGTAATTCGAAAAAAGTGCAATGCATAGATTCAAAATGTTCTTTGAATTCAAATTAGCACCAAATACTTGAGGTCTTTCTCCCTAGAAATGAACTTGAGGTTCTCCATTGGCGGGATGATGTTGCAATATTGCAGTCTATAACTGGATGGATCTAGCGTATTTTGTGACTTTTTGTTGTTGATGTTGCAATCATCTCCATTATGGTCTACAATTGGATGGATTTGGCTCAGTCTCTTTAACTCTTAGTGTAACTATTAGTATTTCATTTGCTCAAATTTTCTCTTACTTCTTAGTATTGTAGATGGTTTGGAACAATCATTGTGCTTAGTGCTATGTGGGAGGATGAAAGTGAAGTTGGAATCTATGATTTGCTAATATTTTTTTTCATTTATATTACTACATTAATAATCCATAGCTTATATTGGGTGCATTAATTTGAATAATTATACAGTGCAAAATGATTATATGTATTGATTTAAGAAATAGTAATGGGAAAATTGATAAGTATTGATTTCAAATCTAATATAGTTAAAATTATCTAAGTGATTTCAAAACTAATATATTGCAAAACAGTTTAGAAATACATATTATAATGTTATAAAATAAATATTCTATTACAAGGTAAATATCAACACTTTTTTTATGCAATACTAATATTTTAGTATAATTTTTTGATGAAAAATGTTTATGAATGTGATGCATTGATTTTTAGTGAAAATACAATCCATTTTGTCACTCATTGAATATATGCAATATATCAAATAAGTATAAGAAAAATCAAGTAATTTCATTGACTTCAATAATCATATAATGTATCCCTAGATGGGTTAGCTAGCATGAGACAGATGGGGGGAATGGGACCATAGTCCCACTCACTACAAGAGGAGGGAGACATTCCACCATTGCCCCCAATGAATTAAAATGCACATACAATTGCATTGTGTGCCATAATTATGTTACCACCCCATCAATCATGTCACTTGTGTTTGTCTAATGGCATATTTCCCTTGGCTCATTAGTCTTTTAACCCCTCTTGTACTTGGAAGACTAACATGGTTTGTAAGCCTACTCTAAATTTCCACATTAGTCATTCTAGGAGGTAAACAATTATGATGGCACCTGAGCCATCTCTCTATACATGAGGGTCAGGCTAATAGTTTGTATGCAATTGTATATTGTGCAGTAATGGTGTAATGGTGTCTGGTATATTTTGTGAGTTTCAAGCCTGATCATAGGTATTTAGAAGGAACATTGGTCATTTTTGTATCATTTTATGTTTTTCACCCTGTAGTGATTCATCCCCCTCGATAAATTTGGTGGTATTTCTTACTGAACTTGCTATGTTGAGACCATTCCCCTAGTCCATCAGAGCTACTTCTACTGAATTTTCCTCATTTTTTCTTGGCCTTTAGCTAATTACTTCCTCACTATATTTTCTTAGCTTGAATTCCTCTCCCCTTTTTAGGCACACAATCTCGCCCTCTAACCTCATCAGGCCCCACCACTTTCACCTTCCACTTCCCACTAGCCTATCTTTGTGGAATTGTCCCTCCTATAAACTCTTTCTTTCTGATTTCTTATAGTTTCCTTCTCCTATGGAGACCATGGTGAGATAGAGAGCATAGGTCTACCATGGAACTGCCTATTATAGGGACTTTGGAAGCCCCAAAACCCAAGAATGAGTTGAAATATTTGCTACTCCTTATCATGATTTTACTCCTAGAAGTGTTCAAGAGGGAATTTTTCAAGATAAATGTGACATTGTAGATGAAATACAATGCATTATTAACTTTTAGGTGCTTACTAAGGTGGAGAGATGGGTTGCAAACATGGCCCACTACTAGAGTTTCCTCAATCACTATATACATATAGTCAATCTTTACTGGCACCTCAGGTTATTGTTTGGCGCATGGTGATGGAGAAGAACACTACCTAAGAAGAGATGGTTTTTAATTGGATGAATTGTAGGTGTTAATGTGCTTCATGGACAACAAACTAGGGAAAATTAAAGCCCACTTTGACTTGCCCCCTACTCTAGGTTGTTCTCTAGGAAGTGAAAGGGATCCTATCCCTATGGAAGCCTTAGAATATAGAAAATATTAAATGTTAATTATGTTCTCTAGTTATCTACTATCAAGTCCACTCACTTTTTTTTTGCTTCATTATATCCCTATAGCCCATATATTATTGACAAACTTGTTCATTTTTTGGTACACTATTAGTAAACTTTTTGTGTGGCTCTTAAGGAAAATGAAATTTTGTGCTTGGTCTGGTTTCTATAGTGGCAGACCATGAAATATTTCAACCTCTTTTGATGTAAAATAATGATTTGATGGAATGAAAACACTTTCACTTAAGAAACAAATACAATCATATAATGCAAATGAATAAGGTGCATTGATTTCACTATTAGTAAATTAAAAAATGATTTGGTGCATTCATAACAAAAAGTATTAAATTAAATGGATTCATCATGGAAAAAAATTCAAAATGTTGATTACTATGATACCAAATATGTTCTTTCTTGTAATTTATAATCCAATGTTTTCTTTAATTGAGTGTGAATTATATCCTATTAGTTTTTTGCAAATAAAAATCATAATGCTTTGGTGCATTAACACAAATTATCAAATTAAATGGATTCATCATGGAAAATAATTTCAAAATATTGATTACTATATAGATATATAATATGTTCTTACTTGTAAGTTATAATCCAATGCTTTCTTTCATTGAGTGTAAACTATATCCTATTAGTTTTTGCGAATTAAAATCGTTATTTAGTTTTTGTTATAATGCTAAGCTAGATATAGAATGAGCTCATATATAGAATACAATTAAAAACCAAGAGCATGTTAGAGAGGCTAAATATATTTATGATAGGCATATGAGAATATAGTTATTTACTCCTACTTGTTAGTATTGTAGATGCTTTAGAAAAACTATTGTGCTTGGTGCTATGTGGGGGGTGAGAGTGAAGTTGGAGTTGATGATTTGCTAATATTTTTTCCCTTCTCATTCATATTACCACATTAATAACCCATAGCCTAGATTTTTCTTAGTTGATTTGAGCATCATGGCCTGTGTAATATTTAGAACTAAGGATTGAGGATTTTGTGTATGTTTATTAGTGTTTCCTCTTCATTACGTGGGTTTTTGTTGGATGTTGGCATTGTTGTATTTGTCCATCAGTATTTCTAGATGATGTGTGGAAGTTGTGTGAGGTTGTTGTTAAAGTTGAGGGTTCACAAGGATGTTATGTGCATTCACTCTTGACAAATGATTTGAATTTAATTCCTTGTGAATGTTATCAAATGATATAACCTTGAAGATTCTAATCATATCCCTAATTGTAACCTTCCACTGATCCAATAAAGAAGTGTTTAAGGAAGTATAACCTTTCAACCAATCTATAAAAACCTTTGAATCCCCTATCACTTATAAGTTTAGATTGAAGAAGTCAGACAATTAAAATGACTAACTTAAATGACTAGTTTCTATTATTTTAGTACTTGCTAGGTAGTCATATTTTTGTTCGTAGACTAAATTAGTCATTCGTGTTAGTCATTTTTAGTTATATTACTTATTAGCTAGTCGTATATTTTAATCTGCAACTAAATTAGTCGTTTTTAGTTGGGTCAGTTGAGATTGCTTAATTTTGGTCATATTTCACTTGGAAAAGCTACAATGACTAACATTTTTAGTCACCTAGCCACTAATTTCATCATTTTCTACTAGTGCTTCATGCATCCTCAGTCTCGTTTAGGGACCACTACCACCATGTGTTTGCCAATTCAGAGGTCCACCCCACTCAGATTTGAATTCAAATCGGTCGTCCCCCACAAAACACATGAGAGAACCCATCTCATCAAAGCTATCAGGAAATGGAAAGGCTAGGCTGAAAATACTATCACACCTGGAAACACCCATGCCATGGTAGAAAAGAAACACATGCAATCCCATGCATGCAAAATCTAGCAAGGAAAATACACATGCAAGTTGATACCTACAATGAAGAATGTTGTAGCTGCTTGATCCTGCCTTTACCTGCTTGATATTTGCTTCCTCTTGCCTTTTTTTCCTTTCTTTCTCCAATGCCAAAGTTCTCCAAGAAAAATCTAAGTGTCCAAGAGTATGAGAGAGAGAGAGAATAATGAGAAAGCTCCAAAACTGAACTGACAAAAGGTTCACATTGAGAGGAAGAATCTTTCCAACTGATCCTCAGAAGCCCTTTTATGAATGAGGCCTCTATTTTCTTTATTTTCCTCCTCACATGCAACTTGTGACATTTCACCCAATTTTTCTCCTAATTTCCATTATTTTCCTTCATTTTCCTCCTCACATGCAACCTATGACCTTTCACCTCCTTTTTCTCCTAATTTCCATTATTTTCATCAATAAATGTGCCAAAATACCTTTTTGCCTCTTTAATGCCTTAGCCATTTCCTTTGCCAATTTCCTTAACCATAAACAACCAAATGAAAACCCACTAGGATGTATTTCCCACCATTCATCTTGGAATACATGTCCCATCATCTGTGGTATTTATATATTTTTATAGTGAATTTTCACAAGGGCTATTACAGAACCCTCCCCCTTGGGGGAACACTGTCCTCGGTGTTCAATGACACCTATAACCAACATGACTGCTAAAAACAAAACATACTACCCATGGAGATTTATAACATAGCTCGTTGCAGTATTTACAATGAATGACCCGCTCAAAAGAAAAATATCATGACAACATGACCAGGTAAAAACCATAATGCATATTGGAGCTTTATAACTCAGCTCATTATGGTATTTACAATGATATACACATATACACATTTTATTAACTAGAAAATCAAGGATACGATGTTCGTATCAATCAACAAGGGAATCTAGAGGCTCACATCTCCACCCTCAAAGTAATGCCAGGATTCACCTCCTTCCCAGGAAGTCCAGAATCCACTACAAAATCAAATCTGCATCCAATGTCTAGCGCTATAATCCTGCACCACTTGTCCTCTCAGGGAATAGTTACCGACTCATTGTTCCAGGGCGCACTCCCAATGTGCATCTAATTCCATCTGGAAATGCTATTGACTAAAACAAATCCATCTGTGACCTTCCCTTCTCTGCTACACAGTCCCTCAAGAATTTAGTCACCCCTTTCGTGTAGTCACTTACCTTCCAAGTTCTTCTGCCACCCTCATCCTAGTGTTATAGACATTTTTGTGCCTTACAGCATGAAGCATGAAATATCAATAATCTGAGGGATCCAAAGTCCCTAAACATGTTGTTCCTACCCCTAGAGGAACAAGGTCAGCAAACCACAGCTCTTCAAGTCAGTTCTCCACTGAAAAACACTCAAAAACAGGTCAATTCTGGATCATGTCAACTGCTCCACTGAGCATCTGCGCTGAATGTCAACTGCTCCATGGTGTACCTGCGTTGAATGTCAACTTCATCAAAGGCTACCTGCGCTGAGCGAGTTTGGACATGTGGAGGAATCTTTCCTCAATGTGTCAGTGCCCAGGAAGCTTCCAAAATGACACTTGGATCAAAAGATTCGCCTAAGTGAAGAGTAAGAGGTTCTAAAACTCCAAGTGGAAGGTAGAATCTCCAAGTGGACTCAAGAACTGAAGAACAACTGGGGTTGAAGAGGACAACAGTCACACATCAAGCTGACTTATCTTCACTCCAAAACTCTATATAAGGATCTCATCCCATGGGATCTGGAGGCCGGAATTTTGTGCAAAGAATTGCTGTTGGTTTACAGTTGAGATTATTGGGTGATTGCTTGAAGGAGGTGAAGAGGAGATTTCTTTCTGTCGGGAAGGTGATGCTGGATTGGGCCTCTTATGGTTGTATCACCGCCTGAACCTTACTTTCTTCCATTAATAAAGCATTTGAGGTTCTTCTATTCGCATGTGTTTCAATGATGTATTGTCTTACTTGCGTATTTGATTTATTCTAATCCTTGAATCAATTATGAATGCATGCCGCTTGTAGTTTCCTTTTCTTGTCTTGTTTGCAGGATCTTGTGTAGCTGGGCCCGTGAGAAGACAAGGAGCTGGGAGCAAGCAACAAGAAGAGAAGATTGGATCGACCATTCGCGAAAGACATCGGTGAGTGGATCTCTTCCTTTCCTCTTTTTGCATGTCATAAAGAAGTAATCTTAGATAGCTTTGCTTTGACTGTTGCTAAGGAACTATCACCCTTAGAGTGGGATAGGGTCATTCCGTGTTGGATACTTTTCCCTACAACAGACTGGCGACTCCACTGGGGAGCGTATCTTGTTGGTAGCTTGTGTTTCTTGCTATTCATTTCCTAAACAAAGGGAGTACCGAATCGAACTGCATTTGAGTCCTTCGAATGCAAAGTAGAGGGCAGCTACTCTAGCTCAGTTCTGGGCATGTTTATGATTTGAAGAGCTGATCCACAAGGACTCTTAATAGCTCTTTGTGATAGTGTTCATCTTCCTTTAATCATCCTCTAGAGTATACTTGATTGATAGCCTCTGATTTGGCCAAAAACAGTTGATTTTTGAGCAATCTGTGACCCGGAACCTGAGAGAAACGAAACTTTTCTCTCCAGCGCCACTGCAGTGAAGGCTCTCTGCGTTTCAACGCAGGTCCCGAAGGGCCTACCTGCGTTGAATGTCAAACTGACAGTGCAGAGCCTGCGCTGAACCAGTTTTGCATTGTGCAACTGGGGTTCCCTGCCTTCTGTTGCCCAGTTTTCAGTATTGTTTTTGCAGCCTGTTATCAACCTGTATACCCATCTGGAACTACCTCTCTTTGCCATCATTCCGCCTCGGTTGTATGAAGAAACTGTGATTGTTCTTTGTTGTATTTCTTACTTCATTTACAGTTTCCCATAATGAAAGTGAACTAGTCTTGCTGTGGCCTCTTAGATCTAGACCTGTGATAAAGTGTCGTTTTGATCTTAAGAGTTAGTTTATTTGCTGTTCATAGCTGATTGAGCATTTGCTTTCGTCATATGGTTCAAATTTCAATATTTCTAGTGTTGAAACAAGTAGATCTTAAGGTGTTCTTTTGATTTTGGACAAAAGCTTGTTTGCTTTCACTTGAAATTGAATTCGAAATTATACAACAGCTTTCCTTTTGTAATACATCAACATTAAGAAAGAAGAAAAGAAATACCTGCATTGTGCATGTGCATTTTGACAGTTTGCATGTCGATTTAGGAAAAGTGCATTAGTGTGTGCTCTATGATCTGTGTGAAAAGTTGATGTCTTTCTTTTCCCTCAGTAGTTAAGATTTTCATAAGTTGAAAGAATTGAAAAAGCTTGCTTATCATTCTTAGACTGCATTTAGGAGTTGTATCATACATCACGTGGTGATCCATAAAGGCAAACTGCTAAGCAAGATCAACCTAAAACGAACTGAATTTACATAACAACGCTTTGAAACATAACGAAACACATAGAGGTCTAAGCTAGAGACGTGTTCCGGCGTCGTTAAACGTAGTGACTGTCGATCTCTAAGAAGGTGGGTGATTCCTCCTGAGGGACGATAGCGCTAATACGAACTTGTGCTCCCACGTACCGTCGCGTATATTGGGAGACCCCTATAGGAACAAAGCCTTTATCCATAGGAAGCCGTGTCAGCCGCCCTATTGATCGCGATGCAGTGAACACAGCATTCACGAAGATCGACCACTCGTACCGTAAAACGTATTCTGTGGTTTCGCGAAAGGTTTGGCACACCCTCTGCCTAGAACTCCAGAGTAGTTTCTTTTGGCCTTTTTCAAACTCTATAACTGAAAAATTCCATCCGAGCATTTGTCACTTCGGGCTCGTTAATACATCGAAGGAGACTAGAGTCATCTTTAGCTTTTTCTCGACTCTTAAAAAGTGAAAAAGCAAGTTGTGTCTTAAAAGCGTCTAAAATTAATTCAATTCGAAAACACAGTTTACCCTGTGTATTTTTGGTTGATCAAGTAATCCACAATCGTGGAAGAAAGTCAATCGATGCCCCGTCGTTCGTGGAGGCTTACGAGTCAACCGTCTTTGTCTCCGGAATCGAAAACAACCCGGGCAAAGCGAACTCGTTTAACCGGTTCAAAATCTCCTATCAAAGTTAGAACAAGTGTTCCAACGACATCTGAGGTTCCGGTTACTCCAAACATTTCTGGAAACCCTGCCTATATTGAAGAAGTTCAACAGCCCCAGAGGGACAGTAACACTGATCCTAGTCTGAGAGCAAATACTTGTGTTACTGAATCAGTTCCATCGGGAATCGGTTCAGAGAGTCTTGCTCCTCAAACAACTGTCACTGTCGAAACAACCCCTTCTTCGGCACCAGAAATATTTTACGGACCTGACGGTCTCCCTCTTCCACTGGGTCTGATTGCAATAGAGGAAATTGTGGAAGATCCGCAAGCAACTACTCCAACCCATTTTGGAGCAGGGGTCACTCTATTTCCTTCTGCATCAGAAGCTAGCCTATCACCCAGGGAAGTTCCTGTAGAATCACTAGGCAATCTATTGGATAGACTCAAAATGTCTGAGTAACCGACAACATCTAGGACTGTGTCGAATGACACAGCGACAACAGAACCCCCTGCAGTCACTCCGACAATGTTTGCCGGCATACCATCTGTCCCAACTAGCTCTCAACAGCTGGAAGGAGCCCCTTCGGGGGCTATAACGACAATGTGGTCCGTTCCTGTTTGTTCTCCCGGGATAATACCCGGTAACTCTTATGTTGGAACTCAACAAATTGATCCTTTTGGAAATCAGTTTGGGCAATCCGGTCCTCAAGGTTTGGTAATTCCTTTCAGTTCCGGACCACCACCGTATGGGGGGCAATATGCCTTTTCGTTACCCCCTCCGGGAGGTTACCCATACGGGAGTTCACAACCGTATTCAGGTTATACTGGAATAACTACAAGTGGTTGGGTACCTATGCTACCCCAGCAACCAAGAGTTGTATATTCTATGCAGCAACAAGTGCCTGTGACGAACATCCCGACGACACCGGCAATTGTAACCGTGTCACAAGTTCAAATGATGCCTATTGTATGTCAACCTCAGTTTTCTCAGGTTGTAATGCAACAGCCCTTTGACCCTGCGACTCAACCACAATCGCCAACTGGCGGGGCGACACAAGTACAAACGGGTACCATAACCCCTCATCTTGGCCCAGTGGTTAGTATAGCACGACAACACATGGCTTCACAACCATGGTTGGTACAGTACCAACAACCGCAATTCCAGCAAGTGTACCAAGGTACCGAGCAGCAGATTTTTGCGAACAATGGACAACCGTATATACAACACGGTCAAAACCAACCACTTTATAGTGGGGTAGTCCACCAACCGTATCAATCATACCAACATCAATTACATTATGCTGGTATGCAAAGGCCAACTGCTCAGGCAATCCCATCATATCCTGGGTATGCTTCAACTAATCTGAGTCAACAGTTGCCATTCGTGGCAACTCTAGAGTTACCCAATTTACATCGGTTGACGAACGATCCGATTGCTTATGCCCCTTGGTGGCCAGCGATTCCTCACAAACTCCCTTCAGACATTCCTAAATTCAATGGAAATCCAGGTGAAGACCCGTCGAATCACGTCATGACTTTTCATCTGTGGTGTTCATTGAACACTCTAAACAATGATTCGATAAGACTTCGCCTCTTCCAGAGGACATTGACAGGTCCCACGGCTAAATGGTATATTGAATTGCCAAGAGCCTCTTTCGACAATTTCAGCTCCTTAGCCACGACTTTCTTAACCCATTTTCAATTACCAATCAGGTATGAAACGGGAACCGAAATACTGACCAACTTCAAACAGACGACAGCTACTCACATATCCGATCATATACATGAGTGGCGTCGTCATCGTAGGATGGTGAAAACATACGTTCCTGATCAGCTATTAGCTGAATGGTTTATAAAGTCGTTACTTCCGGCTATAACGGAAGATGTGGCCAAGGGGGGGGGGGGGGTCGTAACAGAGGAGCAAGTCATTGCTCGTGCTCAATATTTAGACTTAGTATATACTCAATCTGGCACGCTCTACGACAAAATACCTGACGCCCCTAGACCTGAATTTTCAATTCCTCCCCCTCCTAAATCGAATATTGACTCTCATGCCGGAGATGGTGTGATTGGCACGGCAAGCGCGAAATCGAAAAAGGCTTCATCTCAGAAAGCCCGTAAGACTTCAGATCAAAATGCCCATGAAGAGATTCTTGCTTCGGAAGTAAATGCCATATCAGCAGATAAAGGCAAAGAAACCAATCAACCAGGAAGCAAGAAGAAGCAAAACAAAGGGAAGAAGAAGAAACAGGATGATCCGTCACCTGAAAAACCTTCTTCAAACCCTCCTGGGAAAGGGAAACAGAAATGGCCGTGTTCGATATGTGATGATGAATCTCATCGGACACAAGATTGTCCATACAAAGCTGAACTTAAGAGATTCTTTAAGAGTCCAAAGAACCCAGCTGTGTTAACTGATCCATTCCCTAATCCAGGTCAAAATATGGTTGATAGTGGAAATGCTTCCCCGTCGCAAGTGCTGATGTTATCGATCTCTAAGCAGCAAAATGATGCTTTGATCTCGACAAGAAACAAAGATTACGGGAATCCGCAACTGTCAAACGAAAAAGGTAAAGATCAACCAAGTAGTTCGACAACAACTTCGACAGAAGTTGTCCCACCCATAATGCCAGAATTAACAATAAAACCGCCTAAGGGAGTAGTACACAAGTCGACGTTTAATCCTCGCGCCAGGGCAGCGCAGCATTATAACATAGTGGAAGATTTGGCCCAATCGCCATCCGCTATGTCGACTCTAGAGGTACTACAAAATTGTCCATCCCAAAGGCAGGCATTGTTATCGGCAATAGGGGGGGTTGATCCTAAGGATTCCAATCTTGTATCCTTTGATCACAAAGGGTATGACCCTCAGTTACCAGCTCAACTAGCTTTCCTTGTTCAAGTGAAAGCCCTCAACAAAACTGTTCATCGAACAATTATTGATGAGGGGGCATCTACATGTATTATGTCGATGAGTTGCTGGAAAACGTTAGGGTCGCCAACCTTTTCAAGATCTTCGACAACACTAAAAGCATTCGACGGTAGGACATATACCCCTTACGGTATCCTAAGTAACTTGAAGGTTGAACTAGGTGGGAAAACAGTGGAAATTGATGTTGAAGTCATAGATGGGAATCTTGATTACAACATCCTACTGGGAAGACCATGGATTTATGCCATGGCAGCTGTAGTGTCGACTTATTTTAGGAAGATCGCATTCCCGTTTGAAGGAGGGATTACGGTCGTCGACCAACAGAACTTCCTCCCTAATGGTTCACAAGTTACAGGAAGCATCCCCATGATCCATGACAGCGACCATTCAATTCAAGATATCAGAGTAGGCCTATTGAAGGACCCCACAATGATGGGAACTTTCTCGCTACTGAATCCTATATACATAGGAAATGTACCGTTTGTAGCAACCTGCAACATGATATCTTCCACGAAGGTCTCAAAAGACAAAGTCAACATGGATCGTACAATGGTTTTGCACCCAAGCCCGATCGAAATATTGTAGCAATCAATGTTTCAGGCATGGGAGGCGAGCCCAAGTCAACGCTCGTCAAGCGTTTGGGTAGACAGGTCAGGAGAATATGGTACCCCTTTGGATCCCTGGTCACGAGTGCATGCAAGTGACGAAGGAATCCTGCAGTCAATGTTGATTGAGGGGGCACCATGGGATGATAACCACCATCGTTCCCTTCCTCTGGAAGATACTCAAGGTGACCTTTATCACCCTTCAGTGTTTGAATTCCTAACAAATACTGTAAATACGGTGGATTCCGAGTGAAACCTATCCAATATTGAAGAGACTATAGCCATAAATATCTCGACCAAAACAAATGTTGTAGAGAATATTTATGTCGGCAAAGGTTGTTCCCCTTCAGAATAGGAAATATATAAAGCTCTTTTCCGCGAATTTAGAGATGTCTTTGCTTGGTCATATGATGAAATGCCAGGCATTGACTCGAGTATCGTTGAACATGAAATTAAGATGTATCCTGATGTCAAACCAGTAAGACAACGGCTTCGGCAGGTGCACCCCAAGAAAGCCGCTGCCATTAAGGCAGAAGTTGAGAAGCTTCTCCATGCTGGTTTCATCTACCCGGTTCCTCTAACCGATTGGGTATCGAATATTGTCCCTGTTATGAAAAAACAAGGAACAATAAGAGTGTGCGTTGATTATAGGGATGTAAATCAAGCGTGTCCAAAGGACAACTACCCTACACCCTTCATCGATCAGATAATTGATGAATGCGCCAGATGTGAAATCTTTTATTTTATGGACGGATTTTCCGGGTATAATCAAATTAATATCCGCCCACAGGACCAGTCAAAGACTGCATTTATTTGTCCGTGTGGCACATTCGCTTATCGAAAATTACCCTTTGGTTTAAAGAACGCAGGGGCGACGTTTCAGAGAGCAATCAATTATGCTTTCCATGACATCAAGAACATCGTTCAACCTTATCTCGACGATCTTCCGGCTCATTCGCAAAAGAGGACTGATCATCCGCAGCATTTAAGAGCAATATTTCTACGTTGTCGACACTACAAGATAAGACTCAATCCACACAAATGTGTGTTTTGCATCGGTTCTGGTCGTTTACTTGGCTTTATAGTCTCCAAGGATGGGATTCGTCGCGACCCTTGCAAGGTGCAGGCAATCATTAATTTGCCTCCACCTTCTAATTTGCTTCAGATTCAGAAACTCCAAGGGAAAGCAAACTTTCTGAGGAGGTTCATTCCAAATTACGCAGAACTTGCTAAAGGTTATACCCGTCTCTTGAAAAAGGATGTACCTTTCGTCTAGGACCAGGTTGCGCAAGCTTCCTTTGATGCTCTGAAAGATTCTCTAGTAAAAGCATCATTAATGTACGCCCCGGACTATCAAAGAGACTTTAACCTGTATCTGGCTGCAGCGGATACGACCATTGCAATGGTTTTAGTTCAAGAAGACGATGGAGTTGAACACCCGATATATTATTTAAGTAAAAACTTAAATGATACAGAGAGTAAATATTCTCATGTTGAAAAGCTAGCACTTGCTACTGTTCAAGCGATACAAAGATTTCGACATTATGTCCTCTTCCGGAAGACTACCGTATTGTCAGATTGCAACCCCATGACTTATATACTGTCGCGACAGTTGCTTGGGGGCAAATATTCAAAATGGATAGCTATCCTACAAGAGTTTGATCTGGAATTTGTGAAATCCAAATCAAAGAAAGCTTTAGTCTTCGCAGAATTATTATGCGTTCTCCCATCGTCGTCCAACGATGAAACATCCCAAGAATTGATCGTGGACGAAAGTTTGTTTCTGATATCAGCAAGTGATGAATGGTATGGAGATATAATAGTTTATCTCCAAACCCAAAAGTTCTGGCCAAACACCTCCCACTCAGAACAAAAACACATTCGATACCAAGCAAAAGACTACATGATCGTCGGTGATACACTTTACCGTCGTGGTGTAGATACGGTTCTGAGAAGGTGTCTCACCCATGAGGAGGCCGAAAAAGGCCTGAATGAATGTCATTCAGGCACTTGTGGGGGTCATCAATCTGGATATGCTACAGCACAAAAAATCTTACGAGCAGGATACTTCTGGCCAACCATGTTCAAAGATTGCATAACCGCAGTTAGAAGTTGCCATGCTTGTTAGATTTTTGATAGCAAAACCAGAAGACCCCCCGCTCCTTTACAGCCAATAATAGCTGTGGGGCCTTTCGCCAAATGGGGCATCGATTTCATGCAATGTAACCCCACCTCGACCGGGGGGCATGGGTATATTATAGTCGCAGTTGACTATTTTACCAAATGGGCCGAGGCGATGCCTACATTGGATAATACTGGTGAAACAACAGCCCTATTCTTTTTCAATCATGTAGTCGCCAGATTCGACGTACCACAGGCCATAGTCACAGATCATGGATCGCATTTTCGCAATCACATGATGGTTGAATTAACTGCCAAACTAGGATTGTCTCACGATAGCTCTACTCCGTACTATCCGCAAGCTAACGGACAAGTTGAAGCAATCAACAAGGTCCTGAAGCGCATGCTGAAAAGGATGGTTGGGGTTCACAAAAGAAGATGGCATTTAATCCTGTACTCGGCTTTGTGGGCCTACCGAACGTCGGTTAGGAATGCCACTGGGTTCACACCGTTCCAACTGGTGTATGGCCTGGAAGCAATCCTACCAATCTAGTGTGAGATTTCGTCCCTTAAACTCGCAATTGATCTCCTCCCCGAAACTTCGGAAGAAGAGGCTCGTTTCTTGGAATTAATCCAGTTGGATGAAACCCGTCGTGATGCCTCTTTGGCTAACGAAGCCCATAAGAAACGAGTCAAGGTGCAGTTCGACAAAAATGTCAAACCCCGTGTCTTCTCAGAAGATGATTTGGTCTTGCTTGATGACCAAGAATCCGATAAATTGGGAGCTGGGAAATTTAAGTCCTTATGGATGGGCCCTTATATTGTTAAAATAGTATTAGAAAAAGGAGCCTATGAGTTGGTGGATTATGACGGAATTCCACTGGCGCAAACCCGCAACGGGTTGTACCTTAAGCGTTACTATGCCTAATAGTAACCTGTATGCTTTTGTTACATTTTTGTTTTCACTAAAGCGTTTGTTTCGGTTTAAGTAATCCACTTTTACACTTATTGCAGATGTCAAATCCATCGGAACCGTGGGTTGGATACGCCGACGGAGCGAGTCGTAGTTCGAGGAACCTATCCTCTGTAGCATGGGCCATTTTTGATCCAAGCGGCGAGTTAGTGAGTTTCAGAGGGGTATGTATTGGTCAATCAATGAATAACATCGCTGAGTATAGCGCGTTGATAGAACTCCTCTCTAATGCCATCACCCGTGGCATACGCTGACTAGTTGTCAGGCTAGACTCACAGCTCGTAGTACTACGGCTCAATGGTACCTACTCTGTCCGAAATCCAGCTATTTATCGCAAGTTCCTAAGAGTTAAAATCTTGGAAAGACAGTTTGATTTTATCCAATATCAACACATTTCCAGAAACTTAAACACATTAACCGACTCATTAGCAAACTATGTGTTAGATAGACATTTGCAAAATTGATAAAAGGTGAAGCATTGTCGATGTTTCAATCATGGATCACATAGAAACTGAAATAAACCCCGAAAATCAAAAATATATAGCTGTTTACGGTTTACATATAATGTTCTGTAACCAAGACAAAATCGGTCATATGACCCCAAAACTCAAAAATGGCTGGGGGCACCTTAGCCTAGTGATGCTCATGATAGCAAGTCACGACCTATGCAATCATGCGCAGAAGACGAGTCCATCGTCTGGGAACACCAGTGGTATGTCGCTGCAACCGTAGAGGCAACTCGTCGGTCCGTACATCCGGAATCCCAAGAGTAAGACCCTCGATCTGTTCCTGCACAGCTGTGAGAGTCTCGGCCAAGTCAAGGTCGCGGAGAATAGCTCTCCCAGAAGCCTCCCCTGCAGGGGCAGCGACTGGAGCTCTCGGGCGAGCCACTGGACGGACAGGACCAACATCTGCATGCACACATGAGTTTGATTAGAGTCTTGATAGAATAAAGCACAAAGACATTATAAATAAAAATAGTAAACAGTGATATGGTCGAGAATTTTTACCAATATCGCCCCACTGCTCGCCGTCCGGTAGCACCAAATCCGGATCACCTCGAAAATCCATGCCAACATATGGATACTCGGAAAAGGCCATGTCCTGCCGCTCGAACCACCTAAAGAAGGTATCAGTAAAGGTAATCTGAGATTGACCTGCATGTCTGGACATGTGGTCAACCCACCTCTGCATGCGTGGCTCTGTAGGAGAAGGCAAGTCGAGTGCAATGTATTGAGGTTACATCAGTGGTATCTTCTCCAAAGCGAGGGCAGTCAGAACTGAACCAAAACCAAAGTTCTTCAGTTTCCCGTCCTTTACTTTGGTCAACTGGCTTTTCATCTGAACCAGTACTGCATCACACCAGTTAAAAACTTTCGGCTGAAGACACTCCAGGGCGTGCTGCACATAAGACCTGTTGGCAACATGAGGGGATGAACTACCAGCCATCCTACAAATCGTGTACAGTATGGACCTGAGGGACCTGTCAGTAACCTCACGGATAGTAACCTTGCCGTCTCTGCTCGGCTGGGACCCTTCCCTACAATACTGACGGACATAGTCTCTCACGGAATCACTCCCTCGGGCCGAACCGGACAAAGAAATGGGGGCACCCCTTCTTGACAACCCAGTCAAGAAGTAAATGTCCACGATGGTCAAGGGGATGGACTTGCCCCTAATCTGGAACACTTGGTTAACAGGATCCCAAGCATCAAGCATGTACTGCAGTAATAGTATCTGTGCCCTCATGCTAGAGATACGGAAAAACTTTAGCAGGCCACAGTTCTGCAGCGCGTTCACCGTGACAGGATCATGGAGGGCAATCATGTCCTCCTCTTCGTGCTCTCGTTCTCGCCAAGTAAGAGTCATTTTGCTCCAACAAACTCTGCAAAACAAACAAGAGGAGGAGTAAGATCCCAGAATTGGTGAGAAAATGGCAAAATTTTCATGAAAAATTGTGAAACAAAATGTTTTTCTACGCCCAACGCAGGCAGACAAGGGTCCCACCTGCATTGAGGGACAAAATGCCCTTAGGCAGCTTGACCCCCAACGCAGGTTTCGAATGGGACACCTGCGCTGATGGCAGAGCGCCCTAATGAAACCCCAGGGGCTCATGGGGGCAAGAAAACAGGCACAAAACTGAAAAATGAAACCATGAAAAGAGAGAGCTAGGGTTTAGCTCCTACCTGGTCCAAACGGCGCTGAGAATCGTCCACAGAATCTCCCGAAATCAGCTGGTGAAAAATCAAAAGGAAGAGGCACCTCCAAAGCTCCAACGAGCCAAATGCAAATGAAATGGTAAAATGAGAGGTAAAAACACCTTTTGATTGCTTTTTACGTAGTTCAAAGTGAAATATTAAAGTTTTTATCTCGTGTTATCCGTTTCTAACAAGTTTGTTGCAGCAATTGATGATACAGTACTATCTCTGAAAAAGAAAAGCTAGTCATGGTAAGAAATAAATTTGACCTTATCAAACGAGCAGTTTTGGCAAAGTTCATGCTCGTTAAAAAATAAACGCAAAAACGAGCAGTTTTAGCAAGAGTTCATGCTCGTTAAAAAATAAACGCACCTGTGAGCAAGCTTCCCCTAGAGTTCAAGCTCATCCAGAAAAAAATGAACCGGTAAATAACCATTTGAGACCGTAAATTCATCAGCCATAAAAGCCTTGGTCGTGTTTGCACCGTCACCTCCACTTGTCATTTGGCCGATCATTCACATCCACTTGATTGTTTACCTATTTTGAGGAATAGCTGCAAAGAGTGATTTCACCTAGCCATCCTTGTGACATTGCCGTGATTGGAAAATTCCAACCTGTACCTGGAATCTGCTGCTATCCCTGTTTATCACTGGTTCCTCAAAATACGAGTCTTCTTTGAGCTCTTTTCACTGACTCGTAAAATATGAAAAGTTTGCCGAGTTTTGGCCTTCCAGCTCGTTAAAGGGACCGGAAGAGCTATCCCTCCACTAGATTTTAATCTTTTTGGACCTGAGGGATTATTGCACAAAAAGATCGAGTGCTTGTCTAGTTCGGCTCGATAAAATTATCGAACATTCATCCCTTCTGTATTGTTTTATACTTTTTTGGACTTAAGGGATTAGATGACGAAAAAGGACCTTTGGAGTTAACTTTACGTACCTTTTTAGACTCTCTAAAAATGAAAAGGACCGAGTTGTCTTTGTCGCTAGACTCGTTAAATACATTAAATAGCGACAAACTTGTCTTTAGACGAGAACGAGTTTCCCTATCGCTAGGCTCGTTAAAACATAGCGATGGGCTTGCCCGAAGGGCAGGTTATAGAACAAGCATATGTTATCCTCCTCAAGCTTGACAAAAATAAAGAGGTACTGGTCAGGAATGACTGGGGAAAAATTGGGAGAACCTCAAAAGCTTAATGGTAGCAGGTCGCTCTTGAACATGACACTTTTGCCTCCGTACCACATCGGGTTGGGTTGTTTTCATTCACCGGTCCCTTCACCATGGTCTCGCCATACCATCCACATTTGGGGTAATGCTACTGATCCATCACATCAGTGTCGTTATATGTTCAAGAGATGTCGTTCAGAGAGTGTCAACCGGGTCCCATCCACTGCCATACATCATCTTTCATCCTTTCATGACCGCCACCCTGAATCATATTTCACAGATCGTTTTCACCTTCATCACAATCACTAGCTCCGTTCCGTGTCACTGATGTGGGATTCATTAAGGCCCTCCTTTGATGGATCGCTTCTTGTCGACATCAGCTCATTATCCAAGAAGTTGATCTAGGAACACCCCCCCAGTACTTTGAAGCTTGCATGCCTTAATGGCAAGTTTCTCACTCCCGGCGACAGGTATACATCAATGGCCTTCGACCGGGAGATTTTGCGTGGTGTTCGACGCCAAGTCCTATATTCACACCACGTGAATTGTGCTGCAGTGCCTTGAGGGTCATCATCATTATCGGTGATTCCTCTCGCACTTGTTAACAGTTTACATTATTGAATGGTAATCAAGCGATGTCTTTCCATGTTCGACTCCAAGAAATTCTCACATGGATCGACTTGTACTTAGAGTGAAGATCGGACGAGTTTGAAGACCCCGGATCTAGTTTCATCCATCCGGGCTGCGATATATATTCAGGAAATAAAGACATTAGCATGTGCAGCAGATGGTCATCCTACTCAAAGGATGATAATTTCAGCAGAGAATTATCAGTCTACCACCAGACGATCGTCTGTTTTATGTACAAAAAATGTATTTATAAAGCTGAGCATGGGAAATGCCCGCATCAGCTAGATCATGAAAGCAGTATGAAAAATAATGTATTGTATTTGTATCTTATTACAGGTCACCTCCCGGCGATTGAATGAACTTCGGATCCTCCTAATAAAGCATTTCACCCGATAAACGACCTCATACTTTAGGGGGCAACTGTTATAGACATTTTTGTGCCTTACAGCATGAAGCATGAAATGTCAATAATCTGAGGGATCCAAAGTCCCTAAACATGTTGTTCCTACCCCTAGAGGAACAAGGTCAGCAAACCACAGCTCTTCAAGTCAGTTCTCCACTGAAAAACACTCAAAAACAGGTCAATTCTGGATCATGTCAACTGCTCCACTGAGCATCTGCGCTGAATGTCAACTGCTCCATGGTGTACCTGCGCTGAATATCAACTTCATCAAAGGCTACCTACGCTGAGCGAGTTTGGACATGTGGAGGAATCTTTCCTCAATGTGTCAGTGCCCAGGAAGCTTCCAAAATGACACTTGGATCAAAAGATTCGCCTAAGTGAAGAGTAAGAGGTTCTAAAACTCCAAGTGGAAGGTAGAATCTCCAAGTGGACTCAAGAACTGAAGAACAACTGGGGTTGAAGAGGACAATAGTCACACATCAAGCTGACTTATCTTCACTCCAAAACTCTATATAAGGATCTCATCCCATGGGATCTGGAGGCCGGAATTTTGTGCAAAGAATTGCTGTTGGTTTACAGTTGAGATTATTGGGTGATTGCTTGAAGGAGGTGAAGAGGAGATTTCTTTCCGTCGGGAAGGTGATGCTGGATTGGGCCTCTTATGGTTGTATCACCGCCTGAACCTTACTTTCTTCCATTAATAAAGCATTTGAGGTTCTTCTATTCGCATGTGTTTCAATGATGTATTGTCTTACTTGCGTATTTGATTTATTCTAATCCTTGAATCAATTATGAATGCATGCCGCTTGTAGTTTCCTTTTCTTGTCTTGTTTGCAGGATCTTGTGTAGCTGGGCCCGTGAGAAGACAAGGAGCTGGGAGCAAGCAGCAAGAAGAGAAGATTGGATCGACCATTCGCGAAAGACATCGGTGAGTGGATCTCTTCCTTTCCTCTTTTTGCATGTCATAAAGAAGTAATCTTAGATAGCTTTGCTTTGACTGTTGCTAAGGAACTATCACCCTTAGAGTGGGATAGGGTCATTCCGTGTTGGATACTTTTCCCTACAACACCTAGGCAATCCATCCCTTAGGAAGGCTTCCTTGCATCGGGAGATACAAAATCCAAGGCATATCCCTACCTCAACACATCATACCGGTCATAGCATGCTCATGGCAATCAATGGACACTATTGGGTAACAGTGTCCCACAATGGCCCTGCTCCTAAATACTTTACCAACATGTTATTGAATGTTCCAATTTCTTTTGTTGTTGCTTCCAATTCTTGCAGTCAATTTCAATCACCCAATCGGGAATGTTCATGCTTCCTATACCAAGTACACAACTTCCATTAGATTCAAAATAAACTAAAATAACTTCAAATCATACCTCATTGGTAGTTTGTCAATAAGGTACACTTGGAATCCTCTTTGCTTCCTGTCACAAGAAGTCAAAATAACATCTTTGAACAAATTAATATATATAAAAATATCAAATCATGTTAGCTCAAAACACAACCATCATAGATCATAAATCAGAATCATAGATCATAACCCAGAATCATAATTAACATGTAATCATCATACACCAAAATCATAAATCACATGCATAATAAAACTAAAATACAATACCCATACCTATCTTTCATCGATCCTTACTTCTACCTTTGTTATTTTGTATAGACACTGGATCAGTTGCCACACCCAACAAACACTGAGTGCCTTCTTCCATTCCAAGTGCACATACGCATAGTGTTAGTCACACACATACAACCACACTTGACACACAACACCATGAAATACATGCACCTACACATGAGGTACAACACACACACACCTACAACCAGTGTGCAACATAGTGCATCCATCTATACCCAATGTGCAATACCACTCAATACATGTACCTACATAAATTACAACACAACGAGTACACATGATGAAATAACACGAATACATGATGCACATACATAATACCAAATGCCCTCAACACAACATGTATGACATGAACACAATACCACAAGTGCACCATTTCCATATGTACAACATGTACATAGTACCATCCGTACACTGCACCACCTGCACAACGTGTGCACGACATCACATGTAAATGGCACCACTATATAATGCGTACACAATACCACATGTACATAGTACCGCACACACGACATGTACGCAACACCACATGTACAAAACGCCATATGCACGACCTGTACATAGCACCATATGCACACAATGCCACTTGTACAATATGTACACAACACCACACACACATGACACCACTTGTACAATCATGCACACCACACCATATGTACATAGTACCAATGTACCACATGCATGCAACACCAGTTGTACATAGCACTGCATATCCAACACATACATAGCATCATATGTACACAACATTGCATATCCAATATGCGCTTAACACCATATGCACACAAAACTGCATATCCATCATGCACACAATACAATATGTACACAATACCGCATATCCAACATGTAGATAGCACCATCTATACCCAGTATTGAATATGTAACATTCACACAACACTATATGTACCATCCTTTACATAACACTACATAAACAACATGTACACACACTATATATACACAACACCGCATGTGCACACATCATATATGAAACATGTACAACATATACAGTATATGCACAACAGTAGTACCACACATCCAAAACCATACTATCCTTACCAAGAAACGTTGCTTCTTGTGTCTCATCCATGCTTACCCTAGCATGTCGCGAACCACACTACCTTCACTTTGTTGATGTATCCTTCAACATTACATGTCATAACATAAAAATAGGCATAATACAAGTATACAATACCAAATCATATCCAAATGATACTGACCTCGTATATTTTTCATGACTACTTTTCCCATTGATTCCTCGTAAGACCAGGAACCTCCTCATGTTGTTCTCTTGCATAAAAAATCATTCCTCCACAAAAATGATTCTTGACAACCCTATTAGATAGTAACATAGATACATGGCTACATACATACATATATAAACATTAGCATAAAACTATCATGATCCTGTCAAACAATGACATACATACATACATGTATACATATATAAACTTCAACATAATCATGATCATAAAATAATTACCAGATAACATACGGTCTAGGTTAAGATAACTTCCTTATTTATGCACACGAATTGAGATCAATAGTTCCCAAAATAACCAAAGCATATCACACCTTTGATCCATTTACTTTACCTTTTCTGGTTACATTTCTTGTGTTTTCACTAATACTGTCCATTTACCACAATGGACCCAACCAATCCGACCAATTGTCATAGTCTTACCTTCTGTTGTGCTTACTCATTCACAAAGCTTCATCTGGGTCTTATATCATCGGTTGGGTACCACACATCTCTCCTGATTTTCATCAACTTTCCTCTTTCCAAACCAATTCCCCAGACTCAAAACATAAAAGGCAAGAACAAAAATAACAACAATAATATAATCATGAAAACCAATAACAACATGACTCTGCAAACAAAGTGGTATGGCCATACTCTAGACATAAACAGATATGCAAATCAAGCACAAGAAAATCACAAATGACCAAAATCACAAGACTAACAACAAACACCATGACTCAATCCCCATGGTTCCCAGTGCATCGAAGGGAAAGCTCAACCTGAGCCTTCTTCATGATTCATGGGAATCTCTCTTGCCATGCAACTCCCTGCATCATGCTCACACATGTAAACGACATGTTCCAAATATCAAGGAAATCATATTTATCAATTTGAATTCAACTTTTACAAACAATCATGTCATAATCGATAGTCATTAGATATAATGTTACAACTATCAACTACATTCAAGTAGGTATCAATTGTCTCAACACATACATGTTATTACAATCATCTTAAAACAAAATCATTTGAACACATACTCATATTAATAAATTCATCAATCATTCAACCACTTGCAAAGATACCATATTAAATAAATCAACTAGGAACCAAACACTCAAACACCAAATAGATGTCATAATCAAACAACCAAGTACCAATATACGACATAAGAAAACTCATACCTTAATGTATATCAAGGGAGGCTATCTTATCTACGCAATAAAGCTAGGTTAACATGATACAACTTCACAACATATCAACTCAAACATAAATCATGATATCCCTAATAGTAACTAACTAACTATTCATGTCATAAGCTCATAAGCATTTGTCATTCATGCATAACAAGCACATATGTGCGATCAATCTAGATTAGTACGACACCATATCACAAATATGTTGGTTCATACCTAAATATCGCAACCATAACCATCTACATAGGTCAAACCAGGTTAACACAATACATATAATATCAAGATCTTCAAGGCAATGAACATAACCATCACGCATATGACCAATCCAAATTATAACATCAATATCTTAATTAAATGGCCCTAATCATCAAGTTAATAGCATATAACAGCAATAATCTATATATCATACTCATCAACAACATACAAAATAATCATCAGGTTATCTAATATAAAAAAACAATAGACATGCATTCAACTACAGGTTACTATTATTCTTGACTATCTGACACATGTGCATATCACTACAATGATCAACTAACATCTATCATGAATGCAACCATAACATCAAAAGGTGTGTACATAAACCTAATGCATATAAAAATTCTTAACTTACATCCCTGCATGCTGAACATACAGTACATGTATGACGATCTGCTCTTACCCCAAAGTCCAATGATGCAACCTCATTAGGATGACTTTCATCTTCTACTCTATCTTAGCCAACACATTAGCATCATAACAACCAATAGCATCATGATGACCTAAATTGCATACAATGACTTCACAAGGCATGTTTGACCTACTATACATGCATAATCATAGCCATGACCATACATGCATAACAACAACCATTACTCCATTGTACACATTGCCACATGCAACCAATAACTACACCTACGCTTAAACGCATGTAGTCGAATATAAGTGATCAATTCTTGTAATCAACCTACAAGACTAATACATGTAATCAAAATATTAAAAAATGTAACCTAACATACAAGAATGTAAGTAGGTATCATGAAATCAACTTGTAAGCGACATGTAATTCATACACAGTCAGACACATGTTTCAAAAATCAAGACATCGTGTCTATTAATTTGAAATCATCATTCACCAATACTAACAACCTATAAGCATACCCCCTTACTATCCATGGTCCACACTAAGGTAGAAGGAGGAAGCTACTATAGTGGCCCAATCTCCAATGTCCAATTATGGAAATGGGATCTCCAAAGCTCTACTAAATTTAACCACACTTGAAAAGAAATTGATTTTTATTTATGATACATTTTGTATGAGATTAATTAAAAAACATTGCACTTATTCCACTTGTAACATAATAACTAAAAACATGCCACTTTTCAATTTCCTTACATGCAACTTTTCAAATTCCTTGCATGGAACCTTTCAAATTCCCTACATGAAACTCTTCAAATTATTTGCATGCAAATAGGCATAGATCAGCTACATCCATATTATCATACTACAATACTATCCCATCCAAAAACAATAACATTTTATTAAAAACATTACCATACTTTTACATTTTCTTCAAACAACTACTATACTATTACATTTGCATGTAAGCATTTCTTCAAACACTTTACATGAAAACTAATATAGCAAACTATTTTCATACAAGTAAGCACATATCAACTACATAAATACTATTACACATCATTACTATCCCCAACCATAAACAATGTACTCAATGGGGCATTTTATCAAATAGTGTGTATGCAATTAATCATTGAACCATTTAAGCATTTCAACAAACACTTTGCATGCAAAGTAATATAGTGAATGATTCAATTCATATATCCTAAACTGTAGTATTACAAGTTATGGAAACTGAACCGTATGATCAATGGTATTTTCCCTCACTATGGCTCAAGTTTCAACTTCTGAGATTTCATAGATGAAAAGTTATAACAAAAATACCAACACAATCATATTTGGTGCACAATTCTAGGAGTATCTAGAAATCTCGACTTCCACTGGTCATATCTCCTAAAATATAGAGGATAAATGTCTAACATTTTTGTCACAATATCAATGGGATTTCCACTCATTGTGGAAACACTTTCAGCTCCTTAGAGTTCCTAGAAGAGAAGTTATAACAAAAATGTCAGCGTGCCCTATTTGAGGACTGATTTTAGGAGCATTCAGAAGGCTCGTCTCCCTCTACTCATATCTCCTAAAATATTGAGACCCAATATCTGAAATTTCTACCACATAATACGTGATATGTCCCATCAATGTGGAACAATTTTCAGCTTCTGAAATCCTACAAAAGATGATTTATTTCATAAATTCCAACATGACCTGTTTAAAGGTGCATTCAAGAAGGTCATCATCCTTAGATCATAATTCATAAAGTATTGTGAAACAATATCTGAAATTTTTACCACATTACCAGTGGGAGCTACCTTCAATATGGACAAATTTTCAACTTCTAATATGTGACAGAAGAAAATTTATAATAGATATGAAAGAAAGGTCTAAACTTTAATCTTTGATCTTCATTTAGCCTATGATAGAGCCCATCTAGTCCAAGTGAATGAACCATGCTCTGATACCACTCTATAACACCATCTGGGGTAAATGATCATATAAAAAAAATAATAGGAACATAGATACAATAAAGATATCAGCCATCAAAATCCATATATATACATCAATACATTTGCACATGAAAATCAAGGGAATGAATTTTTCATTAATAAATGCAATGAACCAACCGGTGATGGGACTACCACATTCCACCCCGCCATTCACCGACAAGGATTCCTAGGCCAACCAAGGCACACAATCTAGATTTACCGCCACCCACAATTCGGTTCAGGGGTTACTATGCTAGTGGATTCATGCATCCTTAGTCTGGTTTAGGGACCACTACCACCATGTGTTTGTCAACTCGGAGATCCACCCCACTTAGCTTCAAATTCAATTCAATCATCCCCCACAAAACGCATTAGAGAACCCATCTCATTAAAGCTATCAGGAAATGGAAAGGCTAGGCTGAAAATACTGTCACACCTAGAAAAACCCATGCCATTGTAGAAAATAAACACATGCGATCGCATGCATGCCAAATCTATCAAGGAAAATACACATGCAAGTTGATACATGCAATGAAGGTTGTTGTAGCTGCTTGATCCTGCCTTTACCTGCTTGATATTTGCTTCCTCTTGCCTTATTTTCCTTTCTTGATCCAATGCCAAAGTGCTCCAAGAAAAATATAAGTGTCCAAGAGCATGAGAGAGAGAGAGAATAATGAGAGAGCTCCAAAACTGAACTGACAAAAGGTTCACACTGAAAGAAAGAAGCTTTCCAACTAATTCTCAGAAGCCTTTTTGTGAATGAGGCCTATATTTTCTTCATTTTCCTCCTCACATTCAACCTGTGACCTTTCACCTCATTTTTCTCCTAATTTCCATTATTTTCCTTCATTTTCCTCCTCACATGCAACCTGTGACCTTTCACCTCCTTTTTCTCCTAATTCCCATTATTTTCATAAGTAAATGTGCGAAAATACCTTGCCTCATTAATTCCTTAGCCATTGCCTTTGCCAATTTCCTTAACCATAAACAACCAAATAAACACACACCAGGATTTCTTGGCCACCATTCAGCTTGAAATTTTTACAAGGGATGTTACACAATCAATACCTTGCTAACCGGATCGCTCCAACTGATAGGAGTGTTACAACTCTACCCATATGTTGCCTCAAAAGGACATCCTAAATGACTTCTCATAACCATTCTTGTATGTGAACTCTACCAAGGGGAGGTACTCTTCTCACTCCCACTGTTGATGCATCAGATACATTCTCAACATGTCCTTCAATATCCTGTTGACCCTCTCTGTTTGACACAATCTTATTTGGAACACCATGAAACCTGACCACATCTCTGATGAATACCTATGCCACATTGCTATCTGAGAATGTAGACTTCATCGGAATGAAGTGTGCAACCTTCGTCAACCTGTCCACAATAACCATGATGGAATCATGCTGCTTCATTGTCTTCGAGAAGCCTATGATGAAATCCATGGAAATAACCTCCCATTTCCACTCTGGAATCACAACCGGCTGTAGCAATCTACCTGGATGTTTACACTCTGTTTTCACTCTCTGACAAGTGAAACACCTCACCACAGACTCTGTTAGATCCCTCTTTAAATTTGGTCAATAATAATATCTCTTCACTGTATTCAATTTCTTATGATAACCTGAGTGACCTAAATAAGGTTTTGCATGAAACTCCCTCAAGATCACCTTCTTGAGCTCACTACTATCCAACACATATATCCTGTCTCTAAATCTGACCAATCCATTTGTTTTAAGAAAATAATCCATACCTTTTGCACCTGCACTTGTACCTGCACCTATACTAGAATTATGTTGTAACATGTGCACAATCTCCATATACCTGACACACTGCTAACCTGCTTGCAAGATCCTATCATGTAAGTCTATCCCATAGGAGCTCATAACTTCCAAGCGATGTACCTATAACCGTCTACTGAGAGAATCTTCCACCCTGTTCTCTTTAGTTTTGATGCACCTGATCTCAAAATCAAACTCGTTGATTGTGGCCAACCATCTAGCCTGCCTGGCATTCAGATTTGGTTGGTCAAACAAACACCACAACCCAATATGATCACTCATCAGTACAAACCTCCTACCAAGAAGATAGTGCCTCCACATATTCAATGCATGTATGATCACTTCTAACTCAATATCATGTATTGGGTACTTCCTCTCATGCTTGTTTAGTTTCTATGACTCATAGCATACCACCTATCCATCCTGCATAAGGACTCCACCAAGTCCTCTCTTGCAAGCATCTACGCACACTATGAACTCTTTGTTTGGATCTGCAATCTATAGCATTGGTGCATGTGGGAAAAACTACTTAAGTTTCTCAAAGTGAGACTCACACTCTTCTATCCATTCAAACTTCTTACCTTTCCTCTGCAATGATGTGATAGGATAATAAATTTGTGAGTAATAGCCCTCCAAACCAATAAAATATCTCACCTCATCGACACTCTTAGGAGCTATTGACTCCATGATGGCCCTTATCTTCTCTGGATCTACTGCAATGCCCTCCTTTGAGACAACATGCCCCAAGTAATGTACCTCAATCTGAAAGAAACTGCACTTGCTGATCTTAGCATATGATTGATGCTCTCTTAGCAACCTCAACACTTCTACTAAATGTTTGACATGCTCTTTCTCATTTTTAGTATATACCAATATATCATCAATGAAAATAATAAAAAACTTGTCCAATATGGATGCAACACACTATTCATCAAGAACATAAATGTAGTTGGAGAATTAGTTAATCCAAATGGAACAACAACAAACTCATAACGCCCATACTTGGTCCTGAAAACAGTCTTGTAAATGTCCTCCTCTTTGATGTTTACTTGATGGTATATGGATCTCAAGTCAATCTTCGAGAACACTGCTGCTCCCTTCACCTAATCGAACAAGTCATCAATCCTCGTAAGACTCTTGGTTCTCCATTGTCATCAACACACTCAATAGCTTTATCATAGCAGTCTACCTTGGTTCTATGAATATACAACCAATCCATGCCCAACAACATATTGTATGGACCAACCTCTAATACATTCAAGTGTGTTGCGGTAGGCATACCATTCAAATCAAATGCACGAGCTCTTACCCAATGATGAACTTGCTTATTTGTTCCTGTAGCCAACTGCACCTAACGAAGACTCTACATGCAATTCCTTACTCAAACCACACTTATTTACCATGTCAGGACAAACATAGCTCTAATTAGATCCAAGGTCAATCAAAATAGAAATAACTTTATCACAAAGCTTACCCTCCATCTCAATGATAGATGTCTGATGTTATGCCCGCCTATTGTCCATGGCTGCATATATATGTGGAATACTCTAACCAACATGCCCAATAGTCTACGCCTCCTCTACATTGTATATCTTAGGCCTACCACCCTAATGTTGTGGATAATTTGTCCTAAGGTGTTCCTCACCATGTGTCCAACACTCCAACTAAAAAGTTCCCTCACCTTTATGTTATTTTTGTTGTGAACCATGTCCCTATCTAGCTACATTAAATCTCTTTTGTAGCGCCATATTTTGTTTCCCATCTGCATGTTGAGGTCTTAACCTCTTAGGCTATTGATTACCTTTTCCTTTGTATTTTCCTTTCCATCCTTGCTGAGATTCATTCTTACTCTTTGACTATACATAGTAATGCTTCAACTTACCAATGACTTCCTCAAGTGACCGAGGCTCATCATACTCAATACAATCTTTAAATCCTAATGGAAAACCACTGACAGATCATTGAACTTTACCCTTCTCATCAGTAAGATATGGTACATACCTCAATAGCTCCAAAAACTTGGCCATATACTCTTCATCTGTCATTGATCCCATCTTTAGCTCATAGAGTTATTTAGCCTTATTGCCATAGTACCTCTCTGACAAGTACTTCTTTCTAAAAATTCTCTTGAACTCATGCCAACTCAAGTCATCTGTCCTGATGTATCTCACCCTCTTAACATCTTCCCACCATATGTTTTCTTTACCTTTCAAGATGAAGATAGTTATTTTTGCCTTCATGTTATCTGTGTACTCATGCAACTCAAAGAATTTGTTCATCCCAAACATCCGAGCCTCTACATATTCCATATTCTTCGCATCTCCATTAAAAGTAGGTGGCTTCGCTTTCTTGAATTCATCTGGCAAGTATCCCCTATCATTCCTTCTGTAACAATAATAGCAATGACGATCATGAATTCGATCAAAACCATAACTAGAATAGTACCTATACTCATCACCCCTCCTATCCACAGTATCCAACAACCTACCATCTCTCACAGTTTCAAATATATCTAACATGTGTCTACCAGGGGACCTACTTCCATATGCCCCATTAGTTCCATCCTCATATCCATGACTGATCCAAAGTGGCCCTTGTCATTGCAAGTCCAACAAACTTTGAAGAAGTATAGCAATAACCTCTATCTGCTTCTCTTGTGCGTCTATTATTTGGTCATTATCTTCCTTACAACTCCTTATCTCTTCGTTTAAGCTTCTAAATGTAACTGCGAAATCAGAAGTATTCCCAACACCATACTACTCTTCCAATTCATAGGGAGAGTCTTTGCAGTCAACCATATTGCTAGCCATTTGATATTTCTTTCCTTCAATGCATAATATGTCATATAAATGAAATCACAATAAATTGACATACCTTAGTATAGCTCGGGGAGGATACCTTGTTTGCAAGGTCGCCAAACCAACATGATATATGTATAACATAATCATAATAGCATGTAGACATAATCAAATAAATGTATCAACACATAAACTTCACTCTCTTTAGGGTCCAGTCATCAATGCAAGGCCATATCAACAATGCGTGACAACAACCATCACTCCATTATACAAATTACCACATGAAACTAAAGTTATGCATAGGCAATGTCTAATCAACTACATATACACATAAATGCTTGTAGTCAAGCATAAGTGATCAATTCTTGTAACCAACCTACAAGACTGATACATGTAATCAAACCTACAAGAATGTAGCCTAACATATAAGGATGTAAGTAGGCGACATAAAATCAATCGTATAAGCGACATTAACCATATGAAACTAGCCACATACTCCTAACAGTTACATTTCACAAAATCAATATCAAATTATCCATAATAACCATACTACAACCATAATCATCAAGCAAATGCAACAAGCATATGAAATGCAAGTGTAAGAGACACACACGCAATTGACATGCATGCATGAACAACATACACATCTCCCATCTAGTTTGAGAGTTGAACCATGCTCTAATACCACTCTGTAACACCCTCCCCACATCCACCCAAGTAACGATGCCAACTGGGGTAAACATGAGATGAGCGGGTACTATGATCAGATTCAATGTCCTATGTGAACTTAAGGAAGTGGAATTGATGGAACATCAGACAGTCATCCAACATCACCAACAGAACCCTCAGGAGACAAGTTAGCCATTCAAACAGCTGGTCACTAGGTCCCATTGTTGTTCTGGATCTCTTACGCCATAGTCGCTCTCATACAATGGGTAAGGGAGCAACCAGAAATCCAAAGTCGCTCTCACAAAATTTCCTGCCATCGACTAGAGACCAAAGTTTCTAGTTCTGTGCTAGAAACCTTGAGATTTAAGCCATGTTTTCAGGCCCAGAGCGCAGGTCACTACCCAAAATGGAATGATAGTTTGAAATTAGTAAAAATACAGTGAAACAATAATGCAAAAGAAATAAGTTGAACAAGACCATAACCATACCCCTACTATCCATGATAGGAATTTCGTCAAACATATCATCAACATGTAACCCACAGGTGTAAACAACATAATTAAGTTTATGGATCTCATACTTATATATGAATCACTATGAACCATTATTTCCTCATGTTATTTTTTGCATTACTTGTTGCATTACCATCTATTAGGTCATAGACACATTATCCATTCATATACAAGTAAAAACATCTTGAGAGACATACATAGTTATTGTCATAAAATATACATATAACCAGCATAATAGGAATAGAAATACCGTAAACATATCAACCATAAAAATACACATATACATCAATACATTTACACATGAAAATAAATGGAATTAATTTCTCATTAACGAATGCAATAAACCAACCAAATATGGGACTACCACGTTCCACCAGATCATATATTGGTTGAGCCAAGTCTCTCTTCATCCAATCACCCTCGTGCCATATTCCAAGCATGAATGTGCGACTCATAGAACTCATCAAAACACCAATCAACATGGATGCCATCAGATTTCTCTACCTACATCATGAGGAATTTGAGTGCATCCTAGTCTATCAGGCTTTACCGTTCATCCATAGTCTGATCCAGGGACCATGTGTTTGTCAATTTGGAGACTGACCCCACTCAGCTTCAACTCTAATCTGACCACCCCACATAAATTATATGAGAGAACCCATCTCATCAAAGGTACCAGGAAATGGAAAGGCTAGGTTGATAATATTGTCACACTTGGAAAAACCCATACCATGGTAGAAAATAAACAAATTCAATACCATGCATGCCAAATCTAGCAAGTAAAATACACATGCAAGTCGATACCTTCAATGAAGCATGTTATAGTTAATTGACCATGCCTTTCCTTTCTTGATATTTCCTTCCTCTTTCCTTGTTTTCCTTTCTTTCTCTAATGCCAAAGTTCTCAAAGAAAACGAAGTGTCCAAGAGTATGAGAGAGAAAGAGAATAATGAGAGATCTCCAAATCTAAACTGGCAAAAGGTTACCAACTGGTCCTCGAAAGCCTTTTTATGGATGAGGCCTCTATTTTATTCATGTTCCATTATTTTCCTTCATTTTCCTCCTCACATGCAGCCTGTGACCTTTCACCTCTTTTTTCTCCTAATATCCATTATTTTCACAAATAATTGTGCAAAAAAATCCATTTTTCCTTTCCAAAGCCTTTGCCTTTTCCGTTGCCAATTTCCTTATCTATAAACAACGAAATGAACACCCCCTAGGATGTATTTCCCAACATTCAACTTGGAATAAGTGTCCCATTGACCGCGGTTATGGTTTTAACTTTTCATACATGGAATTTTCGCTAGGGTTGTTACACATGCTTCCTTGGAGAAGAACAAAAACCAAGAATAGGTAAGACATTTATCAAGAAGTATGGGTTGTTATAGCCACAAGGATGGTCTATGCATACCCATAAAAAGATAAGGGAAATTAGTTGGTTACAAAGGGAAGGAATAAAAGGCCAAGAGTCTTCTGTGGAAAAGCACAGATGAAGTTGAGAGTCTAGAAAGACAGGATGTTGAGAGGCTCCTATTGGAAAGGAAGAAGCATAAATGATTCATATGCATAGGTAAATAAATGGAACCATAAAATATAGGGAGGTTGTGAGGCTCCTGGTGATCAATTTGTATTGCTGAGAGGGAAGAAAGGGATATGAGAACTAAGAGAATTTAGGGAGAGAGAGACTTGGATGATAGTTTAGCTGAGGAACCTAAAGGTGATTGTTGGCCTATAATCACTAAGAAGTGGATGTCTCTTATAGGGCTAATAAACCCACTAGAGACTATGTTGTTTGATAACTTTTGAGAGGTGGAGGTACCCAATGCTAGTATGATGATAACACCTGATGGTGGTTCCATGGGATTGGGCTAAGAACAAAGGTGGAAGTTCCACTAAGATACTGGAGAGTGCACTCTTTTTCCTCTAGAGGTAACATGGCTGATAAAACATCCTTACAATTAACCTTATCTCTCTCTCCACTTTTGAATTGAGACTCTCTTTGTCTGGATCCCTAGAGATATTGGGGTGTGGTATTATAAGTCTCTCTATACAAAAGGAAGCGTTTCTTCCCTAATCTAAAATTGTTGTCTAGTTGGTGAGTGAAGGAAGGGTAGCCTTGAAAGACCCTATTTCAGCTAATGATATTGTTTTAATCTCTTGGGTCTATGATGGTTGTAAGTGAGTGAAGTGGTTTTTTGTGTTTATTTGATTCTGATAGTTTGTGGGTGCAGGTGAGGAAGCCTTGAGACACCTTGTTTGAGTTGATAATGTTAGTGTAAAATTCCTCTAAAAGCACTCTACGTCAAGCTCTGGAATTTGGCTCAAGGATGAATACTACAAGAAAGGCTAGGTTGCAATGTGTGCAAGGTTGGGTTGAGAGTTGAAGTCCCAATCTCAAGTGCTCAATGCATTTAATCATATAAGTATACTAAATATCTGCACCTTGAATGTCAAGCATATGTTAAATGTGTGGCCTTAAGGTATGTTTTGGTATTTTTTCAATGTGTTGGTCCAATTCTTGTAATATGTTATGCAATGTGGTTTTCTACGTGCTTGAGAAATGTTGATTTTTTGTGTAATTACTTAGCAATCAAATCGATTCTAGCATGCATTCATGAGCTTGTTTTCTGTTATGACTAGCCTAAAAAATGTGTATATTTATGATCTGTGATGAGATTGAAATTTCTAAACTAGCTTTGAAATCCTTATTTTATTAGTGATAAGCTCAAGAGAGATATCATTTCTCATCATCATCAAATCTATACTTCTAATCGTTGATTGGAATATTATGCTTGGAGGGGTCAGAGTTCATATGACACAAAGGTAAGAGTGATGGGGCCCACCTGCACAAGCATAAGTGAGTGGGACCACATGATTATTTAGAACTAAGTTGATTTGGTGGGTAGTTGGATGGCTTCTCCATGTAACCCTAGCGGTGTGAATGCCTCACAAAACAACATAGGTTGGGATGATGTGGTGTGGTAGAGCTAAGTGTGTGGTGGTAGATAATGGCTTTGGTACGTGTTGGAGGAGGGTCCATGGGGAAATTCATGTAACCTTGGTCCTTTCTTCCCAGCAGTTTCAATGAGTGATTACATTAACATGCTGATATGATTTTATTGTTGGTGTGATGGGTCGATAGAAGGGCCCACACCTGCATAACTTATGTGCAATATATATATATATATATATATATATATATATATATATATATATATATATATATATATATATATATATATATATATATATATATATATATATATATATATATATATATATATATATAGATATAGATAGATGATCTTAACAAAACATAAAATGGGGGTAATACGTGATGCGATATGAACAGGTCGATAGTTGGGGTCGTGATGTTGGGTGGTGATGAGGTGGTGATGACATTTAACTATCTTATTAGAAAATATTTGAATGGCTATACCTTTTGATTTGGGAGTCAGATTCAAGAAAATTTTATATCATTGGAAACTTCTGGATGAGATGAACCTACTGATGTAATATGTTTTAAGTTTTTAGGAAGTTAAAAAAAAAAAAGATCAAAAAAATTAAACCCAATCTTCATAACTTGACTTTAGAGGTTGGGACATTAGAGTAACTTCCTCCTTTTTCCTTTTGTAAGGGCTAGGGATAGTAGAGTGTATGTTACAAAGTGGTAGTAGAGCTTCCAAGTCAACACTTGGATTGGATGGGCTCTATCGTAGAAGAAAGGAATGGTATCTTGTGATTCTATTAGAGATTTAAGTGGTGTTATAATTTCTTGTCGCAAGTGCTGGTTATTGATGAGTCCCATCAATAGGTATATATTGAAGTTCATTATGCTATCCTCTAACCTTAAAAATATCTTTTTCTCAAATTAATACACATTATTTGTTATAATATGCTTAGTAAGAAGAGTAAAAGGTGTTTGTCATAGTATGTGGCCTAATTTGATTAAATTTCACGAAAAAGAAGCATTTTCAGGAATTTACTGTGCAAGGTCTTGATGAACATGACCAAGAGGTAATCTATGGAGGCTTGTCCACCTTCTTAACTCTCTAACTCAACTTGAGATCACCAAATCCTCACTCACAAGCTATAATTCACTGACATTCAAGTAACTCCAAGTGCATGAGAAGCTCAAGAAGGGTAAGATCCAAAATTTTTGAGATCAAGGAGAGAATCACTACTATTTTCAAGGGAGCTGATATCAACTATCCTTTTGTATAAATAAATGAGTTTAAAGACTCATTGCGAATATAGTTTTTCAATAATGAGAAGTTGGTTATTAAGTTGCATTTGAGCTAGTTTTAGAGAGATGAAAACCCTTGGGTTTGGGCCCAACCTGGAGGCTATAATCTCTCTGCTATATTTTTGTCTTTTTCTTATTTTAAAGCATTTCATGTCTTTATTTTATTGTAGTAGATGTTAAGCTATAAAAACTTGTGATTTCAGTCTTCCCTATCACCTCTCTTGTGGGAGAATGGTTGGAAGGATATACAATCTCAGTCTAAAAACATTTTTTTTATGATTTCTTAGAAATAAATAGATATTATTTTTCCTTCCTCATATTTACTTTATGCAACTTAGGAGTTAGTTCATTAAACATAATAGTTTTGTGGCATAGAATAAATGTTATTCAAATTCAACTCCAACTTTTCCATCATAGTTTTATCACCATGTGAATGATTAATTAATGCATGCATGTCGCTAGTTGTAGGGTTGGGTTGATATTTAGGGGAGGGAACCTCTTTCATATCCACTTGGGCTTCTCCATCTTCTCCTTCCACCTTTCATTCTTCTCCCAAAACTTTGTTTCCACAGTCACTATGTGTAGACAATTAAGGACATTGTAGGCATTCATCTTGGTGCAAGACAAAGCTCTGAGAGGCCTTGGGCTTGGCTAAGAGGCTTCCCCAACCTTCATTCACTCCCTCATACCTTCATCTACCTTTTGATGCCCTCAAGATACCATCTCCAACCTAAAAAGGCTCTCGGAACCCATCCTCTAGAAATACATGCCCTCTTGTAGGAATACATGAACTCCTGTACTAGGAGCTATAGCAGGCATATAGAACCATTTTCCTCCGCCTGTTTTTCTCCCCACTTCAACCTTAGCTCAGTCAAGATGAACAATGAAACCAAATTTTGATTTGAAGATCAAGATATGATCCTAGACCACTCCAACCACCTCTTTTCCTCACTACAAAACAAAGTAGACTTGGTGTTTTTCATTCACAAGCATGATACAAGTTAGATTTGTGATTTTCAAGAAAATGTGAAGTATATCAATAATACATGAAAATAGGTTACTAATTTGATGAATTATGAAAGATAGAGTAGCTGTACTTATGCAAGTATACTAGCCCTTTGTCTTTCATGTAATGTTAATTAACATCTACAAGTTGAGGAAATGGCATTTTCATTTTCATAATTAAGAATCAATTTTGAATTGTGCCTTCATCAACGAGCTTTTAGTATATCTAAGTTGGAGGAATGGTCTTTGAACACCTTGATCTGATGTCATAACAAAGGGTGGCATGAGTATAACCTAACCTGTTGTGCATATAGTATTATCAACTCTAAGTTTGTACGAACCTCGGGTTGATAATTTAAGTTGAGGAGCCCTTGGGAGTTTTCAATCTCTTAGAGCAACACTAGGGCTTACCACTTTTTTCATCATTTTTGGAGACGTGTCTAAGTAGATGTTGTTTTTTCTTGAGCATTACTTTTATGTTTTGCATCAGTCTTATAGATTTGAAAAAGTGAAAATTACAACAACAACAACAAAATTGTTCTTTCATGCCTCATAGGAGTAGGGATAACCAAGGAAAATTCTTACCAAAACCCCCACTCCCTCAAGCAGTCAACCTTCATTCTTACTTGGAAACTTTGAACTTCCCTCTCTGACTACAGGGGAGTTAGAAGACCTTCTAGGTGAGAAACCTGGAATTTTTGAAGAACCTGTTGGGGAAGAAGAATAACCCATCCCACCTACCCAAACCATGGCTTAAAACTAGACCAGTGAGATTTTCCTTATCAGAGAAACCAATGGAGATGATAAAAATGAAAAATATAAGTCGTGCTTCCCTTCCACATTTCCATGGCCTAATATTTGAAGATCCTGACACCTTCATGTCTGAGTTTCATGTTGTCTGTATGACCGATGACTATGCCTCTAATAAGAATAAGTTGAAGTTGTTTCCTTCTACGCTCAAACATGCAACCTTGTGCTAGTTTATGAGTCTACCTGGAGGAAGCATCACTACCTCCGTCCAAATGGAACAAACCTTCAATGATAAATATCTATATTATTGTAGGTCGAAAGAAATAAAGGAGGAAATCTTTAGGATGAACCTTGGACCTGTTGAATCTTTGGAAGACTATGAGGAAATGTTTCAACTCAATTATAGGAGGGCCAATTTTACCCTTGATGCTAAGTCTCTCGAGCTAGTTCTTCTCCGAGGGATCAGGGAAGATGTAATGGAAACCCAAAACATGTTATATGGAGGAGATATATACAAATTTCCTTATGATTACATCAAAATTATATTCAAGAATTACTCTAGGGCTATCAGGAAGAAGGGTAGGTCTAGAAAAAGCTTGATCATTTCCTCTCTCTCCACAACATCCATAAAGCACGAAATAGGTAACATGTTGGTGGATTGCAAGAGTGGAATGTTGCATACCTTTGCATTACAAATGGATAACATGTAAATAGAAAGAAATAAGGAGGAAGTAGAGAGGGAACTAGATATTTTATGCTGTAGATGTATTAAAATACATCCTATGAATTAATTCCCATTGAATGTCATAGAAGTTTGCCTAGTTTGTGAATAGAATCATGCAAGAGATAAATTCCCCTATTTTCAAAGCCTAAAGGTTGTCTACTAAGTAGTACAGAGTGGGTCAGAAAAATTGTGCTTCATTAACCAAACAAGACCCACAGGACCTTGGCCATATCAAGGTGCACATTATCCTCACTACAATCAAAATTAGAATGCACCTGGTTATCCAAACAAATTGTGTTGTATGCTCCTACTCAACCTTCTATTGAACTTGATTTAACCATATGGTTAGAGGAAGAGGAAGAGGATTAATTATGTCATACAACCCCCTACCCAGTCTGCACTCTAGATACTATTATAGGAGGGTGACAACTTGATGATGATGACCTTATTAACCATATCATTCAGAATCAACCTCCCACTCCCATACCAATTGATGAATTGATGAAATAATATGGGAGTAGTCCATGGACTGACTTGTGATTTGTTGACTTAAGTCGATAACATGCAATATTGTAGAGTTTGGCCCATCCAAAACATTAAATATCAACTCCTCCCTCTCATCCAAACAGGAAGACCAATTATGCAATGTACTGAGGCAAAACCTAGATGATTTTACTTGGGATTATAAGGATATGAAAGCTGTGTTTCCCTCAGTTTATACTCATCATATTTACATGAAAGAGGGATGGAATCCTATGTGCCAAACCTAGAGAAGGATGATCCCATCTCTTAAGGATATTGTGAAAGAAGTATTACAAAAGCCACTAGATGTAAGGTTGATATACCCCATTTCATATAGTGATTGGGTGTCAGCTCTTTTTTTAGTTCCCAAGAAGAATGGGAAGTGGAGAATCTATGTTGATTACCAAGAAATTAACAAGGCTACAAAGAAGGACCATTTTTCTTTGCCCTTCATTGTCCAAGTCCTAGATGGCCTTGGAAGAAAGAAATTCTTCTCCTTCCTAGATGGATTTAGTGGCTACAACCAAATCTAGATCATCATTGAAGACCAAGATAACACCATATTTGGATGTCCTTGGAGTTCCTTTTCCTATAGATTTCTTCCATTCGGTCTATGCAACGCCCTTGCTACTTTTTAGAGGGAAGTTCTGAGTATTTTTTTTGAACTTGTTCATGACTTTGTTGAGATATACATGGATGATTTCACTCCTTATCGATGTGACTTCGATGAAGGTATATCCAATCTATGCAAATTATTGAAGAAATGTATTGAAATGAATCTCTCATTGAGCCCTCATAAATGTGATTTTTTTTTTAATGTAAAGATTGTCATTGGCCATTCCATATCTAAGGAGGGAATACAGGTTGACCCAAACATGATCCCAATCATCAAAATGGTAGATATCCTTCAGAAAAAAATAGATTTCACGAGTTTCCTTGAATTAGTTGGGTATTGTAGAAGGTTCATTAAATATTTTACCAAATTAGCTTCACCCTTCTTTCATCTGCTGGCTAAAGTTTAGATTTTTGTTGGACAAGAAACTGTCAAGAAGTCTTCGAAATACTAAAAGAAAAGATGATGACTACACCCATCCTTAGGGGTCCCAGCTTGGAATTACCTTTCCATATACACATAGATGTGTCAGACAAAGTTCTAGGGGCTACCTTAGGGGAAGTAGAAGAAAATTTTCCTTATGCTAACTATTTCATTAGTAAGAATTTGTCTAAAGCTAAGTTGAATTATACAGTCACTAAAAAAGAACTATTAGCTATAGTACATTCTTTAAACAAGTTTAGACATGACATCACTAATTATCAAACTTTGGTTCACAATGATCATGTACCCATTAAGTATTTAATGAATACACATGATTTCAATGCTAGGATAATTAGATGGTTGTTATTATTACAACAATTTGATTTGACTATGGTTGATAAACCAGGGAAAGAGAATGTGGTTGTAGATATTTTGTCAAGACTAACCCTACCTAAAAGAAAAGAAAGAAATGATAGATTATCGACTTCCAGTTGAACATCTCCTTTCCATATTGGTGTTTTCTCCTTGTTTTACTAATTGATCTGAAATTGGATTAGGTGATTTTTTCCTCTTTTCCAAAATGAAATAAAAAAAAACTTAGGATTATGTCAATGCTTTGCAAGATTAAAAACAGGTTTTTAAACAATAAGTTTATTCAATGTCTCTTCAAACAAGAATTGGCCTTCATATGTAACTGAACATAGTGAACATAATACACGTAATCCAAAAAGGCATAAACAAGATCAAGGCAAACATTTTTTGACGAAGTTCACCCCTCCTCGGCGACATCTCCAGGCCTGTCAACATGACTAGACCACTCATTTATTTAGTATCAATGAAGTATATAAACATTTGTTGCATGTAAATTAGTGATTATTACTCCTACAAGGTAATATTCTCCTCCGAATAACTCTAATAACAACAACAACTCAAATCATCTCCTTCAAAGATGACATACTTCAACTGATATGAGTTAAACAATTCATGTGCATGCTTCAATTCCACATTGAAAGATATAATCAAAACTTCATGATAAGAGAATGTGAACTTGGGTTTCACCCTGCTGGTTACAACTACTGTAGTAACCTTCTGGAAGTGAGAATACCCCTACAAGGTCTTCTCCATGCCCAAAAATTCATAGAACTACTTCCAAATCCTGACTGATCCATACACCTTTAGTCTCAAACATGTAAAAAATACTCTTTTGATGTGCTCAAATTAGATAATAGAGGTTAGCAATGGATTCAAAACATCCAAAAACCCCTAAGCAGCCTCTTTCTAAGCTCAATTTTGATACAAAGTCCAAAATTTATGAGCTTTCAAGTTCTCTCATGGACTTCTTATGTTAACCATCCTACAATTCGACCTAAACTTGGCTTGAGTGCCCCAAACTCAGAACTGGTACACAAATTTGGCCTATAATCCTGCCCAATAGGTGAAATTGCTAGACAATTAAACTGTCCATTAACTCCCAGTTTCTGAAAAATGTGGTTGTATGGGGGCCATGTGCCTAGGCATTGGGGCTAATCTCCTACCCCCGCCAGCCAAGCCCCCAATGAAACTAGAGTTGGTCATGTAGAACTTGTTAGCACTCCTCAGTATCCAAGGCTGAGAAAGGAGACCGATGGAGATAACCTTAAACCACTTAGGATTTGGGAGCTAGTCCTACCAAAACAGAGAGGGCTCTCTCCATGAACTCATAGCCAATGAATGACTAGAGGAGGAAAGATTTTAGGCTAGGTATGTTCAGCTCTAGGGTTTTCAAATTTAGGGTTTTGTTGGATAAGGTGTAGAGGTCAAGGAACTAGGTTAGGTTTCAAAATATTTAGTTGCAAGGGATATAAATGAGCAAGGTAGGTATGTTTTAGTGAAACTTTTAGGTTTGTCGATGTATTGTAGGGTTGAAAAAGAAAAGGTTCAAAATGAGCATGAATATCATGAATTCATTTATCAGAAGGTAGATAACATAAACATGAAATTCCTAACAAAACATAGCTTAAGCTTAAGAATTTTGTTTAAAAACTCATAGGAATATCACTAAAAGAAAATATATGGAAAGAAGGATAAATAATCATTTGTTTAAGTGAATAATAGAAGAAAAACAATGTCACAAAATCATACCACAAGAATTCCTAGATAATAAATGAAACTGGCCTGTTAATTTCCTGTAAAAAGATGATGAATACAAGCTCCAAACCTTTTACTCTTTGATGTTCAACCCTTCCCTTGACATTGATTTGGGTAGATATAGACAAAAAAAAATATTTCCCCCTCTCAGGGGTCGAATCCCTCATGATAGGAACAATTTACATGATTATCTCTAACCAAACCTAAACCTAGGGAAGTTAAAAACAAACTTCCTAATTAGACTAACTGATTCATTTTGACTTTATAAACATAAGTAAGCATGAATCTACACAAAATTTACATTTTACACATCATTTAAATTTAATTAAATCACATAACTACCCTGGAGGAGTAATTTGACCAACCTATTTGATTTTGACTCGAGAAAATCCTTATTCCAGTCTTTCTGAGAAAAGCACAGAGAATTCTCGGAAAAGCGCAGCGAATTCTGGGAAAAGCGTTGTGCCAACTTGGAGAACCATTTTGAGTGACTTCTAGTACTTCAAATTCTGATCTAAAGTCATCATTGGAAGGATTAGGAAGTCTAATTTTCCATAGAGTTCTTAAGCATGAAAAATGGCCTCTTCAAGGTTGATAAAAATTGATTCTCTCAAGGTCACTCTAAAAGTGCAGTGCGAGGGTGAAAATAGTGGCATAAAGTGGTTTTTGGCATGTTTTTTCGAATTTTCTTCCAACCAGAAGGCTGAAATGGCACAAAAGATACATGGACGATACATTCAGGTAAATCATATTCTAGGAGATGATAGAGGCCTCAGCCAACAAATCAAGGTTATCCCTCTTCCTTAGCTTAATTAGGGTTTTCCTCAATTTGTTCTTTATGTTTTTGATCCTGATTTGATTGATCTAGTGTCAAGTGTAGTAATGCCTTTGCATGTGTCATTGTAGGTTGGTGGCCTTGTTGTCCTTCTTCAGGATCATCTCCAAATGTTCATTGGCTCTGCCTAGCCAACACTCCCTATCTTCCTCAAACTCTGTTGCAATAGTGCCTCCAATGCCTTACTGACCTAATGGAGGAGATGACTAACTCCACTTCCCTTCTTGTCTCTGAAAACCTCTAATCTTTGGCCCTCTATGCTTGATCTGAACCTCTCTGCCTTCAACCTTTTCCACATCTACCAATGCCTTTCCTTTGTCATGCTCCGCTACCACATCATCTCTAGGTTTAGAAAGCAAAACTTGATTTACCTTTAGCTGTCTATTTTCCTACTGTAGGAATGCAATCATATAGTTGGCCTTTGCCAAACCATCCTTTAGCTCTCTGATTTCTTCCTCTTTTTCTTTGATAACTTTCTCATGTGACTTGTCCTCCTCATGGATTTCTAGTTCTACCATATAAGTGTCAAATTCTACCTATTCTTCCTCTTGCAAAGGTGCCCCATGGTGATGTGTTGATGTCTCTTTCTCAATTGAAGTAGGCTTGGTCCTTTCAAGATTGCTTGGAGAAAACAAAAGCCTCTTTCCTCTGGTGTATGTTTTAGTCACCTCTGCCCTAGATATTTTTGTTATAGTTCTTCTTGTAGAACCCACTTCTTGTGGTCCCGGTGATGTCACAGGTGTACACTGACTATTAGATTGAGTTGGAGTAGGTAAAAGAGAGGTTGGCTGCATGAATGCCTCCCAAGACAAGTTGACCTATGTAAGATGATGGCAAACAATAATTTTCACCAAGCCATGATGGAACAAGCTTTGTTGATGATCTTTCCCTTTGCTATGTACCTTTTCTTCCATTTTGACCAAGATTCGGTAGAGGTACTGAGGTAGGTTAAGAAGTTTAACACTTGTGAAATGCATCAATAATCTAAGATGGTATTGATATATCCTTGAAAAACTACCCTCACATGTGAAATATTTCATGATCATATTCATGAGAGGGGAATAATTATCAAGAAAATGCCTAAAAGGAAAAATATGCTTTGGAGCAGCTTTGTAAGGAGGTTTCAAATACATTTTATAATTTTCAATATCTAGGTCTGTCCTTTTGAACCAAACCTCTCCATGATTTTGGAGCCCAATGGCTATGGAAATGGCCTATTCTGAAACAATAAAAGTGACCCTTGGAATAGTTTCCTTATCCCTCCTTAGACTGGTAGAAAAGGTCCTTGTTAATTTATCGTTAAAACCTAGTTCTTCAATCTTTTAGCAGAAAACAAGGCAACCTGCATCTTGGAATGATTTATTAAGGAAGGGTGAAGCCATGATGTCCTACACTATAGTGGGTTCATATCTATTGATCTGGCCTCTCTTATTCTTCTTCTTATCAATGTTTGAGTTTTTGGATCCATTGCAAACCCTAGCTCACTAAGAATAGGAATTAGGGTTTTGTGCTAGGAAAACATGGGATTTTGGGGTAGTTTTAGGAATGGACTGAGATGAAAGGGTTGGGAAGCTTATCAATTCTTGGGAAAATTTATGGGATAGGGATAGATGTTAGGGAGTGTAGGGAAGTGAACTTTTAGGGGATGGGTGAGGGGAAAGGGTGCAAAAGTGCAAAACACAACCCTAACCTAGGAAAGTGTAGTTTAGGCTAGGTTTGTGATGAATTGAAGGAGATGATGGAAATGAGTGAAAGGAGGTGTAAAGGAAGGTGAATGAAGGTGATGGAGGGTGGTTTGAGCCTTAACTTAGGGTTTTCTTAGAGAAAATGGATAAAAAATAGTAAGACAACAAAAAATGCAGCAAACCCTAGGAGAGGGTGAATTCCGAGGTTTCAAGGGCAAAATGAATCAAACAAAAGGTGGAGGAGGGGAATGAGAGCCTTAGTTACATTTATTTTAGGAGTTTACACCTCTATTTTTTGAAGAAATCCCTTGAAAACAAATATTTGGCGCTTTGGAGGAAAAGCACAACACTTTGGAGAAAAGCATAGAGCTGCAGTAATTTTGCACTCTTGGGAAAAAATTTTGTCTTTCAGAAGGTGAGGATGACTTTTAGTGATGGAGTGAAGTCTTGAGAGGATGGAATGAATGAATTTTTTCTCTTTTCATCTTTTATAGGCAAGGAGGTCGATTTTCTCTTTGGCGGTAATGTGGCCCCACCGTGTCTTTTCACAAAACGATATGAAATGCTAGTGTACTGCATCTTCAAACCTTATTATACATAATTACATCTTAATAAAGATAAAAATTCACTTTAGAGATCATTATAAAACACTTTTCCCTATTACTACTCCCACAATGATGACCTAGATGATGTCACGACTCTTTTTGACCTTTTTGATGACTTGACCTAATGATGACATCTAATGGAGTATGGAACTGATGATTTGGACCTTGAAACATGATTGACCATGATATGATGACTGAGATGGTGATCAAGACACTTCACTGATTACTCATCGCAATGAGCTATGGCATGACTCAAATGAAAAGTTGACCAGGAAATGAAGGGAGTAGTAACATACCTAGAATTGAAAAATGATCAAATTTTATTTGCAAATCTATTTGATAATATAACAATTTGACCTAATAGCCTATCAACTGACATTGAAAGAGTAAATTTGATCACTAGTGACTCATAGACACTAACAAAACTTATGGAACATGGGGATGGGTGCTATAAATCCACACGTAAAATTTTAAGGTCTAGCTTGCTTTCATTTGAGGCCCATGTGGCCTGGGGCTGGACCCTACTCCAAGTGCTAAGGATAGCTATTACACATTATTTTTTCACACCTCTTGCACTTCCCTGTGACATACCCTGAACTACCTGAATCATGACCATTATGCAGTGTACTCATTCATATACGTTGTTATAGACATTTTTGGGCACTGCAACACCAATCATATATGTCCATAAACCAAGGACTTTTGAGTCCCTAAAAGTGTTGTTTCATGCCCTAAAGGAACAAGGCTAGCTGATTACATCATCTCCCAGAAGTTCTCCACAGAAAACTTCTTAGGGTGCGATGCATCTCACTTTCCCAGTGTAAAAGGTGCAATTCATATTGGAAAGCCCTTCTATAGGGTGCGATGGGTGAGAATGGACAAATGGCAGAGACAGTTTGCGAGGTGGATGATCATGGAATCTTCCAGAAACTTCTCCTGTGACACTTGCCTCTCTGAATTCGCCCAGGGATGAGTAAGAGATCATCAATCTCCAAGTGGAATCAAGAACTATTAGAGAGAAGACACTAATCAAAATCCTAGAAGCTGACTCACCTCCCTACAATCATCTATATATGGATCCCTCATCCCAAAGATCCAGAGGCTGGAATTTCGTATCTTGTAAGGAAGTGCTGTTGGTTTCCTGGTGGAATATCATAGTGTTGGGTGATCTAAGATTTTCATGAGGTGACGAAGGGCTTTCATGTTGGTAGGATGACGCTGGGTCAGATCAATGGGTTGTAATCATCTCTTCTAATCTTTACATCAATAAATCTATTCAATTTTTCCTCAACATTCTTGTATGTCTGATAGTATATGCATTTGTGTGATCAATATATATCTAGTCCTATATTGCTTATGATTTTAGATCTCTGCACTTTGAAGGTATTATGTTGCTTTGAATTTACAGGTACTCTTCGAAGTGGAGTGGTCAAGAGAGAAGTGGCAGAGACCTGTCGGTAAGGAGAAGGAACAAGCAAAGAACTGAGCGAAATATCGAGGTTGGTATTCTTTGATCCTCTCCTATCTACTTCTCATAAAGGAAAACGAAAGTAACTTTAATATGTTTGTTTCTAAGATAGCTACCCATCTGTTATAGACATTTTTGTGCCTTGCAGCTCCAAGCATGAAATGTCCATAAACCAAGGGATCCTAAGTCCCTAAAAGTGTTGTTTCGACCCCTAGAGGAACAAGGTCAACAAATTACAGCTTCTCCTAGAAGTTCTCCACCAGAAACTGCTCAGAATCAGTCAAATCAGGATCATTTCAGCTGCTCCACTGGCTAGCTGCGTTGCATAGCACCCAAATACACTAGCTAGGTGCGTTGCAACGCACCTAAATGCACTACCAGGGTGTGTTGAGTGGGAAATGAAAAATGGCAGTGCCATTCCACGAGGTGGAAAGACAATGGAAGCTTCCAGAATCTTCTCCAATGACACTTGCCTCATTGATTTCGACCAAGGATGAGTAAGAGGCTCTCAGTCTCCAAGTGGAAGCAAGAACTGACAGAGAGAAGACACTAGTCAAATCATAAGCTGACTCATCTTCCTTGCATACATCTATATATGGATCCCTCATCCCAGAGATCCAGAGGCGGGAATTTCGTACATTGCAAAGAATTGCTGTTGGTTTTGAGATTGATATCAGAGTATTGGGTGATTTATGCTTTGTTGGAGGTGAAGAGGGGCTTCTTTGGTGGGAGGTTGATGCTGGATCAGGAATCATCGGTTGTAACTCCTTCTGGATCTTCTTGTTATATCAATAAAACTATTTGAGTTTCTCCTACATGCTTGTGTATCATTGATGTTTGTTACATTTGTATGTTTATCTTAAATCTGATCCTAAGCTATTTATGAATATAAATCCATGTCTTTGTGTAGTTTTCTTCTTCTGTGATCTTACAGGAACTTGGTGAAGCTGGATAAGTAAGGGAGCAGGTAGCTGGAAGCTGTCAAAGAGGAGAGAGATTGGATCAAAGGACTAGCGCAAGAGACAGGTTGGTTCATCCTATTCCTCTTCGTTTATATTTCATAAAGAAGAATACAAAAGTAGTTTTCTTTGTTTGTTTCTAAGGTCACTGTCACACCTTAGTGGGATAGGGTCGTTCTGAATAGACACTTTTCCCGTTAACAAAATGGCGACTCCACTGGGGATCATTTCTAGTTAGTTTGTTTGTGTTTCTCTTGTTGTTTGTATCATAAACTTAGAAGTAGCAAATCGAACTGCATTTGCCATTAACAAATGCAAAGTAGACATCTGCTACTTCAATCCATTCACTGGATTTGTTTATGATTTGAACAGCTGATTCAAAAATGATCTGATTGCCCTTTGTGATAGCTCTTAGACCTTCTTTAAATCTACCCTCTGATTGTGCATTACTGATTGCTTTTACTCGGCCAAAAACCAAAGACTAAACTGTAAACCGTGACCCTGAACCCGGATAAAATTCTCGTTTCTGCCCCAGCGCAGGTACTGCGAAAAGTTCCTGCATTTCAGCGCAGTTCCCGAGAGGGCAACCTGCGCTGCAATCCAGTTTCTCTGTATAACAGGTGCGCTGATCAGCCTAGCCCTGTGCAGCTGAGGTTCTTTGCTTCATTTTTTCAGTTTTATCTCTGATTTTTGCAGCCTGTGATCAGTGTATGTGTCTATTTAAAAACCCCTTTTCTTTGCCGTAATTCTGCCTGCTTTGTACAAAAAGACTGTAGATGTTTTTGTGTGTTTGTTACATCATTTATAGTTTTCCATTGCAAAAGTAGAATAGTCATACTGTCGTCCTTTGATTTAGATCTAACGCAAGTGTCGATTTTGATCTTAGGAGGAAGTTTATTTGCTGTTGACAGTCGATTATGCTTTTACTTTTGCCTTTGGTTTGAATTTATGACTTTCTAGTGTCGAAACGAGTATTTATTTCAAAATCATAAAGTGTCGTAATCATCTCTACTTTTTGATTTCGAAAAGAAGCTTGTTTGTGTTTGTTACTTGAAAGAAAATTCAGATTTGTACATCAACTTTCTTTTTAGGCATCAATATTAAGAAAGTGAAAAATAGATACATGCACATGTGCATTTGCATATTGACAGTCTGTTTGGCTTGATTTAGGAAAGTGCATTTACAGTGTGCTCTTTGCTCTTTGTGAAACGATTGTGTCTTTCTTTTCCCCTTGTAGCTAGGATTTTCATTGCTGAAAAGAGATAAAAGTTTGCTTATCATCTTTAGATTGCATTTTAGGAATTACATCTACATCTCGTGGTGAACCCAAAAGGCAAACTTCATAAGAAAGATCAACTTAAAATAAATTCAATGAACTTAACAACGCTTTGGAACTTAACGCACAACATTTAGAGGTCTAGGCTAGAGACGTTATCCGGCGTCGTAAAGCCTGGTAACTGTTGTCCTCACTGATGGTTGGGTGATTCCTCCACTTTGAGACGATAAGTGCCAGTACGGACTTGTGCTCCCACGTACCGTCGAGTATATATTGGGAGACCCCTATAGGCTTAAATCCTTTTATCCATAGGAAGCCGTGTCGGCCACCCTACTGATCGCAATGCACCGAACACAGCATTCGGGAAGATTGACTGCCGTACCGTAAAAAGTATTCTGCAGTTTTGCGATTGGTTTGGTACTCCCTCTACCTAGATCTCCAGAGCAGTCCCTTTTGTTCCTTTTCAGACTCCTTAACAGAAAAGGTCCATCTGAGCACTTGTCACTTCAGGCTCATTAAAAATTGAAGGAGACTAGAGTCATCTTTTGTTTTTTCTCGACTCTTAAAAATTGAAAAAACAAGTTGTGTCAAAGCGTCTAAAAAATTTATTTTAAACGGAATATTCATTACCCCATTCCTACGTTGATCTTAGGTTGAGAAAATGGAGTCCACCAACCAAGGAATTCCCCTTGGTGGAAATCCTAGTCCCTTCTCCTCTTGGGGAGATGTTGGTGCACCCCATATGGCCACATTGTCGCTTCCAGGGCTGACAATCGGCTTTCCAGTATGGCTCTTCTCAACCAATGTCGTTCAGAACACCACTATTTCTGAACAATTGAATCAGAAATTAGACGAGTCCAGAGTTACCCACCAACCTTCTACTTCCTCTAATTCTTCTTCTCCTCCTTCCTCTTCGCTTGATGGGGCTGGCAAAGCCAAAAGTCAAGTTCCTAAGGAGAAGAAGGAGAAGAAGAAGAAAGAGAAGAAGGAGAAGGAGCCAAAGGCGAATGGGGGAAAACGAGTGTCGTCTAACGAAAATCCACACGCTACACCGACCAGGCCTAAATCTCCATGTGTCATTTGAAAAGGAGACCACCTTCACAGAGATTGTCCTTGCATCCCCCGGATAATAAGGGACTGGTCTCCTCGTTTGCACAATCCGGTGTCATGAACCTCTGATGATCATGTTGAAAGCACACCGTCAACTAGCGAAAGTGAAGCCCCAGGACAAAAAGGGAAAGCTAGATTTCCTTGTAAACTGTGCGAAGGAAATCATGCCATCCACCGTTGTCCCTTCTTAGATGAAACTAAAAGAGTTTTGGATGATCGTCCAGTTTCACCGTTACGACTTCCTCCTGGATATAAAAAACTCTTGCCGAGTCCGTCGCTAGTTGAGAATCCAGTTGGCTGCTCAGGTGGTCGGCTGAAGCACCTATCATTGAAGATAAACCATCTGGATCCATACCAAACGAAAGTCAAAAGGTCGAGGCGGCAGTTGACCCGGTCTTGCCTTCAGAGGTTTTATCTTCGGATGATACAGTCACTGAAGAGAACAAGGATGACACCGTCCAAATTCTCTTCATCAACACAGACTTCGACGAACATGGGGGCAATCTACCCATTCCTTTACCGCAGGAAGGAAGTTCGTCAGAGCCATACCCGGTCGTCTACTCAGTCCCACCTCCAAGCAACCTAGTTGTCTCCTTCGACTGGAATCAACTAGGCAGACCCCGCCTATCAGCAAGCATACCATTACGAATTATCGTTCAAATATATAGAATGGTCATGGCTGGTACCATCATAGATGAGGGGGCTTCTGTGAGTATCCTTTCCTCTACTGCTTGGAAAGCGCTTGGTTTGCCATCGCTTTTGCCTAAGATGAGAAATCTGACAGGCTTTGGTAAAGGAACCAGTCGACCTTTAGGGATCCTTCCCAATCTGCCCATAACATTGAGAGCGAAGACAATTCAAATGAACGTAATGGTAGTTCAAGGACCCCTAGATTACAATCTACTCCTTGGACAAGACTATATTTATTGCATGGGAGCGATTGTCTCCTCACTCTTTAGAGTAATGTGTTTTCCTCTCAAAGGAAGAGTGGTCAAGCTCGTGGACCAACTTTCATTTCTCGGATCACGCATAGCAAATAGTCATACACCATCCCTGAATGGTCTTTTCACGTAAGAAATGTATCAATCTCCAGCCCGTCCTCCCAATGAGCGCGAGTAATTCGGAGGGATATGACTGAAACCCAGGGGGCATGCATCCTGGTCTGCTTCGGCAGGAAAACGTCGGGTATAGGGTAGGTTTCCACAGGAGAATATGACTAGTCTGTACCCTGTCCGTGATTGGAAGAGGGGTTATTCTAGAACAAGATTCTCTTGTCAAAGTTATGTGAGTTGGCGGGAATCGCCGCTTACCTTTGTTTATCTCGGTAGACATCGCCGAAGAAATGTTTCATTCGCAACACAAATAAGACAATCTTTGGTAACCTGTAAGAGGTAGGCCTCTCCTGATAGAACAAATGTTTTTTCTGCAAATTGAGGGGTAACCTTGAAACCATATTTTATACCTGGGGGCATGCAAACCTTTTGGAGTGCAAGCGAGGGGCGGCTATTTATTTTTAAAATTTTTAGGACCTCTAACCCTTTAAACTCGTAGGATTAGTCGTCACCTAACATGCATAAAGAAAGGATGTGGGGCAAAAATCTAAAAATTGCCATTTTTATATGAGACATTCTTATCATATGACTGGATTAATCGAGCAGTTTTAGCACATAGTTCAAGCTCGTTAAAAAATAAACATAAGACATGAGCAAATGTTTCCACCCACGTTTAAGCTCGTTAAAAAATGAACTATTCCCTGGTAAATAACCACCGTTAATGTAGCTCTTCAGCCATTAAAGCCTTGGTCGTGTTTGCACCGTCACCTCCACTTTTTCATTGGCCGATCATTCACCTCCATTTGATTGTTTACCCATTTTGAGGAATAGCTGCAAAGAGTGATTTCACTAGCCATCCTTGTGACATTGCCATGATTGGAAAATTCCAAACCTTACCTGGAATCAGCTGCTACCCATTTTATCACTCGTTCCTCAAAAGACGAGTCTTCTTTAAGCTCTTTTCAATTGACTCGTAAAATATGAAAAGATTGCTGAGTTTTGGCCTTCCAGCTCGTTAAAGCGACGGGAAGTACTATCCCTCCTCTAGATTTTAATCTTTTTGGACCTGAGGGATTATTGCACAAAAAGATAGAGCGCTTGTTTTCTTTGGCTCGTTAAAACTATCAAAAATTCATCCCTTCTGTATTGTTTTATACTTTTTCGGGCTTAAGGGATTAGATGACGAAAAATGAATTGTGGAGTTACCTTTACGTACCTTTTCAGACTCCCTAAAAATGAAAAGGACCGAGTTATCTTTGTCGTTAAATTCGTTAAAAAGATTAATAGCGACAAACTTGTCTTTAGACGAGAAGGAGTTTCACTATCGCTAGGCTCGTTAAAACATAGCGATGGGTTTGCCCGAAGGGCAAATTATAGAACAAGCATATGTTATCCTCCTCAAGCTTGACAAAAATAAAGAGGTACTGGTCAGCAATGACTGGGGAAAAATTGGGAAGAAAACTCAAAGAATCATTATTGGTAGCAAGTCACTCTTCAACATGACACTTCCACTCCGCGCCTGAGTCGGGTTGGGTTGTTTCATTCACCGGTCACATCGCCATGGTCACGCCATACCATCCACATTTGGGGTAAATGCTACCAATCCATCACATAAGTGTCGCCGACATGTTCAAGAGAAGTCATCCAGAGAAGTCACCTGTGTCCCATCCACTACCATACATTATACTTCATTCTTTCATGACCGCCATCCTAAACCGTATATCATCAGATTGTTTTCACCTCCATCAAAATCATTTGCTCCGTTCCATGTCATTGATGTGGGATTCATTAAGGCCCTCCTTTGACGGATCCCTTCTTGTCGACATCAGCTCATTATCCAAGAAGTTGATCTAGGAACACCCCATTCAGTACTTTGAAGCTTGCATCCCTCAATGGCAAGTTTCTCACTTCCAGCGACAGGTATACATCAATGACCTTCGACCGAAAGATTGTGCGTGGTGTTCGACGCCAAGTCCTTTATTCACACCACGTGAATTGTACTGCAATACCTTGAGGGTCATCATCATTATCGGTGATTCCTCTCGCGCTTGTTAACAGTTTACATCATTGACTGGTAATCAAGCGATGTCTTTCCATGTTCGACTTCAAAACATTTCTCACATGGATCGACTTGTACCTCGAGTGAAGATCGGACGAAATTGAAGACCCCGGATCTAGTTTCATCCATCCAGGCTGTGATATATATTCAGGAAAATAAAGACAATGAAATGTACATCATTGCAGCATAGATAATCATCCTACCAAAAGGATGATGGCTCTATCAGAATCATCAGTCTACCATCAGACGATTGTCTGTCCTATGTACATGAAAATGAATTTATAAAGCTGAGCATGGGAATGCCCGCCTCAGCTAGATCATGAAAAATAGTATGAAGATAATGTATTGTATTGTATCTTATTACAGGTCTCCTCCCAGCATTGAAAGAACTTCGGATCCTCCTAATAAAGCATTTCACCCGATAAACGGCCTCATACTTTAGGGGGCAACTGTTATAGACATTTTTGTGCCTTGCAGCTCCAAGCATGAAATGTCCATAAACCAAGGGATCCTAAGTCCCTAAAAGTGTTGTTCCGACCCCTAGAGGAACAAGGTCAACAAATTACAGCTTCTCCCAGAAGTTCTCCACTAGAAACTGCTCAGAATCAGTCAAATGAGGATCATTTTAGCTGCTCCACTGGCTAGCTGCATTGCATAGCACCCAAATACACTAGCTAGGTGTGTTGCAACGCACCTAAATGCACTACCAGGGTGCGTTGAGTGGGAAATGACAAATGGCAGTGCCATTCCGCGAGGTGGAAAGACAATGGAAGCTTCTAGAATCTTCTCTAATGACACTTGCCTCGCTGAGTTCGACCAAGGATGAGTAAGAGGCTCTCAGTCTCCAAGTGGAAGCAAGAACTGACAGAGAAAAGACACTAGTAAAATCATAAGCTGACTCATCTTCCTTGCATATATATATATATGGTTCCCTCATCCCAGAGATCCAGAGTCAGGAATTTCGTACATTGCAAAGAATTGCTGTTGGTTTTGAGATTGATATCAGAGTATTGGGTGCTTTATGCTTTGTTGGAGGTGAAGAGGGGCTTCTTTGTTGGGAGGTTGATGCTGGATCAGGAATCATTGGTTGTAACTCCTCCTGGATCTTCTTGTTATATCAATAAAACTATTTGAGTTTCTACTACATGCTTGTGTATCATTGATGTTTGTTACATTTGTATGTTTATCTTAAATCTGATCCTAAGCTATTTATGAATATAAATCCATGTCTTTGTGTAGTTTTCTTCTTTTGTGATCTTACAGGAACTTGGTGAAGCTGGACAAGTAAGGAAGCAGGTAGCTGGAAGCTGTCAAAGAGGAGAGAGATTGGATCAAAGGACTAGCGCAAGAGACAGGTTGGTTCATCCAATTCCTCTTCGTTTATATTTCATAAAGAAGAATAAAAAAGTAGTTTTCTCTGTTTGTTTCTAATGTCACTGTCACAGCTTAGTGGGATAGGGTCGTTCTGGATAGACACTTTTCCCGTTAACACCATCTTAGTGGGACTAGCAGCTCTGCATAGACACTAGATTTCTCGATAACATATGCAGTTCGGAACCTTCCTAAGAACTTGGTTTGAAAATTCCTTGAGCTTACCCTAAAGGAAATAACTCTAAAACCCTAATTTAAGGATCATTTCTCTTATTAGACTTAAGACCACGATGATAGCATGTTGCATTATACACAACCTGTGATGGCATCGCTCTCATCAATTGTATACCCACGATGATCCCAAAAGGAAATTTTCCCAAAGAGGATGAGAAGCTTCGTGATCTAGAAGCTTCTAGAGTGGCGAGCTCAAGGTTGTTCAACGTAGATGAGATAGAATTCTCCCAAATTGGAATCTTGGTCTTATCCCTATGAGCTACCTCCTTGATATTAGGGCTTAATCCTATCTTTGGAGAGGTCCTAACTCCCTCTCCCAACCTACAAATTTATCCTCTCCCATTCCCAAATGGCTAGTCAGGTTAGAGGCTGGGTTGGTCTATGTCTATTTGCACCCTTATGCTAAGCTTGTGACTAGAGGCTATTCATTATAATTGGAGAAGGAGTGCTTGGAGATTTCTTGGCTTGGACTTGGAGTAGCACTCAAGGAGAGTCTTTCAACATCAAGGATTTGGTTGTAAGCTTCTCTTTATTTCCTAATAATATACAACTGTTGGTTCATCTTACCAAAATACATATGTTCATGTATTATTTTGCTTAACATTCCTTGATCAGTTAAGTAGGTTGTTATTGGATATGTTCATGGTATGCTTTGTTGTCTCTTGATCACTTGTGTAGGTACATAAACACTGAGAGAATCATGAACAAGTCCATGACACAAGCAGTTCGAGGCCCGCAACAAAGGAAATCAGAATAGCATCAGAACGAGGTAGGCCATCTCTTTCATTCTACTTTTAAATTATAACCTAGGAAGATGTCTAGTTGATTGCCATTATAGTTTCTAGACCCACTCATTGGGCTAGAGGGATTGTCTCTATCCATAGAGAGGATTAACCTTGTGAACAAAATGGTGGCTCCGCTGGGGAGCCTATGACCCTTTCCTTCCTTTTCTTCACCTTGTCTTTTGACGAGTTTGATCAACCATTCATTCTTAGACTTCATTGCTTGTTTGTAGTCAGTATCACTTTCTAGTAGATGCTTGAAGGTTGTTAATTTGAGTTGTTCTTGAAGATTTTATGTCTTTTCTCTGATTTCTATCGCATTTTTATCCCTCACAGTAGCGATGATATCACGGGTTTGCTGATTACAGTAGTTATGATCGTTTCTTTTCTCTTAACAAGTGCGATGATTGCATAAGTTAAAGAAATTTAGGGTTTGTCTTCTTGTTTTCACTTATTTTTTCCTTCTCCCAGTGATTTACCAGTGTGATATCAGTTGACCTTCTTATTGTCTAATTACAATTGCCTTTTAATGTGGTTTGAGTATTCTTGAATTTTTATTAGCCTTTTAGGGTTTCTAAGTCTTCTAGGTCATCCTTCATCTGCTTGTTGGTCTTCTCATCAGAGAGCAATTACTTGTGTTAAAGAGTCTTTTGTGCATTTGGAAATCCTTTGCAGATCACTTTTGGTTCTTGTGTCTTAAGTTTGTTTCATTAGTATAGATACTGTGAAAGTCACTTAAGTTGTTTTTGACAAATAATAGATTACAAATTGATTGTCTCATTTGAATTGAAAGGAAGTGTTTTGTTTAGATAATCTTCGGCAAAATCACATAACCAATCTTTTGTCGACGCGTTTCGAACCAACTAGTGTGGTTCATCGTCAGGACAAGTTGAAGAACCAATCTGGCTTAGCTTGATTAAATAGAGTGTGCAGAGACTCCAACAGCTAAAATGCTAACGGCTAATTTTGACCTAATGATCCTGGTCAAACCCCTAAAATAGTTAATTAATATTTCTCGAAATAGGTAAAAAAGGAATTCATTTGTTAATTAAAATAGATAAATTATTATTATTATCTCAAATAATAAATATTAATATTTTAATTATAATGGTCATTAATAAATCATATCTCATAATATATATTAAATAATCTATATTTAATATTATTCCAATATAATTTAAATACAAGTAAAAGGTAATCAATCACAATTATTTTTAGAATTTAGTTACACTAGTTAATTGTGTAATAATTATTTAATGGTCCTAGGTAAGTTAGATCTTCATTATTTTGTTTTCTAGAATATATCATATTTATTATTTAAATATACTGGTCCATTAAGATAATAATATATGTTTATTAAATAATCTATATCTACTTAATAATCTATAATTCCAAAAAAATTTGTTAAATCAATATTATTCCTAGAATTTAGTTACAATAGGTACATACCATAATTTAGGGTTGTTAAAGCTAAGTTTATTAATAATAGTATAACTAATATTATTGGTATATCATAATTTATCCTTTAAACCTAATGGTCAAATAATAACTATTAGTTCAATATTTATCAAATTCAATAAAATATTAAAGGTAACTAAGACCTTAGGTAAATATATTATTACTTACAAGATAAATACCATAATTTAGGGTTGATAAAGTCCATGTTTATTACTATAACTAATATTATTGGCATATCATAATTTATCCTAATGGTCAAATATTTATTAATAAACAACATTTATTCAATATTTATTTATTCCAAAAAATATTAAAGTTAACTATGTCATTAAGGTTTAAAAAGGGTTTTTTAGTCATTAGTTAAAGGGAAACTCAATTTTAAGGTTATAATAGACATAATTAGAAATGTATAAATAATGAAATTATGGAAAAAACAAATGTAATCAAATAAGCCCAATAGTATCATAAACATGTTAAGGTCAATACAATAATTCGCCCGAAATTAATTCATAACTTATTAATCACTCTAACACTCCATAATACTAGGACAAATCTGCCAAAAGAAAAATTAAAGGAGGGGGAAGACAGAAACCCTAAGACCTAACAAAAAGGGAATGAGGAGGCTAGGAAGACAAGGCTGGGACCCAGCAACTGCTAATCTTCCAGCCATCATCCCTATTAAGATTGTTCAGCCTTTTCTCAATCTCCAGGGCCTCTCTAAATTTGCGATGGTGAAACTACGCAATTTTGGCAATGACTTGAGCCTCCTCTATACATACATGATACATAGTCTTTCCCGCATGCTCAGCCAGGGCTGAGGACTTGGTCCTCCCATGTCTTAAGTCAGCCGAATGCTCGCTAATCCGCTGATTGATAGAGCGACCAGTCTCACCAATATAAGGGGTCCCACAGGAACACGGAATGACATAGACGCCCTTCATGTCCTTAGGGTCAATCGGGTCTTTCACAGACCTGATGGATCCACGGATAGTATTGAGAGGTCTAAAAGTTGCGGGCACATCATATTTCCTCAGAATCCTCGCAATCCTGTCCGTGGTTCCTTGGATGTAAGGAAGGTTCACACCCAGGCTATGATCATTAGGAACCCTTCGGATTGAAGGCTCCTTCTTGGCCCTGAGGAAGGCTTTTTGACCGAGGTGCCTATTGTAACCATTCTTCTCAAAGACTTCTAGGAGGTGAGCCTTCTCCGTTTCCAGGCTCTCCTTATCCGAAATTCTAACAGCACGGGTGGCAAGCGTGCTAAAAACACCTAACTTCTGAGCGGGGAAATGATGTGAAGAAGCATGCAAGTATTGCTCAGTATGTGTCTTCTTTCTATACACCTGATGAGAAAAGGAACCATCCACCTTCTTAGAGATGAGAACATCCAAGAACGAAAGACAACCATTATCTTCTTTTTCCATCGTGAATTTAATGGCGGTGGATTGGTTATTGAGGTGACTGAAGAAACGATCCAGCTCGTCAGGACCATGAGACCAGACAACACCAGTGTCATCAACGAATCTTTTCCAAAGCTTTGGTAAGAGACGAGAGGAGGCCAAAGCCTTAGACTCAAACTCCTCCATGAAGAGATTAGCGACGACAGGGGACAAGGGGGAGCCCATGGCAACTCCGCAAGTCTACTCATGTAAGCCGGATTGGTTCTTCAACTTGTCCTGACAATGAACCACACTAGTTGGTTCGAAACGCGTCGACAAAAGATTGGTTATGTGATTTTGCCGAAGATTATCTAAACAATGTTATGGATCACAGAAGTATAAACTCCTTAATAATTTCCCTGCACGGAGAAGCCGCTGCTAAGAAGGTTCATCAATTCGAGCGGTCACGCATGCAGGTTACTAAGTTGAAATCTGATCTGGTATTTCTTAAACGTTGCAGAGATTCCTCGGTTATTCCTAACTTTGCCCGAATTAAGCATAATCTCAATGTTCCTAAAAATCATGGCGTTTTTCTAAAGGCTAGCTTAGGGTTGATCAGATCTGAGATTAGCAGAGTAAGGAGGGATATGGACCATCGATCCAAACTTCTTCTGGCGGCTCATTTGGAGCTGGCGAATATTTTCCCTGCTTCTCTCTGGTCCTGGATTGATGCCTATTCGGCACTGAAATCCTTGAGATTGGAAGAGTCCCTCAAGCTCAGATAGTCCACGAAGTTTAATAAACTTTCGGGCTGTTCGATTCAGGAGTCCAGTCTTTTCGATGATCGGGGTTCAGGCAGTCATGTCTCGTTTAACCAGGTCTCCTCCCTAAGGGCTTGGGTTTTAAGCGGCCCTTCTTCTGTTGGTCTTGAACCGCCAACCTATGGCTCGTGTTTAGTGAGAGGAAGCGGTGGTGTGAATAGAGGCAAGGTTTCGAACATTGAAGCAGTCTGCGGTTTCCAAAGGCCCATAAGTCTGTTCAACCAAGCAGTGGGTTCAATTGTTCGCTCCCCAATCCGTTCGCAGCAGTCAGATGGTATTGCTGCTGTCTCAGTGAATGAAGAGCTGCGCATAGGTTCTGTTCCGGACGGCATTGCTATTAGTGGGTCAACGGGTTTAGATCTGCGCGGAGGCTCGGATGAGCTGATATGCGCGGAGGGAGCAAGCCGTTCTAATGTGCGGAGTGATCCGGCCGTCTGTGAGCTAGAGTTGGTGTTTCCTGGTGCGTCTTTCCAGCAGTGCGTTGCGGTGGATAATGAGACCGTGAGTATCTCTTCTAGGATTGAAGACCCAAATTCGGGCCAGAATATTAGTGCTAATGTTAATTTGAATAACGAAAGGAATGAGCATATTATAAACAATTGTGATTATAGTAATAATGCTGTAGTGTGTAAAAGTAACAATGATGTAGTCGATATTCCTAATTGCGATTTTACTAAAGTATATAATAGTAATAGTAGTCGTGGTAATAAAGTATTGGATGGGATTGGTAGCCGTTATTGTAGGACTGATATTAAGGGTATATCGGTGGGTAATTCGAGTTCCCTACCTCAGGACAATAAGGTGGTGAATCTGTCGAGTTTTTCCTTTCCACCTGCGGTTTTTAATCTCTTAGGGAAAGGTCTTAATTTTGCCTTAGCACCAAGAAAAATCCCGATTGAAGACATTATTTGCGATGTAGAATATGGTATTAAGAACCTTCCTGATAAGATTAAAGACACGATTAGGCAGGATTGTGCCGTTACCCTGAGGAGGGCTAAGCCTCCTCGTAGCAATATCAGCAAGGCTGAGTTTGAGGCTCTGAAGAGCTTGAACGGAAATCGTGACATCGTGGTCTTAAAAGCTGATAAAGGTGGGGTTGCCGTTATCATGGATAGAAAGGATTACAGAAATAAGATGCTTGACCATCTTTGTAATAGTGGGAGTTATAAGAAGCTTTCGAAGAATCCCCTCAAAGAGGTTTCGAGGGCAGTCGCTCTTGCGATCAAGTCGTGCAATTCCACGATTCCTCTAGCCCAGAAACTTATTGAGGGCAACCCCATCACTCCTAGGATTTATGGTCTTCCCAAAATCCATAAGGATGGGGTCCCCCTGAGACCCATTGTCAATACTATCGGTTGTCCGACTTACCTCCTGGCCAAGTTCCTCGCTGCAAAGTTGAGACCCTTGGTTGGGCAGACTGAGTCCGTCGTCAAAGACTCAGCTTCTTTTATTGAGGATCTTAAGAAAATTAATCTTGAACCCGAGGAAATTTTGGTAAGTTTTGACGTGGTCTCTCTTTATACTTGCATTCCTATCAATGAGGCCATGAAGGTAATTATTAAACTAACTGACCCTGATACGGCTAAGTTAGTTGAGCTTTGCCTTACCTCTTCCTTTTTCAGCTTCGAGGGAGAATTCTATGAGCAGACTTGCGGAGTTGCCATGGGCTCCCCCTTGTCCCCTGTCGTCGCTAATCTCTTCATGGAAGAGTTTGAGTCTTTGGCCTCCTCTCGTCTCTTACCAAAGCTTTGGAAAAGATTCGTTGATGACACTGGTGTTGTCTGGTCTCATGGTCCTGACGAGCTGGATCGTTTCTTCAGTCACCTCAATAACCAATCCGCCGCCATTAAATTCACGATGGAAAAAGAAGATAATGGTTGTCTTCCGTTCTTGGATGTTCTCATCTCTAAGAAGGTGGATGGTTCCTTTTCTCATCAGGTGTATAGAAAGAAGACGCATACTGAGCAATACTTGCATGCTTCTTCACATCATTTCCCCGCTCAGAAGTTAGGTGTTCTTAGCACGCTTGCCACCCGTGTTGTTAGAATTTCGGATAAGGAGAGCCTGGAAACGGAGAAGGCTCACCTCCTAGAAGTCTTTGAGAAGAATGGTTACAATAGGCACCTCGGTCAAAAATCCTTCCTTAGGGCCAAGAAGGAGCCTTCAATCCGAAGGGTTCCTAATGATCATAGCCTGGGTGTGAACCTTCCTTACATCCAAGGAACCACAGAGAGGATTGCGAGGATTCTGAGGAAATATGATGTGCCCGCAACTTTTAGACCTCTCAATACTATCCGTGGATCCCTTAGGTCTGTGAAAGACCCGATTGACCCTAAGGACATGAAGGGCGTCTATGTCATTCCGTGTTCCTGTGGGACCCCTTATATTGGTGAGACTGGTCGCTCTATCAATCAGCGGATTAGCGAGCATTCGGCTAACTTAAGACATGGGAGGACCAAGTCCTCAGCCCTGGCTGAGCATGCGGGAAAGACTATGCATCATGTATGTATAGAGGAGGCTCAAGTCAGTGCCAAAATTGCGTAGTTTCACCATCGCAAATTTAGAGAGGCCCTGGAGATTGAGAAAAGGCCGAACAATCTTAATAGGGATGATGGCTGGAATATTAGCAGTTGCTGGGTCCCAGCCTTGTCTTCCTAGCCTCCTCATTCCCTTTTTGTTAGGTCTTAGGGTTTCTATCTTCCCCCTCCTTTAATTTTTCTTTTGGCAGATTTGTCCTAGTATTATGGAGTGTTAGAGTCATTAATAAGTTATGAATTAATTTCGGGCAAATTATTGTATTGACCTTAACCTGTTTATGATACTATTGGGCTTATTTGATTAGATTTGTTTTTTCCATAATTTCATTATTTATACATTTCTAATTATGTCTATTATAACCTTAAAATTGAGTTTCCCTTTAACTAATGACTAAAAAACCCTTTTTAAACCTTAATGACATAGTTAACTTTAATATTTTTTGGAATAAATAAATATTGAATAAATGTTGTTTATTAATAAATATTTGACCATTAGGATAAATTATGATATACCAATAATATTAGTTATAGTAATAAACATGGACTTTATCAACCCTAAATTATGGTATTTATCTTGTAAGTAATAATATATTTACCTAAGGTCTTAGTTACCTTTAATATTTTATTGAATTTGATAAATATTGAACTAATAGTTATTATTTGACCATTAGGTTTAAAGGATAAATTATGATATACCAATAATATTAGTTATACTATTATTAATAAACTTAGCTTTAACAACCCTAAATTATGGTATGTACCTATTGTAACTAAATTCTAGGAATAATATTGATTTAACAAATTTTTTTGGAATTATAGATTATTAAGTAGATATAGATTATTTAATAAACATATATTATTATCTTAATGGACCAGTATATTTAAATAATAAATATGATATATTCTAGAAAACAAAATAATGAAGATCTAACTTACCTAGGACCATTAAATAATTATTACACAATTAACTAGTGTAACTAAATTCTAAAAATAATAGTGATTGATTACCTTTTACTTGTATTTAAATTATATTGGAATAATATTAAATATAGATTATTTAATATATATTATGAGATATGATTTATTAATGACCATTATAATTAAAATATTAATATTTATTATTTGAGATAATAATAATAATTTATCTATTTTAATTAACAAATGAATTCCTTTTTTACCTATTTCGAGAAATATTAATTAACTATTTTAGGGATTTGACCAGGATCATTAGATCAAAATTAGCTGTTAGCATTTTAGCTGTTGGAGTCTCTGCACACTCTATTTAATCAAGCTAAGCCGGATTGGTTCTTCAACTTGTCCTGACGATGAACCACACTAGTTGGTTCGAAACGCGTCGACAAAAGATTGGTTATGTGATTTTGCCGAAGATTATCTAAACAATGTTATGGATCACAGAAGTCTAAACTCCTTAGGAAGTGTTTTCTTTGAGTTTTGTGTTTCGAAAAGTGAAAGTGAAATTGTTTATCTTTTCATGGGTTTCAAAGAACTTTGGGTTGCATTCAAATCGTTAATGTGAAAGATATTTTCATATTTGTTGTCTTTCTTGCATTCTATTTTACTTTTGCACTAGATTATGTTGATTGCATTTAAGTGAAAAAGAGAAAAATAATCATTATATCTTAAGGTAGTTTTTCTTTAAGGTTTGTTTTGGCATTTCATTTGCTTATCATATGAAATATTATATTTCATATTTTGCATTTATCATTTGAAGATTGTCATGGATGCACTTTTGCATTTGGTTTGACGCATGATTTGAGTGATCTTTTTCCCTACATAGATAGATTTCATTGAATTGAAGGATTTCTTTTCATCATCTAGTTGCATTTTCGGAGCAAGTAACATCGTTAAGGCCTTGAAATCGAAAGATAGTTTCCAAGATCAACATCAAAATCCATCATTTAATCTAAGGATAATTTGAAACATTAACGTTCATATTTAGTGGTCTAGGCTATAGACGTGTTTCGACGTCTATAAAACTTAGCAACTGTCATTCGCTTTGGCATTAGACAACACTAGCACGGACTTGTGCTCCTCGTACCATCGCGTATATAAAGGGAGACCCCCATAGGTTACAAACCTTTATCCATAGGAAGCCTAGTCTACCACCCTGTCAATGTGATACACCAAGCACAACATTAGGGGAGATTGCCTGCATGTATGTCAAGTCCTTGGTAAATTTAGTTGCTAAGGTGTATATTGTAGTTCACGGTTACTTGGTACTCATTTTTTCCTAGAGTTACTTGAGTAGTCATTTCGATCTTTTTTGACTCCTTAAATTTGAAAAGATCATTGAGCACTTGTCCTTTCAAGATCGCTAAACCTACGAAAGTGAATAGAGTCAACTTTTCATCCTTTTATCGACTCTTAAAAGATGAAAAGGAAAGGTTTTTGTTTCAAACTCTAAAATTAATTGACTGGGAACAATATCCTTCCTGTGGAAATAATTCTTTGTAGATCTTAGGATGATACCAATGGCAACTTTTCTTGAGTCTACGAGTCAAGGAAACCCCTCTAATGGGAATCTTGGTCCTTTTCCTTGTTTCGGAAATACTGGTGCTCCCTTCCTAGATTGACCATTGGTCTTCTAGTTTGGTTATTTTCAACCTTGGTGGTCCCAAGTGTCCAAACTTATTTTCAACCAAGTTCTCCTCCACCTAAACAACATTAACCTCATGTTGATCCTAAAGTTAAACCCTTGCCTTCTTCACCTGTTTCTTCACCCCATTCTTCCTCTTCGCTTGGTGAAATTATGGATTCTAGTAACCAAGAAGCTAAGAAGAAGAAGAAGAAGACGAAGAAGAAGAAGAAAAATAAGCAAGGTGGCAAACAAGTAGCCATTTCTATGGATGAAACTAATGAATAAAGATATTCCAACTAGCCCGAAAAAGTACAGTTCTCTTGCATGTTATGTAAGGGTGACCACCTTCTTCAAAATTGTCGTGGTATTCCCAAGGTATTAGAAGCGTGGTCTATAGTTTTAGATTGATATTTGTCATAAACCTCTAGTGATCATGTTGGTGATAAACATTCAACTAGTAACGCTGATGGGGAAAAGGGAAAAGTCAAATTTCCTTGTAAATTGTGTGAAGGTAATCATCCCATTCACCTTTTTCGTCTTATGGATGAAGCTTCCAAAGTGTTTGAAAACCTTATAGCTTCTCAACCTTGTCTTCCGTCTGCATATCAAAAGATTTCCCCTAATACTTCACTAGTTGATCCAGTGATTCATCAAAAATCATCTTTGGTCAACCCCACTGTTAGTGTCGGTATCTTCATCCCTCTGTCAGTGATCAAATTATCTTGTTGCATTGCATGTTAGGTGTCTCACCCAATCAGATGCATTCCATTAGGATCATGGATCATCTGACGGTAGTGGCTTATTATACATTTTCCCTCATGTGCTGGCCTATTTTCATTCATCTAGATCATCCGCAGTCAATTTTTGTCTTTAAATTTGTAAAAGTTATTTTTAGGGTTTTAGGTCTCATTAGGTATAGGGTTTTGTCAATAAGGTCTTCAAAATGCTCAATAACGGTCAAAAGGTGCATGAGGAGGTCAAATAAAGTTCCAGCAAAAATAATTTCCATAATAACTCACTCAGTGATTGATTTTTCCTAAAAACCCTGTTTTGAGGAAAAACAGAGTATTTTATGTTTTTATGTATAAATTGATGTAATTTCAATTCTTTCATATGTAAATAACTTCACTGGAAACTCTAGTCACCTTGCCAAGCTTCAGCAACTCCATCCCCTACAAGGCAAATAAAAAGTCAAAATAATTCAGTTCATCAAAAGCAAAAATAAAGTAAACTGCCCAAAAACAGAGTTTGAAAAGTAAGTCAAAATGCAAACATTACAAAAGTTGGTTTTATGAGTGAAAAATTAAAATATCTTGTATATAAATCATTTTTCATGTTCAAAGAGCTCATTTTCATTCAAAGAAGAAAGATTGAGCAAGAGAAAGGCCGTGTTGGAGAAGAGAGCAAATTTGCAGCAAAATTGTGTAAGTTTCAGGGGCGCAGCGCATAGAGTTGGCATGACGCATTGGGCCGCCCTCCACAGTGAAAAAAATACACTAGCGTGACACATAGAGAAGGTGCGGCGTGTTGGGTTTGTGGCGCGACGCATTGAGTTTCAAGCCAGTTTTCACTCACAAACTCCCTCAAATTTCCAAATTCGCTCAATACTATGGTGTGTGCAAGGAAGTCAAGCCTTCTTCCCTTGCTAGTCAAAGAGTTTTTCTTAAAGTTTATGGTGATTTAGTGAGATAAAACTCAAACCCTATCTCCTTGCAATTTTTGCTCAAAAAAAATTGCTTAGGGTTTGCATTTGTGTTCTTCCTGCCAAGTCCACTCCATCATTCCCTCACTCCTTGATTCCTTCATTTATTTTCCAAGTTTCATCAACTCATTCCCTAATTCCCATATCCCTAAATTCACTAAACCCATATCCCTAACTCCCACTATCCCAACCCTAGTTACAAATTCCTAAACCCTAATTGTTGTCCCTAAGCCTACATAATATTCCCTAAACCCCCTATTTCCCAAAAAACTTTTAAACAACATTTCTAAACCCCTCGTACCCTCTCCCTCCACAGTCCCTCATACATTCTCATCCTTGGTAGTAGAAAACCAAAAGACACCATAAATCTCTTCATACTCATCAAGAAAACTCACACATTGGCAAACATGGAATCTGATCCTTCCTATGACCGAAATGAGGAGGCACACAGTGATTCTCCTAGAGAAATGCATGCACCAGGAATATCTCACAAGGGTGGCAAACATATATGAGAGGAGCCTACTTCACTTGTCGAGCTGCAGGTCTATCCTCTTGCTGTCACATGCTTTCAACACCAATGATGTTATCAGTTCTGTGAGATGGTAGAGAGAATCCAGTACCATGACGAGTTGGCCAGGTTTTTTGTGCTCCATCTTCATAATGGCCAAGTCACTCTAGCAGGTGTGACATTCACCTTGACACCAGAGTCTATTATTCTAGCAACTGGCATTCCCAATGTCGGTGAGCAGTGGAATAAGAGGAAGTAGATTGATAGAGAAAATTATGAGCCTTACATCAAGGTTGGTTATCAGAGACATCTCAGCAGAGTTTTTCCCTTCTGGTATCTGAAAGACTCATATGCTCGCTTGATGAAACTCATAATTAAGTATTTCAGCTGTGAGGGCCGGTTTTCTTACCTGTATGCCTACCATATCAGATTGTTGGTGCACTTCACTAGGGTGAGAATGATGAATCTCCCCTACTTTATTTGTTGGAACATTGATAAGATGACCACCTTAGTGCACAAGAAAACTCCTCAGCAGCAGTATAACAACATATATCATTTTGCACTAATCAAGATTGTGGTCATGCATCGGTTTGGTTTACAGAACATCTCATGGGAGGATTTCATTTCACATGAGGTCTTCACAAGTCCTCAAGTACCTCTAGAATTGTTTCATGAGACAGGTGGACCTTCACATCAGCAGGAGCTTCATGAGACACAAACCGCTACTGTGCCAGTGTTTGTCACCTATCAAAAGGGCACTAGAAGGTTGTTTGCAGCAACAAAGCGAGTATTATCTCCACCCGGGGTGGAAAGGGTCTCACTTGCTCCATCAGCAGAGCAGGTACAAGACAAGGGCAAGAAGCCATTACAGGATGAGGGGCCCTCAGGAGGGCAAGAGACAGATTTTATTCTTATTTAGGATGATGACACCGATTTGGGCTCACAAAGCTCAAAGCTTAGAGAGACATCCAGGAGCAACAAGATGACATTCAGAATTTGTCTCTAAACCTAGAAAGAGTGAAATGGATAGTCAAATATCTGGAGCAAAGAAACAAATAGCTAGAGGATCAACAAACCATAATGGAGCTACGAAACATACGAGAAAACCAGCAAGCTGCCAAAAGGAGGAAAGTCAAGTTCACAACACTTGAACAAGAAATCAATGCTGATTGTGAATCTTGGTTGGAGAGGACAAATATCCACTTGGAGAGGATGCTGGAGAAGGCCATCAACGAGAAAAATATGTTGAGAAACATGGCATACCACTACTTGTCAAGAAATATGGTGTGCCAAGCAAGAATCAGGAACTTGAAGGCCAAGTTGAAGAAGGCATCAAGGAGGCAAAAAGAGCAAGATAGACTTCAGATCTTGGTTGAGGCTTCCTTGGCCCAACACAGTACTTAATGGATGACACTCAGCCCAAATTTAAAAAAATTTGGGACACTTTTTGTAATTTTGGAATTTTTGCCTTAAAAAATAGGCTTTTCTGCCCAATGCGTCGCACCACCTGGTGCTCGCTTTTGATGGGGACCTTATTTTGAGGAAAAATCAGCATATTTGGATTTTTCATGGAAAAATATGCATGCTCACAAATGTCCAAGAAATTTTGACAGGTTTTCAGCTTCCAAAAAGGTCAAAAACACCTCAAAAAAGACCTTTCTGCCCCTTTTTTGACACACAGGATGCAGTATTGGGAGAACTCAGTTTTGGAGGGGCAAATGGAGGCCAAATTCAAAAATTCCACTTGCGCTGGAAAGTAGACAGGTAGAAATTTCCAAAAATCCCACTTGGAGAAAATTTGGACATAGGAAGGGCATCCAAAAGTAGCTGCAAAAAGGCACTATGCATAGGGAAATCAGCGTGGCGCATTAGAGGAATTTTGCTCATTTTTGGTCAAAAACTTTGTTTTTCGCCTAGTGTTTTCACAGTTTGACTTTTTTCCTTCTAATTGTCAAAATTATGATGTAATTTAATGTGAAATGATGGATTTTGATGTAATTATGCTAAATTTTTACTCATAGAGGTAGATTCATCCATCAAAAGGTAGTTTGCAACTGAATGAATCAGTTTCCTAGTTTTTAGAGGCAAGTTGTTCCACTGCCTACTTTTTAGTTCTCAGTTTATATTTTGTTGGAATAGCTCCTAATCTTATGAGCTCGACCCCTAGCTCGGCTAGGATGAGTTTTTGGTTTCCTAGATCTTGTAATTTTTCAGTTATTAGCATGGTTGGACTTTTGGGAAAGCTTGGAGCTACATTGTGTACTCATTTCAGCAGTTTGGCTAAGGAATAGACCAGTGGTTTGGAGCACTTTATGGGATTCATGTGACATCTTCCTTTGGTATTGTGTTTTCTTCTATAATTGTAAGTCTACATGTGTTTTATGTATACCATCATCTCTCTTTATTTCATCTTAACTAAATCAAACAAGGATAAAGGTAGAATAGATTGAAAGTGCAGTGCTCTACCTAGGGTTTTCTTAGTTATCTATGTTTTCAGCTGTTTGAAAAGGATCCCTGAGTTTTTCATGCCCTTTTCAACTCCTCATCTATCTAAAACCTCTCCATCTCACTTAATTTGAACTACCAAATCATTTCCCTACCTTGCCCCATAGAGATCTCTGCAAAACTGAGTCTCATTCCCTAGACCCAAATTTGCCTTGCACATTTGAGCCAACAAAACATCATCAAATTCAATCAAACACCTTTGTACACATACCTAGCCTAAAATCAGTCATTGCATCAGTCATCTCAAGCTTTCATTGGCCATCTTTTCTGAGATTGACAAGGAGAGAGCCCTCTCCTAACCTGGTAGGGCTAGCTACCAGGTTAAGCATGGTTTGATGTTACCCTAGATCCTACCTTTCTCAACCTGAGGTAGATTTAGGCCCTAACATAGTGGCGACTCCACTGGGGAACAAAGATTTTTTACTTGTTAGTGTTATTCATTCTATCAACTAGAGACGGAGCCTGAAGTTATGCCAGGTAGCCTTCGAACTGCACATTGCTTTATGAGTGCATAAGTAGATAAAATCTGCTTCAGTCAATCTCCGGTCTAGTCTTATAAACAAAACATCTGACTTGCAAATTGCCCCAGTACATCAAATAATTCTAGACTTTTGGATGATGAGTTTAGAATTTGATAGGCTGAATAAGTTGATTTTGTCCATTTGATTTTTGGGAATAATTCAACACACTGGCTTCTAGATGACACACCAGAGAAAATCCTGATCTTGATCCACCTCCTTTTTATGAAAATCCAAATCTTATTTCGAGAATCCTTCGTCGGGAAAGTTCTGAGATTCCTGTGTTCAAATCTTGTTCATGTCCTATTGTTTTTTAGTATCTTGAAGATCTTGAGTTTGACAAATAGTTTGAGCTGTCACTCTTTGAGACCAAGTCCGAAAGTGTTGTTGGTTCTACTGCCCTAAATCCAGAGTTTATCAAAGATCTTGAAACTGAAGAGGCCAATAGATAAATTGATGATTATATTTTGAAACTTCAAACTTCCATTGTGGCTACACATATTCCTGAATTCTTAGAGTCTGCATCTACAACTCTTGGGTCATCTGCTATCATGTCTAGTTCAAAAATTCCTACCGAACTTCCTTTCATTCCCACCATTCTCGTGCAGCCTTCCATCTCCAATCAGAAATCTGCAGTGTTGTCACCTCCATCCACCCCTTCTACCCCTCAAACATAAAAAAATTCTTCACCTCCATATGCACCTCATACATCAGCTACTCCAACTCCTCCTACATACCGAAGACCAGTCGTAAATCCACCTAGAGAAATGGATGCCCGATATGCACTGCTTGTGTTGCCTCAAAACTTGGATGACATGCTCGCTGATTATCAAAGCAAAATTACATTGTTTGACGGTACTCCTCAAGGTATCACAACTCAACAACATGTGGATAGGATGGAAAATTTCTTTGATCTCCACGAGAATGATGCAGAAAATGTAACAATGAGATTGTTTGTGCAAACTTTTGGAGGTGAGGTTAGAAAGTGGTTTAGAGCATTGTCGGCTAGAACAATCAACTCATTGGAGGAACTTCAAAGACAGTTTTTGGATCGTTGGGAGGCAAAGTAGAACCCTCTTCAAATTCTTTCTAAATATGAAAACATCAAGAGGAATGTTGGAGAGAGTGTCCAAGATTATTGTGTTAGATTCAACACTGTTTACAATGTAATTCCTGCTGATATAAAGCCACCTATGGGGCTGGCTTTGATTAAGTTTCCAGATGGTTTCGATCCTGATATGGCCTATCAATTAAGAGAAAGAGATCCGGCCACTTTGGAAGACATGCAGAAAATTGTAGTCAGCGTTGAAGTAAATTTGCTTGCCAAGAGAGCTAGAACAAAGGCTGAAAAGAAGGTATGATAAAAGAAGAGACTTCGACTTCAGATCAAGTGCTACATAAGCTTGAAAAGATGTTTGATAGGCTCACAATTGCTGATAAGCTTGAAACACAAGTCAAAAATCCTAACTTTCGTGGCCAGCAGCAACCACAATTCAGAATCAAGCAACGAGAGCAACGAGCACAAGACCAAGCAGCACAACAGCAAGTGAAGACACCCTTACAGCAGAATTTTGTACATGGTCTGGAATCAGATGATGAGGAGAATGTAATTGGAGAGGAGAATCATTTCTTTACACCTGATAATATGCCAATTTTTATCACTGAAGATGAGGAGTATTCAGAGAGCCCAGTTGTACAAAGAGATGAAAATTTCATCTTGGCAAATGAAACATCTCTTGAAGAAGAGTCTGATGAGTATCAGAGGGGTTACATGAATGCTTTGACAGTGCAGCAGTGACAATATTCACTCAGGAGTAGATATGTACCCATTAATCCAATTCAGAAAAGAAAGGAGGTGACAACACCAAAGAATGATCCACCCACTAGCAAAACACCATCAACAAATGAAAGAGAAAATCAGCCAAATATATCAAAAGAGAAAACTGAAAAGAAGGATGCTTTAGCTAAAGAGGTAGAGAAAACATCAGTTTTTAACTTAGAAAATGAAATTGCTAAGTTAAAAGTATCTATTCCTTTGACTGAGTTGATGAAGAATAGCAGCTATAAAGGTTAGGTGTCTAAAATTTTGAATTTAGATCGATTATCTGATATGGTAAACGTGGAGGATGATCATCCTGAGTTGATTTTTGGTCCAGCATTGGAAAGTCAGTCTCAAGATAGTGATGTGGCTCCTTTTTACATCAGCCTTAGGGTGCATGACTATGTGTTACACAACACTAAGTTTGATTCCGGAGCCTCTCATAATTTCATGCCTAAGGAAATCATGGAGAAATTGGGTTTGGATATCACTAGAAAATATCATGACCTTTATTCTTTTGATTCTAGTAGATTCAAATGCATTGGTCTTATTAAAGATTTGGTGGTCAATTTGGATCAGATCCTAGTGAAAAATGTTTTGATGGATGTGGTTGTGGCGGATATTCCTCCTAGATTTGGCATGCTTCTTTCCAGATCTTGGGGAGAAAAACTTAAAGGGACATTGCAGCTTGATTTCTCCTATGCTACTATTCCTGTGTTCGGTCAGATGAGGAAATTATACTGGGAGAAAAAGATGAAGTACATGATCACTAGCAAGGAGAAACCGGTAAATCATCCAATCAATTATGTACATACTGATTTAGAATCATTTGTTCTATATTCCGATAGCTTTAATGATGTAAATAGCCAAGTAGTTGAAGTAGAAGAAATTATAGAGATCACTGAAAATTTCAGAGAAGTCTTAAAGCAAGAAAGACAAAGGCTTGATAGTAACGCTAAGCAATCAGCCCTTCCGATAGCAGCAAAATAATGAAATGGAAAAGTAAAAGAGCAAACAGAATTTCAGCATTTGGAAGAGGACGAAGTTGGTTTGTGGAGCATGGATTTTGATGGTGCAATAGGAAGGGAAGGTGCTGGAATTGGCATTTGGATATGCAGCCCTGTTTTCTCCCCAAACAAAGTGCCAAGCAATGTAAGGGTCTATTCGTATAAATTGGCTTTTGACTGTTCAAATAATGAGGCTGAATATGAGGCTTTAATTGCTGGTTTGAAAATCATTAGAAAGTTAAATGCTAAAATAATTTCAGTCTATGGTGACTCCGAGTTAGTTATCAAGCAAGTAAAAGGGGAATACCAAGCTAAGCATCCTCGAATGCGGGCCTACCACAATGCGGTATTAGATATCTTGAAATTGTTTTCATATTACACTTTGACATGTGTCCCTTGTGTTTAGAATGTCATTGCAGATTCACTTGCAACAACAGCAAGTAATTTGAAAATTCCCATGAATTCAAACAACAACTTTGAGATTCATGTGAAACATCGCTCGGTTGTCCCCGATAATCAAAGGTATTGGCAAGTGTTTCAAGATGATAAAGAGATCGATGAATTTCTGCAAAATGAAGGTAAATTCAAAGACACTTCTATCGATGGGGAGCATGATGATGGTGAAGTAGAAATAGAATTCAATCAGATGGAAGTTTTACTGCTCAAAGACAATATCATTCCTAAAGGTCTAATACCTTTAGAGGAGTCGTTCGATCAAGATGATGTAGCCTGAAAACCGAGCTTGCTGCCAACCGAGAAAGGAGTTGAGGATGTGAACATTGGATCAACAGAAAATCCTAGAATGGTCAAGTTATCAAAGGCATTGCCTCCACAAGTAAAAGCGAAGTATATTAGTTTATTATCTTCATTTATTGATGTATTTGCATGGGACTATTTAGATTTGAAGGCATATGATACGAGCATAATTCAGCATATAATTCCGATCAAGCCAAATCAAAAGCCCTTTCGACAGAAGTTAAGAAGAATAAATCCAAAGCTGCTGCCCTCAATAGAGAAGGAAGTGAATCAATTATACAAAGCTGGTATAATCGTCCCCATAATATTTTCAGATTGGATTTCAAATTTGGTGCCCGTGCGCAAGAAAATAGGTGAGATTCGATTACGTATTGATTATTGAAATCTGAATAAAGTATCTTTGAAAGATAACTATCCATTGCCCAAGATGGATCACGTACTTTAGCGAGTAGTTGGAGTATCCCGCATGTCACTACTCGATGGTTATTCCTGTTATAACCAAATTTTGGTCCATGAGGATGACAGAGATAAAACAACATTCACTACTCCGTGGAGAACTTTCCATTATGCCAAGATGCATTTCGGATTGAAGAATGCTGGTGCGACTTTTCAGCGGGCCATGGATATTGCATTTGCTAATGAAAAAGATGTCTTTTTAGTTGTTTATCTTGATGACTTGATAGTTTTTTCTAATTCAAATGAAGAGCACCTTTATCATTTGAAGATTGTATTTCAGCGGTGTAGAAAATATGGTATATCTCTCAATCCAAAGAAGAGTCTGTTTGCCATGGATGAAGGCAAGCTTCTCGGTCATATTATATCAAAGGAGGGCATCCACATCGATCCAACTCAAGTGGAAGCCATTCAGAAAATTGATTTTCCCTGAAGTAAAAAGGAGATCCAATCATTCAACGGTAAGATGAATTTCTTACGTCGCTTTGTGCCCAATCTTGCAGAACATTTAAGGGAAATCACAAACATGCTCAAGAAAGATAGTGTAGTGAAGTGGACCGAGGAAGCAATAAAGTCTTTCAATTTAGTGAAATTGGCCCTTTCTTCAGCTCCGGTTTTGATCAGCCCGGACTATACTCAAGATTTCATTTTGTTTTCATTTGCCTCGGATCATACTATGGCAGCGGTCTTGATGCAGAAAAGGGACCAGCTCGAGAAACCAATTTCTTTTTTCAGCAGAACGATAAGAGATGCAGCTTTAAAGTATAATATTATTGAAAAGCAAGCTCTTGCTTTGGTAAAGGCATTGAAAGATTTTCGAGTTTATATTCTGCATTCCCACATCCTTGCTTATGTCCCTAATGCTGCAGTTAAAGATGTCTTGGTGCAAACAGATCCAGAAGGGAGAAGAGGCAAATGGATTGCTACCTTGTTGGAATATGACGTGGAAATAAAACCAAAAAAGCTCATCAGAGGAAAAGGGCTGGGCAAACTAATGGCTGAGTCAAATTTACATGCCTTGGACATTAATCTCATTGCTGCTATGTCCAAGGAAGATGAAGAAAGTTCACCTGCTCAGGTATCAGAATTTTTTCTTCTTTCTCCTTGGTATTCAGACATTGTGTATGTGCTCCAAAATCTGTCACCACCACTTGGAATGGCTAAGAATAAAAGTAGGACCCTGAAATTAAAGGCTGCCAGGTTTTGTATCATGAATAATGCACTCTATTGGAAAGATCCCGGTGGTGTCTTGCTTAATTGTTTAGTTGAAGAAGAGGCAAAACAGGTTATGGAGGACTTTCACAAGGGAGATTGTGGAGGTCATCTTTTCTGGAAGACAACAGCCAACAAAATTTTGAGAGCGAGATATTATTGTCCAATTCTCTTTTCTGATGTGTACAAAACTATTACAAGCTACCACGAATGTTAGATTTTCCAAGGCAGGAGAAAATTGCAGCCTTTACCGCTTAAGCCGATTGAAATAAGTGCTCCTTTTTAGCTGTGGGGTTTGGATTTCATTGGCAAGATTCATCCTGCTTCTTTAGTGCAGCATAAGTGGATTATCACAGCGACAGACTATTTTACCAAATGGATTGAGGTGATTCCCACTAGGTAGGCCACTAATTTGGTAATCATCTCATTTCTTGAAAACAATATTTTGTCTCGTTTTCGCTATCCAAGCAAGCTGATCACTGATAATGTAGCAGCTTTTAAATCTAAAAGAATGATTGATTTTTGTAATAAATATCAAATTACTTTGGGGCACTCAACTGCATATTATCCACAAGGCAATGGATTGGCAGAATCCTCAAATAAATCCTTGGTCAATATTATCAAAAAGCTGTTGGAAACGAACAAGAAGAGTTGGCACAAAAAGCTGGTTAATGCACTTTGGGCAAACAGAGTAAGTCAAAAGAAATCTATAGGCATGTCCCCTTTCGAGCTCGTGTATGGTGTTGACATTGTATTCCCGACCTCTCTCGCAGTCCCGGTGGTTAAACTTCTATAGGAAGCTGGCAGCGAGGATGATCATTTGCAACGAAGAATCAATCAAATGATCCATTTACAGTAGACTAGAGAGGAGGTTTTTTAGAACACTTTCAAGTTGCAAGAGAGAATCAAGAAGATATATGACCGAAAGGCAAAGGCGGACAAGTTTCAAATAGAAGATGTAGTGCTGAAATGGGATGCAAGAAATGAAGATAAAGGTAAGCATGGCAAGTTTGAGAATCTCTGGAAAGGACCTTTCAGAATTGCTGCATATCAAGGCCAAAATGCTTTCCTTCTGAAAGAAATGAATGGAGAAGATTGTCCAGGTGGGTCGGTCAACGGTCGGCTGCTCAAATGGTACTATTTTTGAAATGTTTTCTGCTATCATATGTATCACTGTACATACCGGTTTGTTTAATTTCATTGCAAGTGTGTGCTATCATCATTCTTTTAGTTTGAGGCCCAAGGTGAAGGCTATAAAACTGAGGTTTGATTTTAGTTTTGTTTTGGTTTATTTGAGTCAGGTCTTTGAGTCGATTTCAGTGTTAAAATTGAGTCAGTTTTGAGTCATACTTCAGTCCTAAAATTGAGTCAAGAGTTTGGTTTTGGTTTGTCAAAGTTATTGACTCCATAGCCCAATGGATGAAGGCATTGCCTACTTTCCCAGAGATGTGTGGTTCATGGCACCTCCAAGGAGCTACCATCCCCATTGGAGCCAATGTTAGTGTCGATAGCTTGATCCCTCCGTAAGTGATCAAACTCTCTTGTTGCATTGCATGTTAGGTGTCTCACCCAATCAGCTGCATTCCATAAGGATCATGGATCATCTGATGGTAGTGGCTTATTATACATTTTCCCTCATATGCTGGCCTATTTTCATTCATCTAGATCATATGCAGTCAATTTTTGTCTTTAAATCTGTAAAAGTTATTTTTAGGGTTTTAGGTCTCATTAGGTCTAGGGTTTTGTCAATAAGGTCTTCAAAATTCTCAATAAAGGTCAGCAGGTGCATGAGGAGGTCAAATAAAGTTACAACAACAATAATTTCCATAATCACTCACTCAGTGATTGATACAGAGTATTTTATGTTTTATGTATAAATTGATGTAATTTCAATTCTTTCATATGTAAATAACTTCACTGGCAACCCTGGTCACCTTTCCAAGCTTCAGCAACTCCATCCCCTACAAGGCAAACAAAAATTCAAAATCATTCAGTTCATCAAAAGCAAAAATAAAGTAAACTGCCCAAAAACAGAGTTTGAAAAGTAAGTCAAAATGAAAACATTACAAAAGTGGCTTTTATGAGTGAAAAATTAAAATCTCTTGTATATAAATCATTTTTCATGTTCAAAGAGCTTATTTGCATTCAAAGAAGAAAGATTGAGCAAGAGAAATGATGTGTTGGAGAAGAGAGCAAATTTGCAGCAAAACTATGCAAGTTTCAGGGGTGCGGCACATTGGGTTGTGGGTGCGGTGCATAGAGCTGGCGTGGCGCATTGGGCTGCCATCCACAGTGCAAAAAGTACACTGGCACGACGCATAAAGAAGGTGCAGCACATTGGGTTTGTGGCGCGACACATAGAGAAGGTGCGGCACGTTGGGTTTGTGGCGCGACGCATTGAGTTTCAAGCCAGTTTTCACTCACAAACTCTCTCAAATTTCCAAATTCGCTCAATACTATGGTGTGTGCAAGTAAGTCAAGCCTTCTTCCCTTGCTAGTCAAGGAGTTTTTCTTAAAGTTTATGGTCATTTAGTGAGATAAAACTCAAACCCTACCTCCTTGCAATTTTTTCTCAAAAACAATTGCTTAGGGTTTGCATTTGTGTTTTTGCTACCAAGTCCATTCCATCATTCCCTCACTCCTTAATTCCTTCATTTATTTTCCAAGTTTCATCAACTCATTCCCTAATTCCCATATCCCTAAATTCACTAAACCCATATCCCTAACTCCCACTATCCCAAACCCTAGTGACAAATTCCTAAACCCTAATTGTTGTCCCTAAGCCTCATACTATTCCCTAAACTCCCCATTTCTCTAAAAACTTGTCAAAAACATTTCCAAACCCCTCATACCCTCTCCCTCCACAATCCCTCATACATTCTCATCCTTGGTAGTAGAAAACCAAAAGACACCATAAATATCTTCATACTCATCAAGGGAACTCACACATTGGCAAACATGGAATCTGATCCTTCCTATGACCGAGATGAGGAGACACACAATGATTCTCCTAGAGAAATGCATGCACCAAGAAGACCTCACAAGGGTAGCAAACATATATGAGAGGAGCCTACTTCACTTGCCCAGCTGCAGGCCTATCCTCTTGCTATCACATGCTTTCAATACCAATCCTGTTATCAGTTCTATGAGATGGTAGAGAGAATTTAGTACCATCATGAGTTGGCTAGGTTGTTTGTGCTCCATCTTCATAATGGCAAAGTCACTCTAGTAGGTGTGACATTCACTTTGACAGAGGAGTCCATTTCTCTAGCAACTGTCATTCCTAATGTCGGTGAGCAGTGGAATAAGATGTAGCAGATTGACAAAGAACATTATGAGCCTTACATCAAGGCTGGTTATCAGAGACATCTCAGCAGAGTTTTTCCCTTCCGGTATCTGAAAGACTCATATGCTCCCTTGATGAAACTCATAATTATGTATTTCAGCTGTGAGGGCCAGTTTTCTCACCTGTATTCCTACCATATCAGATTATTGATGCACTTCATTAGGGTGAGAATGATGAATCTCCCCTACTTTATTTGCCAGAACATTGAGAAGATGACCGCCTTAGTGTTGGCATTATGATTCAAGTGTTGTCCTTGATGGCAACTCACTCAGAGGTTTGTACAGGTGATGGCAACTTAATTAGAGGACAGATCTTAGTACAACAGGCCAAGAAAGTTCATACACGCAGGTTCATTAAGCCCAAGTCGCGTATACACGCTGGTTCACTATATACCAAGTCGCGTGTACGCAGGTTCGCTATATACCAAGTAGGGTATACATGCAGTTTCATGAACGGAAAAGAGCGTACATGTCGAAAAGCTTACTTTTGGTCTGTGGTAGTTAGTCCTTGGAATTTGTGCCTATGGTTTTGGACCATGGAGTCTCGACAGACGTGTTGATCCCTAGTATTGAGTTGATGGTATTGGGTTACTATGGTTTTGGACCGTGATATTGTGAAGGGCCTAAAGCTATATAAGGAGAAAGATCATTAGGCCAATGTGTGAGTGTGTGAGTGATGAAGGTCTAAGGAAGTGTGAGATTCAAGTGCTGGTTATGGGTTTGTGATCTGAACCAAGGTTTCACTCATGTGGAGGATGATGAATGATGGAACGAGATCTCAAGGCTTGGAATGATTATTTTCATATGGTATGACTGTGGATAGACTAGATCTATTGACGCATGTTTATTGTTATGATCTGGGTATGTTTTGATGTCTGATATAGCTGCGGAGTTATAAGTTAGAATTTGCAGATCTGTACGCGGGTTGGTTTTGGTAAAAGAGCGTATACACGCAGGTTGGGTTCATCGAAGTAGCGTATACAATGTGAAGTAAGATATTTGAATATGGAGTTGGATCTGGTTGTTGTTATGTTGTCTGGTTGTTGTTGACAAGGTTTCAGTGATTCAGTATTGGGTGATTCAGAGATTGATGATGCAGGTTGTACTTCAATGGTGATTGTTTTATGGATCCAGTATGAAAATGTATGAAATGTGGTCCCGGGAAGATCGTAGGCCGGCACCTACGTACTGGTAAACATATCAGCCAGTACAAGAGCCAGGGGGTTGTAGCTCCCTTCCAGGAGCAGTTGGAAAACTAGTGAAGGTTGTAGCCTTCTGTAGGGTTGGCACCTACGTACTAGTAAATGGATCGGCTAGTACAAGAGCTATGAGGGTTGTAGCCCTCTGCAGGTTGTAGCCTACGTGCTGGTAAAGGACTGCACCAATACATTGTAAAAGAAGTTTCTTATTAAAGAGGAAAGAGACGAATTGCAGCAGGTGGTTTTCACCCACATTGGGTTTCCACCTTATATCATGGTGTTCATGTGTGTGGATTTTGTGTGATGATCTATTTTGTTTACTGTTAATATGGTTAATAATGTTCTGATGCATTTACTGAAGATAAGCTAACTGAATCATAAGATTTCTGGATATATGCCAGTTGCTTTAGACACAGTAGCGTGTACACGCGGGTTCACTTAATTGAAGTAGCATATATGTTTCTGAGTATGAAATTGGAAAAGTTTTATTGATCTGATAATACTGATTCACCCCCCCCCTCTCAGTATTATTTCCAACAATTGGTATCAGAGCAGGTCCTTCAGAGAAGCTTGATCGCTTGAAGGAGATTCGTAGAACAATGGGGAAGAAAGCGCGTCAGAAGAAGAAGACAGCTCAAAGGAACAATAACAACCTGCCGTTGAGTGGAAGCAAGAATTCAGATCCTGAATCACCTCAGAATGAAGATGGACAAGCAAATGAAGCATCAGATCAAACCATAGATCAGCAAGATCTACCTAGCAAAAAGGAGAATGCCCTCAAAGAAGAAATCATCAGATTAGAAGATCAGTTGGAATGTGCCTCCAGAATTCGACAAATGCTGCTAGCGCTGAATAAAGAGCAAGAAAACGAGATCCTCAAACTAAGGCATCAGCTGGATGAAGGAAGGAAAGCTGAAGAGACCTTGAAGAAGCAATGTCTGGAAAAAGAAGAACAACATCAAGTTGAGGTAAATATCTTGAAAAGTAAATTAGAAGAAAAAGATAAACTATTACGATTTCAAGATAGTACTAAGATCTTGGATGATATTCTTAGTAATCAAAGGTCCCCTGCTATCAAAACTGGTCTTGGTTTTCATGAGTCTATTGAAGGTGAATTTGGTTCACAAAGTAAGACAAGAATCTCTAATGCAAAATCTAAAAGGCTCAACAAGGAGATGAAAGGACAACTCCATCAACAACCAAGGAAAGAGACTCCTCAAAGAAAATCTTTTACTCCTCCCATGAACAATGTTGAATGCCATGTATGTCATAATCTTGGACATGTTGCAGCCACATGTAGAAGAAGAAGGTTTCAAGACCATCATGCAGAAAGATCATCACATTCAAGGTAGTTTAATGGATATTGCTTTTCTTGCAATATGTTTGGCCACAAAGCTGCTGATTGCTATAAGAGGAATATGAAACATGTAAGATGCTATGCATGTAACAAGTTTGGTCATAAAGCAAGAAATTGCAGGAACAAAGCTCATGATAAGAAGAAATCATCAACATACTTGAAGATATGGAAGAAGAAGGAAGTTCAGTCAGAAAGATGTGGCACATCACAGGGTACTCAGCACAGCACAGACATAACAGACTCAGGGGGAGCTGAAGGTGTAAAACTTCAGTGTTCTAATTCTCATACGCAAGTTTAATGAAGGAAAGCCGCGTATATACGCGAGTTCTGCACTGCAAAGTCGCGTATATGTCAGTTTGTGGAAAAGCAGTGGGGACAGAATCAGAAAAGAGGTCTGATATGATTCAGTCCGGTATCTGCTCTATTGGTCAACAGTTACAATTTACTGAGGATATGGCAGAGGCTCAGGGGGAGCATATACTTCAAATAACGCATTGTTGGAATTATGGTTAGAAGTTGTTAATAAAGTCTATGAAGCTAAATGATACATCTTGTTGTTTGATCAAAGGAATGGTATTGCAGGCTGATGCTTATGGTACAGATCATAGATGATGAATGATAGTCATGAATGAATGGCTGGTCTTAGAACCTGCATCTGCTCAGGGGGAGCATGGATGGATTGATACAACTTGGCATATACAAAGGGGAGCCCAATCAGGAACTTCAACATGAACTCAGGGGGAGTATGGACAGCAAAAGGTATACCAAAGAAACAGAATATCTTGGTCCGCCCTTTGCCCTTGATGTCAAAGGGGGAGAGTGACTTGGTGTGGTGGTTGCCATCAAGTCCAAAGGGGGAGATTGTTGGCATTATGATTCAAGTGTTGTCCTTGATGGCAACTCACTCAGAGGTTGGTACAGGTGATGGCAACTTAATCAGAGGACAGATCTTAGTACAGCAGGCCAAGAAAGTTCATACACGCAGGTTCATTAAGCCCAAGTCGTGTATACACGTTGGTTCACTATATACCAAGTCGCGTGTACGCAGGTTCGCTATATACCAAGTAGGGTATACATGCAGTTTCATGAACGGAAAAGAGCGTACATGTCAGAAAGATTACTTTTGGTCCGTGGTAGTTAGTCCTTGGAATTTGTGCCTATGGTTTTGGACCATGGAGTCTCGACAGACGTGTTGATCCCTAGTATTGAGTTGATGGTATTGGGTTACTATGGTTTTGGACCGTGATATTGTGAAGGGCCTAAAGCTATATAAGGAGAAAGATCATTAGGCCAATGTGTGAGTGTGTGAGTGATGAAGATCTGAGGAAGTGTGAGATTCAAGTGCTGGTTATGGGTTGGTGATCTGAACCAAGGTTTCACTCATGTGGAGGATGATGAATGATGGAATGAGATCTCAAGGCTTGGAATGATTATCTTCATATGGTATGACTGTGGATAGACTAGATCTATTGACGCATGTTTATTGTTATGATTGGGTATGTTTTGATGTCTGATATAGCTGCGGAGTTATAAGTTAGAATTTGCAGATCTGTACGCGGGTTGGTTTTGGTAAAAGAGCGTATACACGCAGGTTGGGTTCATCGAAGTAGCGTATACAATGTGAAGTAAGATATTTGAATATGGAGTTGGATCTGGTTGTTGTTATGTTGTCTGGTTGTTTTTGACAGGGTTTCAGTGATTCAGTATTGGGTGATTCAGAGATTGATGATGCAGGTTGTACTTCAATGGTGATTGTTTTATGGATCCAGTATGAAATGTGGTCCCGGGAAGATCGTAGGCCGGCACCTACGTACTGGTAAACATATCAGCCAGTACAAGAGCTAGGGGGTTGTAGCTCCCTTCCAGGAGCAGCTGACAAACGAGTGAAGGTTGTAGCCTTCTGTAGGGTTGGCACCTACGTACTAGTAAATGGATCGGCTAGTACAAGAGCTATGAGGGTTGTAGCCCTCTGCAGGTTGTAGCCTACGTTCTGGTAAAGGACTGCTCCAGTACATTGCAAAAGAAGTTTCTTATTAAAGAAGAAAGAGACGAATTGCAGCAGGTGGTTTTCACCCACATTGGGTTTCCACCTTATATCATGGTGTTCATGTGTGTGGATTTTGTGTGATGATCTATTCTGTTTACTGTTAATATGGTTAATAATGTTCTGATGCATTTACTGAAGATAAGCTAACTAAATCATAAGATTTCTGGATATACGCTAGTTGCTTTAGACACAGTAGCGTGTACACGCGGGTTCAATTAACTGAAGTAGCGTATATGTTTCTGAGTATGAAATTGGAAAAGTTTTATTGATCTGATAATACTGATTCACCCCCCCCCCTCAGTATTATTTCCAACAATTGGTATCAGAGCAGGTCCTTCAGAGAAGCTTGATCGCTTGAAGGAGATTCGTAGAACAATGGGGAAGAAAGCGCGTCAGAAGAAGAAGACAGCTCAAAGGAACAATGACAACCTACCGTTGAGTGGAAGCAAGAATTCAGATCTTGAATCACCTCAGAATGAAGATGGACAAGCAAATGAAGCATCAGATCAAACAATAGATCAGCAAGATCTACCTAGCAAAAAGGAGAATGCCCTCAAAGAAGAAATCATCAGATTAGAAGATCAGTTGGAATGTGCCTCCAGAATTCAACAAATGCTGCTAGCGCTGAATAAAGAGCAAGAAAACGAGATCCTCAAACTAAGGCATCAGCTGGATGAAGGAAGGAAAGCTGAAGAGACCTTGAAGAAGCAATGTCTGGAAAAAGAAGAACAACATCAAGTTGAGGTAAATATCTTGAAAAGTAAATTAGAAGAAAAAGATAAACTATTACGATTTCAAGATAGTACTAAGATCTTGGATGATATTCTTAGTAATCAAAGGTCCCCTATTATCAAAACTGGTCTTGGTTTTCATGAGTCTATTGAATGTGAATCTGGTGCACAAAGTAAGACAAGAATCTCTAATGCAAAATCTAAAAGGCTCAACAAGGAGATGAAAGGACAACTCCATCAACAACCAAGGAAAGAGACTCCTCAAAGAAAATCTTTTACTCCTCCTATGAATAATGTTGAATGCCATGTATGTCATAATCTTGGACATGTTGCAGCCACATGTAGAAGAAGAAGGTTTCAAGACCATCATGCAGAAAGATCATCACATTCAAGGTAGTTTAATGGATATTGCTTTTCTTGCAATATGTTTGGCCACAAAGCTGCTGATTGCTATAAGAGGAATATGAAACATGTAAGATGCTATGCATGTAACAAGTTTGGTCATAAAGCAAGAAATTGCAGGAACAAAGCTCATGATAAGAAGAAATCGTCAACATACTTGAAGATATGGAAGAAGAAGGAAGTTCAGTCAGAAAGATGTGGCACAGCACAGGGTACTCAGCACAGCACAGACATAACAGACTCAGGGGGAGCTGAAGGTGTAAAACTTCAGTGTTCTAATTCTCATACGCAAGTTTAATGAAGGAAAGCCGCGTATATACGCGAGTTCTGCACTGCAAAGTCGCGTATATGTCAGTTTGTGGAAAAGCAGTGGGGACAGACTCAGAAAAGGGGTCTGATATGATTCAGTCCGGTATCTGCTCTATTGGTCAACAGTTACAGTCTGCTGAGGATATGGCAGAGGCTCAGGGGGAGCATATACTTCAAATAACGCATTGTTGGCATTATGGTTAGAAGTTGTTAATAAAGTCTATGAAGCTAAATGATACATCTTGCTGTTTGATCAAAGGAATTGTATTGCAAGCTGATGCTTATGGTACAGATCATAGATGATGAATGATACTCATGAATGAATGGCTGGTCTTAGAACCTGCACTGCTCAGGGGGAGCATGGATGGATTGATACAACTTGGCATATACAAAGGGGATCCCAATCAGGAACTTCAACATGAACTCAGGGGGAGTATGGACAGCAAAAGGTATACCAAAGAAACAGAATATCTTGGTCCGCCCTTTGCCCTTGATGTCAAAGGGGGAGAGTGACTTGGTGTGGTGGTTGCCATCAAGTCCAAAGGGGGAGATTGTTGGCATTATGATTCAAGTGTTTTCCTTGATGGCAACTCACTCAGAGGTTGGTACAGGTGATGGCAACTTAATCAGAGGACAGATCTTAGTACAACAGGCCAAGAAAGTTCATACAAGCAGGTTCATTAAGCCCAAGTCGCGTATACACGCTGGTTCACTATATACCAAGTCGCGTGTACGCAGGTTTGCTATATACCAAGTAGGGTATACACGCAGTTTCATGAATGGAAAAGAGCGTACATGTCGGAAAGCTTACTTTTGGTCCGTGGTAGTTAGTCCTTGGAATTTGTGCCTATGGTTTTGGACCATGGAATCTCAACAGCGTGTTGATCCCTAGAATTGAGTTGATGGTATTGGGTTACTATGGTTTTGGACTGTGATATTGTGAAGGGCCTAAAGCTATATAAGGAGAAAGATCATTAGGCCAATGTGTGAGTGTGTGAGTGATGAAGATCTGAGGAAGTGTGAGATTCAAGTGCTGGTTATGGGTTTGTGATCTGAACCAAGGTTTCACTCATGTGGAGGATGATGAATGATGGAACGAGATCTCAAGGCTTGGAATGATTATCTTCATATGGTATGACTGTGGATAGACTAGATCTATTGACGCATGTTTATTGTTATGATCTGGGTATGTTTTGATGTCTGATATAGTTGCGGAGTTATAAGTTAGAATTTGCAGATCTGTATGCGGGTTGGTTTTGGTAAAAGAGCGTATACACGTAGGTTGGGTTCATAGAAGTAGCGTATACAATGTGAAGTAAGATATTTGAAGATGGAGTTGGATCTGGTTGTTGTTATGTTGTCTGGTTGTTGTTGACAGGGTTTCAGTGATTCAGTATTGGGTGATTCAGAGATTGATGATGCAAGTTGTACTTCAATGGTGATTGTTTTATGGATCCAGTATGAAAATGTATGAAACTTGGTCCCGGGAAGATCGTAGGCCGGCACCTACGTACTGGTAAACATATCAGCCAATACAAGAGCCAGGGGGTTGTAGCTCCCTTCCAGGAGCAGCTGGAAAACGAGTGAAGGTTGTAGCCTTCTGTAGGGTTGGCACCTACGTACTAGTAAATGGATCGGCTAGTACAAGAGCTATGAGGGTTGTAGCCCTCTGCAGGTTGTAGCCTGCGTGCTGGTAAAGGACTGCACCAGTACATTGTAAAAGAAGTTTCTTATTAAAGAAGAAAGAGACGAATTGCAGTAGGTGGTTTTCACCCACATTGGGTTTCCACCTTATATCATGGTGTTCATGTGTGTGGCTTTTGTGTGATGATCTGTTGTGTTTACTGTTAATATGGTTAATAATGTTCTGATGCATTTACTGAAGATAAGCTAACTGAATCATAAGATTTCTGGATATACGCTAGTTGCTTTAGACACAGTAGCGTGTACACACGGGTTCACTTAACTGAAGTAGCGTATATGTTTCTGAGTATGAAATTGGAAAAGTTTTATTGATCTGATAATACTGATTCATCCCCCCTCTCAGTATTATTTCCAACACTTAGTGCACAAGAAAACTCCTCAGCAGCAGTATAACAACATATATCATTTTGCACCAATCAAGATTGTGGTCATGCATCAGCTTGGTTTACAGAACATCTCATGGGAGGATTTTATTTCACATGAGGTCTTCACAATACCTCAAGTACCTCCAGCAGCTTTTCATGAGACAGGTGGACCTTCACATCAGCAGGAGCTTCATGAGACACAAACCACTAGTCTGCCAGTGTTTGTCACCTATCAAAAGGGCACTAGAAGGTTGTTTGCAGCAGCAAAGCGAGTATTATCTCCACCCAAGGTGGAAAGGATCTCACTTCCTCCATCAGCAGAGTAGGTACAGAACAAGGGCAAGTGGCCATTACAGGATGAGGGGCATTCAGGAGGGCAGGAGACAGATTTTATTCTTATTTAGGATGATGACACCGATTTGGGCTCACAAAGCTCAAAGCTTAGAGAGATCATCCAGGAGCAACAAGATGACATTCAACATTTGTATCTCAAGCTAGAAAGAGCCAAGTGAATAGTCAAATATCTAGAGTAAAGAAACAAACAGTTAGAGGATCAGCAAACCATAATGGAGCTATGAAACATACGAGAAAACCGGCAACCTGCCAAAAGGAGGAAAGTCAAGTTCACAACACTTGAACAAGAAATCAATGCTGATCATGAATCCTGGTTGGAGAGGACAAATATCCACTTGGAGAGGATGCTGTAGAAGGCCATCAATGAGAAAAATATGTTGAGAAACATGGCATACCACTACTTCTCAAGAAATATGGTGTGCCAAGCAAGAATCAGGAACTTGAAGGCCAAGTTGAAGAAGGCATCAAGGAGGAAAAAAGAGAAAGATGAACTTTAGATCTTGGTTGAGGCTTCCTTGGCACAACATAGCACTTAATGGAGGACACTCAGCCCAAATTTCAAAAAATTTGGGACACTTTTTGTAATTTTGGAATTTTTTCCTTAAAAAACACGCTTTTCTGCCCAATGCACCGCGCCACCTGGGGCTCGCTTTTGATGGGGACCTTATTTTGAGAAAAACTTAGCATATTTGGATTTTTCATGGAAAAATATGCATGCTCACAAATGGCCAAGAAATTTTGACAGGTTTTGAGCTTCCAAAAAGGTCAAAAACACCTCAAAAATGACCTTTCTGCCCCTTTTTTGACACACAGGAAGTAGTCTTGGGAGAACTCAGTTTTGGGGGGGCAAATGGAGGCCAAATTCAAAAATTTCACTCATGTTGGAAAGTAGACAGGTACACCTTTCCAAAAATCCTACTTGGAGCAAATTTGGACACTGGGAAGGCATCCAAAATCAGCTGCAAAAAGGTGCTACGCATAGGGAAATCAACGCAACACATTGGAGGAATTTTGCTAATTTTTGGTCAAAAACTCTGTTTTTCGCCTAGTTTTTTCACAGTTTGACCTTTTTCCTTCTAATTGTAAAACTCGTGATGTAATTTAATGTGACATGATGGATTTTTTTGTAATTATGCTAAATTTTCTCTCATAGAGGTAGATTCATCCATCAAAAGGTAGTTTGCAACTGAATGAATCAGTTTCCTAGTTTTTAGAGGCAAGATGTTCCACTGCCTACTTTTTAGTTCTCAGTTTAGATTTCGTTGGAACAGCTCCTAATATTATGAGCTCGACCCCTGGAGGCAAGGATGAGTTGTTGGTTGCCTATATCCTGTAATTTTTCAGTTGACATTAGCATGGTTAGACTTTTGGGAAAGCTTGGAGCTACATTGTATACTCATTTCAGTAGTTTGGCTAAGGAATAGACTAGTGGTTTGCAACACTTTATGGGATTCATGTGGCATCTTTCTTTGGTATTGTGTTTTCTTCTGTAATTTTAAGTCTACATGTGTTTTATGTATGCCATTATCTCTCTTTATTTCATCTTAACTAAATCAAACAAGGATAAAGGTAGAATACATTGAAAGTGCAGTGCTCTACCTAGGGTTTGCTTAGTTATCTATGTTTTCAACTGTTTGAAAAGGATCCTTGAGTTTTTCATGCCCTTTTCAACTCCTCATATATCTAAAACCTCTCCATCTCACTTAATTTGAAGTACCAAATCATTTGCCTACCTTGCCCCATAGAGATCTCTGCAAAACTGAGTCTCATTCCCCGGACCCAAATCTGCCTCTCACATTTGAGCCAACAAAACTTCATCAAATTCAATCAAAAACCTTTGTACACATACCTAGACTAAAATCAGTCATTGCATCAGTCATCTCAAGCTTTCATTGGCCATCTTTTCTGAGATTGACAAGGAGAGAGCCCTCTCCCGACCTAGTAGGGCTAGCTACCAGGTTAAACGTGGTTTGATGTTACCCTAGATCCTACCTCTCTCAGCCTGGGGTAGATTTAGGCCCTAACACCCACTCTATCTGAAAGTGAGTCTTGTGAGTCTGGTTTCGACCAACCATTGGTTGAGATAAAGGTATACTTGGGTCCACCTTCAGTAAACCATACTTTTTCAGTAGAGAGTGAGGCTCATACTACTCAGGGTCTTCTGGTACTGGAGGGAAATCCTCTCATTCCAGAGGTGCATGAAATCATGTCTCCTATTCCCATAGAGCAAGAGGGAAGCTCTCACATTCCTACAAAACCCCCTCCAAGTAGTCTAGTCACTTATTTTGATTGGAGTCAACTAGCAGGATATCATATTTTGTCTTATGTGCCTTTCCAGATGACAGTACAGGCTTACCATATGGTCGTACCTAGCATAGTCATAGATTAGGGCATATCTACTAACATCCTATCCTCAAATGCTTGGAAAGATTTGGGTTCTCCTCAGCTTGTCACCCCCACCCAGAATCTGTTAGCTTTTAACAAAGGAACTAGTCAACCATTAGGGATCCTTCCTAAGTTGCTTATTACTTTGGGAAGAAATACTGCCTATATAGACATGATGGTTGTCCAATGTTATGAAACCAGCTCATAAAAAGATAGAAAAGATAGATAAACGCCTTAGAATTCAGCCTCTTCGAGGGGGCAACCTCCTTTACATTACACAAATGAATGATTCTTTGATGATTCAAATCAAAAAACCTCCTTTCTATATATATGAGTCTAAGGATTCACAATATAACCCAGCCGACCTAACAATAATAATATAAAGGCACAAAAATAACAATAGAGGGATTCTATGGGGCACAATAATAACAATATGGGGATAATAGGGGCACAACAATATCAATAAGGGATACACCTACAATAGTAATGGGGTAATCACTAGTATTATAGGGACCTAACATGCCCCTCTCCTTCAAAAAAAGTGTTGTCCTCAATGCTTGAGTAGTTCTAGATGCTTCTGTGTAAAATTCTCATCCTCCCATGTGGAATCTTTAGTGGATAACTTCTTCCACTTAATGAGATACTCCGAAATTGATCGATTTTGTAGCTGTCGAGTTCTTTTTTATGTGATTGATTCCAGTTCCAATATAATTTTTCCTTCCTCGTCAAGTTCTGGCAATATTGTTTGAACTGGGAGCTTGTCGCCTATAACCTTCTTTAAACATGAAACATGGAAAACTGGGTGCACTCGAGAAGCTGCAGGAAGCTCCAATTTGTATGCCATGGTACCAATCTTTTGCAACACCTTGTACGGACCATAATACTTTGGTGATAATTTATTATCCTTCTTAGCTTGCTTGAGGGACATTTGTTTATATGGTTGTAGCCGTAGGAATACCCAATCACCTACATCAAAACTTCTTTCGTTGCGATGTTGAGCTGCCTGTTGTTTCATTCTATTCTGCACCAACATGAGGTTATCCTTTAAGAGTTGGAGGACTTGTTTTTGATGCTTGATGTGATGTTCCACTACTTGAACCTTAGAATTTTCTCTTAAATATGATGTGATGGATGGTGGCTGATATCCATAAAGTGCCATAAATGGGGTCATTTTTGTTGTTGTATGGAAGGAAGTGTTATACCACCATTCAGCCAGAGGCAACCATTTGACCCATTGTGTCTGTTTATCAGATACAAAGCAACAAAGATATCCTTCCAAACATTTGTTTACTATCTCAGTTTGCCCATCAGATTGAGGATGATAAGATGAGCTATGAGCTAACTAAGTACCGAGACAAGAAAATAATTCTGTCCAAAAATTTCCAGTGAAAATGGGATCTCTGTTACTTACAATAATCTTTGGGTTTCCATGTACCTTTTGAATTGTTTCCATAAATGCAGTAGAAACTGTACTGGCTTTAAATGGATGTGATAATGCACAAAAGTGTGCATACTGGTAAGTCTTTCAACTACCACCATTATGACACTCTTTCCCTCAGAGTTGGGTAAACCTGTGATAAAATCCATTGAAACCTCCTCCCAACATTGGCTTGGAATGGATAAAGGTTGTAATAGACTTGGGGTCTTAATTGTTTCAACTTTATTTTGTTGGCAAACCAAACATTCCACCACAAACTTTTGAATATCTTATTTAAGTTCATCCCAAAAAAATTCCTTCTTAACCCTGTGGTAACTTTTTAAAAATCCTGAGTGCCCTCCTAAGGGAGAGGTGTGCAATTCCATAAGAATCTTTTGTTTGAGTTGGGAATTCTTACAGAGGTATAAGCGGTCTTTGTACCATAACGAATCATTTTTCTAGCTAAATGTATCAGATGTACTGGAATCCTGTTGTAACTTTTGAATAAGTGCCCACACTTCTTCATCATTCTTCCATTCCTCCCTCGCTTCATTTATCCAATCTAGTTGGATAATAGAAATGGCACACAACAATGCTTCCACATCCGCATCCTTTCTTGAGAGTGCATCTACCACCACATTTTTCTTCCCTTTTTTGTAGATGATTTCAAAGTCATAACCCAACATCTTTGTGATCCACTTTTGTTGCTCTTCAGAGGATAATCTTTGTTCTAAAAAGTATTTAAGGCTATCATGATCCGTTTTTACCTTGAAGTGTCTTCCCATTAGGTAGGGTCGCCATTTCTTAAGTGCATGGAGTATTGCCAACATTTCCTTCTCATAAATAGCTTTGTGTAAAAACTTTCCCTTGATTGGGTGACCTGTAAAAGCAATGGGTCTTTCATCTTGCATTAAAACAGCACCAATTCCATTTCCTGAAGCATCACATTCCACAATAAAGGTTTTTGTGAAGTCCAGTGTAGCTAAGACCAGTGCTTAGCACATTGCCTCTTTAAGATGTTCAAAGGCCTTTGTTGCTTCTGGAGTCCATGAAAATGCATCTTTCTTCAATATTTTTGTTAGAGTTGCTGCTATTCTCCCATAATTCTTAACAAAATTATGATAATACCCTGTAAACCTGAGAAATCCTCACATATGCTTTATGGATGTGGGGATTTTCCATTCCTTAATTTCTTTAATTTTGCTAGGGTCTACCTTAACTCCTTCATGAGATACAATATGACCCAGATATTCCACCTCTTGTACTCCAAAGAAACATTTGGATATTTTTGCATATAATTGTTTCTCTGCCAATAGTTGTAGCACCCTGTCAACATGTTCAACATGATCCTTCCAAGAGTTGCTGTAGATTAGTATATCATCAAAAAATACTAAGACAAATTTTCTAAGGAAGGGTTTGAAAATGAAATTCATCAAACCTTGAAATGTAGAAGGTGCATTGGTAAGGCCAAAAGGCATGACCAAAAATTCATAATGACCCTCATGAGTTCTAAATGTTGTTTTCAGAATGTCTTTAGTCTTCACTTTGATTTGATGATATCCTGAATGAAGATCCAACTTGGTGAAGTAAATTGATCCATGTAATTCATCCAATAATTCATCAATGACAGGAATGGGAAACTTATCTTTAATAGTGAGCTTGTTGAGCTCCCTATAATCTGGACACATGCACCATGATCCATCCTTCTTGTGCACCAATACTACTGGAGCAGAGAAAGAGCTTTGAAAAGGTTGAATTATACTGGCCTCTAGCATTTCTGCAACCATACGTTCAATTTCACTCTTTTGGGTATAGGGATATCTGTACGGCCTGATGTTTGGAGGAACACTTCTTGGAATCAGATGAATAGCATGATCATGATCACGAATAGGTGGGAGACCTTTCGGAGTCTCAAATACCTTGGAATGATTTTACAAGACTTTTTGGAGATCTGGAGAAATAGATGATTTCAATGTGGAAAAATCTAGCGAACATAATTGTGCAATTACACCTCTTTGTTACTTTTTTAGAAGATTTTTCATATCGTTAGAGCTGATTACCTTTCCTGGTTTCCCTGCAATACCCCTTAATTCAACTTCCTTTCCTTCTACAGAAAATTTCATGAAAAGTTCTTAAAAATTGAAAGCTATTGTACCCAAGGATTGTAGCCATTAGACTCCTAGTACAACATTAGCACCTCCCATTGGAGTGGAAAGCATTGGGCTAGTCAATACATATTCTCCAATGGATAGCTTAATATTATGGCACTTTCCAGAGCAATTTATCGTTCCTCCATTTGAAACCATCACTTGAAACTCTGGTGCTAGATATATAAAGCAATTCAATTCTTTTGCTACCTTACAATGAATAAAATTGTGGGTACTTCCTGAATCAATCAACACTATTACCTTTTTCTTCTTTATTTGTCCTTCTATCTTGATGGTTTGAGGAGTTGTAATTCCAGCCAATGCATTACAAGATATGGTTAGATTCATTTCTTCTTTATCTAGGCTTTTTTCCTGGAGTATATCCTCTTCTTTTGACCTTTCTTGCTCCTTTTCTTCTTCCTCTTCATAATCTATGTAGAATAATTTCTTCTCAGCACACTTATGACCTTTAGTGTATTTGCTATCACAACTGTAACAAAGCCCTTTTGCTCTTTTTTCTTCCAATTGTTGTGGTGTCAACCTTATAGGATGTGGAAGACTAGGAGCAACAACACTTCCGTCTTTATAGTTGTGAGTGGTATGCTTCCTGGTTGCCATAATTTTGCTTTCCATTTTTCTTTCTAACCTGAATGCCTTCTCTAATGAATCAGGTTCCCAAAGGTGAACATCATGTTGGATATTATCCTTTAAAGTCCCTATGAACACATCAATCCTATGCTCCTTTGGAATACTTTTTACCCTTATGTTCAATTTTTGGAACTCCTCAATGTGCTCCATTATTGAACCCTATTGTTTGAGACTTATCAATTGGCTGAAAAAAGTGTTGCTTTTTGTATCCTCATAATGTGCTATCAATTCTTTCATAAAAATTGCCCAAGTGATAATTTGTTTACGAGAGAAAAACCATTGATACCATACAAACTAATTTGGTTCCAAATATAAAGTTGTAATACGTACCTTTTGTGTGTTTTGCACATTATTGAGATTGAAAAATTGCTCCATCTGTAATATCCATGTTGTGGGATCCTTGCCATCAAACTTCCTCATATTTATTTTTGGAATATGGTGGGTCTTCGATCCAAATTTAGAGTCTGTGATATCATGATTAACATTTTTTTTGTTCGCATCATGAGTTTCCTTTACTACCCTTTCACCATTAGTAAGTATTTCTTGTAGAAAATTTGTCAAATCTGTCTTCAAATCTGCCATGCCTGTCTTCAAATCTGTCTTCAAATCTATCTTCAAATCATCCATCTTAGCTTACACACCATTCATATTAGCTTCCATGCCCTTTATCTTAGATTCCACGCCATTTATCTTAGCTTCTGTTAGCTTTTGTGAGAGTGGCATTTGTTGCACTTGGTCTTGTAATTTTGATATATCATGTAGCATTTCTTCCTCTTCTTCATAAGTCATGCTAGAGCTTTCAGGTTGCTTACAAGGTGTTTGCATTTTATTTCCTTGGGGCATCAGTTACTAATAATAATTCTCTACTATGCCCTTTGAATTCCTTCAAAATAATTTTTCAAACCAAGCTTAAGCAAAAATTTAAGAAAATCTACACACCTTTTTTTTCACTTTGTAGGAGCTCAATATTGCCTCTGATGTATCTTTGTAATTTTGCATCATCCAGTTCTGAAATTGCAACTTGTGGTAGCCCTCTATGTCCTCTTTCCAATGCCACCAATCTGATCCAAATTGGATTCTCCAAGGAAGCGTTATGCCAAATCTCCCATAGTGACCTGATTAGAGACTAGTTCAGTAGAGCAAACTTGTACGGCGTGCCACATGTCCCTGTTTTGACCTTTGGCTCTAAAAAATATGTAAGAGAAACTAAATTCCATCCCATTTTTGTACCTTCTTACGAAATTTCAATCTGATGCTCAAAGAGAAAGTTATGACGATTTTCCCTAGGTCACCTGTATGGAATGTAATTCAGGAGTTTGCAAAAAGACCAACTTCCTCAAATCATATCTCCGCAAATATAGCGCGAAAAGCTCTGAAATTCGGATCCAAGGTTCAGTGCAATTTCATCTCAAATGGTTTTTTTTTTTTGTTTCTCTTCTGAAACATCATAAAAGAGAAGTTATAGCGAAACTACCATGATGACCTTTTTGGAGCAGCGAAACCCTAGAATCCAAAGCTCTGATACCAAATGTTATGAAACTAGCTCACAAAAAGATAGAAAAGATAGATAAACACCTTATAATTCAGTGTCTTCGAGGGGAAAAACTCCTTTACATTACACAAATGAATGATTCTTTGATGATTCAAATGACAAAACCTTCTTTCTATATATATGAGTCTAAGGATTCACAATATAACCCAGCCGACCTAACAATAATAATATAAAGCACAAAAATAACAATAGAGGGATTCTATGGGGCACAGTAATAACAATATGGGCACAACAATATTAATAATAGATACACCTACAATAGTAATGGGGTAATCACTAGTATTATAGGGACCTAACATCCAAGGCGCTTTAGATTTTAATCTACTCCTTCGACGTGACTATGTTTATGTCATGGGAGCTCTTGTATCTTCTTAGTTCAAGTGATGTGTTTCCTACATGAAGGAAGCATTGTGATCATTGATCAACTTACATTCATTGGTCCTGAATCAACTCTCCATCAACCATCATCCTTAAATGGTTCTTACGTGAAAGAAGCATCACCCCTACCACAGGTTAATTACATGGCCACCTGTTGCATGCCGACATCTATTGATGATGTAATAGGTTATGTAGTACACCATGTACTAGGGGCATTGGGGCTGATTTTTCATTTGGATCCTTGGACATGTATCCCTTCTAGAGTGTTGTTCTCCCTTCTGATGAGGAACTCTTGGAAGCCATGGTATCTTTTGGTCTGTGATCAAAAGTATTGGAGCAGAGTTCCCTATCCTGTGTCAGGCTCCTTAAAAAATGAAACAAGGGATATGGAGTAGAGTTCCTTGTATTTTGTCAAGCTCCTTAAAAAATTAAACAAAGGATATGAGTATAGTTCTTTTACTATGTCAAACTCATTAAAAAATGAATTAGGTCCCATGAGAAGATTTATTTTACTTGTGTCAAGCTCGTTAAAAACTAAAACAAGGTGTCAAGAGCATGTTTATTTTCGTGTGTCAAGCTCATTAAAAATTGAAATAAGGTGTCATGAGCATGGTTCTTTTCTTGTGTCAAGCTCATTAAAAAATGAAATAAACCCCCTTCCAATTCAAGTCATTGATTACATCTCGTAAAATCTGAGTCAATTCTTTCACTTGATCTCATAAGCGGTCCATCTTTCCATCCACTTAGGTGAATGAAATGAAGCTTGGGGGACATGTACCTCAAATTGACTCATTATGCTAGAGGCATGCAAACTTACCTCAAGCATAGTTTATCTTTGTTTCAAGCTTATGTAAAATGAAACCAATATCAAGCACTGTTTGTTTCCATTCCAAGCTTGTGTAAAAATGAAACCAATTCCAAGCATAGTTTGTATCTGTTTCAAGATTATGTAAAAATGAAACCATTCCCACTTTACATCTCGTGATTTCCATTTTTATCAGCTAATTTTTCCCTATATGAGCCTTGGTTATTTCATTCCATTGTCACCATCTCTTTGGCCGATCATATGATTTCACTTTGTTATTTTTCCTGTGCCTGAGGAACATCTATGATGAGTTGTCTTATTAGCCAACCTCTTAATATTTACATGTTTTGAGAAGTTCCCTCATTACCAGAACCATTTTCTATCCTTTTATACCACTTGTTCCTCCAGGCGAAGTTATCTTTCAGCTCTTTTTTTACTCTCGAAATATGAAAATATCATCGAGTACTTGTCATTTTGAACTCGTTAAATTAAATGAATTGACGTCACCTCAGTATACGTTTACCCCTTTTTTAGGCTGAGATTGACTATTTATAAAAAAGGTACACCTTGGTCGATATGGTCAAGAGGTTCTCTCGAATATTGTTTTCTACCTTTCCAGGTTTGAGGGAGAAATTACAAAAACGGACATGGTGGAGTTTTATTTTTCATCTCTTTTTCAAACTCTCTAAATATGAAAAAGACACTGAGTTATTCATACGTCATACTCGTTAAAATTTTATGATGAAAGACTTGTCAGCATGATGAGACTGAGTTTCTCCTTCCTAGGACTCATAAAAATTACTAGGATGGATTCATTTGAAGGGTGAACTTATACAACGCATATGATATCATCTTCAAGATTCAGTAAAAATAACAAGGTACTCACTAGAAATAGTGGGGAAAAACGAAGATGAAACATCTCTTTTATTGGACGTAGCATGTCACTCTTGAACATGACACTCATCTGTTTCTCGTGTCAGGTTTGGGATATCCTCACTCAGTCACTTGTCCTTCCAGGTTTGGGTGATCTATTTTTCCTCTCATTTGACTATTCTATTTCATCATTATGATCCTTGGTCCTATGTTGTGTATAACGCTGCCACACTCTAGAGTCGTGTCGCCAATATGTTCAAGAGAAGTCCTATCTATAGTCTATTACCTATACATTGTCTAACTCTTTTCTACAGCCTTGGATCCTACTCATTTCATTCCACTTTATTCCTTGTTTCGTGTCGATGATGGGGGACTCATTATAACCCTCCTTCGACGGGTCACTTCTTGTCGACTTCAACTCATTATCGAGAAGGATGACTTAGAAACTCCCTTTCAATATCTTAGAGTTGGCATGCCCTAATGACCAGTTCTTCGCATCTGATGATAGGTATTCATCGTTTGATTTCGAGCTGGTGATTCCATGAGTGTTTGACTTCATCCTCATTATCACATTCATGGATTGTATTGTCGTACCTTGAGATCCATTGTCATTATGGGTGGTTTCTCTTGTACCTGTTAAGGGTCCACATCATTGGCAAGTATTCAGGTGGTTTTCTAGCATGTTCAACTTCAACACATTTATTCGCGTGTTAGGATTCGTATGTTGACTGGGTCAGGATGGAGCACAAGACCCTAAGTCTTGTTTGGTATGACTTTGGCTGCGTGGAGTTATATGTTATTCATGATTGTACACATGTTTATGCTATATGGATGGATGTGACCATACCGTAGGACTTTATATTTATTATGATTATCCTTCTATATCAAATGGCTGTGTCCATGCCTTCGATCTTAGATTACAGATGATCCTTCTGTATTGGATGGTTACGCCCATGCCATGGATCTTTTCATATAGTCTTCATCATCCAGATGGCTGTGTACATGTCATAGATTCATGTCTTGATCTCAGATATATATATGTATATGCGTCCTTGATTTGTAGGTCTCATGGCAGTGTGTGTCCTCATCCTTGCAAAAGTGCGTAAAGCATCTCAGCCATCACTCCTCGTTATTTCTTCATGCTTTAGGGGGCATCTGTTACACAGTATTTTGTCACACCTCCTGCACTTCCTTGTGACATACCTCGAAGTACCTGAAACGTGACCATTATGTAGTGTACTCATTCATATATGCAGTTCAGAGCCTTCCTAAGACATTGGTTGGAAAATGCCTTGAGCTTACTCTAAATGAAATAGATCTAAAACCCTAATTTAAGGATCATTGCTCTTGTGAGACTTAAAACTGCGATGATCAAATTTTGCATTATACTCAGCCCACGATGGCATCACTATGTTTACTTGTATACCCACGATGATCCCAAAAAGGCAATTTTCCCAAAGAGTATGAGAAGCTTCATGATCTAGAAGCTTCTAGAGTGTTAAGCTGGAGGTTGTTTGGTGTAGATGAGGTCAAGTTCTCCCAAATTGACCTCATGGTCGTATCACTATGAGCTACCTCCATGAGACGAGGGCCTATTCCTAACTGTGGAGAGGTCCTAACTCCCTTTCCCAGCCTATAAATTTATCCTCTCCCATTCCCAAATGGTCGGTCAAGTTAGAGGTTGGGTTGGTCTATGTCTATTTGCACCCATATGCTAAGTGTGTGCCTAGAGGCTATTCATTAGACTTGGAGAAGAAGTGCTTGGATCATTCTTGTCTTGGACTTTGATTACCACTCAAGGAGAGCCTTTCAACATCAAGGCTTTGGTTGTAAGCTTCCCTTTATTTCCTAATAATATACAACTGTTGGTTCATCTTCCCAAAATATATATGTTCATGTATTATTTAGCTTGACATTCTTTGATCAGTTAAGTAGGTTGTTATTGGATTTGTTATTGGTTTTGGTATGCTTTGTTGTATCTTGATCACTTGTGCAGGTACATAAACTCTAAGAGAAGCAGGAAAAATTCTGTGACAGAAGCGGTTCGAGGCCTTCAACAAAGGAAACTAGAATAACATCAGAACAAGGTAGGCCATCGCTTTCATTCTACTTTTCAATTATAACCTAGGAAGATGTCTATTTGATTGTCACTTTAGTTGCTATACCCACTCATTGGACTAGAGCGATCGTCTCTATCCGTAGAGAGGATTAACATTGTCAACAACTAGCCCCCTTCATTAGCCTCCCCCCATGGTTATATGATGGGTCTTATGACTTGGGGCTAGTCCCTTAGGGGTTGAACCCCATCCAACTCTCTGTCGATGGTCCACTTTCCATATCCTAGATGGGTTGTGACAAAAGCTTTGGGATAGGGCTAGGCCCTAGCTCACAGTCCTGCCCCTTGGTTATCAGAGCGTGGGGACAAGGGTTGGGGCTTAGCCCTGACCCTAACTCCAATATGTATTGTGCTAACATTTAAATCAAACCATAAACCATAGTTTTTTAGGTCACATAGCAATGGCATGTTGGTAGATGGTATTGGTACTCAGTGTAAGGTCAAGTGTTTGAATTATGTGGGGTCCTTTGGCCCTCGTACAAATTTTTAAATGACACCTAGAGGCCACGTAGAAGCCTCGCATTGGACCATGTAGCCTCTTTTGATTCAACCACTTCAAGAAGACATAAGCCAATGAAATTGTACCATCCATGAAATAAAAAGGATACACTTGTCAACAAACCACTGGCCAATAAAAATACAATCACTCTACCTAGTCACATTCCTAGTCAGCATACAGACTACTGACTGGGCATACTTGTAACCCAACTTTAAAATTTCGCATGTTTGGGAAAATGATTAGAACATGATATTGGGAGCATACAATATCGATTTTGAGTGAAACAAGTTGCATTGGATTCAAGTCATCGAGATCTATCCAATGGTATAAGTTTCAAGCTCTGTCGAACATTTTGATTTTTTAGCATAAATTTGATCACATGATCACACCTACCCACTAGGAACTTTTGGTCTCCAAAAGTTTACTTCCCTAGTCAATATAAAGAGGTTGGAATCAAAAATTGCCCAAAAACTCAATCCAATTGCAAATTTTCAACTATTTCCCTTTAAGCTTCAATCAAGGCACTCCAGTTATCATCCTCATGAAGACCTGTTGTTCTATTAAGAATTGAGACAAAAATCTTATCATTGTTGCAGGAAAAAAATACCGATGAGTGGAATATAAACATTATCTTTAATGTCATCTTTGCACGCCTCCAAAAACACTTCATCTTTAAGTTTAAACAGCTGAATATAAACTTGAGTCCATCTTGGAAATCAGAAACAAATTAAATTTACTTTAATGTCTTCAAGTTGATCAGCTTGTACATGAAAATTATATTGCTGCAAAAATTTCCATGATATGATTGACCATGGCTACAATACATAATCATCTTATACAATCTTAGTAACATATATTTACTTAACACAAGTTTCAAATCAAATACTTGTATCAGTGAACCTATGACAATTTGTAAAAAACTTTGAACGACAAGTTTGTACATTCACAAAAGTCCTTGAACATGTGGACTTATAACAAGTGAATTCATATATCAATGAAAACATATATTTGTTTAACATAGTGACAATAACGTTCGCCTTACAAAAGTACCTAAACATGTAATGACAACAAGTATTTATAAAAAAAATCAAAACAACTTTATGATAAGTGTACCAAAACTTGTTCTCTCCTAGGAATATGGGTTGTTTTCTTGCATCTTCTTGTCTTGAAGGTCTCTTAGGATTGTGGAGAATCCTCTTTGCCACCTTTTATTTTCCTTTCATTATGAAACATAATCTCTTTACCTTTCTTTGAACAAAGTTCTAGATGCAACTTACAACATCATTCAATGTCATGTCCATGCACTTTGTAATGAGCACATAAAAACTTCTTGTTGGTTGACATAGACGTTGGCTCGTGCAAAAGAAAGTCATTATGCTTAATGCCAAAATTTTGGTTCATTTGTTTAACCATTATCATATGTTGCTCACATACAGCCATGCAATGGTCAAAATAATCACAAAATGTTCAAGGGTACTAATTCCACAAGTATCCAAAATTTCCATGCATTGGAAAACACTCTTGAGAGTTATAGCTATCTCTAGAGTTGCAGCTTCGACAGTTTTCATAAGGTGGTGACATCGCATGCTTAGATATTTGATGTACCTCAAGTTATTTGGAGCATTCTCCAAACCCCTTTTGGCCATATCCTAATCCCTGTTACTTTGGTCTTTCCTCAACCATAATTATATTGGTAATACCTTGACCACTTTTTCCGAGGCCTCCACCATCATATCTCATCTTCGAAAGAAACTTCATACCTATGCCCTTGGTATGTTTCTCAAATGCCACGAAAGAGTTCTTATGCATGAAAATAGGAGGAGTGGAAGTTGAGATACTAATTACGTCTTTAAATTTTTCATTCATCTTGCTAGCTTTTGATGAGGACGATGATGACCAACTTATAAATGACTCTGGCCACCCACTCGTGTCCATTGCCATATGGTATGATTCTTGAAGATGTTTGAAAAAAGCACACACAACATCTTCCACATATGGCCCAAAACCACTATTTGAACCATGACCACACACTGGACTCATTCCAAAGGTTTCCTTTCCTAGAGCAGGAGTAGATCTTTCTACAACTTTCTCATCAAGAACTTGTTGCAATACAAAATGCATGTGTCACTTCTCCTCCTCAGTTATCTCCAAAATCCTTCTCAATTCTATGTTATCCATCTAAAGAGCCAATTTTTTCTCCTCTGATTCTTGGAGATTATTTTTTCTTCCCATCTTGCAACTTGGTTAGCCTGGTGCATTGATACCAAACTGATCTGAAATTGGATTAGGTGATTTCTTCCTCTTTTCTAAAATCAAATAAAACAAAACTTAGGACCCTGTCAATGCTTTGCAAGATTAAAAATGGGTTTTAAAACAACGGGTTTATTCAATGTCTCTTCAAACATTAATTAGTCTTCATATATAACTGAAGATAATGAACATAATACACATAATCCATGAATTCCTAAATAAGAGCAAGACATAGGTTTGTTGACGGAGTTCACCACTTTTGGGCTACATCTCCGAGCATGTCAACATGACTATACCACTCATATATTAAGTATGAACGAAGTAAATAAACATTTGTTGTAGGTAAATAAGTGATTATTACCCCTAAAAAGTAATTTTCTCCTACAAAGAAATCTCATAATAGAAAAAGATCTGTTGGGATAGGGACCCTAGGGGTAGTTTTGGGGTTATTTAACCCAATTTTTGTAAAGAATTGTGTAAAAGATGTAAAGTATCCGTGAAATGTGGATGTGAATCACATAGATAGATAGGAGTCAAACGGGTCTTAGCCCCTAGTTTTGGTCAGTTTTGAAGACTTTGCCATGAGTCGGGGGCCATGGTATTGTATTAGAAAAACTGTAAATAGTTGAGTCTTAGCGAGTACTAGAAATAACTTTGATAGAGAATTGGGTACATTGAGGAGTTTTTGTTGTCTTGGGCAAGTGCTAAGGTAGGAAGGCTCTGCTTCCCGCGCTTAGGTAAATAAGGGAAGGCCCTTGGAGCTGAGTGCGCAGGAGGCCTAGATAGAGTCTGCAGCTGAGTGCATAGACCCCTGCAGCTACGTGCACAGGGTAGAAGAGTCTGTAATTGGTGAACTGGAGATCAATAAAGACAACTTTTTGAAGAATTACTGAGTATTTCCATGGAATTTGTTTATGTTATATGTTGTCGATTAATGATATGTTTTATGGAATGTTGAATGAATAGTATGCAAATTCATTGAATCTATCTTAGTAATGTATGAAACAAATGGTTATCCACTTCCACAAAGTTACAAGATATTCCTCTTATGTTTTCTGACGAATTAAGTAGATCTACGTGAACCCCGATATCGGGTTGCTTGATGATGCGCAAAAGTAGGTAAATTGAATTTTGAAGGTCCCCAAAGACTTATCATGGACCTTCATGAAGGTTTGAAGGCAACTTTAACTTAGTTACAGTAACGAGCCCTAGAAGTCTATCAATCTGTGTGGAGGTAGATCTTAAGCGCTGAAAGACATCACACTAGTTTCTGGATGCAGAAACTTGGTTCTTGCATCCCCCAATACTGCTTCTGGTGAGACTTCAACTAGTGCCAAGTAGGTTTTTGCCGAAAGGGACAGGAATCTAGGGTTTTGTTGGTTGGCGCAACCAACTCCGAACCTGGGTTAGGACCCCTTAAGCCAACAAATGGTTTCGTTGCCGAGACTGGGATCTTCTTAAAGAGATGTGTGTTGTTGCATCATTGGAATCCGACTAAGAAAAAGATTGAAAAGTGGTTAGATCTAAAGATTCACGAGTTTTTGGCTCAAGAAAATAGGAATCCGTGCTTGTCGAAGGAGGATTGGTTAAATAGGGATCTGTATACACAGGTACACAAAAGTTTATTTTGTACTTTCCCAATTGAATTATATCAATGGTTAGCTAAACTCACAAACATTCAAGGAAGGTGGAAACTCGATAGTCCTATAGTGTGGACTCTAGAATTGGCATGACGACTAGAGGCATTTGAAAATTAGATTGTGCAGGCTATAGATCATTGGCTTGATTGAATTCTTGGAGGTTTCTTTACTAAATTTGTAGTTGATACCTTTGTTAGCTATAGCGAAGATTCATCAAGGGACCATGAGGTAAGTATTTAAGGTCATTGAACACTTGGATTAAAATTATATTATGTGAAAAATGGGTAATGCCATTACCTTCATGTTCAAAGCTATGCAAAGTGGTATATTCTTTAAAAGTAATAGATTAGGTCCACTATATATTCCATTAATTGAACCTCCTTCAAGTGACGATGAAGGGGCGGTGCTGACTACACCGTGAACCGATGTTCAGTTAATAACTCAGGGTATTCCAAGAATATCTCATCCATCCACACCACCTCCACCTCCACCTCCACCGCATACACCTTCACCTACACCTCCTCCTCCACCTCCACTATTCATCATGGAAAACGCAATGAAGATTTCAATCTTCAGGGGAATAAGAAGTGAAGATCTAGAGAAATTATGGTTTGTTGCAAACAATGTATGGAAGGTGCAACAAATCACCGATGATAATATAAAGAAGGCGTAGTTGGTTACTGAAGGCGTAGTTGGTTACTTCCTTGCAAGATTGTGCCCTAATCTAATACATTAATTATTGTGCTGATAATCCTTAGGCATCGTTAGCAGAGACTCAGACAGCTTTAAACAAAGAATTTAGTAAGCCTAAATATGAGGTGCAGTCAGTAATTGAATTTAAGCAGATCCTAATGAGAGTTGATGAGACACCTTGGGACTTTGATCAGAGATTGAGGTGCTAGATAAGATAGGATAACATGTAAATCTCAGATACCTAGCATCGTGACTCGGTTATCACATCGCTTTTGCCACATCTAAGAATACCTCTGTCACAACAAAAGACAACAACACAAGCAAAAGCCTTGGAGATCGTGATAAGGCTGCACAGGTCACCTATTCATGATATGAACGTAGTGGCACAACAGATTCACTCAGAGTTAGCGAGCCTGCACCTATAATTATAGAGTTTAAAGAAATAAAAGGAGACTAAGTCAGAATTGCACAGAGAGGTTTTCTATTTGAAGTGAAAGGGCCATGGGCATGATAAATATCATTTCCTGAGTTGAACATACTAGAGGATGCAAAGGCCTCAACCAAAGTGAGGAAATTGGATGTCATAGTACGTGCTTCAAAGGAGGAAGTCAGTAGGGTGAGTTTCAATTTTCAGATGCAAATAGCAGAGCTACAGTCGAAGTTGCAGTCAACGACTTTGCTAGAGGTCTAGGAGTAGTGTGGAGTGGCAATAAAGGAGGGCATGACTACAGTGGACACTGCAGTTAATGACTGCTCGTCAGTGTTTAATGCAGCGATGGAGTTATGGACAAATTTGTAGGAGGACCCGACCCTGCAACAACTGAACACGAATGTTCGAGAAACGCAACAACAATATAATGAGGTCTGAGTGACTACATGCATTTTGGCACCAGCACAATGCCTCACCAAGCTACACGAGGGCAAACAACTACTTACACAGGTGGAGGAATTACAGAGTAAGGAGGCCTTGCTGAAGGCCAGATTACAGCCATGGCTAGAGGAAGCATGTCAACTTACTCTGTCACTCCAGGAGAAGCTCAAAGGATTACATCAGATGCAAACGACCATGTGCCCCACAGTGGAGGGTCCAATAACTGAAAAATTAGTCGAATAAGTACAATAGGTAGCGGCGTGGAGCACTGCAAAAGTTGCAGTAATACAGGTTGACTTGGGAGATCTTCGCCATAAGATGGCGACGCCATATGAGTGACTCAAGGGTGAGTCACGATCTTTGTGTTCGAGGCATATTGGGATAGGGTCCGTAGGGGTAGTTTTTGGGTTAATTTAACCCATTTTTTGTAAAGAATTGTGTAAAATATGTAAAGTCTCCGTGAAATGTGGATGCGGTGCGCACAGATAGATAGGAGTAAAAGGGGTCTTAGCCCCTTGTTTTGGTCGGTTTTGAACACTCATCCATGAGCCGGGGGCCATGGTATTATATTATAAAATATATAAATAGTTGAGTCTTAGCGAGTCTTAGATATATCTTTGATAGAGAATTGGGTACATTGAGGAGTTTTTGTTGTCTTGGGTAAGTGCTAAGGTAGGAAGGCTCTTCTTCCTGTGCTTAGGTAAAGAAGGGAAGCGTCCTATAGTTGAGTGCATAGGAGGCTTGGGTAGAGTCCACAACTGAGTGCGTGACCCATGCAACTGTGTCCCGAGTAGAAGATTCTATAATCGGTGAACTGAATATCAATAAAGATAACTTTCTGAAGAATTACTGAGTATTTCCATGGAATATTTTTATGTTATATGTTGTCGATTAATGATATTTTTTATGGAATGTTGAATGAATACTACATGAATTCACTGAATCTGTCTTAATAATGTATGAAATGAATGGTCATCCACTTCCGCGAAATTAAAATCTATCCATCTAATTTTTTCTAACGAATTAAGTAGATCTACGTGAACCCTAATCTAGGGTTGCCTGATGATGCACGAAAGTAGATAAATCAATTTTTTAAGGTCTGCAAAGATTGATCATGGACCTTTGCGAAGGTCTGAAGGAAAATTTTAGTTAGTTACAATAAAAATCCCTAGAAGTCTATCGATCTACATGAAGGTAGATCTTAGCTGCTAAAAGACATCACACTAGTCTCTAGATGCAGAAACTTGGTTCTTGCATCCCCCAATATTGCTTCAGGTAAGACTACAACCTGTGCTAAGTAGGTTGTTTTTGAAAGGGCCAATAGTGTAGGGTTTTGTTGGTTTGCGCAACTAACTTCGAACCTACGTCAGGACCCCTTAATCCAATAAGCTCAAAACATCTCCTTCAAAGATGACATACTTCAACTGATATGAGTTAAAAACATCATGTGCATGCTTCAATTCCACATTGAAACATATAATCAAAACTTCATGATAAGAGAAGTTGAACCTGAGTTGTACCCTATTGGTTACAGTTGTTGTAGTAACCTTCTGTAAGTGACAATACCCCTACAAGGTCTTCTCCATGCCCAAACACTTCCCATAACTACTTCCAAACCTTGACTGATCCATGCACCTTTAGTCTCAAACCTATAAAAATACCTTGTAGATGTGCTCAAATTAGAGAATAGAGGTTACCAATGGATTTAGAACATCCAAAAACCCCTAAGCAACCTATTTCTAAGTTCAATTTAGGTAAAAACTCAAAAATTTATGAGATTTCAAATTCTCTCATGAACTTCTTATGTTAACCATCCTAGAATTTGACCTAAACCTAGCTTGAGCACCGCAAACTTGGAACCAACACGCAAAACCTAGCCTACAATCCCACCTGATGGGGGAAATTTTCAAACAGTTAAACTGTCCATTAACTCCCATTTTTATAAAAATGTGGTTGTATGGGGGCCACGTGCCCAGGAGTTGGGGCTAACCACCCGCCCCCATCGGCCAGGCCCCCAACAGAACTCGAGTTGGTCATGTGGAACCCAGGGTTAGGTTCTATAAACTAACACACTAAATTTTAAGGTTTAGTTTGCAGTCATTTCAGGCCAATGTGGCCTAGGGTTGGCCCCCTCTATGGTTATATGATGGGTATTTTGACTTGGGTGTTGGGTTGTGTTATATTCTTTCCAAGACTAACCTACGTAGTGAACCGGGGGGTTAGACGGGGGGAGAAGCCCCCCCTTTGTTGCGCTGATTTCGCATCAAAGGCGTTTGAGGGGAGCGGGTATGCCCCTTCTATGGGGTCTAAGGCAGAACCCCGAGAAATTTTTTTTGGACCCTATATTAGGTTGGGCGGACCTACCTATGGTTTTTTGCATGGTTTTCGGTCCATGGTTTTGGACACGATGGTTTTCAATCCATGGTTTTGGACACGATGCTTTTCAGTCCATGGTATTGGATGCTTCAACATGTATAAATATGTATTCGATCATTGAGAGGAACATAATGGAAAATCAAGCTGGTAGTCCTGATTTTGGGATCCAAGGGAGAATATCTATGTATATGTGTTTTATGTGTTATGCTCTCACATTATTTGTTTTCTGTTCTTAGAATTCGTATGCAGGTAATTTATGTATGGGATTAAAACCTACATTTGGTATCAGAGCTGTTTTGGCTTCAAGGGGATGCCTTTTTTGGTGGGGGGTTTCGCTCGGGCTTGTGGTAGACCTTGTTAAGTGGGAGATTTGTAGGATCGATTATGGTGGTGAAAGAAGATGGTGAGCTGTGGAAAGGTAGAGATCGAGAAATTTAATGGTCAGAGTTTTGAGTTATGGGAAATCAAGATGGAGGATCTGTTGGTGGATAAAGATCAGTGGATCATGGTAGATCTGGGTACTAAACCAAGGGGAGTGTCTAATGAAGAATGGAAGAAGTTGGATCGGAAGTCAAAGAGCACAATACAATTTTGTGTCTCAGATTCAGTATTGTTGAATGTATTAGGGGAAGCTATGCCTAAGGCTTTGTGGGACAAGTTAGGGACTTTGTACCAATCTAAGTCTCTGGTGAATAAACTGTTCCTATGGAAAAAGATGTATAACCTGAGGATGAAAGATGGAGACTCGGTGACAGAGAATCTAAACGCATTTAATACTGTGGTAAGTCAGTTATTATCTATTGATATTAAAATTTTAGATGAAGATAAGTGCATCAGTTTGTTGTGTTCTCTACCAGATTCAAGGGATAGTTTGGTTATTGCAATAGGTAGCAATGCAACTGCCTTACAGTTTGATAAAATCGTCTCATCCTTGCTGACGGAGGAGATGAGATGGAAAAATATAGAGAGCCAGAATGGTGATGCCTTGTATGTATGAGGACGGTCCCAGAACATAAACAAAAATAAGTCATCGAGTGGGAGATCTAAATCTCCAAGAAAACCTATAAAGGTAGTTTGCTGGAAATGCAGAAAGGAAGGGCACTACAAAAGAGACTGTAAATATAAAGCTCCTGACAAAGGAAAGGGATCTGATGATGCTCCTTCTGTAGAGGCGAAAACCATCTGAGATGAAGGTGGGGATGTGTACCTGGCCTCTTCAAGTACACATGTAGATCATAAGGCATGGTTGATTGACTCAAGTGCATCCTTTCACTTCACTCCCCATAGAGAGTAGTTCTGCGAGTATCAGAAATATGATGGTGGTGATGTCTTCTTGGGGGATGACAGGAAGGCTAGAATCATTGGTCATGGAAAAGTAAAGTTGAAGTTGCAAGGTGGAAGGGTTACAACACTTTCAGTGTTCTGCATATTCCTGAATTGGTTAGAAATCTGATTTCTGTAAGCAAGTTGGATGATGGAGGTGTAAAAATAATGTTCAATAAGGATACCTGTAAGATGGTTTGGGGAGAACTGGTATTGATGTGGGGAGTTCGAATTGGAATTCTGTACAAGCTGTAATTTAGAACTGTTGTTGATGGGTGCAACAGTTCTGTGGTTCCTGAAAGTGGAGCAAAAAATATAGTGGTCTCTGGAGAGAAGACCATGTTGTGGCATCAAAGGCTTGGACATATTGGAGAGAAGGGCCTTCGAATACTTCATGGTAAAGGTATGGTAGAAGGTGTGAGTAATATCTCTCTAGATTTTTATTTTTGTGAAAATTGTGTATATGGGAAGAAGAATTGGGTGAGTTTCCCCTCTGGTGGTAAGAGAGCGAAACAACTATTAGATCTTGTGCACAGTGATGTGTTTGGACCTGTGAAGGTTCCATCACTAGGTAAGTTTGTGTATTATGTATCATTTATAGATGACTTCTCAAGGAGTACATGGATGTATTTCCTTAAGAAGAAATCCAAAGTCTTTGACAGGTTTAAAGAATTTAAAGCCCTAGTGGAAAACCAGACAGAGAAGAAGATAAAGGTGTTGAGGACAGATAACAGTGGAGAGTTTTGCAATAACGAATTTGAAGAATTCTGTAAGAAGTGTGGTATAGCATGGAAGAACACTACTCCATACACACCTAAGAAAAATGGAGTTACAGAAAGAATGAACAGGACGTTGATGGAAAGGGTAAGAAGCATGCTCAGTGGTGCTAGGTTAGGAAGAGAATTCTGGGCAGAAACAGTGGAGAGAGCATGTTACCTATTCAATAGATTACCTTCATCAATGTTGGAGGATAAGACTCCACAAGAGGTATGGACTAGTAAGAAACCCTCTCTTTCACATCTGAGGGTATTTGGATGTGATGCATATGTACATGTTCCAAAGGAGGAAAGAACCAAGTTGGATAGTAAATCTGAAAAGTGCATATTTATTGGGTATAAGGATGGTTTAAAGGGTTATAAGCTTTGGAACATAGTAACAAGGAAGGTTGTGTACAACCGAGATGTGGTGTTCAGAGAGGTGAAATATGTTATTAAACATGAAGTCCAACCAAAGGAACCAGACAGGATATAGTTTGAGCTTAAGGAGGAAGAATTAGACTCTACAACAAAAGAGGAATCAGAAGATGAAGAGCCACAAACTCTAGGTGTGAGAAGATCAGTTTGAGAAAGAAGGAAGCCAGAAAGGTATAGTCCATCTGCTTTCTGTTCAATTTTTACTTTATCTATTACTGATGATGATCCCATAACTATGAAGGAAGTAGTACATTCAGAGGATGGAAAACTCTAGAAAGAAGCCATGGTTGATGAAATGGCATCCTTGCACAAAAATGAGGCTTGGGATCTGGTGGAGTTGTCGGTTGGAAGAAAACCCATTGGTAGAAAATGGGTGTTCAAGAAGAAGACAAATGCAGAAGGAAGGGTGGAGAAATAAAAAGCTTGGTTGGTAAAAAAGGTTATTCCCAGGTGCCGGGAATTGATTTTGGTGATATCTTTCTCCTGTTGCCAACGTAGCTTCTATTAGATTACTATTATCTAGTTTTGCTGCTTTTGATTTTTAGGTAGAACAGATGGATGTGAAGACAACATTTCTTCACGAGGATTTGGAAGAGGAGATCTACATGAAGCAAACTAAAGGCTTTGTGGCGAAGGGTAAGAAAGAACTAGTATGCAAGTTAAAGAAGTCTTTGTATGGGTTAAAACAATCACCAAGGTTGTGGTATCAGAAATTTGATACATTTATACGGGACTTGGCTTCACCAGAAGCAAAGCAGATCACTGTGTGTATATTAAATTAGTTGGTGGTCATGTTATCTATCTGGTCTTGTATGTGGGTGATATGTTGCTGGTTGAAATGACAAAGAAATTATCTAGGATTTGAAGACCCAATTGTCCTCCAAATTCGACATGAAAGATTTTGGTGCTGCAAACTATATTTTGGGCATGGAAATTTGATCTGAATTGGATCCTAAAACACTCTCTAAGTTTTCATGACTGTTTCAAATTATGCCAAAAGATTCAAGTCTTAGAAAAATCAAAGCTATCAGAAGGAATCCTTGTAATAGTGGCAGTTGTGGTTGGAGCGGAGCAATGAGGACCCTTGGTCGAGCGCGCAAACCGTTGGCCCATGGTAACACGCGTTGGCACAAACTGGCAAAACTGGCGGCCAAATCAAGAAATGGGGGTAGTTCCTGATACACGATTAGTGCTAGTGATAAATCACTAATCGCGTATCACAGTGCATCCCCCTCAGTGAAGGAAAGCCCCGAAGCGCCTGGACCTGAAATTGCTATAAAATTCATAAAACTAATGCATTTGGTTCTGTAGCGCGGGATTCCACAAACCGATAGGATATCGGAAGGCCTCGAGGCGGTAAGCAGTTTTGACTAAGTCCCGCTCGATGCCACACATCGAGCGACACACGTCTGGCGGATGAGAGAGAAAATCACCCGCATCAGACGGGTAAGCATCGTGTGACTTGTCTGCCCGATATAAAAAACGACCGTAGGATCTGGGGGCCCATATCAACGGTGGAGATGCGTCCCGATGACTGACCGGATTTGACAAGTTAAAAAGAAAGATGATAGGGGATTTGAAGTCTGACGTGGATGATGATTTGGAAAACGATTCATGATTTGCAGGTGACCTTGAAGCTAATGGAATTAACGGCCATTCAAAAATGATTCAAGGAATCTGACATCCAGTTCGTCAGGAAACAAATGGCCACATCCCTGTGAGGCATTACCCAGTAATGATGATGCAGAGTAGAGGAATTCAAATGGACAGAGGTAATGAAACCAAAAGGCCGAGAAGCGGAAACAAACAGTCAAAAGAACAGACTGGCTTTAAAGCCATGACTTGACAGAAGCAAAAAAAACAACAACACAAGAAGGCTTTTAGCTAAGAGCAGAAAACAGAGAGTAGAAGCTGAGCTGACCTGAAGGCAGCATCGAGCCAGATAGAGCCAAAGAGAGTCAGAGAGTCTGTGTACTCCATAGAAGGCTTGAGAGGTTCAAGCAAACTCCTCGGCATAGGCCTGTCATAATACTGTGACCATCAAAGGTCGAATTTCACTAAGGAGAGTCTGTGCACTCCATTCTTACTGACTTTCATCTGTTTACCGAGACTTGAATTGAGCTCATTGTTGTAAAAACCCTGCTTAAAAACATAATAGAGAGGCCACCACTGAGAGCTGGACCAAGAGATGTATCCTAGGAGCATTAGGTGAACTCCTTATTAAACTTGTTGTCTTACATGTTTTCCTATTATGTTTTCTCTAACTGCCTCAGTGTCTATGTATTTTACAATCTTATCGATCCATTTCATAAAGTAACATAGGCACATCCATGCACATGAGTCTGTAATACCTTTTATTTCTTTGTCCTGGATAAATTCTAGATGAAAATTAAAAGAGATCGAGCAAAGAGGAAGCTTTGGTTAAACTAGAGGAAGTATGTTAAGACAATACTACAGAGATTTAATATGAAGGATAGTAAACTGGTGAAGGTTCCTATTCCTGTAGGGTAAAGTTATCTGTTGAACAGTGTCCTAAGACACAAGAAGAGGAAGAGGACATGTCCCGTGTTCCATATGCAAGTGCAGTCAGTAGCCTGATGTATGCGATGGTATGTACTAGACCAGACATTGCACATGCAGCGGGAGTATTGAGAAGGTCTATGTCAAAACCAGGGAAGGCGATTTGGACAAAACTGAAGCGAGTTTTTAGGTATTTGCGTGGTAGTAGTGATTATGGTTTATTCTACCAAGGAAGACCAGGATTGGAAAGAATTTTGGATATCTATGGCTTTGTTGATGCAGTCTGAGCTGGAGATCTGGATCAGAGGAGATCTACAAGTGGGTATGTTTTTAACCTATTTGGAGGTGCAGTCAGCTGGATGAGTGAGAAACAATCTATAGTGCCATTATCAACTACAGAGGTAGAATACATGGCAGCCACTCATGCAAGCAAGGAAGCAGGTTGGTTGTAGAGATTGTGTTCAAGTACGGGGTTAGTACAGGGAGCTATAAGGATAGAATGTGACAGCGAAAGTGCAATTTTCTTGGAAAAGAACCATGCTTATAATTCAAACAAAGCACATTGATGTTTAGTATCACTTTTTTGAGGGATATGATAGAAGAAAAAAAGGTGTTGCTGGTAAAGTTGGACACTTTGAAGAATGCTTCAGATGCATTGACAAAATATGTGAGCTCTGAGAAGTTCTATTAGGGTAGAGAAACAATGGGCATTTCAGGGATGGATAAATGACTAAGCTCTCCTATGGCCCCCTGTTGAAAGAAAGCAACAAGTGGGAGAATGTTGGGTTGTGTTATATTCTTTCCAAAACTAACCTACGTAGTGAACCGAGGGGTTAGAGGGGGGGCGGAGCCCCCCCTTTGTTGCGCCGTTGAGCCAATTGCGTTGCAGGGGGGTCACAGGGGGGGGGTGACAACCCCCCCTGTCTGCGAGGTTTAAGGGGGGTAGGTAGCCCCCCTCTACAAGGTCTAGGGCAGCGCCCTGGGAAATTTTTTTGGACAGTATATCAGGTTGGGTGGACCTACCTATGGTTTTATGCATGGTTTTCACACATGTTTTGGAAGCGATGGTTTCGGTCCGTGGTTTTGGAAACGATGGTTTTCAGTGCATGGTATTGGATGCTTCAGTATGTATAAATATGTATTGTAACATTGAAAGGAACATAATGAAAAATCAAGTTGCTAGTCCCAGTTTTGGGATCTAGAGGAAGATCTCTGTGTATATGTGTTTTATGTGTTATGCTCTTGCATTGTTTATTTTTTGTTCCTAGAATTCGTATGCAGGTAATCTTTGTACAGGGTTAAAACCTACACTGGGGCTAGTACCCTAGGGGTTGGCTCTCATCCAACTCTCCACTGATGGTCTGCTTGCCATATCTTGCATGTGCTGTGACCAAGACTTGGGGTTGGGGCTGAGCCATAGCTCACTGTCCTGCCCCTTGTTTCTTAGGGTGTGAGGACTAGGGTTAGGGCTTAGCCTAGACCCTAACTCTAATATGTATTGTGCTAACCTTTAAATCGAACCTGAAAACATAGTTTTTAAGTCACATGGTAATGGTGTGTTGATAGATGTTCATGTTGCTCATTGGAAGGTCTGGTGTTGGAATCTCATGTGGTTGTTTAACCCTCATAAAAAAATTTAAGTGACGTCTGGAGGTCACATGGTAGCCTCCCATTGGCCCATGTGGCCTCTTCTGATTCAACCACTTCAACAAGCCATAAACCAATAGAATTGCACCATCCATGAACCAATAAAAAGGAGACACTTGTCAAAAAACCATTGGCCAATAAAAATATAATCACCCTCCCTAGTCACATGCCTATTTAACATATAGAGTTCCAACTGGGCATACCTACAACCCAACTTTAAAATTTTACCTGTTTGGGAAATTGATCAAAAGGTGATATCGGGAGCATATGATATCAGTTTTGAGTGAAACATGTTGTGTTGGATTTAGGCCACTGAGATATATCCAATGGTATAGGTTTCGAGCTCTGTCACACACTTTTATTTTTGAGCATAAATTTGATCACCTCATCACTGATATAGCCAACTATTTGGTAGTTGGGAGGTTCCCTCGTAACCTATCCTCCAGGGACAAAAGAAATATTTTCGGGAAGAGTGCCCCATTCACCTAGATTGGGGGAAACATTTTTAGGTTGGGGGTAGATCATATCCTAAGAAGATGTGTGAGGGATGAAGAGGTCTTTGACATCCTCTCAGCATGCCATGATGAGCCCTACGGGGGCCACTTTGTTGATAAGAGGATAGAATTCAAAGTTATAAAATCATGTTATTATTAGCCCACTTTAAATTAGGATGCAAGGAGATACACCACCGGGTGTGATCATTGTCAAAGGATGGGTAAGGCAACACCCAAGAATAGGACACCCTTACAACCTCATGTGACTCTAGAGCCATTTGAAAAGTGGGGCATGGATTTCATTGGGCCTATTAATCCCCCATTATGACAGAAAAGGTATATCACTAATTACTTGACAAAATTGGATGAAACAAAAGCAGTAAAAGCAGCAACTGAGTAGAAAGTGGTTGAATTTCTGAGGGAGAATATCTTCCACAAATTTATTTTTCTGAGGGAATTAGTCACTGATCAAGGAACACAATTTATATTAAGTTTGATTAAATACCTTATGAAGCAACACCACATCAAGCACAGGACATCTACTACTTATCACCCTCAAGAAAATGGGTAGGTGGAAGTCACCAATAGAGAATTGGAGAACATTCTTACAAAGGTTGTTAGCAATAGCAGAAAATATTGGGTAGATAGACTTGTGGAAGCTACTTGGGCCTAAAACACCACTTGGAAGACCACTATTGGATTCACTCCCTTTGGGTTGGTCTATGGGAAGAAGGCCATATTTTCTATTGAATTTGAGTATTACACCTTGAGGATGGCATCTCAATTAGACCTAGATCTCACTTTAGCACAAAAAGAAAGGTTGCTCCAACTTTATGGTGTAGATGAATTCATAATGCAAGCTCTCCTACACACTAATGTAATCTAGGTAAAAAGGAAGATATGTCATGATAATAACATCAGGGAAAATGATTTTTAAGAAGGAGATTGGGCCTTGATGTATGATTCAAGATTCAAGGATTTTAAGGGGAAGTTAATGACAATTGTTTGGTCCCTATCTAGTAGAGCGGTGTCATGAGAATGGATCTATCCAAATCAGAACCAGTGATGAAGAAGGGATTTCCTTACTTGTCAATGGTCATAGGTTAAAATTGTGAAAGAAACCTATTTCCAACGAAGTATTTTTCAAGTCAATTAGGAGAGATTTAAATATGATTGGGAGGCTCATATCCCTCAGTCCACCAAAATTCAAAAACAAAAAAACACCAAATAATAATAATAATAATAATAAGGCCTAGCTGAAAACCTCCATGAGGCATCTAAGGAACACTCTTGAGCTGAAAACCCCTCTTAGGAAACCCAGGAGAAAATAATAAAGAAAAGAAAAATAAAATATCCCCATGTAAAAACATCCTATGAAGTGCCTAGGGTAGGAATATAGGATGAAAACCTCCATAGAGGCAACTTGTTTGTCTAGAAAAAAATAGAAAAATATAAATACAAGGAAGGAGTTCTTACATAATTTATGCTAACATTTTATTTTTGGAGGACTCAAAACAGTGACAAATTATGGTTACACACCAAAATATACAAGTGTATTCCTCCATTCTTCCACCTATACATTTCATTTCTACACTCTCCACTAACATAACCACCTCTCTCCATCATCCGATCAACAAAATACTCCAATTTTGCCTCCTCGTCGTGATGCTACACAAGGAACCTGTAATGCTACAAGAGGTCCTGTAATGCTACAAGAGGAGCCTATAAAGCTACAAGAGGAGCATCCAATGGGAAAAAAAAAAGGGCCATGTTATCCCTAGGAAATGCTAAGAGGGGTCCTCCAATGCCATTGCCATCACCTATCCACTTCATCTAGCCAAAAATATTCTAAAACATTACACTCTGTCATGCATCTAAAAACACAGAAATCCCTATTTTCTATTCTTATAACAACTACACCACTTCCTCATGACCTTAATATGTTCCTCATTCCTTTCATCGCTTCCCCTCAACCCTAGCATCCAATATGGTGACTTGAAGGGAAGACTAAATGACTGCTACAAGAAGGAAAATCCTCATGTAACAACCTGTTCATTGACAAGAGGACTCCATGGAATTCTGTTTTTCGCCCACAAAGAGCATCTTGGAGCCATGTCTTCAATAGAGAGGAGACACATCATCCTCAGGAAGGCACTTCAATAGCAGTAGTAGCAAGATTAGACATAAGGAAGACACCTGCACACACAACAAAGTTATCACTTAGAGAATCATGAACTTTTGAAGACATGCACATAAGCAAGAAAAGAATCAACTCCCTCAGATATCATGATGTTATGAGTCCCAACTCCAACATGGAACTATCCCCATAAATTTGATCCGTAAGTAGGCTCAAGTATGAAAACCATGACCTCTTCCCTATGCATAAAATGTTAAAATTTGTTAAACATTAAGAAAGGAACTTTAATAGGCTGGAGGTGGCCAGTGAACTTGGCCACCCTCAGCTAGTAAAGTTAATTTTATATTATTTACCCATGCAACGTGGAGATGTCAACTCAAAGTGAGATGGTGTTCAAGAGGAGTGGGGTGATAATCATGAGGAGAGGGGAAATTATTGCAAGGACTAGAGACAGTGGTCCAAAAATGGAAACTCATGTATATGCCATGTCACAAAAGCGATCCAAGAATTTACCAAAAAGATAATATTATGTACTAGGCTCGACTTCATTTGCACCATCGCTCGTTTCCAAAAGAAGCAGTTAGAGGAAGGACGAGATATTGCTATCAAACCACTTACGGTGCCACTACAAAGTTTCAAACCCTTGAGGAAGGTACAAGAAGGTAAGAAATGCTACAGGAGGGCCGAGAAGGAGCTATAGGAAGAATTGAAGGGTGAAAGGTATCAACAATGACCCAAAGATATATCCAACTTCTCATGCACATGCAAAGCTATTTTGAAAACAAGTAAGTGACATCCTCCTTCCTTGTTTTGCATCCACTTGAATGAGAATTCTTCCTTAAATCAATAGCCTATAATATATAATTGAGTAGTAGGAGTTCTTTCTGGAAATTGTTGTGAATAAAAGAAGAGAAAAAGAGTTTGTTTGATATCAATTCTAGCATCCTTCTCCCTCACTAATAAAAATAAGTATAACATTATTTCCACCACTGATATTTCCTTAAAAAATTAAATTCCACACCTAAATAACACTAAGGGGGGGAATTAGAAGAAATGGGGGGAGGATTTAAGAGAAGAGAACCCACAAACACAAAGAGGATTCACCAACACCCTCTTGTAGTGAATATCTTTAGAAGACATCAATGGTTGGGTTTCTTTGAATTGTTAAAAGGGTATGATGACGATATCATAAATGAATTTTCCATGTAATTACATTATCACAGAGAATATAGTGCCACTATTGTTGTTAGAGGATTGGCCATCTCTCTAAGTCCTAAAACCATAAGAAAAGTGAACACCTTACCTTCTTTCAGGGAAAACTAGTGTCGATTCGAATTGCTAGTCCCACTAAGATAGGTAGCTATCTTAGAAACAAACAATGAAATCTTTTCAAGAGTTCCTTTAAGTGTGATAGATGGAAGAGAAGAAAAGAGGACCAACCTGGATCTTCCGCTTTGATCCTAGCTTGATTTCTCCTTTCCTTGATAGAATTTGCCACTCCTCTCCTACTTGTCCCACTTCAAAGAGTGCCTGTAGAGTCAAAGTAACAGCAAACTATCAAAGCATTTCTATCTAAGACATCATAAACAATGCGAAATCAGAAACACATTGACCATACAATTGCATTTATAAACAATAAGATTCACAAATACAATATCATATGGAGGAAAACTCAAAGAAATTTATTAATAGTAATGTAAGAGAGGATTACAACCTAGCTGTCTGATCCAGCATCATCCTCCCAGTTGTAGAAGCCCTCTTCACCTCATGAACAAGAAAATCACTGAACAATTCAATGTCTCTTCTCACCAACAAACCAACAACACTTCCTTACAAAATACAATTCCAGCCTCCAGATCTCTCAGATGAGGGATCAATTTATAAATGTCTTGCAAGGGTGTGAGTTAGCTCTGGGTTTTTTATTAGTTTCATTCCATTGAGAGTTCTTGGTTCCACTTGGAGATTTCATGATCTCTTACTCATCCCTGGGCGAATTCAGAGAGGCAAGTGTCACAGGAGAAGTTTCTAGAAGATTCCATGATCATCCACCTTGCAAACTGTCTCTTCCATTTATCTATTCTCACTCTTCACACCCCACAGAAGGCCATTTGAGTATGCATCGCACCTGGCCAGTTAGGTAGTCAGTATGCATCACACCTTGCCCATGGAGCAGTCTGTATGATCCAGTTTTGGCCATTTCTGAGTAGTTTTTCAGGTGGAACTTCTAGGAAATGATGTAATTAGTTGACCATGATCCTTTACGGTGTGAAACAACACTTTTGGGGACTTAAGGAGCCCTTAGTTTATGGACATATGAGTTTGGGGTTGCAGTGCCCAAATATTTCTATAACAACTGCCCCCTAAAGCATGAGGTCGTAAATCTTTTGATGTCGGGTGAAATGCTTTATTCATGACGATCCAATGTATTCGAATTGGAAGGTGACCTATATAAGATACAATACAATACATCATCATCATATTATTTTCATGATCTAGCTGAGGCGGGCATTCCCATGCTCAGCTTTATAAATTCACTTTCATGTACATAGGACAGACAATTGTCTGCTATTGCAGACTTGTGATTCTTCACATGAAGAGTCATCTTCCCTAGCTTAGATGACTATCTGTGCAGCTTCTGTGTACAATTGATGTCTTTACTTTCCTGAATATATCACAACCCGGATGGATGAAACTAGATCCAGGGTCTTCAAAACTCGCCCAATCTTTGCTCGATGTACAAGTCAATCCATGTGAAAAGATGTTCTGAAGTCTAACATGGAAATACATCGCCTGATTACCAGCCCATGATGTAAGCTGTTAACAGACGCGAGAGGAGTCATCGATAATGATGATGACCCTCAAGGTACTACAGTACAATTCACGTGGTGTGAATATATGAGCCGATGTCGAACACCATGCAAAGTCTTTCGGTTGAAGGTCATTGATGTAAACCTGTCGCCGGAAGTGAGAAACTTGCCATTGAGGCATGCAAGCTTCAAAGTACTGAAAGGGTTGTTTCTAAGTGAAATTCTTGGATAATGAGCTGATGTTGACAAGAAGTGACCTGTCGTAGGACGGCCTTAATGTGTCCCACATCTACGACATGAAATGGAGCAAATGATTTTTGTGTAGGTGAAAATGATCGGATGATATGAGGTTCAGGAATGGCGGTCATGAAAAATGAAGCGTGGATGTAATGCAGTGGAGGAGGCATTTGCTGGATGGTAAATTTTCTGAATGACTTCTCTTGAACATATTGACGACACTAATATGGACTTGGTAGAGTTAACCCCATGGATGGTACAGAGGACCAATGGTGACGGTGAACGGAAAAACCCAACCCAACTCAATCACGGTGATGGAGCGAAAGTGTCATGTTCAAGAGCAACCTGCTGCCAATAGAGTTCTTCAATTTTTCTTCCCATTTTCCCCAGTCATTGCTAACCACTACCTCTTTATTTTTGACAAGATTGAGGAGGATAACATATGCTTGGTCTATAATTTTCCCTTCGGGCAAAGCTTTCGCTTTGTGTTTAGCGAGCCTAGCGTCAGTGAGACTCGTTATTGTCTGGGTGGACAAGTTTGTCGCTATTGCTTTAAAGAGTTTAATGACAAAGACAACTCGGTCCTTTTCATGTTTATAGAGTTTGAAAGGGGATGAAAAGGAGACTCCAATAGTCCTTTTTCATGGCATAATCCCTTAAGTCCGAAAAAGTATAAAATAATATGAAAGGGATGACTTTTCGATAGCTTTAACAAGCTAACAAAGAGAAGCGCTCGATCTTTTTGTTTAATAATCCCTCAAGTCCAAAAAGATTAAAATATATGAGAGGGATGGTGTTCCCTTTACTTTAACAAGCTGGAAAGGCCAATAGCTCGACAATTTTTTTATATTTAACAAGTCTAAAAAGAGTTTAAAAAAGACTCGTTTTAGAGGAACGAGTGGTATTGCTGGGTAGCAGCTGGTTCCAGGTAAGCTTGGAACTTATCAAAACATGGCAGTGTGAAGGGGGTGGCAATCAGAATCACTCGTTGCAGATGTTCCTCAAAAGGGGTAAAAAATCAAGTGGAAGCGTATGGTCAGTCGAATGAATGGAGGGGATGGAAGGAACACAACCAAGGTTCAAAAGGGTTGATAGAAAACCATTGACAAAGGTTATTTACCAACTGTGGTTTCATTTTTTAATGAGCTTGAATCAGGAGAAACTATGCTCAATGCAGGTTGATTTTTTAACGAGCTTGAACCTTGCGGGAACATTGCTCTTAGGCAGGTTTATTTTTTAATGAGCTTGAACCTTGCGGAAACATTGCTCATTTTCCTTTTTATGTAAGCTAAGAATGACCAAACTATAAAGCTAAAAAGCTAAAAAATGAAATTGGTCATTTTTGCTTGTATAAAAAGGTTTGCATGCCCCCAGCATAAAAAAAGTCTTCAGTAAACATATGGAAACTTACTGTGGTTAAGTAGGATGATTTTCTATCAATACTTAGACAAAACACTCCCTGCACTTTGTCTGCCAAATAGGAAATGGTGGAAGGTTACACGAACTGACCACATAACCTACAAAGAAACATATCTCTACAGCTGGGTTTGTCCGCAAAATAGACAAGGGTGCATGCCCCCCTAAGCTTCGTTACATTCACCAGACTACTCGCGATAATTAGGTGGATGGAATGAAGGTTCCTTTATGAGATCAAGTGAAATAATCGACTTGGAACTTTGCTTAGCCTTGTTTCATTTTTTAACGAGCTTGACACAAGATAAGGAATTCTGCTCAGAACCTTCACTTCATTTTCTAACAAGGTTGACACCAGTCAACGAACTATCCTTTGGTGACCTTTGATCAAAACTCATAAGGGGTCATGAAGGAAAGATCTGGTTCCAATGCCCCCAGTACATATTATACAACATCACTTAATTGAGTCATGTTAGTCGGATTTTCAACTATGAAAACCTTGCTATGATCGACACTATCAAAATGGTCAGAGTCCTTAATCTTTGATGGTGTAGAAGATATCATATGACAGGTTTCCACCGTGGCCACATCCGCCAGATTACTTGGAGGTGGGAGGGCAAAAGTACCCATTAAGGATGATTCTTTTAGGAGACCTACTCTGACATGTTGAAGCGATTGAGAACTTCCATGGATCAATGGAATGCTTCCGGTAACTTGCAAACTGTTGGGGAGGAAGGTCAGTTGGTCAATGATTGTAATTCCACCTTGAAAGGGGAATGCAATCTTTCTAAAATATGTTGACACAACAGCAGCCATAGCATAAATCCAAGGCCTGCCCAGTAGGATATTGTAGTCAAGGTTTCCATCAATGACCTCAACTTCAATTTCTACTGTCTTGCCCCCCAGTTCGACTTGCAAGTTACTTAATATCCCATACGGTGTGTATGTTCTTCCATCAAACGTTTTTAATGTCGTTGATGATCGTGACAAGAGTGGAGAGCCTAAAGTTTTCCAGCAACTCATTAACATAATACAGGTAGATACCCCCTCATCAATGATTGTTCGATGAATAGTTTTGTTGAGGGTTTTTACCTGTATGAGGAAAGGGAGCTGGGCCGGTAACTAAGGTTCTTATCCTTTATGATTAAAGGCCACTAGATTGGAATTTTCTGGATCAATCCCACCTATCGCTTATAACAAAGCCTGCTTTTGGGAGGGGCAATTCTATAGTACTTCAAGTGTCGACATAGCAGATGGTGATTGGGCTAGATCCTCCACTATGTTATAATTTTTTGCCACTCGAGCACGAGGATTAAATGTCGATTTATGTACTACTCCCTTAGGCAGTTTTATTGTTAATTTAGGAATGATTGCTGGAACAACTTTTGATGAAGTTGTTGTCGAACTGCTGAGTTGATTTGTATCTTTGCCGTTCGACGATTGTGGATTTCCATAATCTTTATTCCCTGTAGATATCAAAGCATCATTTTGATGTTTTGAGATGGATAGCATAAGCACTTGGGATGGGGAAGCATAATCACTAGCAACCAGGTTAGTTTCTGGATTTGGAAATGGATCAGTCAATACCACTGAGGTATTTGAAGTCCTTTTGAAAAACTTCTTAACTTCAGCTTGATGTGGACAATCTTTTGTGTAATGGTCCTTCACTTATGAAGCATAGCTGATTAGGTTTCTTCTTTCCAGTAGGGTTTCCAGAAGGTTTCTCAGGAGTTGATTCCTCCTGTTTCTTCTTTTTGTTTGTCCCTTTCTTCTTTCCCCCTGGTTGCTTAGGATTTTTGCCTTTGTCGATTGACACAGCATTAACCTCCGAGGCGGGAGGTTCTTCATCTGCTTTTTGACTAGAAACTGTATGGGCTTTTTAGATGTAGCCTTTGCGATTTTCGTGCTTGTCGTACCTATCACACAATCGCAGGCATAAGAGTCTTTGTTTGATTTAGGATGGGGATGAACGGAAAATTCCAGTCTAGGAGCATCAGGAATTTTGTCATAAAGCATGCCAGACTGAGTATAGATCAAGTCTAAATATTGTGCACGAGCAATGACTTGCTCTTCAGTGACAACTCCTCCCTTGGCTACATCCTCTGTAATAGAGGGAGATAATGACTTTATAAACCATTCAGCTAAAATCTGATCGAGAACGTACGCCTTCACCATTCTTCGATGACGCTGCCACTCATGAATATGATCAGATATGTGAGTGGTTGTCATCTGTTTAAAGTTGGTAAGGAGTTCTGTCCCTGTTTCGTACCTTATGGGTAACTGAAAATGGGTTAAAAAGGTAGTGGCAAGGGTACTGAAGTTATCAAACCAAGCTCCAGGCAATTCTATATACCATTTAGCTGCCAGACCAGTTAACATTCGCTGAAAAAGGTGAAGCCTAATCAAATCATCATTCAGGGTGTTGGATGAACACCACAAATGGAATGTCATCACATGATTTGATGGATCTTCACCTAGATTTCCATTGAATTTAGGAATATCAGAGGGAATTTTATGAGGAATAGCAGGCCACCAAGGGGCGTAAGCAATTGGATCATTGATCAACCGGTTTAGATCTGGTAATTCTAGAGTTGCTACAAAGGGAAACTGTTGATTCAGGTTAGGCGAAGCATACCCAGGATAATATGGAATCACCTGAGTAGTAGGTCTTTGCATACCCGCATAATGTATTTGATGCTGGTAACTTTGATAAGGTTGATGGGCATAACCATTATAGTATGGTTGTTGATAACCGCTTTGGAAATGCGGTTGCCCATTACTTACAAAGCCTTGTTTCTCAGGTCCTTGGTATGACTGCTGGAATTGCGGTTATTGATATTGCACCAGCCATGGTTGTTGGACCATTTGCTGTTGTCGAATACTGGATGATTGACCAAGATGCGAAGTGATAATACTTGTTTGAGCCTGAGTTGCTCCAGATAAGGAGGCACTAACCTGAGGTTGTGATTGAATCGCTGAGACAGGAGGCTGTTGTATTGCAACCTAAGAGACTTGAGGTTGACATACAACAAGTAGCGCTTGTACTTGCGATACAGTCACAATAGCAGGTGTAGTGGGAATATTCGACACAGGATGGACTGGTTGCATTGAATATACAACCCTTGGTTGTTGAGGCAATGTTGGTACCCAACCATTGGATTTAATTCCAGTTTGACTTGAACTTTGTTGCAAACTCTCATATGGTTGTTCTCTAGGAGATAACAATGAAAAGACATACTGCCCCCATATGGTGGTAATCCAATACTTAAAGGGTAGATTGGCCTTTGAAGACACATTGGATCAACTTGTTGAGTTTCAACATAAGAAATACCAGATGAGAATCCGGATGAAGGAATAGGAACTGACCATGTCGTCAAAACAATCCCTGATTGGACTCCGTCTTGTTGTTGATAACTAGTTGAGACAAATGGTATACCAGCAATCATTGTAGGAAGGGCAGCAAGAAGCTCCACCGTAGCTGTATTAGTTGACACAGTCCTAGATGTTGATGGTTGTTCAGACATGTTTAGTCTATCCAAAATATTTCCTAGCGATTCGACAAGAACTTGTGATGAAAAAGAACTAACTTCTTTAGTAGAAGGATGTAAGTGGATCCCAGTTCCAAAATGTATGGGAGTACTAGGTGGAAGATCCTCTACTATCTCTTCTATAGCAATCAATCCAGGTGGAAGAGGTAGACCATCAGGTCTGTATAATATTTCTGGAGCTGAAGAAAGTGTAGCTTCTGTAGTAACAGATACTGGAGGGTGACACCTTCTGAATTCTCGAATTCAACTTCCAGATGTTTAGGCAAGTGAACTTCAATTTTTGGATCAGTCCTAGGTGGAGATGTTTCAGGAATAGAGGTTTCTACCTTTACACTAGGATCAGTTCTAATGTCCTCTTGTAACTGTGGAATTTCTTCTGTAAAGATAGATGTACCAGAAATAATTGGAGTAACTGTAGTCTCTGACGATCATGAAACAAAATTTTCAAATAAATCAGGTGAATTCGACTCAGTTAAACGAGAACACTTTACCCAAGATGGTTTCGTTTCTGGGGTCAAAGATGGTTGACTCGCTAGTCTCCACGAATGACGGGGTTTTGATTGTCTTTTTTCCACGATTGCGGATTACTTGATCAACTAAAAAATTAAATGGGAAAAATGTTATTCCGATTTAAATGAATTTTAAGACACTTTGACGCAACTTGATTTTTCAATTTTTAAGAGTCGAGAAAAAGCTAAAGGTGACTCTAGTCGCCTTCAATTTTTAATGAGCATGAAGTGACAAGTGCTCAGATGGACCTTTTCTTTTAAGGAGTTGAAAAGGAATGAAAGTGACTGCTCTGGAAGTCTAGACAGAGGGTTTACCAAATCGATCGTAAAACTGAAAAATACACCTTGGTGATAAATGATAGAGAAATTACCAAGGACTTATGTATGGCAGTCAATCTTCCTGAATGCTGTGTTTAGTGCATTACGATCGATAGGGCGACAGACATGGCTTCCTAAGGATAAAGGATATCAGCCTATTGTGGTCTCCCAATATATACTCGATGGTACAGGGAGCACAAGTCCGTACTGGGACTTGTTGTATCAAAGAGGAGGAATCACCAAACCTTCGATGAAAATGATAGTTACTAGGTTTTATGATGCGGAAACACATCTCTAGCCTAGACTTCTAGATGTGTTGCATTAGATTCCAAAGCGTTTTTATGTTCATTGAGGTTTATTTTAGAGTTGATCTTGCTTAGAAGTTTGTATTTCAAGGTTCACCGCATGATGTAGATATGAAATTCCTAAATATGCAATCTAAAATGATAAACAACCATTTATGTTCTTCTAGCAATGAAAATCCTAGCTACAAAGGAAAGAAGATAATGATTTTCTTTCAGCAGAGAGCATAGAGCACACATTAAATGCACTTTCCTAAATCAAATTTTGCAAGCAGTCAAAATGTAGGATGCATATGCATGTATTTGTTTTCTGCTTTCTTAATGTGTGAATGAAAAAAAGAAATCTAAGTATAGATCTAAACTATTTTCTTTCAAATCAACAGTATTAACAATTTTTCTTTTCAAAACAAAAGGAAGACTAAGACGACATTTTTTGATTTCGAATTGAAAACTGTTTTCGACACTTGAAATATTAATAATTTCAAAATCAAGTACAATGGAAAAAGTACATTCAACTATCTAGAAGAGGAAGACTTTACGACACTCTTCTTTTGATTCAGAATGATAATTACGACACTTTCATCAAAAACGACAGTTCGATTAGGCTACTTTCGACAAAGGAAGATTGCAAATGATTGAAAAACACACAAAAACATTTACAATTCCTAACTGATGGAGGATGAAATAATGTGAAGGAAGATGGTTACAACAAGAGGGTACTAATCATGAACAACAAAACTACTAAATAAAGCTAAAAACAAAGAGAAAAAAAAACAAATTTCAGAGAAGAAAAACAGTTCACTCAATCATCGCACCTGCAACACAAGGAAACAGGGATGCATTTCACCTGCAACACAAGGAAATAGGGATGAATCTCACCTGCAATAGACGGGAGGTGCGATACATCTAGGTTGCACAGTTACAGACAGTGCGATGGGCCAAGGAGTGAAACTAAGCTTGGTTTTTGCTCAAAACTTGCAGCTAAGTTCAATGATTTAGGCTGAGTAATGATGGACAGTAAACACAAAGCATAAGGGTAGGATCTGATGAGGTTCTGAGCTACCAAAAGGGCACTTAGGATGCTTTGTAAGTGAGATGTTCATTTCATAAACCAACCCTAAGATTGACTGAAGCAGCGTTTATCTACTTCGCAATTGCATAGCAAAGGTGTTTCGAAGGCTAGCTGGCTAACTTCAGGCCCCTTCTGTAGTTTATAAAGCAAACAATAAACACGCAAACAAACTATTCGTTCCCCAACGGAATCACCATTTTGTTTTAGGGAAAACTAATGTCGATTTGAACTGCTAGTCCTACTAAGATAGGTAGCTATCTTAGAAACAAAAAATGAAAGCTTTTCAAGAGTTCCTTTAAGTGTGATAGAAGGAAGAGAAGAAAAGAGGACCAACCTGGATCTTCCGCTTTGATCCTAGCTTGATTTCTCCTTTCCTTGATAGAATTTGCCACTCCTCTCCTACTTGTCCCACTTCAAAGAGTACCTGTAGAGTCAAAGTAACAACAAACTATCAAAGCATCTCTATCTAAAACATCATAAATGATGTGAAATCAGAAACACATTGACCATACAACTGCATTTATAAACAATAAGATTCACAAATACAAGATCATATGGAGGAAAACTCAAAGAACTTTATTAATAGTAATGTAAGAGAGGATTACAACCCAGCTGTTTGATCTAGCATCATCCTCCCAGTTGTAGAAGCCCTCTTCACCTCATGAAAAAGCAAATCACTGAACAATGCAATGTCTCTTCTCACCAACAAACCAACAACACTTCCTTACAAAATACAAAATTCCAGCCTCCAGATCTCTCAGATGAGGGATCCATTTATAGATGTCTTGCAAGTGTGTGAGTCAGATCTGGATTTTTTATTAGTGTCATTCCATTGATAGTTCTTGGGTCCACTTGGAGATTTCATGATCTCTTACTCATCCATGGGCGAATTCAAAGAGGCAAGTGTCACAAGAGAAGTTTCTAGGAGATTCCATGATTATCCACCTTGCAAACTGTCTCTGCCATTTGTCTATTCTCACTCATTTCACCCCAAAAAAGGCCATTTGAGTTTGCATCACACCTAGCTAGTTAGGCAGTCAGTATCATCACACCTTGCCCATGGAGCAGTCTGTATGGTCCAGTTTTGGCTAGTTCTGAGTAGTTTTTCAGGTGGAACTTTTGGGAAATGATGTAATCAGTTGACCATGATCCTTTAGGGTATGAAACAACACTTTTAGGGACTTAAGGAACTCTTAGTTTATGGACATATGAGTTTGGGGTTGTAGTGCCCAAATATGTCCATAACATATCCCTAGGAATTTGGTGGAGCAAAGAAGACAAGGTAGTGAGTGTCACAACCAGGAAAAATTTATTCATTTTGAAAGTGAGACCCGTAGAAGATAAGAATACAGTGAGAAGAGAAATCCTACCTTAGCCTTAGGATGAGGTTGTAACACCCTCCTCCAACATCTACCCAAGAAACCACCCAGTTGGGGTAAACATGCGAGGAGAGGCCACCATGATATGATTCATCCTCCTAATTCACATTAAGGAAGTGGAACTGATGGAAACACGCCATACGTACTTTTGACATCAACATTAGAACCCTCAGGAACCAAGCCAACATTTCAGGAAGCCATCCCCTCGGTCCCACTCAATTTTTGGACAACTTGACCTCTGTACACTCTCATGCTATGGGCATGCGAGTGTACAAGGACCTTTTGACGCTCTCAAAATCTTGCAAGCCAGCTTCTAGGGAATCATTTTGTCAGTTTTGTGACAACGTCCCCAAGAATTAAACCACACTTTTAGGCCCAGACCCCAAGTGACTTCCTAGAATTGCATGATAACTTCAGAGTAGTAAATTAACAAGGACATGACAGTTCGCAATAAATCACTTGAATGAGACCTTGACTGGACCCCTACTAGCCATGACAGACTTTTCGTCAGACCTATCAGGAATATGTAATCTACAGGTGCTAACAAAAAATATGATCATATGGGTCTCGTACTTAGGTGAGAATCACTGAGAAACATTGATGCCTCAGCACATCAACTTCCATTTCATCCACTAGGTCATAGATACATTGATCATTCATTTACAAGTAAAAACATGATGAGAACCATTCATAACTTATGTCATAAAATACATAAATAACTAGCATAACAACAACATAAATACTCATCAAATCACATCCATATAAACCACATATAATCCAGTATAATACTCATATAAATACAAGTATAATAACCTCATATTGATGATGAAAAATCTAAACCTAGGATGGGTCTTCCATGTTCCACCTGATCGTAGAATGGCTGAGCCAAATCTCTCTTCAGCTATTCACCCTCGTGCCATATTCCAAGCATGAATGTGGGATCTCATAGAACACATCAATGAAAACTCATCTAGGGCTTCCAAAGGCATTCCAACTCAACCCATCAAACAGTGATTCCACCTCACAGTTGGACATCACAAAACCATCATCATATTTGTCTCCATCCAAGCCTTCTAGGGCTTCCAAAGCATTTGTCCAACCAAGCCTTCCAGGACTAGTAACTCAACCCACTGCTTTTATCTGTCTTCCAAAGTGTTTGTCCGCCCAAGGCTTCTAGGACTAGTAACACAAACTACCAAGGGATTCTAGAGTGTTTGTCCAACCAAGGATTCTAGGACTAGTAACTCAACCCAAGTTGTTACAGGGAGTGTTTGTCCAACAATGGGTTCTAGGACTAATAACTCAACCCAAGCTAAGGAAACATGAGAGAGAACCAAACAAAACAAGGAAAACAAATCCACAATAACCATGGCTATCTAGGAAATGGGAAGGCTAGGCAATCCAATGTCAATCTAGGAAATCCTCCACGCCAGTGACAAATTATGACCAAAATCCACATGCATATGCCATGCATGCCAAAACTAGTGAAGAAAACATACATGCAACACGATACCTTCAAGAAAATCCCACTGTAGCTACTGATCCTGATGCCTTCTTAATGCGATTTTCTTCTCTTCCTTTTCCTTCTTTCTATAGAAATTCAAGTATGTCACACCCTCGAAGAGTGCTCCAAGAAAAATCCTAGTCTCCAAGAGTATGATAGAGAGAGACAATAATTAGAGAGGTCCAAAATAGAACTGATAAAAGGTTACTAATTGATCCTCAGAAGCCTTTTTATGAATGAGGCCTTTCTTTTCTTCATTTTCAATTATTTTCCTTCATTTTCCTCCTCGCATGCAACCTGTAACCTTTTAGCTTACTTTTCTCCTAATTTCAATTATTTTCATAATTAAATGTGCCAAAAATGCCATTTTGCCTTTCTAAAGTCTTAGCCATTGCCTTTGCCAATTCCCTGAGCCATTAAAAATTCACAAGTGGTCTCCATCACTAGTATTTTGCCCAACATTTAGCTTGGAATAAGTGTCCCATCAACCATGGTTATTATTTTTCCTTCATTAACTTTTATTACATGTAATTTTCACCAGGGCTAGTACAGAACCGTCCCCCTTGGTGGAACACTGTGCTCGGTTTTCAACAACACCTATAACCACAAAACTGTTTTAAGAGAAAAATTCTTCCAATGGAGCTTTATAACTTAGCTCGATGTAGTATTTACAATGATCAACATGCTGAGATGTAAACCAACATGAAAACATAAAATCATAATCACATGACACCCATACCTCTTATTGGAGCTTTATAATATAGCTCATGGTGGTATTTGCATCCATATGCATATGTACATAAAGCAACATCACCAAAACATATACCAAAGCATATACCAAGATATATGCCAAAACACCATACCAAAACACCATGCCAAAATAACTTTGCCTCAAACGGAAAATAAGGAAGGATACGTAACTGACATTTGATCCGCCATCTCCCATGTAGCTTCATCGGGCCCAAAGTGTCTCCATTGCACTTTAACTTTCTCGATTACTCAATTTCAGGCCATGAGCACCTTTTTTAGAAATATACACTGACCCTCCTTCTGGAATTGTCCATCTGGTTCCACCTACAATACAGACCAGTCAATCACATGATCAACATCTCTAACATACTTCTTAAGCAATGACACATCGAAAACATCATGGACTTTCACTATCAGAGGCAGTGAAAGTCAATTAGCTACTGGCCCAATCCTCTCAATAATATTGAAGGGTCCACAAAAATGTGGTTCCAGCTTGGCACATGATCCAATCCGCAAGGAGTTCTTCTTTGGTTTGATGCATAAGTACACTTGTTCCCCAACATGGAACTACTTGAACAACTTGTTTTGATCTACATATATTTTTTTCCTTTCTTGTGTTTCCTTTATATTTTTCTTGATTACCTGCATTTCTTGTTTCATGTCTGCCAACATGTCTAGTACAATCAAGACTCTATTAACCAGATCACTCCAACTAATGGGAGTATTGCAACTCCACCCATACAATGCCTAAAATGGAATCATCCTAAAATATTATTGATAGCCATTGTTGTAAGCAAACCCTACCAGTGGGAGATACTCTTCTCACTTTCACTGATGATTCATCTCATACAACCTCAACATGTCCTCCATTATATTTCTGACCCTCTCTCTCTGCCCGTCTTTCTACATATGATAATTTGTACTGAAGGCTAGCTCTGTGCCAAATCCTACAAACAACTCCATCCAAAACATGGAAGTAAACTTTTCATCCCTATCTGACACAATCTTCTTCACTACACAATTCAATATGACCACATCTCTGATGAATACCTATGCTACATCATTAGTTGAGAATGTAGAGTTCACTCGAATGAAGTGTGCAACCTTGGCCAACATGTCCACAACAACCATGATGGAATCATGCTGTCTCATTGTCCTCGGAAAACATGTGATGAATTCCATGGAAATGACCTCCCATTTCCATTCTAGAATCACAATCAGCTGTAGCAGTCTACTTGGATTCTTACACTCTGCCTTCACACGCTGAAAATAAAAAAACCTAGCCACAACCTCTGCTACATCCCTCTTTAGATTCAGCAAATAATAAAACCTCTTCACTGTTTTTAGTGTCTTCTAGTAACCTAGGTGACCTAAATATGGTTTCGCATGAAACTCCCGCAATATCACCTTCTTGCGATCACTACTATCTAATGCATATATCATGTCTCTGAATATAACCAATCCGTCTACCGTAAGACAACAATCCATCTCTTGTGGACCTGCACTTGTACTTGTACCTGTACATGTACTCTACTGCAACTTGTGCACAATCTCAATATATATGACATCCTACTAACCTTCCTGCAAGATCCTATCTTGTAGATCTATCCCATAGGAACTCATAGCTTCTAAGCGATTTAGCTGTATCCACCTACTAAGAAAATCTGTGACACTAATCTCTTTTCCTTTGATGGAATTGATCTCAAAATCGAACTCACTAATCATAGCCAACCACCAAGCCTACCTACCATTCAAATTCAGTTGGTCAAATAGATACGAAAAACCACTGTGATCACTCATCAATGTAAACTTCCTTCCTAGAAGATAGCGTCTCTATATATTCAATGCATGTATAATCGCTTCCAACTCAAGATCATGTGTCAGTTAGTTTTTCTCATGCTTAGTTAGTTTCTGCAACTCATAGCATACCTATCCATCCTGGATAAGGACTCCACCAAGTCCTTTATTGCAAGAATTTTTGCATACTACAAACTCTTTGTCCAGATCTACAATCTTTAACGTTGGTGCATGTGTCAAAAACTTCTTAAGCTGCTCAAAACTAGCCTCACACTCATCTTTCCATTAGAACCTCTTAGCTTTCCTCTAGAATGATGTGATAGGATAAGAAATCTATGAGAAGTTCTTGATGAGCCTCCTATAATATCTTGCCAAACCCATGAAAGATATCACTTCATCCACATTCTTAGGAGCTACCCATTCCATGATGGATCTTATCTTTTCTAGATCTACTACAATTCCCTCCTTGGAGACAACATGTCCCAAGCAATGTACCTAATTCTGAAAGAAATTTCACTTGCTGAGCTTAGCATGCAACTAATGCTCTCTCAGTAGCCTCAACGCTGCTGCTAAATGCTCGACACGCTCTTCCTCATTTTTAGAATATACCAATATCTCATCAATGAACACAATAAAAGACTTATCGAAATACAAACACAACACACTATTCATCACACACATAAATCTAGCTGGAGCATTAGTTAATCCAAATGGAACTAAAACAAACTCACAATGCCCATACTTGGTCCAGAAATTTGTCTTGTAAATGTCTTCCTCTTTGATGCGTACCTGGTGATATCGGGATCTCAGATCAATCTTCAAGAAGACTGCTTCTCCCTTCAATTGATCAAACAAGTTATCAATCCTCAGTAACAGATACTAGTTCTTGATGGTTATTGTTGTCACCCTCTTCAAAATGTGTTTTTAGTTGTCAAAACAGGGCAAAAGAGTAGAGAATTTTTAGCCTTCTTGTAAGCCACAAAATTTCTTAAAGTTAAATTGGACCCCCTCCATTTGAAAGTGCTCTAAACTAACTTTCAAATGGTATGTAGAAGTCCAAAAATGGACTCCTCGATTAGAAGTTATGGTCTTCTAAACCTTCAATTATTAAAGCCTCATGGAAAAGGGAGAAATATCAAAGGTCCAATATCAGAGATCGTATATCGGAGGTGCAACATCATGCAACATCAACAGATCACATGAAAAAAGTGAGATATCGACGATCAGAATTGGAGGATTAGGCACCATGACATATTGGCACCTCACATAACAAGGTATGATATATTAGATGTGAACATCGACGATCGCATATCAGCGATGTGCAAACCAGAGTAGTTGGGCTTATCGTTGATCACATATCGACGATAACACTTCAGTGTAGGCCCATCAGTGATTACCAATCAGTAATCCTTGAGGGACAACTATAAATAAATTGCAGGAAAAAAGGCTCTGATAGTGAAAATTGATGAGGAGGGCCTATTACAATTAACAAAGAAATTCAACACAAAACCAAGGGCGGATGGGCCTTTACTCTCTCCTCTAGAAGGTGACGTGGTGGAATACTATTTGTTCTAATAAATTCGTGTGGCATCTGATGTAATCATGACATGGTAGTAGAGAGGACACATGGTATGTAGATATGGCATTTTCAAGGGTCCTAAGAGGGCATATCTGGGTGACATGTGTCGCCACTAAGGAAGTGCCACGTGGAAGTGATGACATCACATCGATAATCGAAAATCAGAGGTGGAGGCTTATCTGTGCTTTGCAATGAAGTGCACACATGAAAATGTTGATAAGGGGTCTCCAATACAAGGTTGGAACATGGTCGCAAAGAGTTAAAGAACCAAGGCCTAAGGCTGAACACAAAGGGATAATCAGTAATCGAAGATCGACAAAATTGAAGTGTCACAACCGCAATTTTATTTCTTCGATGGGAAAGTGCGATAAAGGGGCTAATCTAAGTTCAGAAATATCCTGAAGAACCAAAGGCAGGGCCATGTCAAACATCACACGTCACAAGTTTTGGGATGATGCACCAAATACCATGTTATGAAATCGTCAATTGTTGAGCTATGATATTTAGCTAAGAATGTGGTCATTAGAGGAAATTAAAGGAAAACTGCACTATGCAACTTACAAATGAAAAAGGCCCCCAAGCAGGAACAAAAGGGCCCTAAGCACCCTAAGGGTAGGCCTGCAGTCACAACCCTCAATCCTATGATGAAGAAACCAGAAAGGGTCAAACCCAAGTGGGCCAAGGAGTGTCAAGACTTGCTATCTTGTAATGTGCTTTAGAATATAAGTCCCTATGTAATAATGTATCGATAGTGGGGTACAAGGCTTTAAATATGGAATTGGTTAGAGGCCAAGGTATTTAATGGACATATGGGGGCTCAGGAAGCATCAACCTCTACTCAGTCATACAACACAGGACTGTCAGGCCAATTTCCGCTTCTTCTTTATGACAAACTGAAACAATTGATTGCTACCAAATCCAATGAGTGGTGAAGCCACGCAGTTAAGGTTAAAGTGAGAAAAAACAACCAAGAAGGAGGAAAGGCACATTGAGACAGAGACGTGGCCTGAGTAGAGGCCATCACAGGGTGGCAGAGAGATATTTCCCTCACCATCTTTCAATTTTCCTTATTTCTATTTATTTTGTAATTTCCATAATTTCAAGAATGGAATCAAATCTGAATCAAATCACTTTGGGCAGCAGGCCTTCGCACACCAAGAAAGCTAGTCTATGAGACATCAGGAGTTCAAACCAAGATATTTTGTAAATGTTTGCTCTCCCTCTCCTTATAAAAGGGACGAAGAAAGAATTAATAATGGTTCCAAAATTCCACACCCGAGGGGTCCAAATTTTGTGATTCTGGTTTTTGGTTCTATTTTCCTATTCATGAGGGACTGAGCGAGACATTACGAAATGTAATGGACTGATGGATTGGGCTTATTCTTAGGATTAATGAAACTCTTTGGTGATTCTTATCAGGGCAGTAACCAATATTTTCTCCTCTTTATATTTCACTTCATGTATGTTTTCTCTTCTAGAGAAATTATGTGATGAAACTGTCGGTCTCATTCTCTCATGGTTATATGTATGTTTCTAAGTAGTAGCAATACCTATGTTAATTAAATATTTACTTATGTACCTTTAAGTGCACATATTTACATAACTTTTTTAGTGATGGGTGTATCCCTAAGGTATAGAGCCCGAAACTTTAATTCGTGCTCCACAATTCTTGTCATTCCATCTCTTTGGTTTTCCATCCATTTGTCAGGTATTTTTGCTTAGGATTATGTATTGTTCACAACCCTATGCATAGAATTCCTTCCTTTCTTTCCTCCTTCAAGTTACTAAAACTCCAATATTAAGATGCTTATTTTTGTGTGTCAGCCACCAAAACAACGCGTTCCCCCTTGAGATTATCCTCACTTACCCCCTGAGTATTTGGATCTGTGTATTTTCTCAAGTTCACCTTGATGAAGGCCTATTGAACCAAGCCATGGCTATTATCTTTTCAAAATAAGTGACAATTGGAGTGCAACAGAAAGCCCCATTGATAATATTCCAAATCACTCTATTTAAGATGTCCTCGACACTGGTCTACAATCAACCATGAAAATGTTTAGGGCCTAATATTCGCAAGTGGGCTAATTTTCCAGGATTTTTCCAAAAAAAAGATTCACCAATTTCCATTTTTTCTAAAAATAATTCGCCCAAATTTTACAATATAAAATTACTTACCTTAAAAATCACCAACATTATATAAGGACTATATATAAAACCATTATGAATTTTAATAATTTTGTAAACATATCAATAAAATTTTTATAGTTTTCATATTAGGGTCTGGGGAGATTTTCCAATGTTTTTAAACTTTAAGATAACTTTCCATCCTTAAATTTTTCCCTCCAATCAACCCAGAGGCTGTCTCCAGGAAGATTTCTATATCTCCTAAATCACTTGTGCTACAAGTGCTAGAAAAAGCCACAACATCTTTCTGGCACTTTTTCTGAGGAATGAAATTGAAATAATTTTCCTTGGGTATGAAAAATATTTACATTCCCTTTGTCAAGTTAGCAAAGGAAGACTTGTGGGTTGAAGATATCTCACCTTGGCAACTCCATTGTATGAATTTCATTGTAAAAATATTGGAGACTCCAATGTCCATATTTTTCTGATCATCCTTGCTTTCAAAAGGCCTCATACTCACTCTAATTCTAAATAGAATAAATTTCCCCTACATTTTATCTTGAGATCACTCACTGAAAGGGGTGTTCAAAATTGTTATTCCTGCATTCTTGCCATCAATTTTTCCCCACTGGATTTTTCTTCTATTGTTGGTTATCCCCATCATGTCCCTTCATTTCATGCAAGGTATACCTATTTTCCTACATTCAATGGAAACACAAATAGAATGCCATACCAACACCTCAAATATTTCCATGAATGCATGGAACAATAGGGTATTGTTTTTGAAGATGTGAAAATGAAATTGTTCATGTATTATTTAGATGTAGATGTTAGAGTTTGGTATAGAGCAATGCCTCATGGAAACATATCTTCCTTAAAGAGATTTCATATGGCATTCAATAATTTTTACAAAGGATTATGTCCACCGGATTCTACGTTTGAAGATTGTTGTGAATATTTCAATGATGAAAATACTTCTGAGGTAAATGATCAAGCTAAAGACGTTTGTGAGAATCCATTCCCAAAATATATCCACTCATATCAAGAAGCATCACCTCATGATAAAGAAAGCAAAGAAGGAAACATCATCGAGCTACAAATCAACACTCAGATATATTATTCAGCCGAATTTGATGATTCTCCTTCTTGTGATGTGTATGAATCCGTTGGAAAGTCAAGTGATGCAGAACCACAATAGTCTCACTTATGGGAATCTGCACAAAACAAAATATGCCTACTGATGAGCCTCATAAATAGGTAATTATATGGGCTCATTTTACCTCATAACCTATTCAAATCAACCATTCTCTTAGCTTATTGTATGATTTTCTAATTATATTTATGCTTATAGAGTGAGTTGAGTTAGTTATTGTGCCATGTGGTCTAGCATGTATTTAGTGTAGATTATTGATGAGTTTCAAGGTCAAAGTCAAGGATCCAATGGAAAAATGGAAGCAATAACTCGAAGTGGACAAAGGAGAGGAATTATAGGAGGGAATCCCCCTCATTTATTACTCCTCACCTCGAATTCCCCTTCATTCAGCTCGAAGTACAAGTAGCCAAATCATGCACTAGAAGGCAGTCGAGAAAGTGGAGGATGACTGATGATTATCTCGAGTTTTGGGAGCTAAGCCTCCTTGATTTTAAGGAAGGTGTTGGTAGCTTCATTTGTATAAGTAGAGGGGCCTAGGGCCTTGTTACACAAAAATATCATCACCATGATTATTTTCAGTCAGTATGGGTCCATCATCATTTGTATTGTCCTCCTAAGCAAGTCTCAGACCTCAGCTCTTCAAATCAAGCTTTGGAAATGGGAGAAAGACACTAAAAATCAATGTAACTCTGGTTCTGCACTTTCTCTCATGGTGACCTACAGTCCCGCACCTTCTGTGTACAAAAGCTGCGTACCTACCCGCTCTATCCCTAACGGTGTAGGTGCGGACCCCTGTGAAAGTCAAAAGGCGCAAAGTTTATCTTAAAAAACTCACTTTGGGTTAATTCTAGAGTATTCTAGAAGGAATTTTGACGTGGATTGTTCGCTCTGAGGTGGTTCATGCATCCCAAAAGAGAAGGAGCTAATCCCTTGACTAAAGGAGCTATCCCTTTGAAGGAGGGCTTTATCCCTTTGAAGGAGGACCTAGTAACTTCCCTCCATTGCACTATAAATACAGGCATTGGGGTGAGGACTAGAGAGGTTAGAAGCTTAACATTTTGAGGGTAAATGCTAGTGAAATTAAGACTCTTTGGTTGAGCTTGAGAGGAGAGATCACATACCTCTTGGTTCCATTGGAGAGTGAGTGAAACTTGTCAAAGTAGAGGAGACATCTTGTTGGACCCTGGAAGGAGCTTGTACAACGTCAAGGCACAGGTTGTAAAGTTCTTCTTCTTTTGAATTAATACAATCAAACTCATTTTTCTCAACAAGTATCTTATGTTATTTGTTTCATGGACTCCTTGACTTTCATGTTAAATATGTTTTATGCAATTGGTTTTTCAGGTGCTATTTAATTTGTTTGCCTTGTTTGTGTTTGCAGATTCACGAAGAGGAGCTCATTTGGATCAAGGGAGCAAGGGCATCCACAAACTTGCGAAGGACCCAAGGTAGGCCCTAAAAACACTTGTTTTCCTTTGTTTATTAAAGCATATTTAGAGAAAGATAGTGTCTAGTTGGTTTGCTTGTCATTAGGTCTTCTTTAGATTCTAGGAAGGCCTATCTTGTCTACAAGATCGACTCATTCCATGTGACAAAATGGCGACTCCACTGGGGACTTGATTGTTTTCCTTCTTTATACTTTGACCTGAGAAACTGTATTTTTTGTTTTTGTTTTTGACTTGATGATTGTGGGATTGGGTGAATTTAGTTAATTTTGAGTTAGTTTTTATTTTTCATAGTTTTGGGAGAGGTACGCACCCTCTGAGTTAGGCACAGTGCGTACCTGTACGCACTTTTGCTTTGTGCATAGAGAGTGAACGCACCTGTGTAAACAGGCTGCCTGCGTACCCTGTCAAAAATATGAAATTTGAAAATTTTCTCTTTTTTATCAGTTTAGAATTTGTTTATAGGTTTTAGTCATTGCCCGGACCTGCTTGTTCCCTGTCAAAAACTTTCCTTGGTTTAATTTCATTAGTGTTAGGGTTTTAGGTGGAATTCCTAGGAGTTTTGCTTGTTGGGCTTGTTTTTCAATTTGGTTGTGTAGTGTCTCTAAGCTTAGAAGCTGTAGGGACCTCAGATCACATTGGTGTCTACCAGCCTTCTTATGAGTCTGACCGTTTATGAAATCTCCCCTTGTTGAGGAATCCGCTTTGATTTTTATCATTTCAAAATTTCGAAAAGCTTGTATTTAAAAGTTTGGATTTCCATTTTTAAAAAAAGAAAACGAAAGATTGGTTGTTTTTTGACTAATTGTGATTCTGCATAAATTAGTCCTTAGCTCACATTTGGCTAAGTAAAACATCCTCAAAAAGACTTTTAGTAGGCTTTGGCTTCAAATAGGTTTTTATAGTTTGTAGATCTCAAAGTTAGTTGTTTGCATAGTTTTGATTTTTATGAAAAATAAAAAAAAACTCTTTTGAAAAAAAAGTTTGTTTTTGTAGTAATTGAGTGCTTTGAAAAGAAAAAGGAAATTTTTGTGAAATAACTAGTTGTCTCGTTTTGAGTGCTTTGGAAAGGAAAAGCTCTTCTTTTAATTTTTTTAATTGAGAAAGATTTGTGTTTTCAAAGTATTTGCATTCTTCAACTCTTTCTTAGTTTAGAAAGTTCATCGAAGAGAAAAGATTGTTTAAATCATCTTAGGTGCATCTTTTTAGTGATTTCGAGTCGAGTCTTTACACCACAAGTTTCATCTCCGCCACCTCTTGACTTAAATAACAACCACTAAAATTAAAGCTTAAAGTAAAATTCATCTAGTAACATTTTTATTTCTAGGGCTTTGATACACCAATTTAGCTTAGGCTAGTGTCTTGGAGTAGGAGAGTAATTAACTCTCCAAGACAAGTAAAACAAACAAGTAGTTGTATCTTGTGGTAGGAAGAAATCCAATTGTTGCATTTATGCTCTGGGAAAGCTCCTCTTAAAGGAGAAGCACGAGATCGTGTCCGAACCAGTGTGGGAATCAATCCTTCCTCATTGGGAATGACGCCAGATATTCACGTATTAAAAACGGTAAACCTCGGATTAACCATTGTCGAGGAGCCTAGGGTCACTTGTTGGTAAACCTTGGATTATGTCAAGGAGCCTTCAAGGGGATTGAGCTTGCTACTCTGCCCTTGCGTGCATATCGGATTGTAGACTGTTCCCCCAGGTGTATTTGTCTCAGTTGGTAGCCTTAGTGACCATATTCTTTAGGATTCTTCCTAAGGTGACAGTGGCGGGAAGATCCCACTGTACCTGGAGCAGACGTCGGCTAGACTCACTTGGATTTTCTGGGAGGTTCACTTCGCTCGAGACGGTTAAGTGGAGAAACTTGGTCCAGTCTATTCATTAAGCAGGTTGCCGGGGTAACTATTCCAACCGCCATTTCTGTACTGAATTCTGCGACGTTGGATTTCATCACCAACTAGTGTTTTCGGTCCGGAAAGTTACTGTTTGTGTGTGTTTGATCTCTTAGATTCTTTAGGCATTTGATTCAAATTCTTTGGTTCTTTAGAGGCTTTAGGTGGTTTTCATTGAGATTTTACTTTGTTTGCGTGTGAAGTAGATAAAAGTTTTTTAATTGTGGCTGAATTACCAACACAGTCCCGTAGACTTCGGGGCCAGTCTCCTGAGGAAGTAACCGTGGCTGATTTATTGAGGAAGTCCCGTAGACTTCGGGGCCAACCTCCTGAAGAAGTCCCAAGCTAGCTTGAAGGCTTGAAAGTCCTTGTCACTCCTAGTGGCAGTAAAGTTGGGTCACCTGAAGAAGGAGAGTCTTCATTGGTTGTACATCCTGATTACCAAACTATAGTAACTGGTTACGATCCGCAATCAGTGTCCGTTTCGGAAATTGCTGGTAGCTTTTCATCTACTAGTGATATAGGTGAAGAACCTGAGATATCTGAACCTGTTACTCCAACATCGGGGTTTGTCTCTCCAACTTCTAGTGGTCCTGATTCACCTAGGGTAGAAAGAATAATCACCGAAAATCTTCCTTCTGGTTTGATAGCTATTGAAGAACTTGCCACTCCGGAAGAAGAAGTAGGCATCTATATCCCTGAAAATCAACCTGTTATTGATCTAAGGGAGCGTGAATCAATTTTTTACAGTCCACCTAGGAGTACCACTTGGTATCTTTCTTTAACTAATTACTTGGATAACTCAGGGTTAAGTTTTTCACCACCTCGTGCTCCTTATCATCCTAGAGGTTTTTATACTCCTGTAAATATATCAGGTCAGTTGTCCATGTTTACTCAATCGCCTGAATCCTTTTTGTACGGTGGTCCTTCTGTTCCCTCTGGGTATCAGTCACTTTATGGTACATTTGCGGGAGCATCTCCTCAACCCATTGAACGAGGGTTGTTAACTGGAAACAATGGTAATAAACCGTTGAGCGTAGAAGACATTCTTATGATGTCAGGTTCCATTCCCAATTCTCAACCTCAAGGTGGCCAATTACTGCCTGGGGGGCAGCCTCAATTAACGCCTGGGGGGCAACCTCAAGGTACACAATTTGCATCTGGGGGGCAACCTCAAGGACAGTATGTACCTACGGTACAGTACATTCCTCAAGGTCAACCCCAGACTCAATATGTACCCCAAGGTCAACCCCAGTATCAAATTTTACCTCAAGGTCAACCCCAGTATGAGTATGTGCCTCAAGGGTATCAACCCCAAGGTCAGTACTCGAACCAAGGTTTCCAACCACCCTAAGGTCAATCTTATGTTCAAGGAACGGGAAATGTACCTTTTAATTATCAATCCTACCCTCAACCTGGTTATGGTCCCCCATATCCTCAACCTGTAATGGGTCCATACCTCGGAGTGAATTTAGTGTGGGATCCATCGCAAACTCAACAGGTGTTGCAGCCTAATGTACAGTTGTCATCTCAAACTGGACAACCCTTAGTTTCTGGTACACCCCAGCAACCAGTCCAGTCTAACGTTCAAACTTCTGTACCTTCAGTAGTTTCTTAGTCTGGGCCTACTGTGCCTCGTACTCCATCTCAAACGACTGCTGCAACTACCGCAACATCTGTTCAATCTACCCCACCTACTTCTGGAGTATCGATAGCTCCGGTTTTTACTGTTCCTGTATCTACTCCTCAGACATCTTTACCACCGTCTGGATCTACAATTCAAACTACGGTTCAGATACCTGTACGACAACCTGGTTTAAGTACGGTTGTCACTAGTCAACCACAATTTACCTATCAACCGTACCAAAGGACAATACCAATTCGGTCCTGCTGTGCAGCAACCAGTCTATCAATATCAACCGTACCCTGGGTACACTTATCAACAACCTCAACAACCCAGTACGGTCCAGTTAATCCTGTTTTTCCGGGAGGATACAATATCCTGAATGCAATTCCTATTCCAAGTTATCCTGGATATCCTCCTCCTGGGGCTGGTCTCATGACCCAGAGTTTTAGGGACCCTAATCACCAATTTCCGTTTACCGCAACTTTGGACTTGCCTGATTTGTCACGCCTAACAAACGATCCTATTAATTATCTTCCGTTTTGGCTGCAAATGCCGAATAAGTTGCCTAGTGACATTCCCAAGTTCGAAGGTAAATCAGGAGAGGACCCATCGAACCATGTGATGACTTATCACCTCTGGTGTGCATCTAACTCCATCTCAGATGATTCGATCCGTCTTAGACTTTTCCAGTGCACTCTGATTGGTCTCACGGCTAAGTGGTACATTGAGTTACCACGAGGCACTTTTTATAATTTTAGTCAGTTAGCTACCTTGTTTTTAACACACTTTCAGTTACCAGTCAAATATGACAATGGCACGGAACTACTAACTTCGTTAAAGCAATCGATGTCCACTTATATTTCCGATCATATTCATGAATGGAGACGTCGATGGCATTTAGTGAAGGTATTTATTTCGGATCAGATTTTGGCTGAGTGGTTCGTAAAATCTTTGTTGCCAAAGATCACTGAAGATGTTGCTAAAGCCGGAGTTGTTACTGAGGAGCAAGTAATTGCTCAAGCACAGTACCTTGACTTGGTCTATACTCAGTCAGGTACGTTACACGAAAAGATCCCCGATCTTCCCAAGTCAAATCAAATCGCTGCAGCTCCTTCGGGATCTCATGCCGCTGATGGTATGATTGGTACGGTTAACACTAAAAGTAAGAAGAAGTCTTCCAAGAATTCTTCTCCTATCATAACCTTGCCTGAGTCCTTGACAGGAGATTCTTCTGCCGAGATTTCCGTCGATATTCACGTTGTAGAGTCATCTACAGCCAAATCAAAATCCGGTGGGAAGAAGAAAGGAAAGAAGAAGAATAAAACGAACAAAAATTCAAAGGAGAAACCTGAAAAGGCGGAATCCAATGATGAAAAGTGCAAACCTCGTTATCCTTGTCTCATTTGTGACGAAGAACATTTTACAAGAGACTGCCCTCATCGCGCAGAGGTTGCGAAGATCGTCAAAGGTTCCCAAACTTCTGCTGTCTTGAAAGATCCATTTCCAAGTCAAGACAGTAAGATGATAGGTTCTTCCTCGAGTGCCAATGAGGAACCCATATTGATGATGTCCCATGTAAGGATTGCAACTCGATCACAAGATTATGGTAGTAAGAGTCCTGTTGATGGAAAAGAAGCAGAATCTTCTCATTCTCACCCATCGACCTCAGCTCCCAGTTCCGATCCACTACAGATCGAGAAACCTAACCCGAACTTAGTAATCAAACCGCCCGCCAAGGGTATACATTGAAAGTCTGCTTTCAATCCACATGCGAGAGTGGCTCAGAATTATAACATTGCTGAGGATTTAGCTGTTTCACCCTCGGCAATGTCGGCTTTGGAAGTGCTGCAATCATGCCCACCACAGCGTAAATTACTTTTGTCGGCTATAGGAGCTGTTGATGTTCAGGACCCGAACCTAATAATTTTCGATCTAGAAAATAGTACACCACATCTCCCCCATCAAATGGCTTTCTAGATCCCAGTGATAGTCAAAAACAGGCCTATTCATCGGATTGTAATTGATGAGGGAGCCTCAACGTGTATTATGTCGATACAGTGTTGGAGATCTCTTGGTTCTCCTTCACTAAATCAATCCCCGACAATTCTTAAGGCCTTTGATGGCTGTGGGTTTCATCCTTTTGGCATTCTACAGGATTTGCCTATAGGGGTTGAAGGAAAAACCGTTAGTCTAGATGTGGAGGTGGTTGATGCCCCTCTAGACTACAACCTTCTCTTGGGTCGAAGTTGGTCTTACGCTATGACAGCAGTCGTTTCATAGGTCTTTCGAGTAATAAAGTTTCCACACAATGGAAAGATCGTGACCATAGACCAGCTGGCTTACTTTTCATCCGACCCAGCCTCTTCGGAGAGTATTCAGCATGTTGGTAAAATGACTATCCCATATAAGGATGTTGGAGTACGATTAGTTAAAGATGTCGGTTTACTGGGAACTTTTCCTTTTCCTCCAATCAATGCATCATCTTTGTTTGCATCCATTCATATGATTACATCAGACAACATTATTTATGATGATCCTTGGATCATCCCTTCTGAACCTGAGATAGACTCATTTGGTAATTCCATGCCTTTGAGTCCATATGAAATTGCCTATGAAGCCGTGCAGTCTTTTGCCGACCTGTGTTCAACTGAAAATGACTTAATGAATGTGGTCCATGAGGAATCACTTTTCACGTCAACCTCGGATTTAACTACGTTTTCTGAACTTGTTCACTCTGACGAGCAAATTCGTGAAATCCTATGTGTAGATGATTTACCATGGGAAGATCTCCATCACAGATCTTTGTTTTTACTTGAGGATGATCGTTTTGAAAATGATTTCTCATCAATTTTTACAACTGAATATGTCAAGGAACCTCAGAATCCAATGAAACACCCCGATTCAGAGTTAAATTTGGGAAACATCTCTCGAACTATTCCTATTGACATTTCGGTTAAGACCGGAATTGTTGAGAACATTCATATAGGTGCCTCGTGTACAGATGACGAAATTCAATTATATAAGGCCCTATTTCAAGAATTCCGCGATGTGTTTGCCTGGTCCTATGAGGAAATGCCAGGAATTGATCCCGCGATTGTTGTTCGTGAGATCAAGACTTACCCGGACGCTAAACTCGTCCGGCAACGTTTGCGTCAGATTCACCCATGAAAAGCTGCTGCAATTAAAGCAAAAGTTGAAAAACTGTTGAAAGCAGGTTTCATTTATCCGATCCTGCTAACGAATTGGGAATCGAATATTGTTCCGGTTAACAAAAAACAGGGAACAATAAGAATATGCATCGACTATAGGGACATTAATCGAGCCTGTCTAAAGGACAATTACCCAACTCCCTATATCGATCAAATCATTCATGATTGTGCCGGCAGTGAAATATTTTCCTTTATGGACGGTTTTTTCGGATACAATCAAATCAACATTCTACCTGCCGATCAACCAAAAATGGCTTTCATTTGTCCATGGGGGACATTTTCTTATTGCAAGTTACCTTTTGGGCTTAAGAATGCCGGAGCAACTTTTCAAAGGGCGATGTCTTACGCGTTTCATGACATCAAGCACATTGTGCAACCCTATCTCGATGACTTGCCTGCTCATTCATTACATCGAGCTGATCACCTCATCCATTTACGAGCAATATTTATGAGGTGTAGGCATTATCGTATTCGGTTGAACCCACACAAATGTGTCTTCTGTATAGAAATGGGTCGATTGCTGGGGTTTGTTGTTTCAAAAGCTGGCATTCGCGTTGATCCCTCGAAGGTCGAAGCTATCATCAATTTGCCTCCTCCTTCGAGTCTTCGCCAACTCCAAAGTTTGCAAGGGAAAGCAAACTTTTTACGACGATTCATTCCTAACTACGCCGAGGTTACAAAGGGGTTTACACGGTTGTTGAAACAGAATACTTCATTCTATTGGGATGAGATAGCTCAGAAATCTTTTGATGCACTGAAACACGCATTGACCCATGCACCGTTGTTGCATCCTCCCAACTACAACCAGGATTACTTCTTATATCTCGTCACCTCCCATTCCACCATTGGAATGGTCTTAGTTCAGGAAGATGAATTCGGAACAGAACATGTGATATATTACCTTAGTCGAACGTTAAATCCAACTGAGCTAAAATACTCACATGTGGAGAAATTGGCATTGGCAGCCATTCAAGCTATCCAACGTTTTCGTCACTACATTTTACTACGTAAAACTATGGTAATTTCGGATTGCAACCCTATGATCTACATTTGGACCAAGCAATTGCTAGGGGACAAGTACTCTAAATGGATTGTTATCCTGCAGGAGTTCGACTTGGAATTTGAGAAATCTAAGTCTAAGAAATCTTTAGTTTTTGCGGAGTTAATGTGTGACTTCCCGCGTGCTGACACAGAAACTGTGGCGGAGGAGCCCATTGCGGATGAATCCTTGTTTCTAATCAGCACTTTAGATCCGTGGTATGGGGATATCATCGTTTATCTCCAGACCCAATCCTTTTGGCCCGAAATTTCAAGGTCAGAACGTCGAAAAATTCGATTCCAGTCCCAACAATTCAAAATTATTGGAGATACTCTTTATCGCCGTGGGGCGGATTTGGTTTTTCGACGTTGCTTAACTCACGAAGAAGTTGAAAGGGTTCTAAATGACTGTCACTCTGGAGCGTGTCGCGGTCATATGTCTGGGTATGCCACAACCCAAAAGATATTGCGCGTTGGCTATTTCTGGCCATCCTTGTTTAAAGATTGTATTAATGCGGTCCGAAAATGCCACAACTGCCAAGTGTTTGATTGAAAGATGCGCACTCCACCTGCTCCTCTCCACCCTATAATTGCCGTTGGTCCTTTTGCCAAATGGGGTATCGATTTTATTACATGTAACCCTCACTCGCCTGGGGGGCATGCGTATATCATCCTTGCGGTAGATTATTTTACTAAGTGGGCCGAGGCGATGCCTACATTTGAGGCAGAAGGCAAAATAGCTGCAATTTTCGTGTTCAATCACATAATTTCTAGGTTTGGTGTCCCACAAGCAATAATCACTGATCATGGGCATCATTTTCGAAACGTTATGATGACTGAACTTACAGGCCAGCTTGGTTTACGTCACGATAGTTCAACTCCTTATTATCCACAAGCGAACGGTCTGGTTGAGTCCATCAACAAAGTTTTAGTTATCATGATCCGACGAATCATTGGGATTCATCGGTCGAATTGGCACAACATGCTATTTTCAGCGCTTTGGGCGTACCGAACTTCAGTAAAAACATCAACAGGGTTCACTCCTTTCCAACTAGTCTATGGTTTGGAAGCTGTGTTACCCATTGAATGCGAAATCCCGTCACTGCAAATGGCCATCGAGTTACTTCCAGCCACTTCCGAAGAGGAAAAGCGTTTGTTATACTTGGCTCAATTAGATGAGAATCGACGTGATGCTGCATTGGTGATCGAGACTCACGCAAAACGTATGAAGGCTCAGTATGATCAGAATGTGACCCCTCGAAATTTTTCGGAAGGAGACCTAGTGTTATTGTATGATCAAGCTAATGATAAATTAGGTGCTGGAAAATTCGTTCCTATGTGGCATGGTCCCTATATTTTCAAGCGAAAGCTAGCAAAAGGGGCCTATGAATTGATAGACTTTGATGGGGACTCTTTGGGTAAACCCAGAAATTTCCTTTACTTGAAGAGGTATTATGCTTAAAAAGAATGGGTATGGAGATCTTTAGTTAGGTTAGTTTTTCTTTCTAGTTGGTGTGTTTTAGTTTAAAAAGAGTGCTTAGCTTAGAGAGTGTGTTTTTCGTCATTATTCCTGCTTATCTTGGTTTTACTCTTGATATTGCAGATGTCGATGCCTCTCCAAACATACATTGGATTTGCTGATGGTGTTTTTCGTAATACACGGAACATCTCTTCCGCAGCTTGGGTTATCTATTCGCCCTCTGACGAGTTAGTTTCTATGCATGGGGTAAGCCTCGGTCAAACAACAAACAACATTGCAGAGTATAGTGCGGTGATTGAGTTATTATCTGAATCTATTTCATTTGGGATTCAGAGTTTGATAGTGAGGTTAGATTCTGAACTCATTGTATTACAGCTTAATAGAGTGTATGCCTTTAGAAATCTAGTGTTACTGAGATTGTTTTTGAGAGTGCGTCTCTTGGAACGTGAATTTGATAACATTGAATATCAGCATATTCCAAGGTCTTTAAATACATTGGCAGATGCAATTGCTTCTCGAATGTTAAATAGACATTTGTAATAATCATACATGTAAATTTAAAACCATTCCATAACATGATTTACAAGATAAGCCGGTAATAGTGATATATATATATATATATATAGGAGTGTGTCAAAAAATACATCGTCCTCGATCATAGGTTGAAAAACACCTTATGATCGGCAAAAATGATAAGTACAAAAAACAAAAATGTCACATGTGCCCACAATAGGCGATCAGCCTATCACTAGTGATGTTCTCTATAAGAAACCACTGCCCGGGCCACCTTGCAAAGGAACCTCCTAAAAGGTCCCGTGACTCCAATCACATAGCACTGAAGTCAACGAGGAATGTCATCTATAGTGGTCTCAGGAATATCTCCTGTCAAACGCTCGAGATGACCCTCCAACTCGGCCAAAACCTCTGCTGATTCATCCTGCGGGGCTGGCACGGGTGCAACTGGTTGCTTCCTATTGAAAGGCCGGAGAGCGGCTGGTCGCTTTGGACCCACATATGCATTGGAAACTTTTGCTATCAGTTTTGAGATGATGGAAAATAAAAAAAATTAAAATAGGAAAAATATTGAAAAATATTTTACCTGAGTCATCCCACTGCTCTCCTAGTCGAAGAGCCATGTCTGGATCACCACGAAAATCTATCCCAGCATAAGGGAAATCCTGAATGGAAAAGACCTGGTTTTCCAGCCATTGGAAATATTCAGGTTTGAATCGAGCAACCTCTGTCCTCTCGTATGGGTGACAGGCCATGACTACGACCCATCGCATCAGTTTGGGCTCTCGAGGAAGCCCAGCTCCAACAGTAAGGTGCTGCGGGATCAGCATAGGAACCCTGTCCAGGCCAAAACTCACGACCAAAGCCCCATAACCAAAGGTCTTTAGTCGTCCGCTCTTGGCCCGGGTCAGTTGGCCTTTCACATTAGCTGGCACAGCATTGCACCAGTTGAAGATGGTGCCTCTGAAGCAATCAACAGCCATACACATCTGGGATCCGATGGCAATATGTAATGCGGCAGCTCCGCAAAGTCTGGTGACAGTAAACGCAATCACCATGAGTTCAGGACGGGATATGGTCTTTATGTCTATCCCTTTGTCTCTAGCCTGGCTGTTGCAGTACTCTAGCCGGAGGCTATCGACAGACTGGCCGCCTGGCCTAGTCCCGTGCAGAGTCAAGTCTTCGCCTCTCTTAGGAAAACCAGTCAAGAAATAAATATCCGCCGGCTCGATTTCGAGCTTGTGGCTGCCAATGAAGAAGCACTGGTCCTGTATGCTCCATCTGTCAACCAGCCACTGTAAAAAATCCACCTGAGCCCTCATGCCAGGAATGGCCCAGAATTTGTATAGACCGCATGCCCTCAAAGCATCAAGTGAAGGCTGGTGATTCCATGCGGCAGCATCCACGTCCTCATGCTCTCGTTCACGCCAATCAAGCATGATGTACTCTCTGCATCAAGTATAAAGATTAATTAAATTGCTAGAAAACAGTTTGTATGGTCCATTTTTGAGAATTTTTGGGTTCAAAACCCTTGCGGTGGGGTACGCACCCTTCGGGTTAGACATAGTGCGTGGGACCGCACTTTGTCTACACAGAAGGTGCAGACCCCGAGATTTTTCCTAATGGAGAAAAAGTCGGGGTCTGCGGGTCCGCAGTGGTAAACCTGCGGACCCCCGCGCGCGGGTTTTGCGCCTAAAAACCCTCCCAAAAAATGAAATGAAGGACTAAAAAAAAAATTAAATGGTTAAAAATGAAGAGTGGGATGATGTGGATTACCTGGAGAAGACGGCGTTCGATTCCGATGGTTGGATTTTCCGCAATCTTCACGGGAGGTTTTCTGAGCAAAAGCACTATTTTCTCACCCAAACTCAAACGGTAAAAATGAATTCACAAAAGCCCTTTTTATAGGTTTTTTGAGTAAATAAATCACAAATTTGTTTATGTTTTACTTTGAAAAGGTATTTTGTAACGTTTTTATCCATTTCAAACAGGTATGGGTAATGTTTGTGCTTTTGTGCAGAATAAAGGATTATTCAGGTGAAATCTATCATTTTCAACGAAAAACATGTAGAGTCATCTTTAAGCTCTTTTCTGACTCCTAAAACATGAAAAGATTTCCCAGCGTTTCTTTTACACTCGTTAAAATGGAATTAAAAGACAGTCCACTTACAGCTCTTTTCCGACTGTAAAAACATGAAAAGATTTCCAGATTTTTGTCGTTTCAAATTCGATATTGGTTATAAAATGACGTGTCATTGATCGCTTTTTTACTTTTTCGGGTCAAAGGCACTAATAACGAAAAGTACTCCTTGGTCATAAAAGATCAAGCAGTTCTCTCAAGTGTTATTTTATACTTTTTCGGGCTTGGGAGACACAAATTTACGAAAAAGGTCAACCCTGGAGTCTTCTTAAGTTTTTTCAAGCTCTCTAAAATTGAAAAACACCGAGTTTCTCCTATACTGGACTCGTTAAAATTTCACAGTAAAGGACCTGTTCAATTACAAACAGGAACGAACCACTCCTTCTTAGGGTTCGAATTTAAACTAAGTTGGACTCATCCGAAGGATGAGCTTATAATCAAGCAAATGTTATCCTCCTCAAGCTTGTCAAAAATAAATAGGTACTTGCCAGAAATGGTGGGGGAAAAGAGAGAAAAATGAGCCTGATTGTCATACTTTGTAACCACTCTTGAACACAACACTTTTATTCACCTGGGTTGGGAAATCCTTTGCCTAATAGTTGATCAAACCACATTTAAAGTCTTCAGCCGGTTTCTGGGTATTAACTTTGGGTCAATTGTCACGAAACCATCTGTCGTGTCGTTATGTGTTCAAGAGGTCACTGTCAATAAGCCATTCATCTGTAAAATATCTGTCATCCATCTTGACCATCCCTGGGTCAGTCCTTGCAACTAAATTTCTTCAACTTGATCTATGATTTCGTGTTGTGGGTTTGCCTGCAACGGATCGCTTTCTATCTGTCACGCGGAATCAGTCAATAGTGCGGACACAACCGACCTTCCTAGATGTCTAAGACATTCTAATGACAAACAAAACAAAGTAGAACTATCCTTCTCTAAACATACATCATTATATGAGAAATCAAGTACGAGACTTACCTTTGTCCAAACGCTGTTGTTGAAGTCCAAGCTTTGTTGATCTGGATGAGCTCCTCCTTTTCTCCAAAACCTGCAATCATCAACAGCAAAACCATTAAATAGCACCTGATTATAACATAAAACAAAGCATATTCAACATGTAGACCAAGGAGTACATGAAATAACCCATTAACAACAAGTCATTGAGAAGAATGGACTAATTTGCATTAAAGGTAACAAAAAAGGAACCATTACAACCTGAGCCTTGGTGTTGTGCAAGCTCCTTCCAGGGTCCACAAGAGTCTTCCTTTACTTTGACAAAGCTCACCCTCCTCCCAATGGAAACAAGCAAAGATGATCCTCACTAGTTCTCACAAAGAGGTCCTAATTCCAGCAGCATTTACCCTTAGGAATGTTTAACTTTCAGCCTCCCCTCCCTCTGGCCCAATGCCTGTATTTATAGTGCTCAAAAGGAAGTTATTCAGGTCCAACATCAATGGGATAATCCCCTCTTTGGGTGGGATAGCTCCCCTATTGATGGGATAAGTTCCTCTTTGTTAGGGGTACATGAACCATCTGGAGGCGCCTCATACACGTCAAACAACCTTCTAGAAAGCTCTAGAAATGACCACAAGTAAGTTTTTGAAGATAAAACTTGCGCATTTTAACTTTTTCAGAGGGACGCACCTGCCCCTTTAGATACAAAGCGTCCTTGGATGCAGACATAGTGAACATTAGGTGCGTACCCGCAGGAAAGGTTGAGAGAACCTGCATCCCAGAGATAAACACATTTTTAAAGACTTTCTCTCTTTCTTGAAGTTTGACATGGATAGCAGAGGCATAAGACTTGCTTAAGAAGGTGGTATGACTGTTGATAGAGCCATGCCAACTGTAAATAGCCATGGTGACATTTTTTAGTGTAACAGATTGCCCCCTAAAGTGCGAAGCCTGTAGTAGATTCGGGTTTCATAGGATCTAGGAAGGGTGAAGCGCTTTATCATTTCAAGGATTATCTCGTGGAGAACCTAGTCGGAACCTGCAATTTTCAACACAAAATACATGTATAAGATTATATCATCACTGAGGTAGGAATTCCTATACTCAGATCAAAACTTTAACTAACAGACTAACTATTCTGATACAGGAATGATCTTGCAGTACATCATAATCATAGACTTTTGTAGACACAGTATGGGCGCAGCCATCTGTTTATGATTAGTCTACTTAGATAATGAATACAAAACTCCTCGCAGCCTGGATGGTGGAAACTAGATCCAGGGTCTTCATTTCTACTTCTCGAATTGGTACGATCCTATCCATGCGAATAAATGAGTTGATGTCGAGCACGGTAGAAGCCACTTGATTACCGGTCAATGATGTAAACCGTTAACAAGCGTGAGAGAGACCACCAGTAATGTCAATGGTTCTCAAAGTACCCAGTACAATCCATGAGATGCGAATAAATGAGTTGATGTCGAACATTTCACGGAATCCTTCGATCGAAAGTCAATGATGTAAACTGACGTCAAAGGCGAGAAACCTGCCATTGATGCATGCAGACTTCAAGGTACTGACGATTTCTAAGTCGTCTTTCTAGATAATGTGTTGATGTCGATAGAAAGTGACCCGTTGCAAGCAAACCCACAACACGAAATCATTGACCAAGTTGAAGAAACGTTGCTGTAAGGACTGACTCAGGGACGGTCAAACGGATGACAAGTATTTTGCAGATGAAAGTTTTATTTGCAGACCTCTTGAACACATAACGACACGACATATGGCTTGGTGATACACAATTCAAAGTTAATTCCTGGAACCCGATTTGAGGATTTTCAAAGTGGTTTGATCAACTGTGAGGTAAAAGATTTCCCAACCCAGGTGAAATGAAAAGTGTCGTGCTCAAGAGTGGTGATAAGGTTCTTTTGTAAAAAGATGACAAATAGGTTCATTCTTCTCTCTTTTCCCCCACCATTTCTGGCAAGTACCTCTTTATTTTTAACAAGCTTGAGGAGGATAACATATGCTTGATTATAAGCTCATCCTTCGGATGAGTCCAACCTAGTTTTAATTCGAACCCTAGGAAGGAGTGGTTCGTTCCTGTTTGTAATTGAACAGGTCCTTTACTGTAAAATGTTTTACGAGCCCAGTATAGGAGAAACTCGGCGTTTTTCAATTTTAGAGAGTCTGAAAAAACTAAAGAAGACTCCACGGTGAACTTTTTCGTATGTTTGTGTCCCTCAAGCCCGAAAAAGTATAAAATAATACCTGGGGGAACCGCTTGATCTTGCGACCAAGGAGTACTTTCATGTTTAGTGTCACTGACCTGAAAAGTAAAAAGTGATCAAGGACACGTCGTTTTATTTCCAGTATCGAGTTTGAAACGACAAAAACCCGACAATCTTTTCCTGATTTTACGGTCAGAAAAGAGCTATAAGGGGACCGTCTTTTAATTCTGTTTTAACGAGTGTAAAAGAAACGCTCGGCAATCTTTTCATGTTTTAGGAGTCAGAAAAGGGCTTAAAAGATGACTCTGATATTTTTGTTTGTGAAAATTGACAATTTTCCCCCTAAATCCCTTTGTCCTGCACAAAAACGACACATTACTCATACCTGTTTAAGATAGGCAAAAATTCATCGAAAAACATCCTTTCATGGTGAAAAATAAACAAAACTAGCATTCATTTATCCAAAAAACCTATAAAAAGACTTTTTACCATGTCATTTTTACCATTTTACTGTTGAGGTTGAAAAAAGGGCTTTTGGCAAGAAACTTCCCGTGGTCATTGCGGAGAATCCGACCGTCAGAATCGAACGCCGTCTCTTTCAGGTATTTCACAACATCCTCCTTGTCAATTTCATCCATTTAGAATTTTATTTTAGGTCTTAATTTTGATTTTTGGGGGGTTTTGGGGTTTGAAAACCGCTCCGCGGGGTACGCAGGTGCCCTAAAGGGTGGCCTGCGTCCCTCGACTTTTTCCTACACAGGGAAAAGGTCGGGGGACGCAGGCTACCTTCAGGCCACCTGCGTCCCGGCGCACTGTGTGCCAAACGCGGGGTGCGTCCTCCGCAAAACGCGGAAATTGAAACCCCAATCTCCCAAATTAACCATTCAAATTGCCCAAAATTTATTCTAATGCCTGTTTATTCATGTGTAGGGCATTTACCATGCTGGATTGGAGAGAAAGAGAGCATGAGGAGGTTGATGAAGCTGCAATCAATCATCAACCTTCCCTCGATGCCCTAAGAGGGTGTGGATTATACAAATACTGGGCCATACCTGGCATGAGGGCTCAGGTAAGATTCTTGGAGTGGCTGGTAGAGAGATGGAACGTTCATGAACAATACTTTTATATCGGAGAGCAACAACTCGAGATAGAGCCCTCTGATATCTACTTTCTCACTGGCTTGCCGAATAGGGGTGAGCAACTCAATTTGGCCGGGACTAGGCCGGGTGGCCAATCCCTTGATAGTCTCCGAACAGATTGGTGCCTACCTAATCGACACCATGCGAAAGGCATAGAGATTAAATACATCTCTCGGCCAGAACTCATGGTCTTAGCTTTCACTGTGACCAGGATTTGTGGCTCAGCCACTCTACACATTGCCACTGGGTCCCAAATGCGGATGGAAATTGACTCTCTCCAAGGCACCATCTTCAACTGGTGTGATGCAGTGTCGGCTAACTTGAAAGCCCAACTGACCAGGGCAAAGAACGGACAACTAAAGACCTTTGGATATGGGCCTATAGTTGTGAGCTTTGCCTTAGAGAGAGTTCCGATGTTGATCCCTCAGCATCTCACTGTTGATATTTTGGGTCCTCGGGAGCCAAAGCTGATACGATGGGTTGCGGTAATGGCTCGGCATCCTGACGAGGGTGCGGCAGTGGTTCGATTCACCGATAGTTACTTTCACTGGTTAGAGGACCAGGTGTTTGCGGTTCAGGACTTTCCGTATGCCGGTGTAGATTTTCGGAATGATCCGGACATGGTTCTTCCACAGGGAGAACAATGGGATGACAGAGGTACTTTGTTTTTCACAAGTTTTTTAAGTTATGTATTTTTTTTTGTTTTTATATATATCGCCTTAAACTGACAGTAAAAATGTTTAAAATGCAGATGTAGGCCCACGGCGCCCAGCCAATCTCCGGGCATTCGAGAGGAGACACCCACCTGCACCGCCACCGGACCCACAGGATGCGGCCGCAGAGATGCTGGTTGAGTTAGAGCATGATCTAGAGCGTCTCACGGTAGGCATACCGGATACGACTATAGACGACATTCCTATCAGACTGCAGCGCTATGTAGTCGCGGTCCCGGGGCCTATTAGAGGTTTTTTATGTAAGGTGGCCCGGGCAGTAGTGTCTTACAGAGAGCATCACCAGTGACTGGATGGTCACCTTTGTAGTCACATGTGACATTTTTGACTTTTTGTACTTATCATTTTACCGATCATAAGGTGTTTTAAACCTATGATCGAAGGCGATGTATATTTTTTGACACACTTCTATCTATATATATCTATCATTATTACCGGCTTACTTTGTTTAACATGTATGATGAAATGTTTATAAATTTGCATTTATGATTATTTACAAATGTCTATTTAACATTCGAGACGCCAATGCATCTGCTAATGTATTTAAAGACCTTGGAATATGTTGATATTCAATATAATCAAATCCACGTTCCAAGAGACGCACCCTCAAAAACAATCTCAACAACACAGGATTTCTAATGGCATAAACCCTATTAAGCTGTAATACAACGAGTTCAGAATCCAACCTTACTATCAAACTCCGAATCCCAAATGAAATAGACTCAGATAATAATTCAATCACTGCACTGTATTCTGCAATGTTGTTTGTTGTTTGACCAAGGCTTACCCCATGCATAGAAACTAACTCGTCAGAGGGCGAATAGATAACCCAAGCTGCGGAAGAGATATTCCGTGTACTACGACAAGCACCATCAGCAAATCCTATATATGTTTGGAGAGGCGTCGACATCTGCAATATCAAGAGCAAAACCAAGATAAGCCAGAATAACGACGAAAACTCACTCTTCTAAACTAAGCACACTGACTAAACTAACAAACATACTAGCTAGAAAAATAAATCTACCCTAACTAAAAATTCTCCACACCCATCATTTAAGCATAATACCTCTTAAGGTAAAGCCCATTTCTGGGTTTGCCCAAAGAGTCCCCATCAAAATCTACTAACTCATAGGCCCCTTTTGCTAGCTTTCACTTTACAATGTAGGGCCCATGCCACATAGGAACGAATTTTCCAGCACCTAGCTTATCGTTAGCTTGATCATATAATAGCACTAGGTCTCCTTCCGAAAAACTGCGAGGGGTCACATTCTTATCATACTGAGCTTTCATTCGCTTCGCGTGAGTCTCGATTGCTAAAGTAGCTTCACGTCGAGTCTCATCCAATTTAGCTAAGTATAACAGACGTTTCTCTTCTTCGGAAGTAGCTGGGAGTAATTCGACAGCCATTTGAAGTGATGGGATTTCGCATTCAATGGGTAACACAGCTTCCAAGCCATAAACTAGCTGGAAAGGAGTGAACCCTGTTGAAGTTTTCACTGAGGTTCGATATGCCCATAGCGCCGAAAACAACATGTTGTGCCAATTCGACCGATGGATACCAATGATCCGTCGAATCATGATGACTAGAACCTTATTGATAGATTCAACCAAGCCGTTGGCTTGCGGATAATAAGGAGTAGAACTGTCGTGGCGCAAACCAAGCTGGCTTGTAAGCTCAGTCATCATGATGTTTCGAAAATGACTCCCATGGTCAGTAATGATTGCTTGTGGGACACCAAACCTAGTTATAATATGATTGAATACGAAAACTGCAGCTGTTTTGCCGCTTGCGTCGAATGTAGGCATCGCCTCGGCCCATTTAGTAAAATAATCAACCACGAGGATGATATACGCATGCCCCCCGGCCGAGTGAGGGTTACAAGTAATAAAATCGATACCCCATTTGGCGAATGGTCCAACGACAATTATAGGGTGGAGTGGAGCAGGTGGTGCGCGCATCTTGCGATCAAACACTTGACAGTTGTGGCACTTCCGGACCGCAATGATACAATCTTTAAACATAGACGGCCAGAAATAGCCAGCGCGCAACACCTTCTGAGCTGTGGCATACCCAGACATATGACTGCCACATGCTCCAGAGTGACAGTCATTCAGAACCTTCTCAGCCTCTTCGTGGGTTAAACAACGTCGAAAAACTAAGTCTGCTCCCTTGCGATAAAGTGTATCTCCAATAATTCTGTATTGTTGGGATTGAAACCGAATTTTTCGACGTTCCAACTTTGAAGCTTCAGGCCGAAAGGTTTGGGTTTGGAGATAGATGATTATATCCCCGTACCACGGATCTAAAGTACTGATAAGAAACAAAGATTCGTCCGCAATGGGCTTCTCTGCCACAGTCTCTGTATCAGTATACGGGAAATCACACATTAATTCAGCGAAAACTAAGGATTTCTTAGACTTGGACTTCTCGAACTCCAAATCGAACTACTGCAGGATGACGATCCATTTGGAGTACTTGCCCCCTAGCAATTGTTTTGTCAAAATATAGGTCATAGGGTTGCAATCTGAGATCACAATAGTTTTGCGGAGAAGAATGTAGTGACGAAAACGCTGAACAGATTGAACGGCTACCAGAGCCAACTTTTCCACATGTGAGTATTTTAACTCAGTGGGATTTAAGGTCCGACTAAGATAATATATCACATGCTCCGTTCCGAGTTCATCTTCCTGAACTAAAACCATTCCGATGGTGGAGTGGGAGGCGGCGAGGTACAAGAGGTAATCCTGGTTGTAATTGGGAGGATGCAGCAATGGTGCATGGGTTAACGCGTGCTTGAGCGCATCAAAAGATTTCTGAGCTATCTCATCCCAAAAGAATTGAACATTCTGTTTCAACAACCGGGTGAAACCCTTTGTAATTTCGACGTAGTTAGGAATGAATCGACGTAAAAAATTTGCTTTCCCTTGCAAACTTTGGAGTTGGCGTAAACTCGAAGGAGGAGGCAATTTGACGATAGCTTCTACCTTCGAGGGATCGACGCGGATACCGGCTTTTGAAACAACGAAACCTAACAATCGTCCCACTTCTATGCAGAAGACACATTTGTGTGGATTCAAACGAATTCGATAATGCCGACACCTCATGAAAATAGCTCGTAAGTGAACAGGGTGGTCAGCTCGACGTAAAGAGTGAGTAGGCAAATCATCGAGATACGGTTGCACAATGTGTTTGATGTCGTGAAACGCGTAAGACATTGCCCGTTGGAAAGTGGCTCCGGCGTTCTTAAGTCCAAAAGGTAATTTGCAGTAAGCAAATGTTCCCCAAGGACAAATGAAAGCCGTTTTTGGTTGATCGGCAGGTAGAATATTGATTTGATTGTATCCGGAAAAACCGTCCATGAAGGAAAATATTTCGCTGCCGACACAATCATCAATGATTTGATCGATATAGGGTGTGGGATAGTTGTCCTTTGGACAAGCACGATTTATATCCCTATAATCGATACAGATTCTTATTGTTCCTTGTTTCTTATTGACCGGAACAATATTCGAAACCCAATCTGTTAACGGGATTGGATAAATGAAACCTGCTTTCAACAGCTTCTCAACTTCTGCTTTTATGGCAGCCGCTTTCCTAGGGTGTATCTGACGCAGACGTTGCCGAACGGGTTTAGCGTCCGGGTAAGTTTTAATCTCATGAACAACAATGGAGGGATCAATTCCTGGCATCTCCTCGTAAGACCAGGCAAACACGTCGCGGAACTCTTGGAATAGGGCCTTGTAACTTTGAATTTCATTGTCTGTACATGAGGCACCTATATGAATGTTCTCAATAGTTCCAGTTTTTACTGAAATGTCAATGGCAATAGTATTAGAAATATTTGCTAAATTCAACTCGGAATCAGGATGTTTCATTGGATTCTGAGCGTCCTTGACATATTCAGCGGTAAAGATAGATGAAAAACCATTTTCAAAAGCATCATCTTCAGGTAAAAACAAAGATCTATGATGGAGATCTTCCCATGGTAGATCGTCTACACTTAGGATTTCGCGAAGTTGTTCATCAGATGACACAACTTCAGGAAACGTTATCCGTTCTGAGGTTGATGTGAAAAGTGACTCTTCACCGACCACATTCATTTGGTCAATTTGGGTTGAACTCGTGTTGGAAAAAGACATGACTGCTTCATAAGCAATTTCATATGGACTCAAAGGCATAGCATCACCGAATGAGTCTATCTCAGATTCAGATGGGACGATCCAAGGATCATCATAGATAATGTTTTCTGATGTAATCATATGAATTGTTGCAAACGAAGGGTCTGCATTGATTGGAGGGAAAGGAAAAGTTCCCAGTAAACTGGAATCTTTAACTAAACCTACGCCAACGTCCCTATAAGGGATTGTCGTTTTTCCGACATGTTGAATACTCTCAGAAGAGGCCGGGTCTGATGAAAAATAAGCCAGCTGATCTATGGTCACGATCTTACCATTGTGTGGAAATTTTATAACTCTGAAGACCGATGACATGACCGCTGTCATAGCGTAAGACCAACTTCGACCCAAAAGAAGGTTGTAGTCTAGAGGGGCATCAACCACTTCCACATCCAGACTAGCAGTTTTTCCTTCAACCCCTATAGGCAAATCCTGAAGAATGCCAAACGGATGGAACCCACGGCCATCGAAGGCCTTAAGAATGGTCGGGGACTGGTTCAATGTAGGAGAACCAAGTGATCTCCAACATTGAATCGACATAATACACGTGGAAGCTCCTTCATCAATTACAGTCCTATGAATGGGCCTGTTTTTGACTATCACTGGGATCTGGAAAGCCATTTGATGAGGGAGACGTGGTGTACTATTTTCTAGATCGAAGATTATCAGGTTCGGATCCTGAATATCGACAGCTCCTATAGCCGACAAGAGTAATTTACGCTGTGCTGGACATGATTGCAGCACTTCCAAGGCCGAAATTGCTGAGGGTGAAACAGCTAAGTCCTCAACAATGTTATAATTCTGAGCTACTCTCGCATGTGGATTGAAAGCAGATTTTCAAAGTATACCCTTGGCGGGCAGTTTAATTACCAAGTCTGGGTTAGGTTTCTCGATCTGTAGTGGATCGGAACCAGGAGCTGAGGTTGATGGAGTAGAATGAGAAGATTCTGCTTCTTTACCATCAACAGGACTCTTACTACCATAATCATGCGATCGAGTCACAATTCGTACGTGAGACATCATTAAAATGGGTTCTTCACTAGCACCCGAGGAAGAGCCTATCATCTTCGTCTCCTGCTTTGGAAATGGATCTTTCAAAACAGCAGGAGTTGGGGAACCTTTAACGATTTTTACAACCTCTGCCCGATGAGGGCAATCCCTTGTGAAATGATCTTCTTCACAAATTAGACAAGGATATTTAGGTTTGCGTTTTTCGTCACTAGGTTCCGACTTCTCTTTTTTCTCCTTTGGAGCCTTATCTGCTTTCTCTTTCTTCTTACCTTTCTTCTTTCCACCGTTTTTTGATTTGGCCGTAGATGACTCTACAGCGTGAATATCGGCGGTGAGTTCAGGAGAAGACTCTCCTATCGGGGAATCAGGCAAAGTGATTATAGGAGTAGTTGAAGCCTTGGAAGACTTCTTCTTACTTTTTGTATTCACGATACCAATCATACCATCAGCAGCATGAGATCCCGAAGGAGTAGCAGCAATTTGATTCGATTTTGGAAGATCTGGGATCTTCTCGTGTAACGTACCCGACTGAGTATAAACTAAGTCAAGGTACTGCGCCTGAGCAATAACTTGCTCCTCAGTAACTACTCCGGCCTTAGCTACATCTTCAGTAATATTCGGTAATAATGATTTAACAAACCATTCAGCTAAGATTTGGTCCGGGATAAAAAATTTCACTAACCTTCTACGACGTCTCCACTCATGAATGTGATCAGAAATATACGTGGACGTCAATTGTTTCAGTGAAGTTAATAATTCCGTGCCGTTGTATCTGACCGGCAACTGAAAGTGAGTTAGGAACGAGGTAGCTAACTGGCTAAAATTGTAAAAAGAGGCCCGTGGTAACTCAATGTACCACTTGGCCGCGAGACCAATGAGTGTACGCTGGAAAAGACGTAAGCGGATCGAATCATCTGAGATAGAATTTGAGGCACACCAGAGGTGGTAAGTCATCACATGATTGGACAGATCCTCTCCAGGCTTACCTTCGAACTTAGGTATATCGCTGGGCAACTTATTCGGCATTGGCGGCCAGAATTGAAAATATTGAATTGGATCATTCGTCAGGCGCGTCAAGTCTGGTAAATCCAAAGTTGCGATAAACGGTAACTGCCGGTTAGGATCTCTAAAACTCTGGGTCACAAGACCAATCCCAGGAGGAGGATATCCAGGATAACTAGGAACAGGAGTCGCATTTGGGATATTATATCCTCCTGGAAAACCAGGATTAACCGGACCGTACTGGGGTTGTTGAGGTTGTTGATAAGTGTACCCAGGATGTGGTTGATACTGGTAAACCGGTTGTTGGACAGCTTGCCCAGTTTGATACTGTCCCTGGTACGGTTGGTGAACAAATTGAGGTTGAGAAGTGACAACCGTACTTATACCAGGCTGACCTGTAAGCATCTGGACCGTGGTTTGAATAGTGGATCCAGACAACGGTAAAGATGCCTGAGGAGTGGTTACAGGGACAGTAGAAATTGGAGCCGTCGATACTCCAGAAGTGAGTGCGGTGGACTGGGCAGATGGTGCGGTAGTTGCAGCAGTCATTTGAGATGGAGTACTAGGTGCAATAGGCGACTGAGTAACTACCGAAGTTACAGGAGTTTGAATAGTTGACTGGACAGGTTGTGGTTGCTGGGGTGTACCAGAAACTACGGGTTGTCTAGGTGGAGGTAACAACTGTAAACTTGGCTGCAACACCTGCTGACCTTGTGATGGATCCCACACTAACATTCCAGGGTATTGACCCGTAACAGGTTGAGGATACTGAGATCCATAACCGGATTGAGGATAGGATTGGTAATTGTAAGGTGCAGTTCCTATACTTGGAACATATGTCTGACCTTGAGGTGGTTGATAACCTTGGTTCGAGTATTGACCTTGAGGTTGATAACCTTGAGGTAAATACTGATACTGGGGTTGACCTTGACCTTGAGGTTGATAGCCCTGAGGTTGATAACCTTGGGGTTGATACCCTTGGGGTTGCCATCCTTGGGGTTGCCATCCTTGAGGTTGATATTGATACTGAGGTTGACCTTGGGGTACATATTGAGGCTGGGGTTGACCTTGAGGCATGTATTGCACCATAGGTGTATACTGACCTTGAGGTTGCCCCCCAGACCCAACTTGTGTACCTTGAGGTTGCCCCCAGGCGTTAACTGAGGTTGCCCCCCAGGCGGTAATTGGCCACCTTGAGGTTGAGAAACGGGAACTGAACCTGACATCATGTAAATGTCTCCTACACCCAATGGTATATTACCGCTATTTCCAGTTAAAAACCCATGATCAATAGGTTGAGGAGACGCCCCCGCAAAGGTACCAGAAAGTGACTGATATCCAGGGGGGACAGAAGGACCGCCATGTAAAAATGATTCAGATGATTGAGAAAAAATGGATGACTGACCAGACATATTTACAGGACTATATATACCTCTAGGTGGAAAAGGAGTACGAGGTGGAGAAAAACCGGTACTTAGGTTGTCTAGATAATTAGTTAATGCCTGATACCAAGTAGTACTTCTAGGAGGGCTGTAAAAGATAGATTCACGTTCTCTTAGTTCAATAGTTGGTTGATCTTCAAGAACAGGGCCTACTTCTTCTTCTAGAACAAGTTCTTCAATAGCAATTAATCCAGAAGGGAGATTTTCAGTTATGACTCTTTCAACCCTAGGTGAATCAGGAACACTGGAAGTTGGAGTAACAGGTTCAGATATTTCAGGTTCTTCGCCTGTATCACTAGTAGATGAAAAACTACCAACAAGCTCGGAAACTGTAACAGCATCGAGATTATAACCTGCCTCTAGACTTTGGTAATCTGGATGAACTACCAAGGAAGTTTCTCCTTCTTCGGGTGAACCTACTCTACTGCCACTAGGAGGAGTTACAAGGACCTTCAAACCTTCTAAGACAATTGGGTCGTCTCGAGGAGGTTCACCCCGAAGTCTACGGGATCGCCTCAACAATTCGGCCACAGACACAGTCTCAGGAGACTGGCCCCGAAGTCTACGGGACTGTCTCAGTAATTCCGCCACAATTAAAAACTTTTAACTACTACACACGAAAACAAAGTAAAATCTCAAATCAAACCACCTAAAGTCCCTAAAGAACCAAACAAATTTGAAGCACACGCCTAAAGAATCTAGAGCATCAAACCAAACACAAACAGTAGTCTTCCGGACCAAAAGCGCTAGTTGGTGATGAAGCCCAACCTCGCTGGATTTAGTACAGAAATGGCGGGTGGAACAGTTACCCCGGCAACCTGCTTAATGAATAGACCGGCACAAGTTCCTCCACTTTAACCATCTCGAGTGAAGTGAACCCCCCGGAAAATCCAAGTGAGTATAACCGACGTCTGCTCCAGGTACAGTGGGACCTTCCCTCCACCGTCACCTCGGTAGAACCCTAAAGATTATGGTCACTAAGGTTACCAACCGCAACAAGTACACCTGGGGGAACAGTCTAAACTCCGACAGCACGCAAGGGCAGAGTAACAAGCTCAATCCCCTTACCAGCTCATTGACAATAATCCAAGGTTTACCGATAAGTGACCCCTGGCTCCTCGACAATGGTTAATCCGAGGTTTACCGTTTGTAATACGTACTGTCTGGCGTCGTTCCCAACGAGGGGGGAATGATCCCCTCACTGGTTCGGACACGAGCTCGTGCTTCTCCTTTAAGAGGAGCTTTCCCAGAGTGCAAATGAAACAATTGGATTTATTCTATCACAAGATAAACTACTTGTTTGGTTTTGTTGTCTTGGAGAGTTTATTACTCTCCTACTCCAAGACACTAGCCTAAGCTATGTTGGTGTTTCAGAGCCCTAGTAAATAAAAATTACTACGTCAATTTTACTTTAAGCGTTAATTTTTTAAAGGCTTCCTTAAGACAAAGGGTGATGGAGATGAAACTAGTGGTGTGTTGACTCGACTCGTAACCACTACAAAAATGCACCTAGGATGATTTACCCACTACTTTACTTTTTCGATGAATTGCTTAACTAAGAAAGTTGAGAGAATGCAATTTTTATAAAAGCAACTTCCTTAATAAAGACAATCAAAGAAACAATTCTTTTGTCTTTTCCAAAAACATGCACTCATAACCTCTATTCACTCACAAGAATTCCTTTTCTTCAAAAAACTTAAAAACGCTACTAAAGCAAATTCGATTCCAAAAGAATTTTGTATTTTGCCTAAACTAGCCAAGCAAATGAAACTATTTATCAAACACTAATTTTAACAAAATAAAGGAAATCAAGCCAAAATCACGCAAAAACAAACTCAAAGGAAATTTTCCTACAAGCAAAACTTAAAGAGGACAAAAGCTCACAAAATGATTCCTGGATGTTTTACTTGACCAAAATCAAATCAAGGACCAGCTAATGCAGAATCAAAAACCAGTCAAGACAAAAACCTAATCTTTTTGTTCTTTTTTTTTAAATGGAATCCAATACTTAATCAACAAGCACTTCGAAATTTTCCAAAGAGACCACTCAAAGGGAGGTTGCTCTCATAGGTAGACTTAACGACAGGTCTGACTTCTAAGAATGCTGACAAAACCAGAGAGATCTAAGGCTTGACAACTTCCACCGTCAAAGTCACTACAAGACCCACTCAAAAATCAAACCCTACGGGTCAAACTTCTATGAAATCCACTAAAACACTTAATGCTATTGAAACAAGTTCAGGGGAAAATCTCTGACAGGAGAGCTATGGATCTGGGCAGAAAAAACTAAGAAAAACCAAAATCTAAGAGGAAAAAAGCAAAAAATGGACTTTTCTTAAATTTTAGCAGGGGACGCAGGCAGCCTGTTAAGACAGGTGCGGGCCCGCTCTGTGCACACGGCTACAGTGCGTCCAGGGACGCACTGTGCAACACTCAGAGGGTGCGTCCTTCGGAAAAATTCAAGAAAAACTAAAAATAATCTAACCCTAAGCTAATCCACCCAAACACAAGTTCACACAGTCAAAAACCAGAAAACTAAATCAATTTTCTCAGAGCAAAGTTCATTCAAAGGAAAAGACTCTTCACAACAATGGCTCCCCAGCGGAGTCGCCAATTTGTCACGCGGAATCAGTCAATAGTGCGGACACAACCGACCTTCCTAGATGTCTAAGACATTCTAATGACAAACAAAACAAAGTAGAGCTATCCTTCTCTAAACATACATCATTATATGAGAAATCAAGTACGAGACTTACCTTTGTCCAAAAACTGTTGTTGAAGTCCAAGCTTTGTTGATCTGGATGAGCTCCTCCTTTTCTCCAAAACCTGCAATCATCAACAGAAAAACCATTAAATAGCACCTGATTATAACATAAAATAAAGCATATTCAACATGTAGACCAAGGAGTACATGAAATAACCCATTAACAACAAGTCATTGAGAAGAATGGACTAATTTGCATTAAAGGTAACAAAAAAGGAACCATTACAACCTGAGCCTTGGTGTTGTGCAAGCTCCTTCCAGGGTCCACAAGAGTCTTCCTTTACTTTGACAAAGCTCACCCTCCTCCCAATGGAAACAAGCAAAGATGATCCTCACTAGTTCTCACAAAGAGGTCCCAATTCCAGCAGCATTTACCCTTAGGAATGTTTAACTTTCAGCCTCCCCTCCCTCTGGCCCAATGCCTGTATTTATAGTGCTCAAAAGGAAGTTATTCAGGTCCAACATCAATGGGATAATCCCCTCTTTGGGTGGGATAGCTCCCCTATTGATGGGATAAGTTCCTCTTTGTTAGGGGTACATGAACCATCTGGAGGCGCCTCATACACGTCAAACAACCTTCTAGAAAGCTCTAGAAATGACCACAAGTAAGTTTTTGAAGATAAAACTTGCGCATTTTAACCTTTTCAGAGGGACGCACCTGCCCCTTTAGATACAGAGTGTCCTTGGATGCAGACATAGTGAAAATTAGGTGCGTACCCGCAGGAAAGGTTGAGAGAACCTGCGTCCCAGAGATAAACACATTTTTAAAGACTTTCACTCTTTCTTGAAGTTTGACATGGATAGCAGAGGCATAAGACTTACTTAAGAAGGTGGTATGACTGTTGATAGAGCCATGCCAACTGTAAATAGCCATGGTGACATTTTTTAGTGTAACACTATCGACTTCAGCTCATTATCTAGAAGGATGATCTAGGAATCGTCAGTACCTTGAGATCTGCATGCCTCAATGGCAGGTTTCTCGCCTTTGATGACAGTTTACATCATTGAATTTCGATCAAAGGATTCCATGACATGTTCGACATCAACACATTTATTCACATCTCATGGATTGTACTGGGTACTTTGAGAGCCATTGACATCACTGGTGGTTTCTCTCACACTTGTTAACAGTTTACATCATTGATTGGTAATCAAGTGGTTTCTACCATGTTCGACATCAACACATTTATTCTCATGGATAGAATCGTACTATTTCGGGAAGTAGAAATGAAGACCCTGGATCTAGTTTCCACCATCCAGGCTGCGAGGAATTTTGTATTCATTATATAATGGACTATTCATAAACAGATGGCTGCGTCCATACTGTGTCCACCTGGGTCTATACTTATGATGTTTTACAAGATCATTCCTATGTCAGAGCAGTAGTTAGTTTTTCTAGTCAGTTTTGAGCTGAGTATGGTAATGCCTACCTCAGGGATGATATGATCTCATATATATATCTTGCATTGAATGTTTTTACAGGTTCCTACCGGGCTCTCCACAAGATAATCCTCGAAATGATAAAGTACTTCACTCTTGCTATATGATAAATTAAATCCTCATCTACTACAGACTTCGCACTTTAGGGGGAAATCTGTTACACAAAAATATCGTCACCATGATTATTTGCACTCAGTATGGGTCCATCATCACTTGTACTATCCTCCTAAGCAAGTCTCAGACCTTAGCTCTTCAAATCAAGCTTTGGAAATGGGAGAAAGACACTAAAAATCAATGTAACTCTGGTTCCGCACTTTCTCTCAGGGTCACCTGCGGTCCCGCACCTTCTATGTACAAAAGCTGCGTACCTACCCGGTCTGTCCGTAACGGTGTAGGTGCGGACCCCTGTGAAAGTCAAAAGGCGCAAAGTTTATCTTAAAAAACTCACTTTGGGTTAATTCTAGAGTATTCTAGAAGGAATTTTGACGTGGATTGTTCGCTCTGAGGTGGTTCATGCATCCCAAAAGAGAAGGAGCTAATCCCTTGACTAAAGGAGCTATCCCTTTGAAGGAGGGCTTTATCCCTTTGAAGGAGGACCTAGTAACTTCCCTCCATTGCACTATAAATATAGGCATTGGGGTGAGGACTAGAGAGGTTAGAAGCTGAAAATTTTTAGGGTAAATGCTGGTGAAGTTAAGACTCTTTGGTTGAGGTTGAGAGGAGAGATCACATACCTCTTGGTTCCATTGGAGAGTGAGTGAAACTTGTAAAAGTAGAGGAGACATCTTGTTGGAACCTGGGAGGAGCTTGTACAGTGTCAAGGCACAGGTTGTAAAGTTCTTCTTCTTTTGAATTAATACAATCAAACTCATTTTTCTCAACAAGTATCTTATGTTATTTGTTTCATGGACTCCTTGACTTTCATGTTAAATATGTTTTATGCAATTGGTTTTCCAGGTGCTATTTAATTTGTTTGCCTTGTTTGTGTTTGTAGATTCGCGAAGAGGAGCTCATTTGGATCGAGGGAGCGAGGGCATCCACAAACTTGCGAAGGACCCAAGGTAGGCCCTGAAAACACTTGTTTGCCTTTGTTTATTAAAGCATATTTAGAGAAAGATAGTGTCTCGTTGGTTTGCTTGTCATTAGGTCTTCTTTAGATTCTAGGAAGGTCTATCTTGTCCACAAGATCGACTCATTCTGTCTGACAGGGCTCAATAGGGTCAGATTTTTGTTGGATTTTTGCTTATGTAAACTCTGCTCCAACTTCGAGCTTATTATTTTGTGACAGTTTCATGTAATCTTGCTATTGTTTTGATAATAAAGATGGAATCCTTTTTGAGCTAGCACTGAGTTACCTCAGAGGGCTAAAGCTCTTTGGTTAGGCCCCAATCCAAGTAGCTAAGCTCCTCTTTACTTGTATCTGTATGTTTTATTTCAGTTTGTAGATTAGGTTGATGTTAGATGTATTTCTTTTATGGTTAAGAATAGGTTGTTTTTGATGATTCAGTAGTTTGCTTCCATTTGTACTTTCTATAGCAGGTTAAACAGTGATCAATAAAGACTCAAAAGGCTAGAAACAGTTCCTTTGCGACTCTTCCTCCCTTTGGGACCATGATTTGAGGCAAAGACCCTCTTACTGCCCCAAAAACACAAATTTTCCTCCTTCATAGGACATCTAGTGTTTGCAGCTTTTTAGTAGGTTAATAGTCCAGTTTTGCTTTGCTTTATATCTTCTTCATCATGCTCAATTCTTGTTTTGAAATAGTGTTCTTTCATGCTTTCCTTTCCTATATCATTTCTCAGTGTTTCCTTTCATAGATCATAGTCTAGACCACTTTTATGCAAAACTTTGTTTTTCCTAAACGCATTCATTTCACTTGTTGATTGATTTCATTGGTTAACTGTCTATTTCTATGCAGAAAATCTCTTCCAGTAGTAGGCCAACTTATCAGCAATCACACCCTCCATCTGATCCATGCCCTATAGGTCTCCCAAATCTCACCTCAAATCTGCCCTAGTTTCCTACAATTTTCCATAGAACTTCTTCCTCTCTCCTTAAGAAAACCTAATCATATTTCTCTCTCTTGGTGATTCATGGTAGACCCTCGGCACCCTAACACCTCATTCCAACCTTCATCCACCTTTTTCACCCACTCTCACACCCTCAAAATAGTGAAAACTGCTCTCGGCCTCCTCCTTTAGGCCTCCTGTAGATTCCCTATTTTCCTCATGTAGATTTCCTATGTCCTCCTGTAGATTTTCTTGTAGACTTTCTTTTGAAGGCCTAGTGTGGGAAAACACTCCAGAAGGCCACCTGATACCTCCTAGGGCCCATCCACACCATCCTACATCTTCTAAAGTCCCAATACCGCCCTTCAACACCACCTATTCACTGCCACACTCACACACAATAAATTACATGCATGTCAAACTCACTTAAAAGTACATAAAAATCCAAAAATACGTTCTTTTCTTATTTACTTCCAGAAATAGAATAGTTATATGTTTTTTACTTCCTTGAGTAGGTAATGGCATTCCTTTCAGGGTTTTCATAGTGCTTTCTACAAAAGTAGAATTGGTTAGAATAGAATCTGTAGAGTAATATTTCTTTCCTTTCATCACATATAGAGTTTCTTTTGGAATCCATAGAAGTTGGCTTGAGCTCCTAGTGATCTTGTGCTAGCTGACCAAGTGACAACCTACAGTGAGAACTAATACTTGTGCATACAGCACTGACGCTTCTAAGTTTGTTATGAACTACTAGGTTGATAAAAGTAAAGTAGGCAGCCTAGGAGTTGTAGCATTAATGTTGCAATACTGGTGCTCACCACTTTTTGGCATCATTCCCGGGGAAGCTTCAGAGTATTCTGTGATTACTTCTTTCTTCTATTTTCTATTGCAACATTATGCTAATAGTTTATTTCAACAAAAGTAGACTAGTCCTTTATTTTCCTCTAGTTCTGCATTTCCTTGCTTTCCTTTTCAATTCTTTAAATTTCATTTCAGCAAGAGTAGACTAGTTAGTCCTTTTCCTTCATTTCTGAATTTCCTTGCTTTCATCTTCAATTCTGGAAATTTCATTTTAGCAAGTACTGTCAGTGTGGGGAAAAAGAAATAAAAACCAACCAAAAAGATTTCCTTTCATGCCTTGTAGGAATAGATATAACTCACGAAATTTTTTTCCCAACACCCCCACTGCTTCACACAGCCAGCCTTCTCTCTTCTTCAGTGGCTGTGATCAAGAAGAACCCTTAGGTGAACAACAAGACATATTTGAAGAACCTATAGGGGAAGAAGAAGAAGAAAACATTCCTTTGGAGCCAATGGCTGAAAATATAAATGCTAGGGGGAATGGAGAGAGAATAGATGGTACCTTTCCCATTTAGGAGACCAATGGGGACACAAAAATGAAGAATATAAGCCCTTCCACCCTACCTCATTTCCATGGTCTGACTACAGAAGATCCTGACACCTTTTTGTTCGAGTTTGGTGTCATCTATCGAACCTATGACTATGAAGAAGATGAGCAGAAGTTGAAACTATTCCCTTCTACTCTCAAGGATGCAGCACTGCACTGGTTCATGGGATTACCTGGCAATGGCATCACAACTTGGGCTCAGAGGCAACAAGCCTTTAACAACAACTATCGAGACTATTGTAGGTCAAAAGATACTAAAGAAGAAATTTTCTGAATAGGAAGTGATGAGTCCATGGAAGACTATGAAGAGAGGTTCCAACTCAGTTACAAAAGGGTTGGGTGTATATTTGACCCTGAGTTTGAAGCTGGTCCTGCTCAGGGGAATTTGGGAAGATCTTTTAGACACCCTCCATCTACTGGTCGAGGGAGACATCTACCAACTATCTTATGAGGACATAAACACTGTTTTTAGAAACCATTCTAGAGCAGCCAGAAAGAAAGGTAGGGGGAGTCAACCCATAGCCAGTACCTCTTCCTCTAACTCATTCATTAAAGGAGAAATTGGAAACATGCTAGAAGAATTCAAGAGTGAGATGTTGCAGACTCGTGCCATGCAAATGGATACCTTACATATCAAAAGGAAAAAAGAGGAAGCAGAGAGGGCTTTGGCCATTTTTTGCCCTAGATTCACCAGGAGGCATCCTAGGAATGAATGCACATTGAACTCTATAGAGGTTTGTTCAGTCTGTAAAGAGAATCATTCTACAGATAAGTGCCCTTCCTTGCCCAGACTTAAAGTTGTATGTCAAGGGGCTGAGGAAGTCACTGAACAACTCTATTACATAAACCAAAGAAGGCAGCATGGACCTAGACCATACTAGTAGGGGATTCAAGGGACATATCAGGAATACTACAACCCCAACCAAGTCACTTCCATACCTTCTTGGCACCCTCCTACTCATCCTTCCTGGTCCACGCCTCCTCCTTGGTCCTTCACATCTCAATATCATGCCCAACCAGCCACCCATTCATTTCAATCCTATGCTCAGCCACAACCTCAGTGGAATGCATCTCATCAAGGTTGGAGGCCCCAATACAACTCTCTTCCCACTCTTTTGCCTCTGCCACCTGCCCAACCACAACCGTTACCTCCTGCTCAACCAAAGAAACCCCAAATGCCTACCCAGGCAAATCCGAACCCGAACAACAGACAGGCTCAGCAAGTGTATAGTGGGGAACCATCATGCCCAACTTATGTTGTGGAGAATTAGGAAATTAACTTACGATCTGGGAAAGTTCTCCTAGATATCCAGCCTCCACCTCGGGAGGTTGAGGAAGATAAAGAGGAAAGTGAACCTAAAGCAATTCCATCCTTTCCTGAGAGACTATTCGTGACAGCCCAGCCTACCCCAAAAGAAATTGAACTCTTGGGAGAATTGAAACATTTATGTGTGAAGATACCACTTCTCCAAGCCATAAAAGATGTGCCTATCTACAATAGGTTGATCAAAGAGAAGTGCTTTAGGCATCCAGGAAGGTGCAAGAAAGATGCCCCAGCCATCAATGTCATAGGACAACTGTTCGACCTGATGTTAGGGCAGGTAATCTATCCAAAATATATGGACCCAGGAAGCCCAGTAGTTGATGTCCACATCAATGGTGACATGATCCCACATACCTTGATTGATCTGGGATCTGCCATTAATGTGATGACAAAGGAAAAAATGTTCAAACTTAACCTTCAGGGCTCCTTGAGGAAGACCACAACTGTGCTACAGCTAGCAGACCGCACCATGACCCCTGAGGGGATTATGAAAGATGTGATGGTCTCCATTGATTCTTGGGAGAACCCTACTAATTTCTTAGTTCTCCAGCCAAAGACAAAGCTCACTGGGTATCCTCTCATTCTGGGAAGACCCTGGTTGGCTACAACCAATGCCTACATCAGCTGTCGAGCTAGGAACATGACCATAAAGAATGGGCACATGTCCAAGCAGTTAATCCTATATCCTCCTGCTCAACCCTTTCTAGAACATGATCTACCTCTCTAGTTGGAGGAGGAGGATGAGGATGAAGTTTATTTTGCACCACTTTGTGCATTAGAAATCGCCATGGGGGGGAAACAACAAGATGAGGATGATATGATTGAAAAATCGATTCAAAATCCACCCCCCAGTGTATCACCATTAAAGGACATAGTAAGAGAAACCCAAAACAACCCCTCAACTAATCTCTGTGCGGCTGAATCCACTTCTCTCCATGTTAAGAATATAGAGTTTGGCCCAAAAAGAACCTTGAAAATCAATCCATCCCTATCCACTTCCCAGGAGAAGGAACTGTGCAGCCTACTAAGAAAACATCTAGATGCCTTCGCTTGGAGTTATAAGGAGATGAAGGGAGTGCACCCTTCAGTATGTACTCATCATATATACATCAAGGAAGATTACAAACCAGTCAGGCAGCCTCAAAGGAGGATGAATCCAACACTTAAAGATATTGTTAAGGAAGAACTGCAGAAATTGCTTGATGCAAGATTCATCTATTCCATCTCTAACAGTGAAAGGGTCTCTCCTTTGGTGCTACTGCCAAAGAAAAATGGTAAGTGGAGAATCTGTGTCGACTATCAAGAATTGAACAAAGCCACTAAAAAGGACCACTTTCCTTTACCTTTCATAGATCAAGTGTTAGACAGTCTAGCAGGGAAAAAGTTTTTCTCCTTCCTAGATGGGTTTAGTGGGTACAATCAGATTCAAATCAGCTTGGAAGACCAAGATAAGACCACTTTCACTTCTCCTTGGGGTACTTTTGCATACCGGGTCCTTCCTTTTGGTTTGTGCAACGCTCCAGCCACTTTCCAAAGAGTGGTATTGAGTATATTTTATGAATTAGTTCTTGATGCAGTTGAGATATACATGGATGACTTTACTACTTATGGTTTTGACTTTCAGGAAGATTTATCTAACCTAGGAAAAGTTCTAGACAAGTGTATTGAGATGAACCTATCCCTCAGTCCCGAAAAAAGTGAACTTTTGATCACTTAAGGGACAGTGTTAGGTCATGCAATATCTCACCAAGGATTGCAGGTGGACGCCAACAAAATTTCCATCATCCAAAGGGTCCCACCTCCTCAAAAGGTGAGAGATGTCAGAAGTTTCCTAGGCTTAGCTGGGTATTACATGAGATTCATTAAAGATTTCGGCAAGCTAGCCTCTCCTTTGTTTGGCCTCTTAGGCAAAGATGTTGAGTTCATATGGTTAGAAAACTGTCAAGAAGCCCTAGATACCTTGAATAGCAAGTTAGTGACTGCCCCAATTCTCAGAGGCCCAAAATGGGCCCTACCTTTCCACATTGACACAGATGCCTCGAACAAAGCAATAGGATCATCCTTAGGACAAATTGGTGAAAATTTACCTTATGCCATATACTTTATAAGCAAAAACTTGTCAAAGGCAAAGTTAAACTATACAGTGATCGAGAAGGAACTCCTAGTTGTCGTGCATTCCTTAAACAAATTCAGACATTATATCACAGGCTATCAAACCTTTGTGCACACTGATCATCCCGCAATTAGATATTTAATGAACAAACCAGATGTAAATGCTCACATTATTAGATGGTTGCTTTTACTGCAACGATTTGATTTGACCATTATTGATAAGCCTGGTAAAGAAAATGTTGTTGTTGACTTTTTGTTTAGAGTAAATTTGCCTGCAGGTGAAGAAGGAAGGGTGGATGACCAAATGATAGATGAACATCTGTTTGCTATCTCATTACTCTCTCCATGGTTTGCTGATATAGCAAACTACTTGTTTTCAGTGCAGTTCCCACCACACCTATCCTCAAAAGAGAAGAGCAAGACAGTAAGGAAAAGCGCCACTTTCACCTGGATTGGGGGTGATCTCTTCAAACTTGGCCTAGTTCAGATCTTGAGAAGATGTGTTAAGGAGGAGGAAGTCTTTGACATCCTCCTGACCTGTCATGATGAGCCTTGTGGAGGTCATTTTGTAGCAAAAAGAACTTCCTTCAAGATATTACAAGCATGCTACTACTGGCCCACTCTCCATCAGGATGTGAGGAGATATACCAGCCAATGTGATCAATGTCAAAGGATGGGGAAACCTACTCCAAAAGATGAGATGCCCATGCAAGCTCAAGTGACCTTTGAGCCATTTTAGAAGTGGGGCATGGACTTTGTGGGTCCTATCATCCCTCCTTCAAAGCAGAAACAATACATCATTGTGTGCATTGATTATCTGACAAAGTGGGCAGAGACAAAAGCAATCAAAGCAGCAACAGAGGAAAAGGTAGCTGATTTTTTGATATAAAACATATTCTACAAGTTTGAGTATCCAAGAGAGTTGGTCACAGATCAAGGCAGTCAGTTCACTTCCAATTTGATTGAAGACCTGCTCACACATCATAAAATCAAGCACAGGACTTCCACCCCTTACTATCCATAAGCCAATGGGCAGGTGGATGTCACTAACAGAGCATTGGAAGTGATCCTGACCAAGGTAGTGAGCAGCAGCAAAAAAGACTAGGTGGACAGATTAGTTGAGGCCACTTGGGCCTACAACACAACATGGAAGACCACCACAAGGTTCACACCCTAAGAACTGGTCTATGGGAAGAAGGCTTTGCTATCAATAGAATTTGAGTTCAATATACTAAGGATGGCAACTCAGCTGGACCTAGACCTCATCCATGCACAGAAGGAGAGATTACTTCAGCTCAATCGATTGGATAAATACAGATTGCAAGCCCTTCTCCATACAGAGGTAGTTCATCTTTAGAGAAAGATATGGCACGACAAAAATATCAAGGAGAAGCAGTTCCAAGAGGGAGATTGGGCTTTAATTTATGATTCAAGATACAAAGATTTCAAAGGCAAGCTGAGGACAAGATGGTTGGGACCCTAAACTGTGGAGAAATGCAATGACAATGGTTCAGTTCTGATCAGAACCATTGATGATGAAGCCATCCCCATGCTTGTCAATGGACATCATTTGAAAGTTTACAAGAAACCCCTCTCCAAGCGAGAATTTATTGAAGATTTGAATAAAATAGTGATGGTAGTGGAGCATGTCTTAGCTTCCACTTCATCCACTCACTAAAGAAAATAAATAAATAAATAATAAGGACTCAAGTGAAAACCTCCATGAGGCACTTGAATCCCATCATTGGGTTGAAAACCTCTTCTAAGGCGACCCAGTGATGACAAAAAAGAAGAAGAGAAAAATAAGATCCCTGGGTGAAAACCTCCCATGGAGGGACCCAGGGTAGGCAATCAGGATGAAAACCTCTCTAAGGCGCCCTAGTTGTTTTCAAAAAAAAAAAAGAGAAAAAAGAGAAAAAGGAGAAAGAAAATGATTTTTTTGTTGCATTACAGGTTTGCAGGAGGACTACAGGGAGCTGAAGAAGGTTCCAAGGGGACCTTGACATTCATAATAGCACCCATCTCATCTTCTCCACACTTTTCTCCATCATTTTTGGCATTTTTTTCACCCCACTATGCTTCTTTTTCAAAAACTGTGTTTTCTACAGGAGGCTCTGTGTTTTCTACAGGAGGCTCTTGTAGGAATTACAAAGAGCTAGAAATGGATACAAAAGGTAGTTTGAGGGACAGGGAAGCTTCATGAAGAACCTATAAACCCTCCTACAGTCTTCAAACCTCCTTGCCATCATTTCCAAGCCTGCATCACACCCCAAGCATCATTTTTCTTCCTATCCAAGAAAAACACAAAAAAAAACAGTTTTTCAGTAAAAGAAATAAAACAAAAAAATAAGAGAGGAAGCATCACCATCCACCTCACTCGAAGGCTACCTACTACCTCTCCATATTTATCTATACCTGTGGCATCATCCTCAAGCTCCAGGCATAGGAAGAAGCTGAAGTTTCAAGGGGAGAAGCAGCTACAGGAGCTCTTGTAGGAATTCCTGTAGTAGCTGATCCCATCAAAACCTAGCACCAGCAGCAGGAGAATGCACACATGAAGGTTGAGAAGGCACCTGAAGCTTAGACCCAGCCAGAGAAGAACCTGCACAAGACACAGCCACACATCAACAAGTAGACAGCATGCATCAAAATAAATAAAGGCATGCAACAAAGAGAGAGCCACAACACCTCACAACGAATACATTCGGATCACTAGTAAGTAACTAAATCGCTCCTCTATTTGCATCTGTGTAATTAGAAGTCATGAAAAAGCAATGAAATGGTTGAGGTTGAATGAAGGAAAGGTGGCCAGTTAATTTGGCCACCTTCATCTAGTTGACTCCACTCATCCGAGATGTCACCCACATGTGCACACAGTCAACTCCAGCACAAGATGCCAAGGATAGGTAGTGGAGGAAGTGTTAACTACGATGCAATGATGGGAGATGATTACGAGGAGAAGACGTGATGACCAAGTAGGTGGGGACCAATAGTCCGAATATGGCCAACGTATACCTTGCCATCTCACCCCTCATCACCGGAAATATCCATAAATGGTAATAAGTACTCCTCCCCGAGCATTCTCACCACCTTTTCCTTCATTATCTCCTCATAACTCAGCTACAGCAGTCTCCTTGTGCCCCCACAACCTCGTAGCCATCATCCTCCATTGATCTTTTCCATATTCCTACTCTCGACATTTTCTACAGGAGCACCTACATGAATTCTACAGGAGGGACAACGGGCTTCTACAGGAGGGGTAGTGAGTTGTTTTGAAGGGAGAAAACATAAGTTTTAGCATGATTTTCAGTCTGAAGAGCTAGGGTTCATGCATGCCCCCTATTTAATATCAATATATGGAAGAAGTGGTTTCAATTTGAGGAGGAAATAAAGTCTTTAGGAGAGGAGAAAATACAAAAAAAAAATCTGCTTATTTAAAAAAGAAAAAAGAAAAAAAAAACACAGTCTCCTCTGTTTCTCTGTTTTTCTCAAAATTTGTTGTCTCCATCTCCACATTTGGTTTCCCAAAAGAGTATAAAAAAAATGACAGGAGAGTTTATGAGATAGGAGCCCACTAAATCCACTAGGCTCCATGCACATCCACAAGTGGTGGACATCTTCACAAGGGCAAATTGGATGAATTCCTTTGAGAAATTCCAAGGGGTTGATGAGGAAATTGCCCAAGAGTTTTCTCTCTCTCTAGTACCCCAAACAAGAAATCATGCCACTGTCACCTTTAGAGGTCTTCCCATGGAGATAACCCGTAAATTTATTAGTAGGGTCACTACCCTTCCTCTTGGGTTGCCTTGGAGTAAGGATGAGAAACCAATTGGCCAGGCTGCCAAGAAAAACGTTTTCCAAAACAATGAAACCCCTGTAGAGGATAAAAATGGCATTAGAAGGGCTAGCATACCACATCCTTGGGATGAGGTTATCTATCAAATAATCAAATACATTTCCTGTGAGGGGAGGTACAGCATTGTCTATGGTTATCACTTTAGAATCCTCCATGAATTAAGGTATGGCATGGACACTCCATCACCTTAGATGCTCAGTATCCCCTACTTCCTCCTGCAGTCCCTATAGCATGGGAGGTTTTCCAAAACACGACAGTTGAGGATGACATAAAGGCCTTAACCTATGATGTCAATCCTACTGGTAGTGAGGAGGAAAAGTAGCAAGGGGGAGAAGGTGAAGCCACTAGTGACTTAGCAGAATAAGAAAGGAAGGAGGAAGAAATTGAAATAGGGGAGGAGAGAGCTGAAGAAACAGAGCAGGAAGAGACATAAAAAGAGATAAAAGGAGGAAAAAAAGAGGAAAAAAAGGAAGAACAAGGAGAAGTGTCCCCTGAGACTCTAGAATGGGAGGCATCAGCTGCCCTCACTACCCTCAGTACACAAATCAAGCCAAAGAAAAAGAGGAAAAGACAGGCCACCATGTATTTCAGGGCTAGGAAGAGCACAAGAATCAAAACATGAAAGCCTCAGCCCTCTTCAAAAGTGCCAATTACAATTGAAGATTCACCCTCTACCAAGGGGAAAGAATCCCCTTCCAAGACACCTATCACATATGAAAGGGCGACTCCTAGATCTTCCACATGGAAGGAAAAGGTAGTACTACAAGACCCAAAAACAGTCCTACACGAGGCTTAGATAGTTCTATAGGAGACGCTATCAAAACTACAAGAGACCCAAAAGCTTGAGAAAAGGATGGAAGGACAGCCACAGGTAAATGATGAAGCAACAGAGCTACAAGAACTTGATCCCCAGCCTAGTCTTGCCTCCTATTACAATCTACTTGAGGGAGGAAGGATAATCCCACAAAAATATGCAATTCCATTATTCTTTGAATTAGAGAAAGAAAGAATAAGAACACATAAGTGGATGCAAATAGCCAAATCCAAAGTAGTTGAGGATGTTGGCGATATGGAAAACAAACTTAGAGAAATGGGTAGAGAGTTGAGTGCTCTCAGAGACAGGGAAGCAATTACAAGAAGCCACCTTGAAACTAAAAATGAATTGTTAAGGAGGCAGCTGCAAGAGAAAGAGACTCAGCTGGCATGCATGGCTAGCTTATCCATGGAGGCATTGCAATGTAGAACACTAGCAAAATCCTATGGCCTCTATCTCAAGGACCAATGGTTACAATTCCAGATAAAGACTCTGGCACAAAGAGGCACAATGCCTTTCCAAGATTATAGGCAGTTTATGGATCTGTGTGACCAAATCACATCAGAGGATAAGGAAAAGATGGCAGAATTCTACCTACATAACATGGCCCTCACAGACATGAATGTGTGGGACCCCAATGCCAAGCTATGGGACCTACAATTAATGGCCATGGCCTCATGGATGAACCATTGAGAATTGAGGGTAGAAGAAATAAAAATATTGATGGTAAAGGAGCAGAATGAGCCACTAATGATAAGCATTGAACCATCAGATCCTATGGTACTCATCAGCACACATAACCTACTGGCTAATGACCCTCAGATTGCCCCTAGATATCTCACCAATCAGGCACAAGCCATTGCACACTTTGAGGATATGCAAAGGCTACTTGGAGATGATTGTATGCATGCATGCGTGAGGAGATGGAACACCTTACCACATAGTTTGCAGATCAGGGAATATCATTCCCCCATGAGGCCGAAGGAGGCATTAAAAAGACTGCCAATGTACAAGCACTCCATGCAGACATTGAAGGTCAACTGGATTGGCCTCAAACTGAGTCCCCCACTGCTATTAGGCATGCTGGAAGACAGAAGAGAAGAAGAAGAGGAGGAGCAGTGGAAGGAGATAGACAGGAAGGCAGGATTCTATGGAAAATAATAGTAGACCACATCAGAAGCCTATGATCCTAGGGAGTCCACCAGGGCCATAAAAGATGAGGAGATTGACTAAGTTGCTCAGAGGATGAGCAACACTTTCAGTAGGGGGGTGATGATGAGCCTCATAAATGGGTAATTATATGGGCCCATTTTACCTCCTAACCTAGTCAAATAAACCATTCTCTTCTGATTATATTTATGCTTATAGAGTGCGTTGAGTTAGTTATTGTGCCATGTGGTCTAACATGTATTTAATGTGGATTATTGATGAGTTTCGAGGTCAAAGTCAAGGATCCAATGGACAAATGGCAGAAATAACTCGAAGTGGACAAAGGAGAGGATTTATAGGAGGGAATCCCCCTCATTTATTACTCCTCACTTTGAATTCCCCTTCATTCAGCTCGGAGTACAAGCAGCTGAATCATGCACTAGAAGGTAGCCGAGCAAGTGGAGGATGACTGATGATTATCTCGAGTTTTGGAAGCCAAGCCTCCCTGATTTTAAGGAAGTTGTTGGTAGATTCATTTGTATAAGTATAGGGGCCTAGGGCCTCAATAGGGTCAAATTTTTGTTGGATTTTTTCTTATGTAAACTCTGCTCCAACTTCGAGCTTATTATTTTGTGATAGTTTCATGTAATCTTGCTATTGTTTTGATAATAAAGATGGAATCCTTTTAAAACTACCATTGAGTTCCCTCAGAGGGCTGAAGATCTTGGTTTAGGGCCCAATCCAAGTAGCCAATCTCCTCTTTACTTGTATTTGTACGTTTTATTTCAGTTTGTAGATTAGGTTGCTATTAAATGTATTTCTTTTATGGTTAAGAATAGGTTTTTTTTTATGATTCAGTAGTTTGCTTCCATTTGTGCTTTCTATAGCAGGTTAAATAGTGATAAAAAAAGACTCAAAAGGCTAGAAAAAATGCCTTGGCCTCTCTTCCTCCCTTTGGGAACATGATTTGAGGGAATGACGCTCTTGCTACCCCAAAAACATAGATTTTCCTCCTTCATAGGACTTCTAGTGTTTGCAGCTTTTTAGTAGGTTAATAGTCCAATTTTTCTTTGATGTAGATCTCTTCATCATGCTCACTTCTTGATTTGCAATATTCTTCTTTCATGCTTTCCTTTCCTACAACATTTCTCAGCATTTCCTTTCATAGATCATAGTTTAGACCATTTTTATGCAAAACTCTGTTTTTCCTAAATGCATTCATTTCACTTGTTGCTTGATTTCCTTTGTTGACTATTTTTTTCTATGTAGTAGATCTCTTCCAACAGTAGGCCAGCTTATCAGCAATCACACCCTCCATATGATCCATGCCCTAAAGGTCTCCCAAATCTCACCTCAATTCTGCCCTAGTTTCCTGCACTTTTCCATAGAACTTCTTCCTCTCTCCTTAAGTAAACCCAATCATCTTTCTCTCTCCTCGTGATTCATGGTAGACCCTAGGCACCCTAACACCTCATTACAATATTCATACACCTTTTCCACCCACTCTCACACCCTCAAAACAGTGAAAAATTCTCTCGGCCTCCTCTTGTAGGCCTCCTATAGATTCCATGTTTTCCTCCTATAGATTTCTTGTGTCCTCCTGTAGATTTTCCGGTAGGATTTGTTTTGAAGGCCGAGTGTGGAAAAATCCTCTAGAAGGCCACCTAAGACCTCCTAGGACCCATCCACACCATCCTACATCTTCTCAAGTCCCAAGACCACCCTTTAACACCACCTATTCACTGCCACACTCACACAAAATAAATTACATGCATGTCAAACTCACATAAAAGTACATAAAATCCAAAAATATATTCTTTGCTTATTTACTTCGAGAAATAGCATAGTTAGATGTTGTTTACTTCCTTGAGTAGGTAATGGCATTCCTTTCATGGTTTTCATAGTTCTTTCTACAAAAGTAGAATTAGTTGGTTAATTAGGGTTTACTAGGTTTGCTTTACATTTTAATCTTTCTCCTTTCTGTAGTTAGAATATCATCTGTAGAGTAATCTTTCTTTCCTTTCATCACATATAGAGCTTCTTATAGAATCCATAGAAGTTGGCTTGAGCTCCTAGTGATCTTGCATTGGCTGACCAAGTGACAACCTGCAGTGAGAACTAGTACTTGTGCATACAACACCGACGCTTCCAAGTTTGTTACGAACTACCGAGTTGATAAGAGTAAAGTAGGCAGACCAGGAGTTGCAGCATTATTGCTGCAATACTATTGCTCACCACCTATGAAGAGGTTGATAAAGAGGATCCATTTTATGACTCACATCCTTCAAATGGAGAACAAGTTCATGAAGTTGACATTAAAGTGGATGACGATCCTTCGATCGTTGATACATATGATTCGGAGGAGGATGATGTGGTTATGGATTGTCAAAGGCATCCACTTACAAACAAGTGGGGAGAGGCATCCAACCACAAATCCTTTAAGAGGAGCTCAAAGTTGATGAGCCAAGCCAAGTATATATACCTTGGAATACATGTATACTATTGCAGAAATATTTATCCTTGGAAATTGGTCAATAAAGAGAGACAAATCTAAATTTACCACATTTGATCCATGATTTAGCAGCTCACTACATGGTATCTTTCTTTGGCCTACAACAATATACATCCATCCGAAGGTATGTGTCAAACCTTTGGTATGAAGCTATTATGGGGTGCATGCACATGTTAGCCATTTATTTTCAAGAACACAACGCCATTAGAATGTTAATGAAGGAGAGTAAAAGAGTTGAGCATCAACTATCAAAATTTTTGTCCAAAGGTTTTATGGGGGACATACCTGTTTTAATTATTGAATTCCTAGATAATGATGGCATACGGTCTAGTACTCTGATGCTAGGATGTCGTCATTTGAATGTGGATCTAACTTGGGTTAATTGAGTCATATACATCCATAGGAGTTGTACATAAATAAGCTCACTAACTGAGAATTTAATTTCTAGTTTTTAGAATTTATATTTTTGAATTTTAGTTTGATGAGGAAAGGACTCCATGCAAATAAAATTACATGGATATTTTATGGTTTTATCAATTCTATATTTTTGACTCCATTCCAAATGGTGAAGGCTACTGGTCTGCAAGTTCTCAACATCTTTCCATCAAGGCACTATCCCTAATTGGATTCAATGTTGTCACCCTCCGTAAAATGTGTTTTTAGCTGTCAAGACAGGGAAAAAGAGAAGATAATTTTGCATCCTTCTTCTAAGCCACATAATTTCTCAAAGCTAAATAATAGAAACTCCATTGGAAAGTGCTATGAACAAGATTTCCAACGATATGTAGAAGTCCAAACATGGTCTCTTGGATCAGAAGTTATGGTCTTCTAAATGTTCAATGATTAAAGCCTCAAGGGAAGGGAGAAATATTAGAGATCACCTATGGGAAGTGTAGCGTCATGGAACATCGAAGCATGACATGAAAAAAGTGTGCTATTGGTGATCACAATCAGAGGATCAGGCAACATGACATATCAGAGCCTTGCATAACAAAGTCTGATATATCAAAGGAAAAGATCCGTAATCACATACCAGTAATGTTCCCACTAGAGAAGTTTGGCTTCTATTAGTTCGTGCATCGGAAATCATGCTTCGGTGTAGGCCCATCGATGATCGGTGATCAACAATACTTGAGGGACCACTAAAAATAAATTGTAGGGAAAAAGGATCTCATAGTGAAAATATTCGGGGAGGGCCAGTTACGATTAACAAAGAAATTCAATGCAAAACTAAGGGTGGATGGGCCTTTTATCTCTCCTCTAAAGTGCCACATGGCATAATAGGATTGGTTTTGATAAACCATGTGGCATCTGACATCATCATGCTGTGGTAGTACAGAGGATGTGGCATGCAGATTTGTCATTTTCAACTATCTGAAGAGGGCATATCCGGGTGGAACGTGTCACCACTCAGGAAGTGCCATGTGGTAGTGATGACGTCACATCGGTAATTGCAAATCAGAGGTCGAGGCTTATCGACACTTTTTAATGCATTGTACAATTGAAAATATCAATAAAGGGGATTCGATACAGGGTTGGCACACAGTTGCGAAGATTTAAAGAACCAAGGGCTAAGGTTGAACATAGAGGGCATTGGGGATCGACGATCGACATAATTGAAATGTCGCAACCCCAATGTTTTTTCTCTGATGGGAAAGTGCGATAAAGGGGCTCTGATGAGGGAGCTAGTCCACAGTAACAAATTGTCTAAAGAACCAAAGGCAGGGCCACATCACACATCGCATGTCACAAGTTTTGAGAAGATGCACCAAATACCATGTTATGAAATTGCCGATTGTTGAGCTCTGATATTTGGCTAAGCACAGAGTCGCTAGAGGAAATTAAAGGAAAAGTGCAATATCCAACTTACAAAGGAAAAAGGCCCTCAAGTAGGAACAAAAGGGTCTTAAGCGCACTAAGGCTAAGCCTACAACCACAACCCTTAGTCATATGATGAAGAAAACAGAAAGGGGCTAAACCCAAAGGGGGCAAAGAGTGTTGGGACTCGCTATTTTGTAATGTCCTTTAGAATAAAAATCCTAATGTAATAACATTCCGACAGCATGGTATAGGGATTTAAAGACGAAATGGGTTGGCAACCAAGGTATTCAATGGAGATATGGGGGCTCAGGAAGACTTAATTCTTCAGCATGGAACTCCACTCAGTCATACAATGCAAGATTGTCATGCAAATTTACACTTCTTCTCTATGACAAGCTGACATAATTGATCACTACCAACTCTAGAGAGTGGTGAAGCCAAACAGTTAAGGTTAAAGCAATAGAAACCAATCGAGCAGTAGGAAAAGTGAATTGAGGAAGAGACATGGCCTAAGTAGAGGCCATCACATGGTGGAAGAGATATATTCTCCTCACAATATTTCAGTTTTCCTTATTTATGTTTATTTTTTAATTTCTATATTTTCAAGAGAAGAATCAAATCTGAATCAAATCTTTTTGGGTAGTAGGCCTTTGTGCACTGAGACAACTAGTCTATGAGACAGTTGGAGCTCAGCCCAAGATATTTTGTAAATTTTTTCTCTCCCTCCCTTATAAAAGGGAGGAAGAAAGACTTAATAATGGTTCCAGAATTTTTCACCCGAGGGGTCCAAATTCTATGATCCCAATTTTTGGTTCTATTTTCTTATTCATGAGGGACTAAGCGAGACATTGCGAAATGTAATGGACTGGTGGGTTTGACTAATTTTGAGGATTAATGAAACTCTTTGTTTATTCTTATTAGAGTAATAAGAAGTATGTTCTCGTCTTTGTATTTCACTTCATGTGTGTTTCTCTTCTACAAAAATTGTGTAATGAAGTTGTTGGTCTCATTCTCTCATATATCTATGTTGCTAAGTAGTAACAATACATGTGTTAATTAAAGATTTACTTATCTACCTTTAAGAGCACAAATTTACATAAGATTGTTAGTGATTGGTTTATCCATGAGGTATAGAGCATGAAACCTTAATTCATGCTCCATAATTCTTGTCATTCCATCTCTTTGGTCTTCCATCCATTTGTCAGGTATTGTTACTTAGGACTTTGTATTGTTCACAACCCTATGCATAGAATTCCTTCCTTTCTTTCATCCTCTTCACTTTACTTCAACCCCAATATTAAGCCACTTATTGTTTTGTGTTGACCACTAGAACAAGACATTCTCCCTTGAGATTATCCTAACTTACCCTCCTGACTATTTGGATGCGTGTATCTGCTCAAGTTCACCTTGATGAAGGCCTATTGAACCAAGCCCCCTTTATTATCATTTCAAACTATGTGAAAATTGGAGTGCAGCAGAAATACCCATTTAATAATCTTCCAAAGAACTCCTATATTTAATATGTCCTAGGAACTGGTCTACGATTAACCCGGAGGTTGTATCTAGGAAGCTTTCTATATCTTCTAAAGCACTTGTGCAATAGGTGCTACAAAAATCCACAACAGTTACTTTGTTCAACTGCTTGTAGTCAATGCATAATCTCATATTTCTATCTTTCTTCTTCACAAATAGTACCGGTGCACCCCATGGTGATACATTTGGCCTAATGTACCCTTTGTCCAACATTTCCCTCAATGGTAGTGTCAACTCTACCAACTCAAGTGTGCTCATCCTGTAAGGTTGTTTTGATGTTGGAGCTACCCCTGACAGTAACTCAATAGAACGTCTACCTCCCTATGAGGTGGCAAATCCAAAATTTCCTCTAGAACTATATCCTTGAACTGTTGTAGAACTAGGTAACTTCTCAAGTTTTCATCCTCAACTTCCTTACCCTTGTCACTAAAAATGTGTACTACGAATAGCTTGCAACCTTTCTTGCAACTACGCTTTGCTTACATAGTTTTCACCATCCTAGCTGATGTGGCTTTCTTCTTACCTTGTAAGACTCTTGGTTCCCCATTTTCATCCAAGCACTCAATAGCCTTGTCATAATAATCCACCTTGGTTCTATGAATGTACAACCAATCCATGCCCAACAACGTAATCTATGATCCCAACGGTAATACATTGAAATGTGTTGTGGTAGGCATACCATTCAAATCAAATGCACAATCTCTTACCCAAGGATGAACTCGCTTCTTCGTATCTATAGCCAACTGAACTAACCAAGACTTTGCATGCAATTCCTTAGTCAAACCACAATTATCCACCAAGTCAGGACTAACATATCTATAATTAGATCTAGGGTCAATCAAAATAGAAATAACTTGACTAGAAAGCTTACCATCCATCTCAATGATAGATGCATGAAGGTCTACCTATTTGTTATCAAATGTTGCATTAATACAAGGAACACTCTCACCAACATCCACAACAGTCTATGTGTCTTATGCACTGTATATCTAACACCTACCACCCTAATTCTGGGGGAAACCTCTCTTGTGATGATATTTTCCACAAGTCCGACACTCTATAGGATTCCAGCCTGCAACCTTTTTCTGCTCCTTAGATCGATGTCCCTATCCTCTGTCAGATGCATTGAACCTCTTAGGTGGTGAAAATTTCTCTTTATTACTTGAATCATGTGGTATTACTCATTTCTTGTCCCATTTTCCTTTTTTCTTGGCATTACCTTTCCAATCTAGCTTAGTCTCAGACTTGTGCTTCTATTATTCATACCAATGCCTTAGCTTTCAAATGGCCTCCTCCAATGATTTATGATCATCAAACTCAATTTTGTCTTTGAATGCCCTTGGTAACCCACTAGTGAATCTCTGAATCTTGGCCTCTCCTTCAGGTAAGGAAAATACCTTAGCAACTCCAAGAACTTGCTAGTGTACTCATCATCTATCATGGATCCCATATTTAGTTCATAAAATTCCTTTGCCCTATCATCAAAGTATCTATCTCACAAATACTTCTTCTTGAATAGTCACTCAAACTCACTCCAATTGAAATCCTCTTCATGTATACCTCTGAAATTCTTCACATTTTCCCACCAAATGTCTACTTTACCTTTGAGGCTAGATGTAGCTACTATGGATTTCATGTTCTCTCAATAGTCATGCAACCTCAAGAAATTCCTCATGCCAAGAAACTACGCCTCTACATCTTGTGATTTATTCATATCTCCATCAAAATAAGGTGGCCTTTCTTTCTTAAACTCATCTGGCAAGTATCCACTATCACTCCTCCTGTGAGGATGATAATTATATCGATCATCATGTCTGTTAGAACCAGAACTAGAATGGTAACTATATCTATCTCTTCTCCGATTCGGAGTGTCCAACAATATTTCATATATGATCATGTCATCCCCATCTGACTTGTGACCACCATGCAACCTACCTCCATATTCCCCATTAGTTTTATCCTCCTCCTCATGCCTGATCTGAAGTGGCCCCTGTCATTGCAAATATGACAAGCTCAGAAGTATCACTGCCTTTACCTCGGCTAGCTTCTCCTCTACCTGCATGATTCTATCATTATCTTCCTTAGAACTCCTTATTTCTTCCTTTAAACTTCTCATTGTAACTTCTATATCAGAAGAGTTCCCAACACAATACCACTCTCCGAATTCATAGGGAGAGTCTTTTTAGTCTACCATCTTGCTATTCATTTGATATTTCTTCCTGCAAGGTATATTATGTAAGCTAAACCAAATCACAATAAACCAACGTACCTTAATATATCTCAGGGAGGATACCTTGTCTGCAAGATCAACAAATAAACATGATACATGTATAACATAATGATGACAACATATAGGAACATAGCACATAAGGATATGACCATGCAACCATCATTCTAGCTAGGGTCTAGTCATCAATGCATGACCTTAACAACAACACACACTATGACCTCATGCATGATAACAACTGCTACATCATTGTACACTTGACCACATGCAAACATTAACATGCATAAGTGATGCATAATCATCCACACACATGCATTAGCATGTATGATCAAGCATAAACGAACAACAATTGAAACCAAACATACAAGAATTATACATGAAACCAAGCATACAAAAATGTAACCAAGTATACAATGATGATACACGTAAGCTACATAAATCGACATGTAACCATTCATACACTCATGATGATACATTCAACAATAAAAACATCAATTTTAACATGATGACATCATTACTACCATGATCAACATTATGAAAATGCAAAAATATCACGGAATGCAAGTGTAAGAGAAACAAATGCAACTGACATGCATGCATGACCAACACATAGCCATCTAGTCCAAGGGGTGAACCATTCTCTGATACCACTATGTAACACCCTCCTCCTGCATCTACCCATGCAACTGGCAAGCCAAAGTAAACTTGCAACGAGAGGCCACTATGATATGATTCAACCTCCTAAGTCACATTAAGGAAGTGGAACCAATGGAAACACACCATATAGACATTCAACATCAACATTAGAGCCCTCAGGAACCAATCCAACCTTCGAGGTAGCCATCCCTTAGGTCCCACTAAATTTTTGGACAACATGACCTCCAGACACTCTCATGCTATGCGCATGCCAGTGTCCAGGAACCTCTAGACCCTCTCACATGCCTACAAGCAAGTGTCCAGGGACTCTCTTTTTTTTTTTCAATTCTGTGCCAACGTCCCCAGGAATTAAGCCACATTTTCAAGCCCATAGCCTGGGTCACTAGTCAGAATTGCATGATACCTTCATAATAGTAAATTAACAAGGAAATGATAGTGCAAAAGAAATCACTTGAATGAGACCTTGACTAGACGCTTACTAGCCATGATAAGCATTTCGTCAAACATATCATGAATATGCAATCTATAGGTGCAAACAACAGATTTGAGCATAGGGGTCTCGTACTTAGCTGAGAATCACTAAGAAAAATTGATGCCTCAACACATCAACTTTCATTTCATCCATTAGGTCATAGATTCATTGATCATTCATTTACAGGTAAACAAATTATGAGATCCATGCATAGATTCTGTCATAAAGTACATAAATAACCAACATAATATTGGCATAAATACTCATGAAATCACAACCATATAAGCCACATATAATCGAGTATAATACTCATATAAATACAAGTAGAAATAACCTCATATTGATGATGCAAAATCCAAAACCTGGGATGGTACTTCCACTTTCCACCTGACTATAGATTGGCTGAGCCAACTCTCTGTTCAGTCATTCACCCCCGTGCCATATACCAAGCATGAACGCAAGATCTTATAGAAAACAATGATAAAAACTGATCCACAGCTTCTAGAGGCCATCCACCTCAATCAATCAAATAGTTATTCCACCTCATGGTTAGACATCAAAAAACCATCATCAAATTGGTCTCCATCTAAGCCTTCTAGGGCTTCTAGAGCATTTGTCCAACAAGGGCTTCAAAGACTAGTAACCCAACCCACAACTTTTACCAGGCTTCCAAATTGTTTGTCCAACCAGGGCTTCCAGGACTAGTAACTCAACCCACCAAGGGCTTCCAGAGTGTTTGTCCAACCAAGGATTCTAGGACTATTAACTCAACCCAATATGTTAGAGGGCTTCAAGAGTTCTTTTCCATCTAAGGCTTCTAGGACTAATAACTCAAACCAAGCTAAGGAAACATGAGAACCAACAAAACAAAACAAGGAAAAAAAATCCACAATCACCATGGCTATCCAGGAAATGGCAAGGCTGGGCAATCCACTATCAATCCAGGAAATCCTCCATGCTAGTGATATATCATGACCAAAATTCACATGCATATGACATGCATGAAAAACTAATGGGGAAATCATACATGCAGCTCAGTACGTACAAGAAAATATCGTTATAGATGTTGATCTCTATGCCTTCTTGTACTTTCTTTCTCTTCCTTTTCCTTCTTGCTCCAAAAATCAAAGTATGCCACACCCTCCAAGAGTGCTCCAAGAAAACTATAAGTCTCCAAGGATATGAGAGAGAGAAAATAATGAGAGAGATCCAAAACTGAACTGATAAAAGGTTACCAACTAATCCTTAGAATCCTTTTTATGAATGAGGCCTCTATTTTCTTCATTTTCCTCCTCACATGCAACTTGTGACCTTTCACCTTACTTTTCTCCTAATTTCCACTATTTTCATAATTAAATGTGCTAAAATGCCATTTTTCCTTTCCAAAGCCTTAGCCATTGCCTTTTCCAATTTCCTAATCCATTAAACAATCACAAGTGATCCCGATCACTATGATTTTTCCCAAAATTCAACTTGGAATAAGTGTCCCATCAACCATGGCTATTATTTTGTCTTTATTAACTTTTATTACATGGAATTTTCACCAGGGTTGTTATAGAGGTGGCTTATCATATCCTCAAATATATATCTTGTGAAGGGAGATTGAGTGTGGTATATACCTATCATTTTAGGTTACTTCATGAGATTCAAGGAATAATTGCCTCTCCCTAAAATACTTAGTGTTCCCCATTTCCCCCTGCACTCAATCATTGAAATGAGCTAGAAGGCAAGGGAAGGAAAGCATGACCACAAAGCCCACCATGACCTCTTCAAGTTAATTTTGATGGATGCTTTGAGACACTAAAGGAATCCTATCCTCTGGACTGATTTTTCTAACATCGATAGGGATATCTTCATTGAAACCCAAGCCATCAAACCTATAGAAACACCAACCTATAGCTCTAGAGGTAGGGGGGGAAGAAGAAGAAGAAGAAGAAGAAAGTAGAACAGAGGAAGAAGAAGCAATAAGAATAGAGGAAGAAGATCATTGGGAACTTTGATCCTTAGAAAAGAAAGAAGAATATGGTGAAGGTTTAATGCTATGGATGTGGGCACTATAAGAGAGATTGTCCTAATCTCAATAAGGATGGCAACAAAAGAGGACGAGAAAAATCCCATTTCATTGAAGAAGTTGAAGAAGCTGAAAAGAAGAAATCCAAGAAGGAAGAAGTAAAATATCTCTACTATGATTGAGATAATTCTTCTCCACATAGTTCTTTTCAGTTTCTGTAAATATAGATATCATGGTAAGAAGCATTAGAAGCATGATAGGATGCATCTTTGAGGGGATGGCATCATAATAGCATATGATTGAAAGGAAGAGCTCATAGGAAGTTTGAAAGATAGCTAAAGTTTATGGAAGTCACTATTAGAAGGAAGTAGCTCTTGATAACCTCATTAAAAGAATAAGTAGTACTTATGTGTAGAAGTGAGTCATCTTGTATAGAACTCATCATACATCATTGGGAAGTATCATCTACAAAATGAATATAATCAAGATCCTTAGCTAGAACCTTCATTGGAATATGCATCTCTTGGGAGAATAAAATGTCTCGCTGATAATTCCAAATTCGATGGGATTCATTATTTGAAATAATTATTGCATTGTGAAGAAAGAATGCATAATGTCAAATATGATTGAAGAACTCTCCATCAAGGATAGGAAGCTACTGAAGGAAGTCTTGATGACCAAAGGAGGAAAGAGATATGTATGCACATGTTTATGGGCTCTACAATTTACAACCTTATGACCAAACTATGATATGAGTAACAATATTCATAAAATTGATTCGATACCTAATGGTGGACATCATTTGAGGAGGAGCGGTTATGTTGAACCTTTTATACCTATCTTATTGATTCTTTAATTTTCCTTGAGTATAATTTGTTGAGTTAACATGATCATTTCATTTTTGGTTCTTCCTTTTGTCAGTGCCTTCTTTTACCTTACAAGATCTCCCTTTGAGTTTATGGAAACCATGTGCTTGAATCACCTTTCAATATCTCATGGGGCTCTCTATAACCCAGAACCACTTTGATTGTTTGATATCTTTGGATGTTGAGGATGTCATCTAGTGTTTTATATCCCTTAGAAAATATGAGGTTCACATCAATTTTAACCTTCGTTTTCTCTAGATAATTTCTTAGAGAAACAGCCTCTAATTCTAATTTTTCATAATCCTTCTCCCATTCTATCAGTTGATTTGTAAGGATCTCCTCTTTCCTCTTTTCCTCTTCAAGTTAGTTTTTCAAAGAGATGATGGATTCTTCATTTCAATGTAGATCTCTCTCTTCATGCTTCTTAGATAACTTATATTTCAGAAATGTATTCTCATCCTCTAATCTTTCATGAGTCTTTTTCTTATCCTTTAGATTATTTAGGAGGATTTATTTAGTTCTATATTCTTCTTCTAATTAAGTCTTTCGAATATTAATGGAAACTTCATTAAAACAATGATTTCGTTCTTCTTCATTCAACAAGTTTTCCTTCAATTATTTTTTCTTCCTTCTAGTCTTCCGTAGTGCATCTAGAGCACTAATAAGTTCTTCTTCAAGATCAACTACCCCTTCAACTTTTTTATCTTTCGAATTGTATTTAGTTTTTATGGCCACGAGTAGGAAGTCATCACACTCTTCACTACACGTTTGCCCATTTCTCTCTCTTGGTGCACAATTGTATTCTTTGAAGTAGAAGCTCATATTTCTTAGAGATTTTCCCATCTTATATTTATGAGATCTACCTCTACCCTTATGATCTATTTCCTTTTCTTGATTTTTAGCTTTAGACTAAGGACATGAGAAGTGAAATGACCAAGTCTATCAATTTAATAGTTTAGAGGAAACTTACCTTTGTATTTTCCAGATCCCCACTTTAGATTCCCGACAAGTTAAGCTACCTCTAGATTTGAATCATTACTAGAGAAATATTTTCTTCAGTTTTATTCCATACTTTGAAGGATCCTCCTTTGGTTTTGACCTCTCTTGTCCAATCCTTATCTCATATGCTATGATAATTTTGTCTAGTTATTCCATCATTCGTGAGTCTAGGCCATTCTTCTCCTCTATGGTAGAAATATTGACATTGAATCTCATGGGAAGGGATATGAATACTTTCTAAACAACAAATACTGCATCAAACATTTTATTTAGTCCCCTAATCGTGTTAACTACTTCATCAACTTTGAAAAAGAATCCTATAGTATTTTCGTCCTCATTCATCTTTAGACTTTCAAACCTCATTCTTTTTGTTTGAAGTTTAGCTTTCTTTACCTTAGAATCTCCTTCGTAACATATCTCAAGCTTAGCCCAAACCTCCTTGGAAGATTGTCAATGCCTTATCTTGACAAGTTTAAGTTAAGAAAAGATCAAACAAGATTGCATTCCTTGCCTTTGTATTGTTTGACGGGGACATTTTTTCATTTGGATCTATTTGAGGAGTTTCTTGAATTATGTATCCATATTCAGTAGATGTCAGAACATCAATACCAAGAGGTAGTAAATAAGTTTCCATCCTTATTTTCTAGTGTGTAATTGCCCCATAAAACATAAGAGCTCTATTAAGAAAATTCCATCCTGATTAGCCATTGATTCCCTTCAGATCTACCTTCGTGTTGTTACACATTTCCTAAATGAACATGATCTTACACCAATTATTTGGAATCAAGATAATAACTGGGTGTGAGGGGGGGTGGGGTAGTGAATCTGTATTATATAATTTTTAGCAATTATTTAACTAGTCAAACATATTCACTAACACAATGATGCACCATTCAAATAAAGCATTGCACAAAAGATACACGTGGAAACCTGTACGAGAGAAAACCACTAATATTATTTTAATTGCAATGTAAATGCAAGCACCAAATTCAATTTACATAAGAGTTTGTAGGCACAAACCTATAGGAAGCACCAACCTCCTCATATTTGCAAGTACCAACTTGCTAGAGGAACCAACCCCCTGACTTTGTAGGCGCCAACCTGAAGAGACTCCAATCCCATGATCTGCAAGAAACTACTTGATTCAACAACTCAAATCCTTTTTTTATCACATTTTCAAACTTAGATCTATGGGCTTTTAAAAAAATTAATCATTTAACTTCTTGCTTGTTTCTCTACCTTGGTTTCTCTCTATATTTCTTCTGCTCCTCAAATTTGTTCTTGTCCTTAGTTCTTTATTGTATCTTTTATATTTGAACTTAATTGCCTTTGTAGAGATCCCATACAATAATTATTTAGCCCTATTTTGCAGTCAGACTCTATCTTATCACTGCATTTATTCACTTTTGGCCCATATATGATCATAGCATTCAAATATGTCCAACATCTCTTCTCCTTTATCTCAAATTTGATTGCAACATAGATATATGCTATGCATTTTTTTTCTTTTCAACTTACTCTATATTTATGCATTTCTCATCTTTTCGAACTCCCTCTTATGGCCTAGATCTGATCTCGGTAATATGTTCTTTCAGCCTCTGCCTAAAATTCCTCTACATAAACAATCTCATATCAATAATATTTTCCCTCATGCTCTTCACATCTACACTTCCTTTATCACATGAAAAATAGAAAATGCACACGAAAACTTCATTTAAACACTTATGCTCTCTACAATATGCACACAACACTCTACTCTCACTCCATAGATTTAATTTGGTGCTCAAATCTCTTGCCTTTTAGCCATATATATTTCCATTGTTTTGTGCCTCGACCACAACTACAAACATTATGATCTACATGGGAACACACATTTTCTAATGTCATTTTCTTTCTAGACCTTGCTGGGCAACGGATCCCCCCATAGCATGTTTTTGGGGCTTGAAGCCCGAATTTTGGTCAAGTGTAATGTAAAGACCCCACGAAATGCGGGCGCAAAGTGCAAGAGTCTAAGGTTGTCCGCCCCAAGATAATGTAATTCAATGTAAAGTGTGTCGGCCTACCCATGGTCTATGGACCATAGGATTGTATAAATAGAGTGAGGATCTAAGTGTAAAGTCAGTTTTATTTTTGGAAAAGTAACATATAGATGCGAAGGTATGGTTAGAAGATAGAAGTGAATCTGAAGTGTATTGGGTCGTAGTAGTAGGTAGAGGCTCTGCAACTAAGTGCGCAGAGGCCTAGTAGAGTCCGCAGCTAAGTGCGCAGACCCCTGCAGCTGAGTGCGCAGGGCAGAGTTAGGTCTATAATTGAACTTGAGTATTAATAAAGATAAGATTGATTCAGAATATTGTGCATCTGTTTGTAGATCTATATTTCTATGTTCTGGTTATCTTTATGCATTTATATTGTTTTCAAGTACTCACACTAATCTGGTAGTTGAATAAGAATATTGGGCCCACACAAACTAAGTTAAGCACTAATATAATGGCACAGTAAGGATCGGATCGGAATAATACGAAGCTGTGCACGGGTTGCGAACAATAGAAAAGCTGCGCGAAGCAGCACAGTGTGCGGATTAGGATCGTGAACCCCCAGAACCCTCATCAAGACATCCCTAGGGTGCGGAAACCTAGTTCCAGCACCCTCCCATACTACTTTGGGTGAGACCTCTGTTCGCACTCCGCGGACTGTTGACAAAAGGGCCCATAGTACTGGGATTTGCTTGGCTAAACTCACTACTGAACCTGGGTCAGGCCCCACGTAGCCAACAAATGGTTCCATTGTCGGGACCAGGATCTGCCTCAGGGATTTCTGATGTCATGCCACTAGAACCCAACAAAGAAAGAAATTGAAGAGTGGTTGGACAAGAAGATTCATGAGTTCGTGACACAGGAAAACAGAACTCTGTAGGTATCCGAGAAAAGGTGGCTAGATCGCAATGTGTGTATGGAAATCCATGAGATCTTCTTCGCATCCTTTCCTTCTGAACTATATGAGTGGATCATGATGTTAGCCGACATCCAAGGAAGGTGTAAGCTCGACCAATCAATAGTGTGGACTCCGGAATTAGTGTGCAGACTAGAGGCATCAGAAGATAAGATCGCGCGAGATGTGGACCATTGGCTCGACTAAATAATGGGGGATTTATCACTGAATTTGTGATAGACATGACCATGATCTACAGTGAAGCAGAACAACATTTTCTCAAGGGACCGTGAGGTAAGTACATTAAATCTTTGAATACCTGGTTTAAGATGCTGTTATGTGAAAAGCGGGTTATATGAATACATTAATGTTTGGAACGACACATAGCAGAAATATCTACAAAGGTAGTGAGGGATTAGGAAATAAACCATTAATTTCACCTTCATGAGAGAGTGAGGAAGAGGTCGCTCGGGTCTCTCCAAGAAGTGCGGTCAGTTTGATAAGGCAGCACATTCCACAGTTACCACCTCCACCCATGCCACCACCCGCTTCACCTCCTTCACCTCCATCTCCACCCACTCAACCTCCACCAAACCCGCAGTTCAGCATGGTGAGCACAATCAAGCTACCCATATTCAGAGGAGTAGGGAATGAGGATCCGGACCAGTTCTGGTTTGTGATAAGAGCAGTGTGGGAAGTGCAAGCGGTCACAGACGATAACATCAAGAAGGCTACATTGGTAAGCAAACTATAGGATCGTGCATTGACATGGTATATCAAGCACTCTAATGATCTGTTATCACCCCAAGAAACTCTCCTAGGTTGTATCTCAGAGATGCTTGGGAACATTACAAACTCAACAAAAATGTTGGAAATAGATGGATGAATGGAAGGAATGATGCATATTCAAGCTAGATAACCACTTCTACTATGCTTAACCCTAGACATCGGTGAACACCCCCAGACTACAAGGCTTTAGACCACCAATTACTCACAGTTTGAGGATTAGGTGAACATGGAGAATACTGACCACACCAGAAGATGCATAAGACCATGTGATGGTCGGCTGCAACCAGTAAAGAGGTCTGCAAATCTATTTCCTAATGCATAGACAAGATGAAAGCTCTCTGGCACTGAAATAATAGAAACCTACATAGCATATTCAATGATACATACTAGATTCTAACACAGAGGTGGGATGACAGCCCCTCTGATGCTAAAAATCAAGAGCACATGAAATAATGCATAACAGGCATAGACTAGAATAGAAAAGAAGTGGAAAGTGAACAATTAACAACAAAAGAAGCTTGTATTAGCTGAAAATGAAGACCAGACACTGCAGGTATCACAGTAGTTATAGTCTCCAGAAGTTGAACCTTACATCAAAACTACAACCATCAACCTTCATTACATCTTGTTTCTGGGTATATATAGAGGTTGATTACAAAAATATCTGCTATCCTACGCGTGGAGGGGTCATAATGGACCACCAACCACATTAACTCTCTAATATGGGTCTCTATTACAATCTGCTGCTTCAATAAATTAATTTGACATTTTCTGGTACTTTGTTGTCCTTCTCAAACAGGTGGAATACCGTATGGAAACAATTCCATAACTGGTAAATGCATTTATCTACTCAAGGTTGTCCTTCTTGTCCTTCTAGTGTACAATGTGTTGAATGCAGTGGTTGAAGCTTAACTGCGCAGAGTGCTGGTAGATGATCGCCTTCATCCTTTGGCAGCGCAGCACATTCAAGGGTAGCATAGACAGTATGGCGTAGGCACAATTATAACGGGAACAAAGCTCAGCCGTTGGATCGCGTGGATTGATGGTGGGGATCAGTTTACAAGAGGAATCAGGAGATGTATGAGCGAGGAGATTGTGGGCCGTTGGATCTCAAGCGGGGAGATCCAACGTTCATTGGGCGATGAAGTTGCACGAGGGTTAGCAAGCGGGGAGGGCAGTTTTGTTGGCGGGCGGTATTCCCCGTACCACTTTAGGAGGGTAGGCGGTATTCTTATGCGGGGGCGCAAGCACATTCAATGAGTGATGCATGGCAGATGGGACTGGCAGCAAACCACTCTCTCCCGGGTTATCGTGCATGCAGCTTTTGTCGGCGGGAGGTGCGAATGTCGTCCAATCGCGGTGGGGTTAGATTGGATGGTGCAGGTTAAATACATGGGTTTATGACTGATGTGACATGAAAAAGGGCTTATAAAAGCGCTTGGTTAGGTTATCGGGATTATATGATGTTTAGACTCAGCACCAGGGGCTTTGGAATATGGGTTTATAGAGAAATTTGGAGTAAAACAAGGATAAGGGGTGTTATGGGAGTGTAGGGAAAATGAAGGAAAAGAGGAAAAAACTGTTGCGAGCCCTTTGCAAGCAAAACCAGCACTACCCAACCTGTTCTTATCCATCAAATGTTGAATAATATAGCAGAGCTAACATTGGCTCCTTCTGGGGATGAGATCCTCCCTGTGAGGTCACAAGAACCTGTAGATCGATGCCTTTCTGATGAAAACAAATTAGCAAAATTTCCTATTGTTCCATTGGGAATGGAGTCTACTTTGCTCACACTAAACTGATAAAAAAAAATATTTACAATTTTCAAGCCCAAAGTACCTCAAATCACATAAATTTTCAGAAAACGCCCATTAACTGGGCCATCAAAAACTACCTCTCCTCCCATACTTTTCAGTATGAAGGTGTTGTTCCCTTGAATTTGAGCAATGATAAAAGGACCTATCCAGAAAGCATCAAATTTCCCATGATTACCTTTCTTCTCTTTCAGTGCATCCCGCTTCAAAACCAAATCTCCAACTTGAAAATTATTTGTTTCTACCTTCTTGTCAAAGGCTTCCTTGATCTTTTTCTGATGTGCTACAGACTTTTCAATCAGTTGTTCTCTGATTTGATGTACCTCTACTAAATCAGTGATCCTCTTTGCCATGTCTTCTTCCTCATGCTATTCAGCTTGAAGGAATTTTGCCACAGGGAGATTTAACTGAATTGGAAACACAACTTTAGTACCATATACCAACTTGAAAGGAGAATTCCCTGTGGATTTCTTAATGGTCACTCTATCAGCCCACAGTGCATACTTGAGCTTAGAATCCCAATTCTTTTTATTGTCTTCCAACGGCTTCTTAATTATCCTTATCAGGCTTTTATTAGAGGATTCTACTAGACCATTGCCTTGAGAGTAATATGAGGTGGAATGAACCAGTTTAATTCCCATTGAATCCCACAAATCCACCAATTCTTTTGTTCTGAAGGATGTTTCATTGTCTGTGACTAATTTTTGTGGACAACCAAATCTGGTAAAGATATTTTCAACTAAAAACTTCATGACCACATTATGATCAACCTTTCTGGTAAGGATTGCTTCAATCCACTTGATAAAATAATCAGTGGCTACTAATATCCATCTGTGCTGGCCACTGGAATGTGGATTGATCTCTCCAATGAAATCCAAGCCCCACTTCTAGAAAGGTCCCTTTGCATGTATTGGTTTTAAGGGCAGGGTCTTCAACTACTACTTTCCTTCAAATCTTTGGCACCTGTCACAAGATTTAACAAATGAAAATACATCAAAAAATAAGGAGGGCCAGTAATATCCAGCCCTGAGGATTTTATGGGCTGTGGTCTTCCAATAATGATGCCCTCCACACATGCTAGAATGAAATTGCTGCATAGCCTCCATTGACTGTTCTTTGTCTAGACACCTCAAAAGCACTCCAGATGGATCCCTCCAGTAGAGAAAATTTTCATGGATACAATATTTTGTTGCCCTAAGCTTGATAGTTTTGGCTTGACTTGTGCTTAAGTCTGGAGAGGTTTCTAGCTTCAGTAAGAATTTAACTATTGCAAAATACCAATCACAAGAAGTTAGATTTTCTACCACCGACTGCTTTCTCTTTGGTTCAGCTGCTTCCTCTTCTTCACATGTCTGACCAATTTCTGCAATTGTGCACAGGAAATCAATATCCAATGATCTACAATTTTCTTTAGCTAACAACTTGGTAAAACCTTGACCTCTGACCAGCTTGGTGGGCTCTATCTCTATATTAAATTCAATCAACTTTTTAATCCATTTAGCCCTTCTTCCATCAATATCAAGTTGTGTCAAGACATCTTTTATTGCAGTAGAGGGTACATATGAAATTATCTTGGAATGCAGGATATAAACTCTAAAAGCTTTCAAATATTTGATAAGAGCATATGCTTGTTTCTCCATAATATTATACCTTAGCTCAACATCCCTTAAGTTTTTGCTGAAAAATACTACTGGATGTTCTGAACCTTCTTCATCTGCCTACAATAAAACTACTGCAATGGTGTCTTCCGAGGCAAAAGAAAATATATGGAACTCCTTGCTGTAATCTAGACTTATCAAAGTGGGAGCCTCCATAATAGCTTTCTTGATGGAATCAAATGATTTTCTTGCTGCATCAGTCCATCTGATTTTTGACCCCTTCTTCAACATGGAGGTAACATGCTTCACTAATTCTGCAAAATTTGGTATAAACCTCACAAAATTTATTTTTCCTAGAAAGGACTGGATATCTTTCTTTGATCTCGGGACAGACAGGGTCTGTATTGCTTTTACTCTTTCTTGGTAATTCGAACACCTGCAGCAGAAACAACATGTCCTAACAGCTTGCCTTCTTCTAAAGCAAATTGTGACTTTTTAGGATTGATTGAAATCTCAAACCTTCTGCACTTCAGAAACACCTTCAAATGCAACAAATGATCTTGATGGCTGCTAGAGTATACTTTTATGTCATCAAGGTAGATGAGGACAAACTTATCCTTCTCTCCCACAAATGCTATATCCATAGCTCTTTGAAAGGTTGCTCCAACATTCATGAACCCAAAAGGCATTTTAGCATACATAAAAGTGCCCCAAGGAGTGGTGAATGCAGTCTTCTCTTGGTCATCTGGATGCACAACAATCTGATTAAACCCTAAAAATCCATCCAAGAAAGACATTACTTTGGATCCTGAGACCTTTTGCAGCAAATGCTCCATCTTGGGTAGAGGGTAGTTGTCTTTCTTAGAGCATTTGTTTAAGTCTCTAAAATCAAGACACAGTCTGATTTCTCCACTTTTCTTCCTCGCTACCACCAAGTTGGCTACCCATTTTGAATATCTGAGAGGGACTATGATCTTGGCAGCTAGCAAATTTTTAATTTCTTTTTCAATTGGAGGAAGAAGCATAGGATTTATTGGTCTCAGCTTCTATTTGAAAGGGATAGTATCTTTCTCTAGAGGGATTTTATGCTGGATTATCTTCTTATCATACGTTTTCAGATCACTATACTCCCAGGCAAACACATTAGCAAATTGCTTCATTAAATTGCAATATTCGGAAATTTGGTCAGTAGGTAGATGGGAAGACAAATTTATGTATCTAGACTAACCTAGACTTCCTATATCATGCTTACAGACTGCAGATTGATCTTCTTTCTGAGCAGCCTTGTAAGGCACATCATTCTGGTCAAACAGTCTTTCTAAAGGAATTAGACCCTTAGGAATATAATTGTTGGGAAGCTGGACAATGCTATTTTTGCCAATTTTGTTTCTAAGCTGGGATTTGGGGCTTTCTTCCAAGGCTTCATTTTCTTGGTCAATTTGCATTTCGGAAAATTCATCAATGAATTGCAAGAATCTATTTAATTCATCATCATCTTAAAAAACTTTGCAATGGTGAACATTGTTAGGCAAATATGGTCTGTATTTCATTTGGACTTCATATACTAGTCTAGGAGGCATGGGAGGAATAAATAGACTGGAGGATATAGAAAGGGAATCAACAAGCTGATTTTTGGCTCTAGGGATATATGAAATACAAAAATTATCAAAGGAATCTTTGAGTCTCCATACCTCATCTCTGTATGCTTTCAACCTTGGGTGCTTTGCTTGAAATGTTTTATTTACTTGCTGAATGATCAAATCAGCATCTCTAAATACCTTCATGTTCTTGATTCCTCTGTCTTTAGCTGCATTAAGGCCCAATAGCAGATCCTCATACTCTGCTATATTGTTTTTGACTTGAAAAGCCAGCTTAAAAGACGGATGTGTGCTTTCTTGTTCTGGAGATACCAGCACCACCCCTGCTCCTGCAGTCTCCCTGGAACATGCTCCATCAAAGAACATCTACCAAACCTGACTTCCTTACTCTCCCTCAGCCTGATTCACTGGTTTCCTGATCTCCATTGAGGCCTTTTGGGATTCTTCTATTTGGAGGATAGATGCTCCAAAATCAGTGTCCACAGCATATATGGGATGATTGGTAGGATTCTTCTCATCACTGATGATGTATGCCAGTTGTGCTTCTCTGTACAATCTCCTGCTTTCTCCTCCAAAAATTGGGACAATGGCATAAGATAAATCATTATGTAATGTCCCACCTAGTCTCTTAATCCATCCTCTGGACAGCAACATGCCAAACTTAGGAGGGACATCTGCCACCACAATATCCATCATCATACTCTTCATGGGAAGCTGAGTTAAGGTAATGGCCAGGTATTTGATTAATCCTAGGCATTTCACTTTCCTTGAATCAAAAGAGAATAAATCATGATATGGTCTAGTGATATCAAGGTCTAACTCTTCCATGACAGCTTTAGGCATCAAATTGTGGCTGGCCCCTGTGTCTAGCAGGCAATTGTGGAGGATTTTCTAAGGAATAGTCAAGGAGACATAAAATGATGGAGAATTATTATCAGCAAGTTCAACCATAGGGCTAAGCACAACGGCAGGCTTGTCATCTTGCAAATTGACAGAGTCACTGGAGGTTTGTGTGGTTTCTATCTCAAAGGCATTAAGGATAGGCTTTCTAAATACTTCACTCTTTAACAACTCTACTAGAGGCACAGATATTTTTAACTTCTGGACTTCTGACTCTAAGCTGAAAGAGGAAGGTAACTTATTAGAAACTCTTACCTTTTGAACTGGTGCTTTAAGGATGACTGGATCAGCTGCTGGTCTTCTCTGTCTGATATTTTGTGACTCTGTTTGGACAACAGCTCTTTGGGCAGGATTCTCCTTGACATTTTTTTCATTTGACCTCAGATTATATCTTCGTTGCTCCTCAGTTTGTAGAACAACTTCTCTGTCCCACTCTTGATTGTCTTGTTCCTGCAGCAATGATTCTTGATAAGCAGCCAATGTCGAAAATACAGCATTGCCTTTATCTTCCATGTAGTGAATTTCATCCTCATCTTCAAATTGTTCCTCCTCCATGACGACATTCTGGAAAGGAGATTTAACTTTTTGTTCTTCATTTGGTTCTTTTCCCGTCTGAATAATTTGTAACTATTCATTTGCTCTTTTGAATGGATTTGGATTTCTTGGAGCAAATGTGTTCTGTTGCCTTGTCTTTCTGAATTCTGCTCAACCTTCAAGTTAGATATTTCAGCAGCCAATGACTCTATCATCTTAGTCATTTTGTATAATTTGGGTTCTGAAGATGAAGCAAAAGAAGTAGAAACCTGACCTCTCTACCTCCTTCTGTCAGCTTGAATTTTGAGCTTTTATGCAGCCATGATATTAGACTCTACGTCTAGGGCTGCATCCTGCATGTCTGCCATAGTAGCACATCTTCTTTCTGTTAATAATGGGCAGAAATCAGAGTCAAAAGCATTGGCATAAGTGAGTTTGGCAGAGGTGGGGGTAGGCTTTACCTCAGCGGGTATCTTACTGTACATACGGTTAAATCTTTTATTAAAATCAGGCAACGATTCCCCATTTTCCCTCTTCAGGTTACAAAATTCAGTATGGTAATATAGCAAATCTTTTTTATCTCCCCAGTGCTTCAAAAATGCATCATCCAGTGCTTCAATATCGGTTATGAATCTAGGGGCTAGTTCTCTGAACCACTTTCTGGCCTCTCCATCAAGGCTCTAGACAAAAACTCTCATCCACACATCATTTTCACTTATGTCTAAGTTATCAACATAACTATAAAAAGATTCAAGGTGTTCTTCAGCTGTTACTCCCTATGTACCAATAAACTTGGGCATATATTTCTAATATTCTCCCATAGGCATGGGATTCAAAGGAACAGGCAAGACCAAAGGTCCGTATCTAGCAGCAACAATTCTTTCTATCTTTGTGGGTTCTTGCTGGCCTACCATGGCTGGGGTATGTGAAAGGATACTGGTAGATTGAGCAGTATGAAACAATGAAATGGATGGCAGAGACAAAAGGATGCTATGGATTGTATGGGAAGCTTTCTTTGGACTGAGATTCAAAGGGGAACTAAATGAACAAGGGGTTGTATTAATCTCTGAAGGAAAATCCTTAGTAATAGTGCTAGGCTCTAAATCTTTAAACTGTAAATCTTCAGCTATAACTTCATCTTTCAGAGAATCATGAGATTTCTTAGGCTTACCTGATTTTGATGCCCCTTTCTGTGGTGCTTTCTTCGATTTGACAGTCCTCTCAGGGTCAGGCACTGGTTCAGCTGGTGATTTCTGAGGATTTCTTCGAGCATGTCTCACAAATTGAGCCAGAACTTCAATGTGGAGTCGCCAAAGGTTGGTGTTCCCCCAGTGGAGTTGCCAGATAGATGATTACAACCAGAAATGTGCCCAGACCTTGTCTATCATCAAAATCTGGAATTGTGTCATTCTCCCAAGGAAGCTGAGCTTCAATCTCCTCTCCCCGGCAATGGCGCCAATTAATGTTATCACCCCAAGAAACTCTCCTAGGTTGTATCTCGGAGATGCTCAGGAACATTACAAACTCAACAAAAATGTTGGAAATAGGTGGATGAATGGAAGAATGATGCATATTCAAGCCAGATAACCACTTCTACTATGCTTAACCCCAGACATGGGTGAACACCCCCATACTACAAGGCTTTAGACCACCAATTACTCACAGTTTGAGGATTAGGTGAACATGGAGAATATTGACCACACCAGCAGATGCACAAGACCATGTGATGGCCGGCTGCAACCAGTAAAGAGGTCTACAAATCTATTTCCTAATGCATAGATAGGATGACAGCTCTCTGGCACTGAAATAACAGAAACCTGCATAGCATGTTCAATGATACATACTAGATTCTAACACAGAGGCGGGATGACAGCCCCTCTGATGCTAAAAATCAAGAGCACATGAAATAATGCATAACAGGCACAATCTAGAATAGAAAATAAGTGGAAAGTGAGCAATTAACAGCAAAAGAAGCTTGTATTAGCTGAAAATGAAGACTAGACGCTGCAGGTATCACAGTAGTTATAGTCTCTAGAAGTTGAACCTTACATCAAAACTACAACCATCAACCTTCATTACATCTTGTTTCTGGGTATATATAGAGGTTGATTACAAAAATATCTTCTATCCTATGCGTGGAGGGGTCATAATGGACCACGAACCACCTTAACTCTCTGATATGGGTCTCTGATACAATCTGCTACTTCAATAAATTAATTTGACATTTTCTGGTACTTTGTTGTCCTTCTCAAATAGGTGGAATACCGTATGGAAACAGTTCCATAACTGGTAAATGTGTTTATCTGCTCAAGGCTATCCTTCACGTCCTTCGAGTGTATAATGCGTTGAATGCAGTGGTTGAAGCTTAACTGCATAGAGAGCTGGTAGATGATCGCCTTCATCCTTTGGCAGCGCAGCGAATTCAAGGGTAGCACGGACAGTATGGCGGAGGCACGACTATAACGGGGACAAAACTCAGCCATTGAATCACGTGGATTGACGGCGGGGATCAGTATACAAGAGGAATTGGGAGACGTATGAGCGAGGAGATTGTGGGCCATTGGATCTCGAGCGCGAAGATCCAACGGTCAACGGGCGATGAAGTTGCGCGAGGGTTAGCGAGCGGGGAGGGCGGTTTTGTTGGTGGGCGATATTTCCCGCACCACTTCGGGAGGGTAGGCGGTATCCATATGCGGGGGCGCGAGCACATTCAATGAGCGACACATGGTGGATGGGACCAGCGGCAAACCACTCTCCCGCGGGTTATCGTGCATGTAGCTTTCGGCGGCAGTAGGCGTGAATGTTGTCCGATCGCGGCGGGGTTAGATCGGACGACGCAGGTTAAACACATGGGTTTATGACTGATGTGACGTGAAAAAGGGCTTATAAAAGTGCTTGGTTGAGTTATTGGGGTTATATGATGTTTAGAGTCGGCACCCGGGGGCTTTGAGAATATGGGTTTATAAAGAAATTTGGAGTAAAACAGGGATAAGGGGGGTTATGAGAGTGTAGGGAAAATGAAGGAAAAGAGGGAAAAAACTGCTGGGAGCCCTTTGCAAGCAAAACCAACTCTGCCCAACCTATTTTTATCCATCAAATGTTGAAGAATATAGCAGAGCTAACATGATCACCCAAATGCATGAATAACAAAGATATAGAATGCGTTGAACAGAGAATTTAGTCGGCCGAAATTGGAGACACAGTCAATCATTGGATTTAAAGAGATCGCAATGCTTCTAGGTGAGACCCCCTAGGATTTGGACCAGTGACTGAAGAGTATGATCCACGAGGCTAACATGATGCTCACGGATGCACAACATCATGCATGGTTTGTGGCATCCTTGAGATCGCACCTGCGGATGACGTTGTCGCAGCATAAACTTTCTACCCAGGCCGAAGCATTGGAAATGGTGATGAGGTTACATGAGACACCGATACAGGATCCAGGGATGGGAGTTCAAAAAATCCACCTGCAACTATAGAATCTTTGCTTGGAAATGCAAAGCTTGAAGTAGGATAGGGCACCACGGCTAGAGGCGCATGAGGAAGTATGGTGCATAAAATGCAAGGGCCAGGGCCATGATAAGGATCACTATCCAGTATTCGTGAACTACTTGGTAGGAGGGGGGTCAATGCCATTGAGATCAGAGGCACAAGCAGGGCCGAGTGTGACACCCGCATTATGGTGCGTGATCTGTTAGATAGGAGGAAAGCACATGACAGATAATTTTCATTTGTTGCAGAAGTATACACTGGCACCCCAGCAACTGTTTTGTAATTTCTGTAGGTCGGTGGGCCACGACAAGCGTACTTGTCATAGCTACAAGTTAATGATGGATCAGACCCCAGCCTATTGGATGCAGACAGAAATGCGAGCCCTTGACCCAACGGTGGGGATGGCGTGCACTAGATTTCAAGGGCGAGGTCGAGGACAAGGAGGAATGGGACCAGGAAGGGGCCGTGAACAGTTAATTTGTTACAATTGCAGAGGACCAGGGCACTAAGCCCATGATTATACCAACCCAACAAAAATATCCTATTCATACTGTGCTTAGTTCGATCGTGAAGCAATATATTGTCCTACATTGATCGCACAGATTTGCGAGAAAGGGGTACTCCAACCTCCTACAACTCAAAATATCCAAATGATGAGATCTAAACAGCACGAAGAAGATCCAAATGTGAATATGGTGCTTAGAATTGGTGTGACCATAGGGGAGGATAAGGGGAAGCAACCTGAGGAAGATACATGGGTTCATAAGGCTCCTACAAAGGAACTTGAGGTTGACTTAGAACACGCAAAGGAGACGTTCATGGAAGCTAAGAAGAGTTTTGCGGAGGCCTCCACTTCAGGAAGTAAGGATCAACCAGAGCCATGGATGGATCCTTCTATGCTTACCACCTTTTTGGAGACATGCATGAAACTGTTGTGCAAAAATAAGGCAGTTAAGCGACTGCAGGAGTTGATCACCAGGTGCGCAGGGTTAGGAGAACCGTGCGTAGTCTGGAAACTGGGAAAGCATTCATTGCGCACCAGGAGGGAAATGAGATTGACATCATAGATTGGCGAGTATGAAATGGATCACGTAATCCTAGACCTGTGTTTGGACACGAATGTGTTACCAAAGCAGACATGGGAATGCATGGGTAGGCTTGCATTACAGTGGTCCCCTATTCAAATATGAATGGCGAACCAACAGAAGATTTTGCCCATGGGGAGGTTGCAAGGGGTAACAGTTGATATCGAAGGCACAAGCACACATACAGACTTTGAAGTAATAGAGATTTTCGATGACAACAATCCTTATCTTGCATTGGTAGGAATAGACTAGGTCATTGATATGAATGGAGTCATCAACCTGAAGAAGAGGAAGATGATATTTGAGAAAAATCCCTTTCGCGTAGTTGTTCTGCTAGACCCAACTGAAGGAGCACGCTACACCAAACCAGTGTGCAACGATGAAAGCGACGATGAGCTGGATTGTATTTACTAGATAACGGTGCGAGACCAGGATCAGGTGAACCCGACTACAGATGGGAGGATCTCATAGGAGCGTGCAAGTTCCCGTACCTCGGATTCAGACGAAGAAGACGAACGCTGGTACAATCTGTTGAATGAAGTGACAACGCTGAATTGCAACATGATGATTAGATCACTACATTGTGTAAAAACCTAGGCCCGATATCTGCCAACATATGATGGATTGATAGCAGTGGATGAATTCTTGAGCAAGTTTGAAAGCGCAGTACCGGAACAACAGCAGTTCGATGCATTGAAGTGGGCACTGCGTGCGACACGTGCGCACTGGTGGGGAACACATCAAGGAAATTTTGAAAAATGGCATGGATGTAGAAGGATGATCTGCCTACGATTTGGGAAACCACAACTACGGATAGAAGATAAATACGATGGACGAGATGACCTGCGCACGCACCTCGCGAAATGGACCAAGGCCTATGGGGAAGAACCTCAACCTGAATGGGTACACTTATTCTACCATACCCTGGATGTCATACCCATGAATTGGTATACTGAGACGGAACTCTGACATGGTACGGGCGAATGGGATGTCTTGCACGAGGGATTTTTGTTAACATTCACATTTGAAGACCGATGGTCGAATACTGTTGATGACGCACTACAAGCTGTAAAAGCCGCCACCTTCAAAATACCCCAGGAACCACAGCAAGTGGTTCACCTAGCATGGGAAACCCAGTTAAGTAGTGCCCTAGAATGTTATAACGTGCAAGTAGAGGAGGATGATGACAACCCTTGAAATATTAATATTCCAGAAACTGAAGGGTGTTTTGAAGTTAGAGGACCATCAATTGAGGATCTCGACATCACTGCACTGCTAAAAACAAAACAGGTAAACATTGGCATAGACGCGGAGCCGAAGTACATGACACTTGGGGACTGTTGAGATGATGCTACGGTAGATAAGGTCGCCGAGTTACTCCGCAAATATAAAGATTTGTTTCCAACCAAAATCACAGACTTAAAGGGGAACATTGGTGACTTAGGGATGATGAAGATCACTCCGAAACCAGATGCGAAGCCAATTAAGCAGCGACCTTACCGTTTGAATCCAAAGTATAAAGAAAAGGTCCGCGACGAATTAGACAAATTGCTTGCAACCAGAATTATTGAATCAGTGGAAGAATATGACTGGGTGAGTCCTATGGTAGTACAGGATAAAAAGCAGAAGGATGAAATTAGAATATGTGTGGACCTCAGGAAGCTTAATGACACCTGTGTTCACGATCCATTCTTGACACCGTTTATAGATGAAGTTCTGGATAATGTTGGCGGCCAGGAAGCTTACTCATTTATGGATGACTTCTCAGGGTACCATCAGATCAAGATCACACTGGAAGATAGGAGTAAGACAACCTTCAAAACCGAATGGGTTGTTCAATACACCATTATGCCCTTAGGACTGACGAATGCACCAGTGATATTTTCGCACGTAGTGGTGCCTGCGTTCAAGAAATACATCCACAAGTTCTTGGAGGTCTATCTGGATGATTGGACTATATTTGGGTTAGTTAAACACCATTAGCGAGCTTACGTTTGATGCTGGATACTTGCCAACGACACCAGATTGCGCTAAACCTTAAAAAGCGCACCTTCCTCGTCCCCTTTGTAAACCTGCTCGACCATGTGGTCTGTAAACAAGGCCTGATGGTGGACCTAGAGAAGATTTCTATTATTCTCAATCTTGAAGTGCTACGAAGTGTCAAACAACTACGCGCTACTTTGGGGCACACTGGTTACTATAGAAAGTTTATCAAGAGCTATGCACAAATAACAATGCCAATGGAAAAAATATTGAAAAAGAATGCTACATATTGCTGCAATGATGATTGTAGGAAGAGTTTGGATGTTCTCAAGGAGAAAATGGCATCCGATCCCATCCTGTTCTTCCCAAAATGGGACGTGGAATTTCATGTACATGTTGATGCGTCGTGTATTGCACTGGGAGTTGTACTTACGTAGAAAGGCATGGAAGGTGTAGATCACTTGATCGTGTTCGTGAGTCGGTGGCTATCCAAAGATGAAAATAACTACTCTACTACTGAGCGTGAAGGGTTGACAATGGTATACGTGCTCTACAAATACCGACACTATTTACTTGATGGGCACTTCAAGATGTATACCAATCATTCTGCGCTGAAATACCTAGTGAACAAGCCTGTGTTGCGGAAGCGCATATGCAGATGGTTGTTACTGTTTCAAGAATATTACTTTGAGGTCATCGTAAAGCTGAGATGCCTAAATGCAGTACCAGATCACTTATCACAAATTGAGATAGGTGAGGAGCCAATAAATTTGGAAGAAGGTCTACTTGATGCACAGCTCTTTACAGTGCGCGTCGCGGACGACCAATTCAAAGATATAATCCATTTTTTAACCACAGGAACCGCACCGAAGGAATATTCAGTCCAGCAAAGGAAGGAATTGGTGTTACGCACGACAGACTTTTATGTCATCGTGGGGCACCTCTACAAAATGAGAAACGATGAGATATTGCAAAGATATGTACCTAAATTTGAACGAGGATAGATCCTCACAGAAGCACATGGGGGGGCTGCAGGAGGACATTATGCAGGATGCGCGACAGCACAAAAGATTCTTCACACTGGGCTATGGTGGCCAACCCTACATCAAGATTCGAAAGCACACTATCGGCCCTATGACATATGTCAAAGAATTGGGAAACCATCACGAAGGGATGAGATGCTACTCAATCCACAGATGACGCTGTAGCCATTCGAAAAATAGGCAATTGACTTTGTGGGACTAATAAAACCTCAGGGGAAGACGGGTGCGTGCTATATCATAACTGAGATACAATACCTGACTCGATCGACGGAAGCACAGCCGGTTAAGGACTGCATGGCCGCTACAACTGTGAAATTTTTGTTCAACAACATGTTGACATGGTTTGGTTGCCCGAAAATTTTAATGAGTGACTGCAGGATGCACTTCCTGAATGAAACCATCAGCGCACTCACCGAGGAATTCTAGGTGTATCATCAGCAAAGTACACTGTACCATCCGCAAGCTAATGGGACAGTAGAAGCATTCAACAAAATTCTGGAGACTGCGCTGACCAAAGTATGTAACGCGCAACGAAACGACTGGGACCTGTGCATACCTACTGTATTATGGGCATACAGAACCACGTGCAAAAAATTGACAGGTCAGACACCTTTCAGGTTAGTCTATGGCATGAAAGTAGTCATGCCAATGGAATACATCATACCCAGTTTGCGGATAGCAGCACTTACAGGCATGTCGGACCGCGAAGCCTTGGAAGAGAGGCTTGCGCAATTGGAAGAACTTGAGGAAGAACAGTTTCTGGCGGGATTCCATCAACAGGTACAGAAACAATGTGAGAAAGCCTGGCACGATCACCATATCAAGTTGCACACATTCAAGGTAAATGATTTAGTGTTGTTGTACGACAGCAAGTTCGAAAAATTTCCTGGAAAATTTAGAATGCATTGGTTGGGACTGTATGTGGTAAAAGAGGTCATAGAAAAAGTTGCGGTCCAGCTAGTCAAACTTAATGGAGAACCCTTCGCAAGAAGAGTAAATGGGAGTCACCTGAAGCCCTACACGGGTGAGCCAGCTATTTGACTAATCAACCAAAACACAGTCTTCGTGTCCTGAGAAGCTGGACAAAGGTGTGGGACTATAAACACAGGTACTAGAGGCCGACATCAAAGTAGAGAATCAAGTCAGAAGCAGATGATTCAGAAGCAAAAATGGAGCAGATCTAGATGATGATAGCAGGGTGCATTGCGGACCTTTGCGTCACATAGGCACAGTTGCATGGACTTCGTGCAAAGATTGCCACACCAACCGAGTGACTCGAGACAAGTCACGATGATTGTGTTGGGGGCCTGTTAGGTAGCGGATCCCCCTATAGCATGTTTTTGGGGCTTGAAGCCCGAATTTTGGTCAAGTGTAATGTAAAGACCCTGCGAAATGCGGGCACAGAGTGCAAGAGTTTAGGGTTGTCCGTCCCAAGATAATGTAATTTAATGTAAAGTGTGTCGGCCTACCCATGGTCTGCAGAGCATGGGATTGTATAAATAGAGTGAGGCTCTAAGTGTAAAGTCAGCTTTAGTTTTGGAGAAGTAACAGATAGATGCGAAGGTATGGTTAGAAGCTAGAAGGTTGAATCTGAAGTGTATTGGATCGTAGTAGTAGGTGGAGGCTCTAGAGCTAAGTGTACAGAGGCTTAGTAGAGTCCGCAGCTGAGTGCGCGGACCCCTACGGCTGAGTGCACAGGGCGAAGTTGGGTCTATAACTGAACTTGAGTATTAATAAAGATAAGATTGATTCAGAATATTTTGCATCTGTTTGTATATCTATATTTCTATGTTTTGGTTATCTTTATGCATTTATATTGTTTTCAAGTACTCGCGCTAATCTGGCAGTTGAATAAGAATATAGGGCCTACATAAACTAAGTTAAGCACTAATATAATAGCACACTAAGGATCGGATCGGAATAATACGAAGGTGCGCACAGGTTGCGAAGAATAGAAAGCTGCGCGGAGTAGCGCAGCACGCGGATTAGGATCGCGAACCCATAGAACCCTCATCAAGACATCCCTAGGGTGCAAAAACCTGGTTCCAACACCCTCCCATACTACTTTGGGTGAGACCTCAATCCGCGCTCCGCAGACTATTGCCGAAAGGGCTAGTAGTACCTGTATTTTCTTGGCTAAACTCACTGCTGAACCTGGGTCAAGCCCCATGTAGCCAACAATCCTTTAACAACACATGAGTGCAAGACTAAGATTTTGAGACCAAAGAACCTTAAGAGCTTATTTCCTCGCCCTTTATGACATGGGGCTATGATTATGGTTGTAACCATTTCAACTCTCTAATATCAGAGAAACCATTCAAATTTTTAAATGCCAAAATATGTGAAGAAAGTTCCAAGACCATACTTCTTAGATATTATAAGCCCAGGCATCTCTCATTAAATCCTTCACGACCAAAGGATTTGACAACTGACTTTAAATAGCTTTATTAGATCTTAGAGGTTGGAGATCCTTTCAATTTCTAACCCAAAACCAAATGTTTGAGATTAAAGTATTTAGGTGATGAGATCCCAATCTCTTCATTGCTAACCCCTTTGTAGTTAGGGTTGTGGATGTTGGCTTAAGCCCTTATGGGATCTCATAGGTTGGAGATCTTTTAAAAACCAAACTTCAAACCAAATATTTGAAATCAAAGTCCTGAGGTAATAGTTCTAAGATGAGGTCTACTGAAACATCACATTCCGTAGACATTGACACGTCATTTGTTGCTACCACTAAGAACCTCCCACATGTCCACCTACTCACATATGCAAGCCATATGTCACTTTCCAACTATCATATGACCCACCAAAAGTGTTGGAATTCACTAGCCATGTGTTTCCACCTCATATATTTTCGACATATGTTCCATTGTGGAAACCATGTCATTGCCACATATAATCCTCATAAAACATGCCACTAACCTACCATGTTTTCGAGCCACCATTTCACCTGTCGTCACTCTCTTGTGTGCAAATAGAAACCTTAACCGATGGTCTGATAGGTGCCTAGGTTATTTCCACTAGGCTCCTTGTGACCAAGTGCTATGACCAAAGCCTTGTGGATCCATCACTTGTAAACCTACTCCATTGTTGTGTGAAAATAAGGTCAACAGTCTTGGTGTGATAAACACATGGGCTCTTACCACTAGACTCCTTTTGACTCGACATTGTAACCAACAACTTATTGTTTCATTTACCATAAGTTGTCGTTGCTCCCTCCCAAGCTTGTGATTTATACACTCCCTTTTGGGTTTTGGGTTAATCCCTCTTGAGCTTTGACTTCTACATGGAATTTGGAGCTTTGGGTAAATCCATCCTGATCTTGTCCTAACATGTTATGTGGGTCTTGAACCGTCCCGAGCTTGTGCGTAATAATTCTCTTGACATGGTATGGCCTTGCCATCATTACTCAGGCCTTCAACCCTATTAAGCTTGTTTTTCCTCACTTCAAATTGGGTTTAGTCCTAGTTGAAAAAATCAATGAAATCCCCCTGAACTTAACATCAATGAGTGCACTTGACATCAATGACAACACATACTTAACAATCTACCAACACACTCAACAAAGAAGAATTAAGGTTTCTTAACTAGTATTATAGGCTAAAAGGAAGAATCATGACCACCTATAGTAGAATGTACTCCACCTCATTTAAGACAAAATGGTACTAATTATAATAGTTTAGATGGAAAACACATGTGATTTCTTCCGAAAATTATATAAGAATGGAACCACTGACCTTAAAATTCAAGAGAATCATAAACAATAAAATATTACAAAAATCCTTATAAACTCTAGAAGTACAAAAAAATAAATTATATCAACCTCACAAAATAACTAATTCTTTTGATATTACATGTGAAAGATATCATAGTTAAATTTTTGATAGTTAACCATTCAAGGGAGTAAGGTTGTGCCCACCAATTTTGTGTAGATACAAAACATGGAACTACCCTCTTCATTATGCTCTATCACTTAATGAAATAAATATCATATTAGGAATAGAATTTCAATGCAATTAGATAGCTACACCACAAATCTCGTAAAACAATTTAGAGAGTCTAAAAAATAGATAAAAACATAAACCATATGGATAAAAAAAAGCCTAGAAATCATGGAGGGAAAGCAAGAAAAATTATATTAAAAAAAACTCAAAGAAAAAAGAAAACATGTTTACCGATCAAAACATGTCTACCCATCGAGATAATACAAACAAATGATACAAAAACTCACCATTAAGAAATGAGATAAAAAAAACTCAAAATTTTCTAAATAATTATCACAAAAAATCTTCCAAACATTCGAAAGCAGCTGATACATTTAAAAACAAACCCATAGTTAAATTCACCTTCTATAATACATATGAACTCATAATCCTTACTTTCAAAATAACTTATTAGTCAAGTTCAACATAACCCTTTATTTCAAAATAAATCAACTATGAAGAAACAAGGAATCTTAACCAAAAAAAACATTAACATACGTAAAGAAAAGAAAATATAATACACTAAATATAAAAGTAAAAAAATAAGATAACTACTTATAAAATTAAAATGGTATTTATTTTCAAATAAAAAAGTGCAAAGGCTTTTTTAATTGTATATATATACAAGGTGACATTTGTACCGTCATCATTCATAATTTAATTATCTTATATTTGCATAGCCGAATTAAAATATTTCATTTTTTGAATTATATTTTTTAATAAATTTTGTTTTTAAAATTTAAAATCTTTGTTGAAATTGTATCATTGAGATTACATTTTATATATATATAATTGGAGTTTTTAAATATAACTTGAACCATAATAAATTGCAATTCATCCATCTAATTTTAATGATGATGACGAAGGTGGTTAATGTCTACTGAGACTAAAATTTGGTCTATCGGACCTAAAGAAATGAATTATTTAGTTTGATTTAAGATTTTATTCCTATGCTCAAAAAGTTTGGAGAGAAGCCTCCCAAGCTCACTGTAATTTTGACAACGTAAAAGGCTAGGAAGGTCAATATTGCAACAAATATTTTGAAACTGAGATCTAATGTGGTTGTACGCGGAGCACTCTACAAGGAAGTGATTTTCATCCTCGATGTTCGTATTCTCACGGAGATGGTAGAACCTTTCCATCCATGATGTTTTAGGAACTGCCCAACAACCCGTTTCACTATGGAGCTCATGAGAGTTCGTACTAATCTTGGCTATACTAATTTTCTTCTTTGAGCTAGTTAAAACAAAGAGATACTTTTGATCTTCTAAGGTGGGGTTGATGACCTCCTTATAATATCTTAATTTTCTTTTAGCTGCTAAATCTTTTCCACACCACATTTTCTCTTTGAACTTAGAAGTAACAATATTTTTAATGTTATTAATGTTTTGCAATGCAATATTCTTGTCGATCTCCCAATGGTTTAACCAGGCCCTGGTGTCTTTATACCAACCTCGTTTGAGCCTTAGGTGGTTTTGGCTGGAATTTAAAGCTAGCTTAGGAAGTCTATGGTCTCCTATGTTATTGAGTTTGTGCTTGTACAACAGAAGCCTAGTCATAGCTAGGCTCTTGAGAGGGGAAAGAACAACTTCTATAAGTAGAATAGGATAGGGTGTGTTGCTTTTAATTTTGAGGTTACACATTATAAAACACTTCTGTATTTTCTCAATCTCTCTCCAAGATTCTCTAGAGATGCTACGACCCCAAACCTCACATCCATATAAGATAATCGGAGTGACTAAAGTTTCAAAGAGGAACTTGTTTCTATCCCACATTACGAGGTTTATCGTTTTACAATTATTTTCAAGACCAAAATAAGCTTTCCATCCCCGATTAATCCTTTTCTCAATGCTATAGTTCTAGTTGAACTTGTGATGAATATCAATTCCTAGGTACTTGTAGGAAGACACTTCCTCCAAGTTACTATTATCATACATAAAATTAGAGTAAGTGTCCTTCTTGGATTTGATAATCATAACTTTTCTTTTGTCACTGTTAACAATCATACCCATGGTAGAGCAAAAATCCTTAAGAAGTATAAGTTGCTTATCAAGATTAGATGGGCACCTTGCGAGAATAACAATATTGTCAGCGTAGAGAAGAAGGATGATGACTATCCCAACTAAGATCATGCCAGAACATCTTGCTTCCTCTAAAAAACCTTCTAGCTTGTCGATGTAAATGCCAAATAGGGTAGGGGAGAGGGGGAAACCTTGTTTAAATTCGATATTACAGTTAATATATTTTGACCACCCCTCATTTCTCTTTAAATTGGCAATTACATTCTCGTATAACCTTATAGAGGCAGCTCTCAACTCAAAAGGAACCTTTAGCTCTTCTAATATGTTCCAAAAGTTGTTTCTAGGAACCGTATCGAAAGCCTTTCTAAAGTCCACAAAGCAACAAAAGAGATTGGATTTATCATTGCAGCATTCCTCCACAATGATCCTAAGCGTAACAAGGTGGTCTGTTGTTGAGTGATGCTTTCTAAAACCCTCTTGGCCTTTAGCCCGCTTACCTTCACTTTCAAGCCATATGCTCAATTTCATTTCCAAAATAATACCATATAAGTTGGCTAGGAGAGGGCTGATCATAATTGTCTGATAATTAGAGGGGTTATTTGTATCCCCACTTTTAAAAATAGGGATAATGAGGCTTTGAGTCCATGGTTTAGGGAACCCTTGCTTAACTACTTGATTGAAAAGCTTGTGAATGTGGGGGATGAGGACAAGACCTCCAATTTTTAAGATTTCCGCCTCGTAACCTTCAATGTCCTTATCTTGCCGATTAGCCAAGCGATTAACCCCAAAATCAATGTCTTCTAATGAGAAAAATTCTTTCATTATGAGCAATGTTTCAAAGTTATCCATGATATTTGGAGATTCATAAAGCTTTTTAAGATAGGAATTCTAGTTGTGTAAAGCAATTTTATTATTATCTTTAGTTTCCTAGTTAGAATCTGCCTCCAGAATTTCTTAGGAGCTACCTTAGAGAGGTGTATGAGATTCTCTTGTCTTTTACGAATATAATCCCTTTTTTTCCTTTTAGTTAGGGTTTTGTATATTTTTATCTTGCCAATTTTAAGAGATTCATCAACAACTTCCTTAATTTCTCTCCTCACACTTTTACAATCTTTGTCATACCATGGGTTAGTTTTGCTATTTCTTTTATTACTTGAAACTTCAATTGAGAACTTGTTAATAGAATATGAGAGGGTTGTAGTAAAATTATGATAGAGATCTTCTATGTTGTCTATACTAGATAAAGGAAGAAAATTAGTTTTTAATTCATTTAGAAAGAGAGATTTTTTATTTCTATCAAAGGTTATCTTCTTTTGGCTATAAGGATTATCTTCTATAGGATCTCTATGCATGAAAAAATTGATAGTTATAAGTAAAGGCCTATGATCAAAGTCAAGCTCGTGGTCATTTACGATGTCAAAAATTGTTATTTCGCTGTATAAAGGGAGATCGGAGATAACATAATCTACCACGCTGCTACCAAGCCCATGGATACAGGTCATCTGGCTAGAATTGGGCCACTTATTTAGACGTTGCAAATTATGAGATCCTGAGCACTACAGAGCTTGACTAGCTCCAACCCAAACACATTCTCCCCAAGGTCTTCAGAGCTCCTTTTGTACAGGCTAGCTAGAGGAAGGTATTCTTCTAACCAAAGAGGATTAGGGTTGGAATGATTGCTTAGAAGAATAGCTTGGTTGCTTGAAGTTCGAGCATTAAAGTCACCCATTAAAAGGATATTTCCTTCATTCCTTAGGCTAGAAATATCATTCTCTAAATCATTGTAAGGACTATTTTTATCTAGATTCTTTTTCTTATAGAAGTTAGAATTGATGGGGGGAAATAACAGATTGCTATGCAGGTCTTTTTATCATAAATGTCAGTAATTTCTATCCAAGTATATTGGTTGTAAGGGTCATTTTTATAAATCATAGCATGGGGAGAGATGTTCTTCTTAATGTAACATGCTATACCCCCAATGTCTCTATGGGAGGATCGCTTATTCTAGGTAAACCATAATGTAAAGCCATCTATGTTAGGGACCTTAGATTCTTCGTGCTCCCAAGTTTCAACAAGCAAAATAATATCAACATCATTCGAGATCCAACTTAGCTTGGGGCCTTTGTTCCATGGAAAGCCCCGACAGTTCTAAGAATGAATCCGGAGCATGCTGAATTGTTATTTATTATTATCTTTTTGGTTACTATCGTGAATTATTACCGCAGAGAGATAGTAAATTATGACCGTAGAGATCATAAATTATTACCACAAAGAGATCGTAAATTATTATTGCAGAGAGATTGTAAATACATCACCCTCAATTATTATCGTAGAGAGATCGTAAATACATCACTCTAAATTATTACCGCAAAGAGATGGTAAATACATCACCCTAAATTATTACCGCACATCCTACTTCACCACAATTACCAAAGATTAACAAAGGTAGACCTAGCACAGTTACTCTACAGAGCCTCTATGAGTATATAGAGTCTTTAGAGAAACATAGAGAAGAAAGAGAAGTCAAGCTACAAATAGAGTTAGTAGCCATGCTAGAAAATAAATTCACATCTCTTAAAGACAATATCCAAAAACAAGTAGAAAATAAAATATAACTATTGGAGAATAAGATGGAGGCAATGGAGACTAGGTTGCAAGTTATAGAAAAACAAAACCAAGATATGAACCAAACATCCTAGCAAGTATATGCTAATACTTTAGAGAGTCTTAAAATGAAGGACATGATTAAAGAGCTATAAGAAAAAGTTAATAGCCGCCTCACCCTAAATAGTGTGGCAGGTAAATTAGATATCAAACCAATTAAAGATGAAATGAAAAAATTGATAGAATTGGACCATGAGAGTAACAAAAGGGCCTTGAACCTTATAATCTTCAGTTTTAAAGAGGAGGTAGACGAGGATACTTTAGCCATAGCCCAGACAGAATTACATAATAGGTTACAAATTGAAACAACGTGTCTCACAGAAGCAACAAGGTCGGGGAAACTAACTGAGAATAAAGGAAGGCTGATCCAAATAAAGGCGAGCTATACTAACCATAAGTATGACATACTTAGTAAAACCTCAAGTCTAAAAGGAACAAGAATATTTATAAATGAAGATCTCATTTGAGAAGATCAAGCAGAATTGAGAAAGGAGGTTCAAAAGGTAAAGGAAGCTAGGAAGGAAGGAAAATGGGAAATAATCAGAAGTAGAAAAGCCATTATTCGAGATAAAAACCAAAATTATAATAATAAATAGCAATTCAACATGCTCCAGATTGGAACTCTATACAAGCTACGAGGTAGCACTGTTGTTGATGGGTGCAAAATTTCTGTGGTTCCTGGAAACGGAGCAGAAAATCTAGTAGTCTTTGGAGAGAAGACCATGTTGTGGCATCAAAGGCTTGGACATATTGGAGAGAAGGGCCTTCCAATACTTTGTGGTAAAGGTATGGTAGAAGGTATGAGTAATAGCTCTCTGGATTTTGATTTCTATGAAAATTGTGTATATGTGAAGCAGAATCGGGTGAGTTTCCCCTCTGGTTGTAAGAGGGTGCAACAGATATTAGAGCTTGTGCACAGTGATGTGTTTGGACCTGTGAAGGTTCCATCACTAGGTAAGTCTGTGTACTATGTATCATTTATAGATGACTTCTCAAGGAATACATGGATATATTTCCTTAAGAAGAAATCTGAAGTCTTTAACAGGTTTAAATAATTTAAGGCTCTGGTGGAAAACCAGACATAGAAGAAGATAAAGGTGCTAAGGACAGATAACGGTGGAGAGTTTTGCAATAAGGAATTTGAATAATTTTGTAAGAAGTGTGGTATAGTAGGACAGAAGACTACTCCATATACACCTTGGCAAAATGGAGTTGCAGAAAGAATGAACAAGACGTTGATGGAAAGGGCAAGAAGAATGCTCAGTGGTGCCGGGTTAGGACAGGAATTCTGGGCAGAGGCAGTGGAGACAACATGTTACCTGGTCAACAGATCACCTTCATCAGCATTGGAGGATAAGACTCCACAAGAGGTATGTACTCGTAAGAAACCCTCTCTTTCACATATGAGGGTATTTGGATGTGATGCATATGTACATGTTCCAAAGGAGAAATGAACCAAGTTGGATAGTAAATCTGAAAAGTGCATCTTTATTGGGTATAAGGATGGTTTAAAGGGTTATAATCTTTGAAACCCAGTAACAACGAAGGTTCTGTACAACAGAGATGTGGTGTTTAGAGAGGTGAAAGATGTTATTAAACATGAAGTCCAACCAAAGGAACCTGAGAAGATATAATTTTAGCTAAAGGAGGAAGAATTAGAGCCTACAACAGAGGAGGAATCAGAAGATGAAGAGACACAAACTCTGGGTGTGAGAAGATCAGTTCAAGAAAGAAGGCAGCCAGAAAGGTATAGTCCATCTGCTTTTTGTTAAAAATTTATTTATCTATTACTGATGATGATCCCAAAACTGTGAAGGAAGCAATAGATTCAGAGGATGCAAAACTCTGGAAAGAGGCCATGGTTGATGTAATGGCATCTTTGCACAAAAATGAGGCTTGGGATCTGGTGGAGCTGCCGGCTGGAAGGAAACCCATTGGTAGCAAATGGGTGTTCAAGAAGAAGACAAATTTGGAAGGAAAGGTGGAGAAATACAAAGCTCGGTTAGTAGCAAAAGGTTATTCCCAGGTGCCGGGAATTGATTTTGGTGATATTTTTTCTTCTGTTGCCAAGGTAACTTCTATTAGATCTCTTTTATCTGTTGTTGTTGCTTTTGCTTTTGAGGTAGAACAGATGGATGTGAAGACAACATTTCTTCAGAGGGATCTGGAAGAGGAGATCTACATGAAGCAGCCTAAAGGCTTTGCGATGAAGGGTAAGAAAGAACTGGTACACAAGTTAAAGAAGTCTCTGTATGGGTTAAAACAGTCACCAAGGATGTAGTATCAAAAATTTGATACATTTATACGAGGACTTGGCTTCACCAGAAGCAAAGGAGATCACTGTGTGTATTTTAAATTAATTAATGACCGTATTATTTATCTGGTCTTGTATGTGGATGATATGTTGCTGGCTGGAAATGATAAAGAAATTATCCAGGGTTTGAAGACCCAATTGTCCTCCAAATTAGACACGAAAGATCTTGGTGCTGCAAACTATATTTTGGGCATGGAAATTAAAAGAGATCGGGCAAAGAGGAAGCTCTGTTTAAACCATAGGAAGTATGTTGAGACAATATTGCAGAGGTTTAATATGTAGGATAGTAAACTGGTGAAGGTTCCTATTCATGTGGGTGTAAAGTTATCTGCTGAACAGTGTCCTAAGGCACAAGAAGAGGAAGAGGATATGTCCCGTGTTATATATGCAAGTGCAGTCGGTAGCTTGATGTATGCGATGGTATGTATTAGACTAGACATTGCACATGTAGTGGGAGTATTGAGTAGGTTTATGTCAAAACTAGGGAAGGAGCATTGGACAACAATGAAGTGGGTTTTCAGGTATTTGCATGGCACTAGTGATTTTGGTTTGTGCTACCAAGGAAGACCAGGATTGGACAGAGTTTTGGATATCCATGGCTTTGTTGATGTGGACTGGGCTGGAGATCTGGATCAGAGAAGATCTACAAGTGGGTATGTGTTTAAACTATTTGGAGGTGCAGTCAGTTGGATGAGTAAGAAACAACTTGTAGTGGCACTATCAACTACAGAGGCAGAATACATGGCAACCACTCATGCAAGCAAGGAAGTAGTTTGGTTGCAGAGATTGTGTTCAAGTATGGGGTTAGTACAGGGAGCTATAAGGATAGACTGTGATAGCCAAAGTGAAATTTTCTTGGCAAAGAACCCTGCCTACCATTCAAAGACAAAGCACATTGATGTTCAGTATCCCTTTGTGAGGGATATGATAGAAGACAAAATGGTGTTGCTGGTAAAGGTGAACACTTTGAAGAATATTGTAGATGCAGTGACAAAATCTGTGAGCTCTGAGAAGTTCTCTTGGTGTAGAGAAAAAATGGGCATTGCAGGGTTGGATAAATGACGAAGCTCTCTTATGGCCCCCTGTGGAAAGAAAAAAACAAGTGGGAGAATGTTGGGTTGTGTTATTATTTCCACGACTAGCCCACATAGGGAACCGACGGGTTAGAGGGGGGGTGGAGCACCCCATTCGTTGCACTGATTACGTAGTGGGGGGGGCACAGGGGGGGTGGCAGCCCCCCCTGTCTGGGGGTTTTGAGGGCCCCTATACAGGGCCTGGGGCAACGCCCCAGGAATTTATTTTTTGGACCCTATATTAGGTTGGGCAGACCTACCCATGGTTTCGTGCATGATTTTCACACATGGTTTTGAACGCGGTGATTTTCAATCCATGGTTTTGGATGCGATGGTTTTCGGTCCATGGTATTGGATGCTTCATCATGTATAAATATGTATTGTAACATTGAAAGGAACATAATGCAAAATCAAGCTAGTAGTCCCGGTTTTTGGATCCAGGGGAAATCTCTGTGTATATGTGTTTTATGTGTTATGCTCTCGCATTTTTTATTTCTGTGTTTTAGAATTCGTATGTAGGTAATTTCTGTATAGGGTTAAAACCTACACTTTCTTCTTCATGAATAGTACTGGTGCGCCCGATGGTTATACATTTGGCCTAATGTACCCTTTGTCCAACATTTCCTTCAACTCTTGCATCAACTCCACCAACTCAAGTTTTCTCATCATATAAGATGATTTTGATGCTGGAGCTACCCAAGGAACTAACTCAATAGAAAGTATACCTCCCTGTGAGGTGGAAACTCTAAAATGTCCTCCTGAAATATATCCTTGAACTGTTGTAGAACTGGGTAACTGCTCTGCTCAAAACATTTTCATCCTCAACTTCCTTACCCTTGTCACTAAAAATGTGTACTACGAATAGCTTGCAACATTTCTTGTAGCTACGCTTTGCTTGCATAGTTATCACCATCCTCGTTGATGTGGCTTTCTTCTTACATTATAAGACTCTTGGTTCCCCATTGTCATCCAAGCACTCAATGGCCTTGTAATAATAATCCACCTTGGTTCTATGAAGGCACAACCAATCCATGCCCAACAATGTATTGTATGATCACAATGGTAATACATTGAAATGTGTTGCGGTAGGCATACCATTCAAATAAAATCCACAAGCTCTTACTCAATGATGAACTCACTTCCTCGTACCTATAGACTGCATTAACCAAGGATTTTCATGCAATTCCTTACTAAAACCACACTTATCCACCAAGTCAGGACTAACATAGCTATAATTAGATCTAATATCAATCAAAATAGAAATAACTTGACTAGAAAGCTTACTGTCCATCTTAATGATAGATGCATGAAGGTCTACCTGTTTGTCATCTAATGTTGCATAAATATAAGGAACGCTCTCACCAAAATCCCCAACAGTCTATGCGTCTTATGCACTGTATATCTGAGGCCTACCACCCTGATTCTGGGGACAATCTCTTTTGTGATGATATTTTCCACAAGTCCAACACTATGTAGGATTCCAACCTGCAACCTTTTTCTACTCCTCAAATCGATGTCCCTATCCTCTTTCAGATGCATTGAACATCTTACGTGGTGAAAAATTATCTTTATTACTTGAATCATGTGGTATTACTCGTTTCTTGTCCCATTTTCCTTTTTTCTTAGCATTACCTTTCCAATCTGGATTATTCATACCAATGCCTTAGCTTTCATATGGCCTCCTCCAATGATTATTGAACTCAATTCTGTCTTTCAATGCCATTGGTAACCAACTAGTGAATCTCTGGATCTTGGCCTCTCCTTGAGGTGAGGCACATACCTTAGTAGCTCTAAGAACTTGTTAATGTACTCATCATCTATCATGGATCCCATCTTTAGTTCATAAAATTCCTTTTCCCTGTCACTGAAGTATCTCTCTAACAAATACTTCTTGAATAGCCGCTCAAACTCACTCCAAGTGAAATACTCTTCATGTATACCTCTGACATTATTCACATCTTCCCACCAAATGTCTACTTTACCTTTGAGGCTGGATGTAGCTACTCTGAATTTCATGTTCTTTGAATAGTCATTCAACCTGAAGAACTTCCTCATGCCAAGAAACCACGACTCTGCATCCTGTGATTTATTCATCTCTCCATAAAAAGTAGGTGGCCTTTATTTCTTAAACTCATCTAGCAAGTATCCCCTATCACTCCTCCTGTAAGGATGATAACAATATTGATCATCATGTCTTTCAGAACCAGAACTAGAATGGTAACTATATCTATCCCTTCTCCTGTCTAGAGTGTCCAACAATCTTCCATATATGATCGTGTCATCCCTATTGGACCTGTGACCACCATGCAACCTACTTCTATATTCCCCATTAGTTTTATCCTCCTCCTCATAGCTAATCTGAGGTGGCCCCTGTTGTTGCAAATATGACAAGCTCTGAAGTATAACTGCGTTTACCTCTGCTAGCTTCTCTTGTGCCTGCATGATTCTATCATTCTTTTCCTTTGAAATCCTTATTTATTCCTTTAAACTTCTCATTGTAACTTATAGATCATAAGATTTCCCAACACCATACTACTCTTCGAATTCATAGTGAGAGCCTTTGCAGTCTACCATCTTGCTATTCATTTGATATTTCTTCCTGCAAGGTTTATTATGTAAGCTAAGCCAAATCACAATAAACCAACGTACCTTAATATATCTTAGGGAGGATACCTTGTCTGCAAGATCAACAAATCAACATGATACATGTATAACATAATCATGACAACATATAGAAGCATAACACATAAGCATATGACCATGCAACCATCATTCTAGCTAGGGTCTAGTCATAAATGCATTTCCTTAACAACAACACACACTATGACCTCATGCATGACACAAATCGCTACATCATTGTGCACTTGACCACATGCAAACATGAACATGCATAAGTGATGCATAATCATCCACACACATCCATTAACATGTATGATCAAGCATAAACGACAACAATTGAAACCAAACCTACAAGAATGATACATGCAACTAAGAACACAAGAATGTAACCAAGTATACAATGATGATACATGTGAGATACATAAATCGACATGTAACCATTCATACACTGACGAAGATACATTCAACAATAAAAAACATCAATTTTCACATGAATACATCACTACCACCATGATCCACGTTATGAAAGTGCAACAATCACATGGAATGCCACTGTAAGAGGAACACATGCAACTAACATGCATGCATGACCAACACATAGCCCATCCAGTCCGAGGGTTGAACCATTATCTGATAGCACTATGCAACACTTTCCTCTTGCATCTACCCAAGCAACCGATAAGTCGGAGTAAACATGCGATGAGAGGCCACTATGATATGATTTGACCTCCTAATTCATGTTAAGGAAGTGGAATCGATGGAAACACACCATATAGACATTCAAAATCAACATTAGAACCCTCAAGAACCAATCCAAAATTTCATTCATCCAGCCCCTGCGTCCCACTAAATTTTTGGACAACTTGACCTCGAGACGCTCTCATGCTATGGGCATGCCAGTGTCCAAGAACCTCTGGACCCTCTGATAGCCTTGCAAGCCAGTGTCCAGGGACTCTTTTTTTCAGTTCTGTGCCAACGTCCCCAAGAATTAAGCCACATTTTTTAGGCCCATAGCCCGGGTCACTGCCTAGAATTGCATGATACCTTCAAAATAGTAAATTAACAAGGAAATGAGAGCGCAAAATAAATCACTTGAATGAAACCTTGACTGGACCCCTACTAGCCTACTAGCCATGATAGGCATTTCGTCAAACATACCATGAATATGTAATCTACAGGTGAAAACAACAGATCTGAGCATAGGGGTATCGTACTTAGCTGATAATCACTAAGAAACATTGATGCCTCAACACATCAACTGTCATTTCATCCATTAGGTCATAGATACATTGATCATTAATTTACAAGTAAAAACATGATGAGAGCCATGCATAGACTCTGTCATAAAATACATGAATAACTAGCATAACAGTAGCATAAATACTCATGAAATCACAACCATATAAACCACATACAATCAAGTATAATACTCATATAAATGCAAGTAGAAATAACCTCATAATGATGATGCAAAATCAAAACCCAAGATGGGACTTCCACTTTCCACCTGACTGTGGAATGGATGAGACAACTCTCTCTTCAGCCATTCACCCTCGTGCCATATACCAAGCATGAATGTGGGATCTTATAGAACACAATGATAAGAACTCATCTAGGCCTTCCAGAGGCCATCCACCTCAACCCATCAAATGGTGATTCCACCTCATGATTGGACATCACAAAACCATCATCAGATTGGTCTCCATCCAAGCCTTCCAGGACTTCTAGAGTGTTTGTCCAACAAGGGCTTCTAAGACTAGTAACTCAACCCACAACTTTTACAAGGCTTCCAAAGCGTTTGTCCAACTAGGGCTTCCAGGACTAGTAACTCAACCCACCAAGGGCTTCCAGAGTGTTTGTCCAACAAAGGCTTCCAGGACTAGTAACTCAACCCAAGTTGTTAGATGGATTCAAGAGTGCTTGTCCAACCAGGGCTTCTATGACTAATAAGTCAACCCAAGCTAAGGAAACATGAAAACCAACAAAATAAAACAAGGAAAACAAATCGAAAAATCACCATGTCTATCCAAGAAATGACAAGGCTAGGAAATCCACTATCAATCTAGGAAATCCTCCATGCCAGTGATAGATCATGACCAAAATTCACATGCATATGCCATGCATGCCAATATTAGTGAGGAAAACATGCATTCAACTGGCTACCTACAAGAAAATATCGTTATATCTATTGATCTTGATGCCTTCTTACGCTTTCCTTCTCTCCCTTCTCCTTCTTGCTCCAAAAATCCAAGTATGCCACACCCTCCAAGAGTGCTCCAAGAAAACTCTAAGTCTCAAAGAGTATGAGAGAGAGAGAATAATGACCGAGCTCTAAAAATGAACTGATAAAATGTTACCAACTAATCCTTAGAAGCCTTTTTATGAATGTGGCCTCTATTTTCTTCATTTTCCATTATTTTCCTTCATTTTCCTCCTCACATGGAACGTATGACCTTTCACCTTAATTTTCTCCTAATTTCCACTATTTTCATAATTAAATGTGCCAAAAATGCCATTTTTCCTTTCCAAAGCCTTAGCCATTGCCTTTACCAATTTTCTGAGCCATTAAAAAATCACAAGTGATCCCTATCACTATGATTTTTCCCAACATTCAACTTGTAATAAGTGTCCCATAAACCATGGTTGTTATTTTGCCTTTATTAACTTTTATTACATGAAATTTTCACCAGGGTTGTCACAAAGGTGGCTTATCATATCCTCAAATATATATCATGTGAAGGGAGATTGAGTGTGGTATATGCTTATCATTTTAGGTTACTTCATGAGTTAATATTCAAATAATAATTTCATCTCCCTAAAATACTTAGTGTTCACCATTTCCTCCTGCACCCAATCATTGAAATGAGCCAGAAGGTGAGGGAAGGAAATCATGAACACATAGCCCACCATGACCTCATCAAGTTAATTTTGATGGATGGTTTGAGCCACTTAAGGAATCCTATCCTCTTGACTGATTTTGTCAACATCGATAGGGATATCTTCATTGAAACCGAATCCATCACACCTAGAGAAACACCAACCTCTAGCACTCGAGGTAGGGGAGGAAAAATAATAATAATAAGAAGAGGCAGGCAGAACAGTGGAAGAAGATCATTGGGAAATTTGGTCCTCAGAAAAGGAAGAAGAATATGGTGAAGTTTCAATGCTATGGATATGGACACTATAAGAGAGATTGTCCTAAGCTCAAGAAAGACAACAGAAAAAGAGGACGAGAAAAATCCCATTTCATTGAAGAAGTTGAAGAAGTTGAAAAGAAGAAATCCAAGAAGGAAGAAGTAAAATATCTCTACTATGATTGAGATAATTCTTCTCCACCTAGTTCTTTTCAGTTTCTGTAAATATAGATATCATGTAAAGAAGAATTAGAAGCATGATAGGATGCATCATTTTAGGGGATGGCATCATAATAGCATATGATTGAAAGGAAGAGCTCATAGGATGTTAGGTCCCTATACTACTAGTGTAACCCTTATTGTTTTTAGTACAACCCCCTTATTATATTGTTGTGCCCATGTAGTCCCATATTGTTATAATTGTGCCCCATAGAAGCCCACTATTGTTATTATTGTGCCCTTACAGTATTATTGTTATGTCGACTCTGATTATATTATGACACCTTAGACTCCTATATATAGAAAGGAGGTCTTGTCATTTGTATCATCTAAGAATTGTTCATTTGTGTAATGTAAAGGAGGTTGCCCCCTCGAAGAGGCTTATTTATAAGGCGTTCATCTATCTTTTCTATCTTATTGTGAGATGGTTTCATAACATTTGGTATCAGAGCTTTGGATTCTAGGGTTTCGCTGCTCCAAGCAAGTCATCATGGATTGTGCACTATAACCTTTTTTTTGCGACGTTTCAAATGCTAAAACAAAAACCCATTTGGGTTGAAATCATTCTGAACCTCGTATCCAAAATTTAGATCTTTTCACGCTATATTTGTGGAGATATGATCTGAGGAAGGCCTTTTTGCAGACTCCCGAATTACATTCCAAATAGGTGACCTAGGGAAAATCGTTATAACTTTTGTTTTGAGCATCAGATTGAAATTTCGTAAGGCGTTACAGAAAGAGGACAGATTGTAGTTTCCTTCGTATATTTTTTAGACCTGAAGGTCAAAACAGTGACACATGACACTTCATACAAGTTCTCTCTTCTTAAAAGGTATATAATCAGGTCATCTTGGGAGATTGTGCATAACTCTTTCATGGAGAATCTAAATTCAATCAGATTGGTGGCATTGGAAAGATGACGTAGAGGGCTACTATAGGTCATAATTTTAGAACTTAAAGATCCGAAAGTTCAGAGTTACAGTTGTTTGAAGATCAAGCTCCTAAAATCAAGAAAAAGCGAGATGAGGAAGTTTGATGGCAAGGATCCGATAAATTGGATACTATAGATGGAGAAATATTTTGATCTACATGGTGTACCACTATTACAAAAGTTATGTATTGGATCTTCATATTTAGAACAAGATCAATTTTTATGGTATAAACGGCTTTGTGCTCGTAAACAACTTGTTATGTGGTCAATTTTCACAGAGGAAATTATAGCACATTATGAGAATACAAAGAGCAACACCTTCTTTAGAGCAACACCACAAAAATTGGAAGAAAAAAGAGAAAAAGGGATTTGTTACAAAGTGTAAAGCAAAATTATGGCAACAAGGAATTCTACCCCTCACAACTATAAATATGGATGTGTTGTTTCTCCTAGCCTTCCACAACCTACAAGGGTTACACCACAACAATTGGAAGAAAAAGGAGAAAAAGGGCTTTGTTACAATTGTGATAGCAAATGCACTAAAGGTCATAAATGTGCTGAGAAGAAATTATTTTACATAGATTATGCAAATGAGGAAGAAAAGGATCAAGAAACATCAAAAGAAGAGGATATACACCAGGAACCAACCCTAGAGAAAGAAGAAATGAATCCGACCATATCTTGTAAAGCATTGGCAAGAATTACGACTCCTCAAACTCTCAAGATAGAAGGACATATCAAGAAGAAAAAGGTTCAAGAAGTGAAAGATCACATAAAGAAAGAAGAAATGAATCCAACCATTTCTTGTAACGCATTGGCCAAAATTACCACTCCTAAAACTATCAAGATAGAAGGACATATCAAGAAGAAAAATGTTCAAGAAGTGAAAGATCACATCGAGCATCAAGAAAGGAATCCGACCATATCTTGTAAAGCATTGGAAGAAATTACCACTCCTCAAACTCTAAAGATAGAAGGAAATATCAAGAAGAAAAAGGTTCAAGCAGTGAAAGATCACATCGAGCATCAACAACAAGTTCTCCAACTTTTAAAGGATAATGCCACTTTGGTGCAGAATCGAATGAAACAATAGGTAGATCAACATCGCAGTGAAAAATGTTTTGATGTAGGTGATTGGGTATTTTTATGGCTACATCTCAAGCAAGCTATTTATGAGAAGGAAATCTTGGCAATACTACATGCACTTAAGAAATGGTGACCTTACCCAATGGGAAGACATTTCAAGGTAAAAATGGATCATGATAGTCTTAAATACTTTTTAGAACAAATATTATCTTTAGAAGAACAGAAAAAATGGGTCACAAATATGTTGGGTTATGACTTTGACATCATCTATAGAAAAGGGAAGCAAAATTTTGTTGCAGATGCACTCTCAAGAAAGGATGAGGATGTGGAAGCATTGTTTTGTGCTATTTCTATTATCCAACCATATTGGATAAACAAAGCAAGGGATGAATGGAAGAAGGACAAAGAAGTGTGGCCACTCATTCAAAAGCTACAGAAGATCCCAGTTCAAACAATATTGCTAGAACTTGACGAGGAAGGAAAAATCATTTTGGAATCTGGAGCAATCACAGAAACAAGAAGCCGGCAGCTACGAAATTAATCAATTTCAAAGTATCTCATCAAGTGGAAGAACTTACCCACTGAAGATTCCACACGGGAGGACAATAATTTTATACATAAGCATCAAGAACTACTCAAGCGTTGAGGGCAACACTTTTTGAAGGAGAGGGGCATGTTAGGTCCCTATACTACTAGTGTAACCCCTTATTGTTATTAGTACAACCCCCTTATTATATTGTTGTGCCCATGTAGTCCCATATTGTTATTATTGTGCCCCATAGAAGCCCACTATTGTTATTATTGTGCCCTTACAAGATTATTGTTATGTCGGCTCTGATTATATTATGACCCCTTAGACTCCTATATATAGAAAGGAGGTCTTGTCATTTGTATCTTCTAAGAACTGTTCATTTGTGTAATGTAAAGGAGGTTTCCCCCTCGAAGAGGCTTATTTCTAAGGCGTTCATCTACCTTTTCTATCCTTTTGTGAGCTGGTTTCATAACATAGGAAGCTTGAAAGATAGCTAAATTTCATGGGAGTCAGTATTAGAAGGAAGTAGCTCTTGATAACCTCATTAAAAGAATAAGTAGTACTTATGGGTAGAAGTGAGTCATCTAGTATAGAACTCATCATACATCATTGGGAAGGAGCATCTACAAAATCCAGATAATCAGGATCCTTAGTTAGAACCTTCATTGGAATATGAATCTCTTGGGAGAAGAAAGTGACTCGCTGAGAATTCCACTTTGGATGGGATTAATTGTTTGAAATCATAATGGTATGATGACAAAAGAATGCATGATGTAAAATATGATTGAAGAGCTTTCAATCAAGGATAGGAAGCTACTAAAGGAAGTCTATATGACCAAAGGAGAGAAGAGGTATGTATGCACATGTTTAATAAATTGATTCATGTCATGTAGTTGCACTTAGCATGGATAAATGCTCCACCTCATGAGAACGATCAAGATAAAGGGATCTCCTCTTTTGGAAGGATGCATAAAGGAATGGTTCACATATTGACTAGATGAAATCAACATAATAATTCCTTGTATGGAATATGAGGTGGTTGATAAAACTGAAGGAACTATAATTGGAAGTTCCTGGGAAGCAATGTGTGAATAAAGAAAAGAAGAGATCATGAAAGATGCAACTATGGAGAAGGAAATCAACATACAATAAACTAAAATATTTGACTATGATATCTCCATGGGAAAGATATGAAAAAATTGATGAAGTCTAGAAAAGAAGGAGATCCTTGACATCGTATATCTTAAATATGTGTCAAATATATATAAAAAATGTTAATATTGTAAGCAAGTAGATGTAATGATGAAGATCCATCACAAAAGGTAATTTTTATTTGATGTTCATTTTTGGTTTTTGAATAACATTTGGGTGGTTTAATATAGGGCTATCGGATAAATATTTGTGGATGTAATCTACAACTAACACTCATGTGGCAAGATGGAAGATCGTAAAGGAAACCTGACGTGGAAGAGGTATTTGTATGAAGAAAATCCAGATGTGAACTAGAAAATCACTTTTCGATAAGGGAAAGGATGACATCACAAACTTGAGGAAAGTGATGGATGGTTGATGCCCTACAAGATGAAGCCTCCATAAAAATTAAATTCATGACACAAAATGGAGGAGTGCTAAAAGTAGTTGAAGGCCCCATGATCTCCACCAATGAATAAACGTTGGTGCTGGAAACAGGTCCCTAGTTAAGAGGGAGACTGGAAACAGGTTTCTAACTTTGTAGAAACTTGGAAACAAGTCCTTTGGAAGCAAGTCCTTGGGAGCCTGTAAAAGTCCCTGGATAAGAGGGAGCTTGAGAACATTCCTTTATAGGAAGGGGTATATCCTCTCTAGTTGAGATGGAGAGATAGATACATAATTTGTGTCTTCATTTGGGAAGAAAGAATGGAGGATTGGATAAGCATTTGTCATCTGATACTCTTTGAGGATGTGGTAGGGAAACCAATATAAGAGGACTCACGAACGACCAATATTATTTAAGGACTCATAATCCAACATAAGAATAGTCCTTGAAGGACATATCCGGTGAACACCCAAATGGGATATGCACATGGAGAAACAATGATGAAGGTGTATATAAATCATTGATCTCTCCAGCATTGTGCTTTGGTCTTGTAGAGAGATAGAGTTGTTAGTCAAGGCCTTTCTATGTGACAATGCTGGTTGATATGATGCTATACAGATGGGTTACCAATCCGACTCTTCTTATGAGAATTCTTCAGATTAAGAATGTCCAAGTAACTTGTATGGATTATGAATATCTCCCTAGTTAAGAGGGAGTGTTGAAATGTGTAACTTGGTTCAATCTTCATAATTACAAATGTAATAATGATTTTATGTATTTAATAAAAAGAGACAAAATAATTTCATTATTTTTATTCTTGAGGCATGGGTTTCATGTTGAATGGAAATTTATTTTTAGGTCAAGCACCCATTGAGTTATTATAGGTTTGTTATAAGGTCAATTGAGTCATTGTCGTGTATTGAAGACCCATTTGGGCATGTTACATATTGTAAACAAAATTTATTTGAGTCAAAATAGACCCAAAAGACCCTGATGGAACAAAGATCAAGTCAGCCTACATGAAGGGAAAAGTCAGCCTAAAGAGAGAAATTTGTACCCCTCACAGGCCTATAAATAAGAAGGAATTCGACCTCATTTGGACTCACTCGAGAAATTTAGATCTTCTCAAGATAGATGTTGGAAAAGGATGAAAAATAAGGATAAGAACTAGATCGATTTTTTTGGGCCTCTCTCTCTCTCTCATGTTAAGGTTTCTACATTTTCTAGGCATAAGAATTTTCCGGGTAGAGGAATTTGTTGGGCCGAAGAATTTGCTAGGCATAATAATTTGCTTGGTAGGTCAAATTTGTAGAAGAATGTGATGGGTAGGTTGAAGTTCTAGAAGAATCTATTGGGCATGTTGAAATTGCAGAAGTTTCTCGAATTAAGGTTTGACTTGGTCTTGGAGGGCCTTGGTCAAGGGTCATGGGTCTTGGAATTCGTCAATTGAAGTTCTATAAGAAGAGAATAATTATTGTGGGTTTTCCTCTCAGTTGGAGAGGTTTTGGCCTTGGATGATAACCTACATATTGTTTCCTATTGTCTCATTGATTTTATTATTTGGTAGTTGTTTGATGATAAATAACACTAATAATAATCAAATGTAAGAATAATCTAATGAAGTTAAGTAAAAATACATCACAAGAAGTTATCAAAGTAAGAGAAATCACCTAATTTAGTTTCTGCTATATTTCTCAACATGGTGGACATGGCCACTACAATCACCCTAGTGTGTTGTCCCTAGTGATTTCCTATAGAGTCGGTTGCAATCCTTCCGGGACTTAATCCCTAGGGTGAGGTGGTAGTGGTGGGGCCCACCTATAAATTTCTAAAGGAGATGGAACCTTGTCAAGGTAGCGAAAACAAGATCAGGTCAAATAAGAATCATTTACAAGTATGCAAATTGGAATATAAAGATGAAGATTACACATTTGATGGGGTTGACCAGAGCTATTATACCCATCAGGTGACAAATGGACACAAAACACTCGTACTAGAATCAAAATCGAATACACCTTTGTTGTTTGATCTATATCTTCTAATTGTTGATAGATGACCTGTAGTTGGACGAGTCAAGGTTCATACAACGTAGAGGTAGGAGTGATGGGGCCCACCTACATAGTAATAAGGGAGTGTGACTAAGTGATTGGTTAGAATTGAGTTGAGGTGGCAGGTGGTTGCTCCATGTAACCTTAGGAGTGTGAATGCCTCACCAAATAACATAGGTCGGGATGATGTGGGATGGAAAAGCCGAGCGTGAAATAATAAATAATTCCTTTAGTATATGTTTGAGGAGGGTCCATGGGGAAATCCACATAACCTTGGTCCTTTCTCACCAACAATTTCAATGAGGGTTAGCATTGAAATATCATTGAGATTTTGTTCCTACGGTAACGTGGTAGTAGAAGGGCTCGTGGTTGCATAACTTCTGTGAAATATATATATGCACCTAGTACTCCATAAAATAGGGATAATATGTGATGTGGTATGAAAGGATCAATAGTTTTGATCATTTTGTTAGGTGGTGATTACGTGGATGCCATGTGTGCATCAGATGGTTAGTCGCTATGATGTGGCACTATCTAATAGGCCAATATTTGAATGAATACATGTTTTGATCTAGGAGTTGGAATGTGGAAAATTTTATATTGTTGGAAAGTTCTCAACGAGACGAATGCAACAATGCCAACTTTTTTAATATTTTAGGAAGTTGAAAATATCGAAAAATTTAGACCTCATCTCCATAACCATACTTTAGAGGTCATGTAATCAGAGTAACTCCTCCTTCTACCCTTAGTAAGGGATAGGGATAGTAGGGGGTCTATTACAAAGTGTGGGTACTCTCAGTCTCTTTTTCTCAAACTTTCAGAATGGGGATTAAATCCTATTGGTGTTACTAGAGCCCCAAATATCAAACCTCGTCTACTACAAAGAAGGAAGCCAACCTAATGCCCACATACCCTAGGAATCTGAAAAGGATGACCTAGTCCCACTACAACTCCTTAAGGTACAACCCTAGATATCAAATCCTCACACACAACTCAATCTCTTCTTTTAGGATTTAGCATCATAAATCCAATATCAAGGACTCAACCTTCTCAAGCTGGTCCCATATCCCATCACGAATTTATATAAGGAAAAATAATTATTGGCACAAGCTATATTTTATTGATTTTGTCCCCAATCCATTAGTTGTTACATATTCTACTTCCTAGGTATGGACTCCCATGAGATCATTAAATAAACTAGCAGTCTCCTCTTCTTGTAGATTTTTTTTAGTTGCCACCTTACAACATGCAACCAATGTATTATTTATAATTATAACATCATCATATGATAGAAAAAATCCACATGAAAACATAATATGTCTTTTTTTTTTTGGTTGATAAGTGGGTGAATCCTCAAAATCACGCTTACCCCGTGGCTGAAAGGCCACGACTTAGGGGCATCTAAGCCATCAAAGTCACCGGGGATCGCACCCAGCCTGAGCCGCACCAACGGAAACCATGCTGGATTTTTTGGTATCAGTGAGACTAGAACCAGTGACCTTTGCTTACGGAGAACCTTAACAACGCGCTCCTTCACCGATTGTTCTAAATCTCTTTTATCCATGAAAACATAATATGTCATCACAAGAATAGAAATTCATTTTTATCACAACATCTTGAATAATAATGCACCATATTTTCATGCATAACATCATTAACATCGAATCGTAAAAATTATGTACAATTACTACATACTATCACATCATGAAATATCATTGTAAAATATCTATATCAAAGATATAACATCAACATAATAAATTAAATCAAATGCTAATATAACATTAAAGATACGACAATCACATATCACATATAGGGAAACAAAATATTAGGAGCATCCCTATTATGATTTGTTAACAAAATCAAATTCATTAGCATGCATAGACTATAAATATGAGCTATTAAATTTAATGTCATAATATAATTTACCATCCCTTTAGGATTTATTTTATTTTTCGTCTTTCAATTTGGGCTAGGTCATCAATAATATGAGTTGTATATTATCATCAAGATATTAATTATTTTATTATTATTAATTCCTCCTCTTGAACAAGAAGGTATAAAATTTATTAGGTACATATAGTCATCCTAACAATATGCTCACTTTTCATGTATTTTCTTTTTTTAAGTACATCATTAAACCTTCAAGTGAGTCTATGGAAACCCATTCTGGAGAAAACCATAAATATTCTCTTAATTGTAATGTAAATGAAAGCACAATTTTAATTTACATAAGCTTTTGTAGGCACCCAAATCCTTAGATTTGTAAGCACCAACTTGTTCGAGGCACCAACCCCCACATTTTTGTAGGTACCAACTTGTTGGAGGCACCAACCACCTAATCTTTACAGGCACCAATGCTCTGATCTTTACAAGAACCAACATGGAGGAGTCTCCAATCCCTTGATCTACAAGCAACCCCTTTCTTCTATTGCTCACATCCATTTTTCATCACATTTTCAAAGTTAGATACATAGGATTAAAAAAAAAAAAAAAAACTACCCATATAACATCTTGCTTGCTACTCTACCTTGGTCATTCTTGAGGTTTCTTCTGCTCCTTCCCATATCTATTTTATTCCTCAGTTCTTTAATGGATATTTTATATATGAACTTAACTACATCTACAGAGATCATATACACCAATTATTTATCCTTATTTTGTAGTGAGACTCTATCTCTACACTATATTTCTTTAGCTCTAGCCCAGGTCTATTCACAACATTCAGATATGCTCATCTCTTCTCCTCTAGATCAAATTTGATTGTAACATACAATTATCTTATGAATCTCTTTTTTCTCTACAATGGAATCAGTTTATCTACATTTCTCATCCTTTTCCACTCTCTCTTCTGGATAGGATATGATTTGAGCAGTTTATTATTTCGGCCTCCACCCAATATTCCTTTGAATAAACAATCTCAAATCAATAACAGTTTCCCTCAGACTCTTCGTATCCGTGCTTCACTTATGGAACAATAACTTGAAAATACACATGACAACTTCATTTACACACCTCTACTCTTAACACTCTACTCTCACTCTATAGATTTAATTTTATGCTCAAATCTCTTACCTTTCAGCCAGACAAACTTCCATTTTTTGTGCCTTGACCATAATTACACACATTCCTTTAACTGATTTTGGCCAATTTTGGCACTCAAACCACTAGTTGTGACTACCCTGGGTGCTTTAACATCTAGCCCCACATGATCTGTGGTGTCATTTCATACTCAAAAAAGTCTTTCATATCTCAGGCATTGAAGATATTTGTAGTGTTTTAAACACATGATTGCAAGGTCAAAATTTCAAACGAAGGAACACTTATGTTCTTATTTCCTCATCCCTTGTGATAGGGGGATGTGATGGTGGTCTTAATAATGCCATCTCTTGGATACCAGAGAAACCCTTCAAATTTTTAAATTCTAGAATTCAAAATGGAAGTTACAAAACTAGACTTCTGAGAAAATATACCCTTGGGTGTCTCTCACTAAACACTTCATGACCAAGGCCTATGACTATTGACTTTAAACAACTTTCTCAGATCTCATAGGTCAAAGATCCTTTCAACATCTAGCTCAAAATTAAATCTCCAAGATTGAAGTATCGAGACGATGAGCTCTCGAGTGCTTCATTTCTAACCCCTTCATGACCAAGCTATGTCTATTGGCTTAATCCCTTCTTTGATCTTGGTAGTCTAAGTTATTTTCAACACTAAAATCTAAACCAAATATCTAGAATGAAATTCTTGAGATGATATTTTCGAGATGAGGTCTATTACCACATTACCTGCCATAGGTTTTGATACGTCATCTACGACGACCACTAAGAACCTACACATGCATATCCTCTCATATGTGCCTACCACATGTCACTCACCAACTATACGTTTAGCTTGTCAAAGGTGTTGAATTTACCTACCATGAATCATCCCTATGTGCTTCCACATCATTTTTTTTCCACATATATTTCACTATCGCAACCACATCATCATAACCTGTCATCCTTGTAATATGTTTTGCCGACATGCCATGTGTTTTGGCCACCACTTTTCCAGGTGTCCTTTTGTTATGTGAAAGTAGAAACTTCAACCAATGGTCTAATAGATTCCTAGGTGCTTTCTACTAGGTTCCTTGTGACCAAGTGTTGTGACTAAAAGGCTTACAAATGCACTGCATATCAACCTACTTTATTATTATGTGAAAACGTGTTATTAATTTATGGTGTGATAAACACCTAGGCTCTTGCTTCTAGACTCCTTGTGACTATTCATTGTGACCAAACTCTTGGTAATTCAATGCCCATTAGCCATCAACACTCCCCCTTGAGCTTGTGATTTCTACATAGACTTTGGGTATCTGGGTTGATCCCTCTTAAGCTTTAACTTCTACATGGCCTCTGGGGATTTGGGCTAATCTCTACCAAGCTTGTCTTGACATTTTACTTGGGCCTTGAACCCTCCTAAGGTTCTGCGTGACAATTCTTCGGGCCCAACATGGCCTTCATATCATTACTCAAACCTTGACTGCTCCTAAGCTTATCTTTCCTCACTTCAAACTAGGTCTAATCCTTATTGACAACACTCAACAATATCCTCCTAAACTTTCTATCAATGAAAACACTTAACATCAATGACATCACATACTTGGAAATCTACCAACACTCAGGAGTTTCCCCATTCACATGGATGGAAATAACTCTAGACATTACTGGTCATTGATGGCTTTGGGCTTGAATACCCTTATTAGGTTGTAGAAGCTATTGTCTACTCTAATTTCTACTCTCTTCCCAACTAATACTGGTCTTTTGCAATTTATTCTCTAATTTATACCCACTCTCCTCATTTTACATCAATGGAAACAAGTTCTTGCTACTTAAATTGCACTATCTGCTCACTCTGCCCCTTCTTGCATGTTTTCTAAATATGGATTCCAAATATTCTACTTTTTACTAATGTACTACCACACCAATGGTTGGTGTGAAATAAAAATATATCCACGCTGATATCAATTGACTAAGTTGTATTTCTACTACTATACTGCTAGACTAATGCACTCTAATGACTATTACAAGGGCTAAATTCTCCCTCTACTTTATTATAACAAGATGTCGATTCTAATGACTAATGAAACTAATTATGTAAACCACTTATGCAAAAGAAATGATATGAAACATATAAGTTCTACAAAATTTTCATTTCATGTTATTTTTAAGAATTCAACTCCCGTCTAGCACATGCTACTATTGATATTGCATCCCCCCCTAAAAATATTCTATTTTTATTCTCTTTGATATTCTCACATATAGGTATTCCTAAAAAAATTGAACAACTACCTTATTTCCTTTTTCCTATTTGATATTCCTATGGACTTGTCTTTACTTTGCTTCACTTGTTCATATTTCTTTCTAGTCAATTTCCCCTTCACTTACTGCTTCTAATACATATGCAATAATCTAGACAATGAATGTTCTTTTTTCTTGAAGTGTACCCTTGACTTCTTACCAAAATCACATGATTTTCATATGGACTCATTTGGCTTTGATATATTTTGCATGCCCCTAGCTGCTTCTATCTTATTGTTTTTGGTAGGAAGATCCACATATATGAGGTTTTTAGACATCAATTTCTCTTCTTTTTTTGATCTTATTTCGTAGATTTTAAAGTAACCAAAATTCATTATGAATGCCCCTTCCATACCGAGTTGTGATTTCTTGCCGATTTTTACTAAGTTGTCAATATTTGTATTTCCCATTCTTCTATAATATAACTATATTTCATCCACTTTTCTCATGAAACATTTTTCTTTGGCTGCATTAAAGACATATACATTGTTGTTATTTCTAATTGTTGTGCCTATCACTTTTACTTTGCTTCCTTGACACATAAGTATTTGAACCTTGAATCTCATGGTTTACATAGTACTTCATAACAAGGGGATCACATTTGCTTTGGCTATCAATTTACTCAACTCAGATACCCTTATTTAACATCCATTAGACTAGAATGTGAGATCATAACCTTGGTCACACATTTGACTTACACTTTGCAGATTTTTCTTCAAACTGTCAACATATAAATTGTTTCGAGTCTTAGTATTTTCATTAAGGATGACAATCTCTTTTCCTTTTATCTTGGCTACTGCATGAGATTTTAATGTGACACTTCCTCATATACATTCCTTTAAAGAGATAAATTTACTCTTGCCCCTGTCATATGCTTTGAGCACCCACTATCAATATACCAGTTCCCTTGTTGATTGTGGGAATATAATGTGAATCCACATTCTTCATATTTTCTAGTTTCATTTTCCACCTCTTTTCACTTTATTGTTATTGAAATTGCTTGGGAAACAACTACCTAGGAGGATTTGTAAATATGCTTCTACGTTGACTTTCTTTGTTCCCAAAATCATTAACAATTATAGCATTCAATTTCATCGAAGAGGGGTGAAAATCCATTGTTCCTGCTAGTTTTTGGATTTCTAGTGTTGATCTAAAGATGATCTAAGGTTGTCATTAATGTCAACCCAAGCAGCACCAGGGGCTACCCTGATATTGCAAGGGAATTTTTACTTGAAAACTTACTCTATTTTGAGTCGGGTATCTTTAGATAGATTCTACTCGTCGAGATGTTTCTTTTGATATATGGCACACCAAGTAATTCTTCACGGTTTGAGAGATATTCATATTTGAAGTTAGTAACCCCAGCTAGTGGACTAAAACCCTATGTGGTTGTGGCATGGCACTCATAACTGGTTTTGGTCATTGAATAGCCAATAATTAATAATTTTTTAAGCTCCTAAAATCCCTCGAATATTCTCTATAGAATCCCCTCTCAACTCTATAAAAAGAAATCACATATATCCTCCAAATGTAGTGATTGTGGAACTTTCGCTATAACTTGATTTCTGAAGTCTTGGATTCTAAAATTAAAACCCATTTGATTCACAATCTTGATGAACGTCATGACCGAATTTCAGATCTTGGTTCTCTATATTTGCGGAGATATGATATGTGGAAGTTAGGGTTTTTGCAGGCTACCGAATTTCATCTCAAAGAATTGACCTTGGGAAAATAGTCATAACTCTCTCTCAGAGAAGAGGATTAGAATTATGTAAAAAGTGGCAGATAGTGCACAGACTGTATTTTTTTGTGTATCAATTTCAGAGACAAAGGAGGAAACAGTGACATGTGGTACGTCATACAAGTTCGCTCTACTGAGCTAGTCCATAATTAGGTCATTGTGAGAGATTGTGCATAACTTTATCTTGAAGAGTCCAAATCGGGTCAGACTTGTGGCATTGGAAAGAAGACTCAGAGGAATTCTACAAGACCGAGGATCACATGTTGGGGATCTGATATCACAAAGATATATCAGATTAAATATCATGCTCCTAGAAGGCAAGAAAAACTAGATCAAGTGTTGTCAAGGGGTGCAAAGGACCAGACTTTCTAGGGCAGCAAAGAGCAAGGTGCAGCAAAATGATGCAACAGACAAAAGCTACATGTAAGTATCTTCTGTATATGAATGTTCATCTCTTAATTTCATTACTTTCTTTGTATTCTAATTTTTTTTTCTTTATCACTGACATATGTTCTGCAGGATGAGGTAAGTTTTGTTATTATCATGTCACGGGTATTTCTTTGAAGAGTTTTTGTAGGTATTATATATTCATCAAGCGAAGACTCAATACATAATCTAATGTTCTGAAAGGGTAGCGTGACAAGAGTACAAATCAAGGTGCAGAACAACATCAAGAAGTTCACCACATGAAGTCTTCAATTGGGAAGCACTGCATACAATCATTGTAAAAGTATGATTGTACATAGTCATTGTAAAAGCATCATTGTAAACATTGTACAAGTGTCCATCTGCTAAGAGTTGAAGAGGCAGTGTCAGGAGGTCTAGGATCATCATTAGGTGGTTGTGTCATAGTTGGGGTTATGGTCTAGTGTCTTCTTCTTCTACATCATTCTATATCATTGTAAAGTGGACCATTTTCCCTGGTATGAGAGTCCATTCTTATTTTATTCTTCTATAGGGTGGCAGGGTGGTGCTAGGCTGGTGCATGAAGTCACCAATAGGTTCAAGCCTGTGAAAACTTCAGGGTGGTAGGGTGGTTCTAGGGTGAGTTGTAGCTCATTGGGTGTTGGGGCATCCATTCAGTTTACTACTGAAGAGTCTCGGGCATTGGAGCGTCCATCCAGTGAGATCTGGAGAAGAATTCTTTTCTAGAATTCTAGTGATCCGATCTTGGGAGGAGGCCCCCAAGATCTAAAAGATTGAAATGGATCTTGGGAGGAGAGACCCCCAAGCTCTAAAAGATTGAAATGGATCTTGGGAGGAGAGACCCCCAAGATCTGAAAACTTGCATTGCCAGAAGAAAAATAGGAGAATGCCCAATAAACAAAACCACAAATAAACTTTTTATGAAAACCCACTGATCTGGATTTAAACATGAATGCAAAAAAATACAGAGATAACCATAAAGATAGATATGTAGCGGAAAATATACTTCATTTCATTACTGTAAAATAATGAAATATTCTTACAAACAGAAATGGAACTAAACCAGCTAGGGCGATGGTAGCTTATTTCTGAGAAGAGATGTGGCGGCTACATGCCTCTGAACTGCAAAGGTTACATTGTGGCAGACAATCTGTCCTTTTACAAAATGTGACTTGTTACTTATAGTATTTTTCAGTTACAATACCACGGGTCAATTCCATGGGTGAATGAATACCATGGGTGGATTTTACAATACCACGGGCGGATGCCATTTACAATACCATGGGTAAATTCCATGGTTGGATGAATAATATGAGTGGATGAATACCATGAGTTGATACCATTTTCCATTCAGATCATTCCTCCCTTCTTAAGAAGCAATGGTCCCCATTGTGTAAAATTCCCTCCTGCAAAGCCTTTGTTGAATATGAAGAGCCACTAAAGATAAGAGTTTTATGTGGTTAACCCATAACCATGATGAATGAAGATCCGAGGATAGAGATACCCTATAATGCTTGTGACCAACTGTGATTCTGACAGTGTGCGGCCTAGCAAATGGACTTCAATAAAGTGTGGGTTTGTGGATGACCCATAACCATGATGAACGAAGATCCGAGGATAGAGATACCCTATAATGCTTGTGACCAACTGTGATACTGATAGTGTGCGGCCTAGCAGATGGACTTCGATGAAGTGTGGGTTTGTGGATGACCCATAACCGTGATGTTGGTTGCTGATGAAGTAGCAAGTGCCTACATAGCTCGGGGTGGGAGGGCACATCTCCAAATAACCCAAGATGAATGTTGCTATGTTGAAACTGATGAATGTGAAGCAGGTGCCTACTAAAGTGGGGTGGGAGGGAACGTCTCCAATGGGAACCCACTCCGAATGCTGCTCTAGAATTAAAATGGACATAACTCGGCCAATATAACTCAAAATATTTATTATAACCTGTTTTTAGAAGTAGAAGGATCATTTTCATCTTCCCATGAGTTGGAAATCCTTATCTGGACACTCTGAGATCTCAAATTCACGTTGCAACAGGTCCGCCGTCACAAAAATTCTGATAAAATAGATGATTTTAAATCAATGATATCTCCCACATCCGAACTCCGATTCGACCAATTTTTTTTTTGAAATTGGATGATTTTTCGAGAGGAATCCAGATCTGGTATTTTTTTTTGTAAATTTTGTACCAAATGTTTTAGATCTTATCTGCAAAGTCGCTGCCCAAAAAAAATTCCTGCAAAAAAGTGAGAAGAGAAAAATTCTTCCTGCTTGACCCAAGAAAAGTGCTCTGTGGAGGTTGTAGCACATGCCTAAAGTTTGTTGAATATTGTTGCAAAATTTGAAACTGAAATATGCATCAAACCCTCATTCCCATGGAATCATAACTTGCTCTGATACCACTGATCCGGATCTTGGTAGGAGGACCCCAAGATCTAAACTATTGAAATGGATCTTGGGAGGAGAGACCCCCAAGATCTAAAAGATTGAAATGGATCTTGGGAGGAGAGACCCCCAAGATCTGAAAACTTGCATTGCCAGAAGAAAAATAGGAGAATTCGCAATAAACAAAACCACAAAGAAACGTTTTATGAAAACCCACTGATCTGGATTTAAACATGAATGCAACAAAATACAGAGATAACCATAAAGATAGATATGTAGCAGAAATAATACTTCATTTCATTACTGTAAAATATTGAAATATGCTTACAAACAGAAATGGAACTAAACCAGCTAGGGTGATGGTAGCTTATTTCTGAGAAGAGATGTGGCGGCTACATGCCTTTGAACTGTAAAGGTTACATTGTGGCGGACAATCTGTCCTTTTACAAAATGTGACTTGTTACTTATAGTATTTTTCAGTTACAATACCACGGGTCAATTCCATGGGTGAATGAATACCATGGGTGGATTTTACAATACCACGGGCGGATGCCATTTACAATACCATGGGTAAATTCCATGGTTGGATGAATAATATGGGTGGATGAATACCATGAGTTGATGCCATTTTCCATTCAGATCATCTAGGAAGTTGTTGTTTTCATTTTAGTTGGGGCTGAAGATTAAATAATTTATTAGAAAATAGTTTAGTGGTTTTTGACCCAGAGGGGGTTTTCCACCTAAAATATTTGTGCCTCCTGGGTTCCTTTATTTACTGTTATTACTGCATAAACTTTAATAATAATTGAATATTAACTAATGCTTTGAAAATATTTAAAAGTGCTAATTGCTAAGGAATATTGATTCACCCCCCCTCTCAGTATTTTCCAACATCTAGATCTAGAATTTGAAATTTAATAGATCTAACATTTTTGTTTATGAAAATTTTATGGGATCTACAATTTACAAGCTTATGACCAAAAATATGATATGAGTAACAATATTCATAAAATGGATTCAGGTACCTAAAGGTGGACATCATTTGAGGAGGAGTGGTTATGTTGAACGTTTTCTATCTATCCTATTGATTCTTTAATTTTCCTTGAGTATAATTTGTGGAGTTAAGTAATCATTTCATTTTTGGTTCTTCCTTTTGTCAGTGCCTTCTTTTACCTTACTAGATCTTCATTTGAGTTTTTGGGAACCTTTTGCTTGAATCACCTTTCAATATCTCATGGGGCTCTCTATAACCCAGACCGACTTTGACTATTTGATATCTTTGGATGTTGAGGATGTCATCAAGTGTTTTATATCCCTTAGAAAATATGAGGTTCACATCAATTTTAACCTTTGTTTTCTCTATATCATTTATTAGAGAAACAACCTCTACTTCTTATTTTTCATAATGCTTCTCCCATTCTATTAGTTTATTTATAAGGATCTCCTCTTTTCTCCTTTCCTCTTCAAGTTAGGTATTCATAGAGATCATGGATTCTTCATTTCAATGTAGATCTCTCTCTTCATGTTTCTTAGATAACTTATATTTCAAAAATGTATTCTCATCCTCTAATATTTCATGGGTCCTTTTATTATCCTCTGGCTTCTTTAGGAGGATTTATTTAGTTCTATATTCTTCTTCTAATTAAGTCTTTTGAATATTAATGGACTCTTCATTTAAAAAAAGATTTCGTTCTTCTTCATTCAACAAGTTTTCCTTCAATTTTTTTTTCTTCCTTCTAGTCTTCCGTAGTGCATCTAGAGCATTAATAAGTTCATCTTCAAGATCAAATACCCATTAAAATTTTTTTATCTTTCGAATTGTATTTAGTTTTTATGGCCATGAGTAGTAATTCATCACGCTCTTCACTACATGTTTGTCCATGTCTTTATTCTGATGCACAATTTTATTCTTTTTAGTAGAAGCTCATATTTCCTAGATATTTTCCCATCTTATATTTATGAGATCTACCTCTACTCTTATGATATATTTATTTTTCTTGATTTTTAGCTTTAGACTAAGAACATGAGAACTGAAGTGACCAATTCTATCAATTTAACAGTTTAGAGGAAACTTACCTTTGTATTTTCCATATCCCCCCTTTATATTCCCTACAAGTTAAGATCTCTCTAGATTTGAATAATTACTAGAGAAATATTTATGTTCTTCAGTTTTATTCCACACTTTAAAGGATCCTCCCTTGGTTTTGACCTCTCTTTCCCAATCCTTATTTCATATGATATGATAATTTGTGTAGTTCTTCCATTATTCGTGAGTCTATGTAATTCATCTCCTCTATGGTAGAAATATTGACATTGAATCTCATGGGAAGGGATATGAATACTTTCTAAACAAAAAATATTGCATCAAACATTTTATTTAGTCCCCTAATCATGTTAACTACTTCATCGACTTTGAAAAAGAATTCCGCAATATTTTCATCCTCATTCATCTTTAGACTTTCAAACCTCATTCTTTGTGTTTGAAGTTTAGATTTCTCTACCTTAGAATCTCCTTCGTAACTTCTCCCGATCTTAACCCAAAGCTCCTTGGAAGGTTTTCAATGCATTATCTTGAAAAGTTTAAATTAATAAAAGATCAAACAAGATTGCATTCCTTGCCTTTGTATTGTTTTACGAGGACCTTTTTTCATTTCACTAGTAGAAAATGATGAAATTAGTGACTAGGTAACTAAAAACGTTAGTCACCAAAACTTTTCCAAGTGAAATACTACCAAAAATGAGTAATCTTAAGTGACCTAACTAAAAACAACTAACATAAACAACTAATTTGGTCTTGAATTGAAATATACGACTAGATAATATGTAATGCAACTAAAAATGACTAACATGAATGAATAATTTAGTTTAGGAACAAAAATACGACTATTCAAGAAGTGCTACAAGAATACAAATTAGTCATTTGTGTTAGTTATTTTAATTGTTTCACTTCAAGAATTTGAAATTACAAGTGATAAGGGATTCAAAGGCTGGAATTTTTTCCTCGTGGGATTTGTCCCACTTCAGGACTAAGTCATCCACACTAAAGCTAGTCTTCCCTGTAGAATTTCTATCAAACCATCTCTTGATACGGTTTTGATGGAGTGAAAATTTCTCTTTTGCTTTCAGACTTTCTTCCTGTAACTTGTGTAAAGTGTTGATCCTAGGCTGAACTAAGAAACGCAACTTGCCATGGGATTCTTGTGACAACTAGAGAGTAGGAAAGTAGATATTCGGTGGAGGATGGCTTCCTTTCCATACACCAGGAAGTAAGGGGAAGTATTTAGGGAAGGTTTACGTGTGACTCAGTCAACCCATAAATAATTCACCAAAGTGGAGTGTCAGTTTCGTTGCTCAGATAAAATGGTATTTTTGATGATACAAATGAGGTTCTTATTTGTGTATTCATCAAGACCATTTCATTTTGGATAATAGTTAGAAGAATTCTTCAATAAAATGTCATTTTCAAGTGTAAAATCATAAAGAGTTAATAAATAAAAGTAATTTGCATTGTAAAAGACAAGTGACGTAGGAACCCCAAACCTGGAAATGATATTCTCCTACAAAAATTTAATGACCTCCTGATCATTCACTTGTTTAAGTGGAACTTCCTCTGTCCACCACGTAAAATAATTTGTAGTAGTCAAAATATAGTGGTGCTACTTTAATGAATGAGGGAAAATTTCCGCTATGATATCCAAGCCCCACTATTGGAATGGTTCCTCCACTGCAACATGCTGCAACAAGGTTGTTGACTTCTAATTTCTGTCGGTGCACCTCTGATAGACCAAACACTTGTGTGTGTAGGGATGAGCATCTTTGAATAATGTAGGATAGTAGAAATTGTCCTACATGACCTTGTGTGTTGTAGTGTTACCTGCAAAGTGTCCCACGACTGGTCCGTCGGAGAGATCACGTAAAACATTATCTAAATATTGTGCCTCCAAACACCTGAGAAATATCCCATTATGGTACTTTCGGTATAGCACCCCATGCAGCAACTGGTATGGTAATGCTTTGAGTTTGAGTGCCATCTTCTGCCGTGTAGAAAAAGGAGAGGGCACAGTGACGTGCTCAAGGTACCAACACACATCTGTGTACCAATAGTTTTTGTCTAAAGTGGGAGAGGCTCACTCAACATTGTACATTTCTATTTCTTGCTCCCAGCCCATGAGATCTTCTTCTTCCTCTTGTACATTGACCTCTTCTACTGCTAACTTACAAAGACCATGACCCTTGATGGTGTGAACCTGTTTGATGTCAAGATCATATTCATGTAATCCAGTCATCCAGTTTTCCCTTCTCTCACCCAACCCTTGCTGAACAAGCAATGATCTGATTGTTGGGTGTGGAACATTAAAGATAATACAATGGTTTTTCAACAAATAGGGTTTGAAATGCTTCACCACCTTGTATACTGCATAATCTTGTTTGTCCACGGTAGGATAGTTGAGCTCTGGTCCTTTACAACTATCAGTTTTGATGACTTGTATTCCATCAAGGAAGTAGCTTTTGTCGATGAATGGCTACAAAATAGGAACCCTATGAGGCAATCGTTCATGTCGTTGACGCAGTTTCCACACGACACAAACATTTGATAGTCTATCTTAATCAAACACACTATGATGGTTTTCATAGATTCCCAACCTATAACAATGAGTTTCATTTTATTGCAAAACCCAGTGAGAAATGAAAGATTATATTCAAGCCTACTGTGGCATGTTTCACTCACATAATTATCTGAGTGTTGAGAATCATACTTTCGTCACACTTTGTTTGATCCTCTCCTTAAATTATCACCTCAAAGAAATGTTTCAATTATATTTGTAAGGTGTTAGATTGATATCCTTCTACCAATTACCAAAGGCATATTTACACTAATAGGTGTTTTCTCTCTCAGGTTGGGGTGAGCCAACACTGTTTACCCAACCAACCAGAGACATTCATTTTCATCCTTCTGGCCAACTAAAAACTAACAGGTGTACCAACTAAAAACTAACGTGTGGAATTGAAAATCTGCGTCCCATTCTCCCCGCGATTTGTCGTGTGATCGAGTTCTATAGAGCGTAGAACATCCCAGTCACGTGTGTTGTTTCCAGGTGGACAGTAAAGCAACGGAAGGTTTTTCTTTGTGCAAAGAATGCTGAAATAAATTGCCCTAGTAGATTCAATCGTTCACGGATTTATTCGCATATAATACCCTTACCCATGATCTGCCAGGGCATGACATTGTTGTTTTCAATATGTGTAAAAGTTTAGTTACCCGACCTCCAGAAAAAACCTCCTCAAGTTCTCCTACTTCGCTAATCGTTTGTTGGTCCTTCGAAGCAACTATTTTGAAGCTCTCCTGCTTAGCAGGTCCTTCAAAGCAAGAATACTAGGGCACAAGAAAGGTCACATTATGGTGACCTACTTCCTCCTCCAGGCTCAACAACATCGACACCTTCTCTATTAGCTCCACTAAATATGGTCATACAAATTTTAACATAGAAATATGGTCTTATAGTCATGATTAAAGTCATTTTCAAGTTGGAAACGCAAAACAAATTCATCACATTGATCTGACGATATCGAGAAAGCATGCAAAACTCAGCAGTGGAAGAACAATGTCAAGCAAGGGTTTTGCAACAGACAAATACACGACTCGTTTGCTCCTGAAGAAGGCTAATCTCAATGATCCAAATGCCATCAAGATTCTCCTTGATGAAACGAATTTCGATGTACTATTTAGTCGAGGGTATGTGCAGAATGTGGTGCTAAGTAATGTCAAAATGGCGATAGGTGTCATCATCATTGGCATTGCCCTGGTGGATCATTTTTATCCGAAGAAGTTCCCATAAAATATTTTTTTTCTTATTCGTTGCATTATATTTCAAGTTATCCTCAATGGATTGTTGCAGTAACTTTATAATTTATACAAAGGAGAACACTATTCTCTTCACAGATCCTCCCTAGATCATTTAGCAGCACATGTTTGGCAGTTTCTTCAAAGCTTACCTATTTTTCCGACTTGTACACATTATGTATATCTAGTACTGACCCCAAATCTATTGTGGCCAATTCACCTGTTGAGTTTGCCAAGAATGTTACTAAGTGGTTTACTAAATATGGAGCTTTGGTTGAGACTCTTTTCTGGAATGATGTGGATAAGCTAATGGATGATTATGGGAATGAGTCTCGAAAGGCAAAGTAATCCCAAACGAAAATTTGTTGGTTATTGGTATTAGAAATTTATTGAATTCAACATTGCGTGTTACTGCAGGGTTGCGATGGATCAGTTCTGTTAAAATCTATGAAAATAATGTGGCGGAAAAATACACAATACCCAATCTCTCCCTTCGTGGATTTGATGTTATAGACGATACGAAATCTGAATTAGTGAAAATATGTCCCAGAGTCCTGGTGTCTTGTGTTGACATTCTCTCAATTGCTACTGGAGATGGAAATGGGAAATTTCTTAAAATGGGAAATTGTGTAATTATTAGAGGATGGGAAGGAACCTAAGGAAATTCCATAAAAGATAAAAGAAAAATAAGGCCTCAACAACGAAATTTGCACATTGACATTAATGAATGGGTAAATATAAGGTGGGGCTAGATGATGTCCATCATTTATATGTTGCAGAACGTCAAAAGAAATGGATAATAGATGAAGCACATGCATGGTCGACAAGACGACACTATATAGTGAATAAAATGGCCGAGGATATTCTCTTCAAAATGGTGTTTGGTGTCCAAAATTACACTGACTATCAAAATTATGTAGTTAAATGCCATGGTTTCTAGTGAATGGGTTGAACGTTATGGGAAGTTGAAAAGCCCTAAAATTTGATAAAACTTTTTGAAATATTGGAAATAAATTTTGTCTAACCATTCCCAAAATGAGAAAAAGGGAGAAAAGAAAAATACATAATCCTTATTATCGAATAGTTACTCAGTAAATGAGAAAAAGCTAAAATAGCAAAGTTGTAACCAAACAAAAAGTTCTAAGAAATTTATTTATGAAATCATAGTCACAAGATTTGGTTGTCTTTTGACTGTTATCAGTGATGAAGGAACACATTTTGTTATTGAAAGGATCAAAGTATTGTGGAGAAAGTATTTGGTTGATCATAGTTTTATTTTTTTTAACTTGATTATCCACAAACTAATGAAGTGGTTGAGTCATTCAACAAAGCATTGCATAAACAATTAGTGAAGATATGTGTAATCGACTGAGATAACTAGGATGATAAATGAAAGCAATAGTACATTTGAAAAGAATAGCATACAAAAGAAAAATTGGCTATACTCCTTTCAAGCTAGTGTATGGCCAGGAAATAATAGTCTCCTTTCACTTTTATACTATTGTTGTGTAGGTATATTTTGTCCATATATACAATATTGGCATAGACAAGAAACAACGAGTTCACTAGATAAACCAATTGAATGAAGAAGCACATTTGATCATCAGGAAATCAACTTATCATAGGAAAAGGAATGACACAATTAGCATATTAAAAAGAAAGATATAAAACAAGGTCATTTGGTGCTTCTATATGACAACAAAATAAAAGGAAACCCTTGAAAGTTGGAAATTATATTGGTTAGGACCATTTTTCATTGAAGAAATTAGACAAACCGGTGTTATTTTGATGAAATATAGAAAACAAAAAAGATAATATCATCTTGGTTGTGTGAGCAAGCAAGGGGAATTTTATGTGCACAAACTGCATGGATGAGTCATGAAGAGGATTTGGCACACTTTGTTAGTTAAGTGGGTGTGATGGTTAGTATATAAGCATTTAGAAGGGAACATGGTACACATGAATGAGTCAAAATTTATGGGTGGCATGGAGAATGAATGCAACAAGCCCATCATATCATAGTTGTGTGCAACTCATAGGTTGCATGGCATTGATGCATTTCTGAAGGGTTTGGATTGATTTTGTGGGCCAAAGTGCATGGAAAAGGAACGAACACAACATATCATGGGTACACTAGAAAGGTAAGAGCATAGAATGGAAAGTTGGCTTAATAGATATAGCAAGAGATTGAGCAAGTGCACACATTTGCAAGATGTTGGATAGGGAATCCGACACAAAATTTTGGGTTTCCTCATTAAGAGGCATGATGAAATGGGTTGATCTTAGTTTGAAGGAAGTGGCATTATCAATAATCAAAAAGAGGGATCTCACCTATAAATATGCCACATTATGAGTTGGAGAAGGGGAGAAAATCACAAGCAACAAACAAGAGAAAGTCACAAGGAGTAAGTGAACAAGAGCAAAGGAAAGACATAACATGATAGATTAGTGCATTCCACATTCCCCACTCCTCCTATCGTCATTCCTTCGCACCTCATGGTGCAATTGCTAGTTTATATCCTAGTTAGATTTATATTTTCCCTCATTTTTCTCATTTCCTTTTGCTATATGTATGTGTGAAGATGTGAATACGTTTGTTATATTTTATAGGAGGATCACAACAGTGTAGGTGAGTAAGGAGGCCTAACCTTTTGATTTATTTTCATATTATTTGATCTCTTTTGTCATATTCTAATAACATTGCTCATCATTGATGTCACATAATCATGGTATCATGTGCTCCTAGGAGGTCAAACATTCTTCATTCTATTACATTAACTCGAACACTAAACACAATAAACAATATTCTTCAAATGCATGAACATTAAACAATATTGGCAATATACTCTATCCAAGGGCCACTTTGATTTTCTTGATAAATATTAAAATTACTTTTAATTTGAAAAGATAAACTAAACTGAATTTTAATTAATTAAATGTCTTCCATTTTATAATATAAAAAATGGATTAATTATTGAAAATGTAAATATTCTATAAAAAAAACAAAAAAAAACAAAATTAAATTCCTGCCAAACAACTTTCAACTAAACCCAACCCAAAACAAATAAAAAATAAATATTTTTGATTTTATAATATAAAATTTTATTAATTATTGAAAATCTAAATATTCTAAGAAAAAAAATGAAAATTGGATTAATTATTAAAAATCCAAATATTCTAAAAAAAATGAAAATTAAATACTTGCCAAACAACTTTTAACTAAACCCAACCCAAAACAATTAAAAATTAAATGTTTTTAATTTTATAATATAAAAAATAAATTAATTATTGAAAATCTAAGTATTGTGAAACAAAAAATACGAAAATTAAATTCCGCCCAACAAAGTTTAACTAAACCCAACCCAAAACAAATAAAAAAATAATGGTTTCCTAAAAAGTTAACAAAATTTTGGTACACTTAACATAGATTTAAACCTCCAAGAGGGGTTTATAAAAAACCATTTTTATGTTTAACTCTTTTGGGACAGGTTGGAAGAGGACCAACTTTGTCTTAGGCACTACAATGGACACAATATGCTAGGTATCACCAAGAATTTGAAGGTCACCTTAAAAATCTTGAGACATGTGTTTGAGAATGAGTTTCTGGTTTTGGGTTTACTCCAAAGTCCGAAGTCAAAGAAAATATTGTGTGGAAAAAAAAACAAAGAGGAGGAATACCGCGACGTCGAAAGAGGAGCAGAGTTGTTCACTTTGCACAACATTACTCGGAAACCACATGTTACTAATATAGTTGTAATAGGAAAAGAAGAAATATAATAACAGACTGAGATATATTAAGAAGCGAGGCTATTTAGACCAAGCTTGGACACAAATATTAAGCATATAGAAATTTCAACAATGCCCTAGACAAGGAGTTTTCTTGGAAGAGGTAAAGCAGACTGCAAAAGAAGATTCCATATTTTTATCCGATGCCAAAAACGATAATGAATTTATGGCCTAGCACTCCCACAAAAAATATTCTGAGACATGTATTTCGCTCTTTACATCCACTGCTTCTCTTAACCATAGAAAGGTTAGGGACATTACAACAAATTGGAGCTTAATTTATGAGCATAACTAATTTTTTGAGTTAGTATGAGAGCTGCTACACCAATGCCTCTAGTCATATAGATCATCTCCACACAAATGTTGTTTCAAGTGAGCTTGTTCTTCTACACCAATTTTCAAAGAAATGGGAAATATTTTGGCCAGGCTCAATTATTTGATTGCATAATGAAATGTATAAATAATTTTGGAATAAAGACATGTCTCTTTGTGAAATGTGAGGCCTAAATCCTTCCCAATGATAACAACCTAGCCTAGTAACAATATCTTCCCTATTGAAAGCCTAGAAAATCTAGGCCTCGTCCTTCCCTCCCTTTAGGGCTCGCTTTCTCTCCTTAACTTCTTGTGTGCATCCTTTCCTTTTTTCATGGTTTCGAGCGACTTTCACGCCTTGCCCAATGCATGTTACAAAATTATATATTACAAAGCAATGGAAAACATAAATATTGCAGAAATATAAACACAGAAAATGCATAAAACAAGAGAGACACAGATATATGTGGTTCACCCAGTTTGGGCTACGTCCACCCCGAACAGCCAGTCCTGCCTTTTTATTATCCAGCAAAATGAAGAGTCACAACCTACAATAGATCCGTTGTAATATCCTCTGTTTTCTCTCACAATCTCGCCTATCTATTTCTCGCTCTGAGAATACATGTCAATACCACAGCCTCAATACAATACCCTCATACAAAGAGAGGGGTTTCCTTCTAGGGCAAAAAACCCTAAACTAAACATAAATTCTACCATTAGATCATCTGCCTAATTGTTACAGGGAAAAGTGTCTATATAGAACTGCTCTATCCCACTAAGGTGTGACAGCTGCCTTAGAAACAAACAGAGAAAAGCTACTTATGTTTTTCCTTTATGAATTATAGATAGAGAGGAATAGAAAGACCAACCTCAGTCTTGCGCTAATCCTTCAAGTCGATTCCTCTCTTCTTTGATAGTCCTCAGCTACCTGCTCCCTTGCACGCCCAGCTTCACAAAGTACCTATAAGATCACATAAGCACATCACTATGCAAAGACATGGATCTATATTCATAAACGATCTAGGATTAGATGTAAATTGACCATACAAATGTAACAAGCATCAATGATACAAAAGCATGGAGGAAAACTCAAATAGATTTTATTGATAACAAGAAAAGATCCAGGAGGAGTTACAACCAGTGGTTCCTGACCCAGCATCAACCTCTCAGCAAAGAAGCCCCTCTTCACCTCAAACAAAGCATAGATCACCCAACAATCTGATATTTGTCTCAACAAACCAACAACAATTCCCTACAATATGCAAAATTCCAGCCTCCAACCCCCAGATCTCTGGGATGAGAGATCTATATATAGATATTTTCAGAGGTGTGAGTCAGCTCTGGGTTTTTGATTAGTGTCTTCTCTCTGATAGTTCTTGATGCCACTTGGAGATCTCATTGATCTCTTACTCATCCTTGGGCGTTTCTCAGAGGCAAGTGTCCCAGGAGAAGTTTCTGGAAGATTCCATGATCATCCACCTCGCAAACTGTCTCCGCCACTTGTCTTTTCTCGTCCATCGCACCCCATAGAAGGGCTTTTTGAAATGCAACGCACTTCCCGTGTGTACAACGTGAAATGCAACGCACTTAGCGAGTGGAGCAGTTGCAATGATCCTGTTTTGACCAATTATGAGCAGTTTTTCATGGAGAACTTCTGGGAGAAGCTGTAATCAGTTGACCTTGTTCCTTTAGGGGCTAGAACAACACTTTTAGGGACTTAGGAGCCCTTGGTTTATGGACATTTCATGCTTGGGGTTGTAGGGCCCAAAAATGTCTATAACAGTTGCCCCCTAAAGTATGAGGCCGTTAACCTTTTGGTGTTGGGTGAAATGCTTTATTATGAGGATCCGAAGTTCTTTCAATGCTGGGAGGAGACCTGTAATAAGATACAATACAATACATTATCTTCATATTATTTTCATGATCTAGCTGAGGCGGGCATTCCCATGCTCAGCTTTATAAATTCATTTTCATGTACATAGGACAGACAATCGTCTGAGTGTAGACTGATGATTCCGATAGAGCCATCATCCCTTTGAGTGGATGATTATCTGTGCAACAATGATGTACATTTAATGTCTTTATTTCCCTGAATATATATCGCAGCCTGGATAGATGAAACTAGATCTGGGGTCTTCAATCTCGTCCGATCTTCACTCGAAGTACAAGTCGATCCATGTGAGAAATGTTCTGAAGTCGAACATGGAAAGACATCGCTTGATTACCAGTCAATGATGTAAACTATTAACAAGCGCGAGAGGAATCACCAATAATGATAATGACCCTCAAGGTACTACAGTACAATTCACATGTTGTGAATAAAGGACTTGGCGTCGAACACCACGCAAAATCTTTCGGTCGAAGGCCATTGATGTAAACCTGTCGCCGGAAGTGAGAAACTTGCCATTGAGGCATGCAAGCTTCAAAGTACTGAATGGGGTGTTCCTAGACCAACTTCTTGGATAATGAGCTGATGTCGACAAGAAGTGATCCGTCATAGGAGGGCCTTAATGAATCCCACATCAATGACATGGAACGGAGCAAATGATTTTAATGGAGGTGAAAACGATCTGATGATATAAGGTTCAGGGTGGAGATCATGAATGAATGGAGTATAATGTATGGTAGTGGGTGAGAGACAGGTGAATTCTCTGAATGACTTCTCTTGAACATATCGGCGACACTGATGTGATGGATTGGTAGCATTAACCCCAAATGTGGATGGTATGGTGTGACCATGGTGATATGACCGGTGAATGAAACAACCCAACCCGACTCGGACACGGAGTGGAAGTGTCATGTTCAAGAGCGACTTGCTACCAACAAAGTTTCTTTGAGTTTTCTTCCCATTTTTCCCCAGTCATTGCTGACTAGTACCTCTTTATTTTTGTCAAGCTTGAGGAGGATAACATATGCTTTTTCTATAGTTTGCCCTTCGGGCAAACCCATCGCTATGTTTTAACGAGCCTAGCAATAGTGAAACTTGTTCTCGTCTATAGACAAGTTTGTCACTATTAATTTTTAACGAGTTTAACGACAAAGATAACTCGGTCCTTTTCAATTTTAGAGAGTCTGAAAAGGAACGTAAATGAAACTCCAAAATTCCTTTTTCGTCATCTAATCCCTTAAGTCCAAAAAAGTATAAAATAATACAGAAGGGATGAATTTTCGATACTTTTAACGAGCCGAACAAAACAAGCGCTCGATCTTTTTGTGTAATAATCCCTCAGGTCCAAAAAGATTAAAATCTAGAGGAGGGATAGCACTTCCTATCCCTTTAACGAGCTGGAGAGGCCAAGGACTCAGCAATCTTTTCATATTTTACGAGTCAGTTGAAAAGATCTTAAAGGAGACTCGTCTTTTGAGGAACGAGTGATAAAACGGGTAGCAACTGATTCCAGGTAAGGTTTGGAATTTTCCAATCACGGCAGTGTCACAAGGATGGCTAGTGAAATCACTCTTCGCAGCTGTTCGTAAAAATGGGTAAACAATCAAGTGGAGGTGAATGATCGGCCAATGAAAAAGTGGAGGTGATGGTGCAAACACGACCAAGGCTTTAATGGCTGAAGTACTACATTCACGATGGTTATTTATCGGGGGAATAGTTCATTTTTTAACGAGCTTAAATGCGGGTGGAAACATTTGCTCATGGCTTATGTTTATTTTTTAACGAGCTTGAACTATGTGCTAAAACTGCTCAATGCGGGTTTATTTTTTAACGAGCTTGAACCCTGTAGTAACACTGCTCAATGATAAGTTTGCATGCCCCCAGCATAATAATGCAAATCGATGCGCATGCCCCCCAAGCTTCATTGCATTCAACACGGTGGTTGGAATGAAGGTTTACCTTCGAGATATTTGAAAGACTCGATTTGGAAAGGGAGTTGTTTCAATTTTTAATGAGGTTGACACTGTAAAAGAACTATCCTCATGACTCCTTGTTTCATTTTTTAACGAGGTCGACACGAGATAAGAACTATCCTCGGAATCCATCGTATTTACAGTATTTGATAGAAAATCAAAAACTGACAGATGATTAAGGTTGCTGGAATAATCTTCGTGGTAATTTGGAAGATGGGAGCGATGGTGGTAATATTCCCATGGTGCCTCTTCTATCATCATTGTTTGAATGATTCCTTCGTCTGTAGAATGTACATGAGACCAAGGATCTGAAGAGGTGCCATATTCCTTAGACCTATCTATCCAAACACTCGATGAGCGTTGATTTGGGTTTGTCCCCCAGGCCAAGAAAATTGATTGCTACAATATTTCTAAAATGGCGATGATCCATGCTGACAAAATGTTTAGGAATCTTCTGAATCCATTAGATATAGAAGATTTCATATTGCAGGTTTCCACTGTGGCCACTTCTACCCGATTACTCGGAGGTGGCAGGGCAAAAGTACCCATTAAGGCAGGGTCTTTTAGGAGGCCTACTCCAATATTTTGAAGTGAATGATTGCTTCCATGGATCATTGTAATGCTTCCCGTAACTTGTGAACTGTTGGGGAGAAATGTTTGTTGGTCGACGATTGTAATTCCTCCTTGGAAGGGAAATGCAACCTTTCTGAAGTAGGTCAACACGACTGCGGCCATGGCATATATCCAAGGCCTTCCCAGTAGGATGTTGTAATCGAGGTTTCCATCGATTACTTCAACATCAATTTCTACTATTTTGCCCCCTAGTTCAACTTGCAAGTTACTTAAAATCCCGTATGGAGTGTATGACCATCCATCAAATGCTTTTAACATTGTTGATGATCGCGACAAGGGTGGTGAGCCTAAATTTTTCCAGTAACTCATCGACATAATACATGTAGATGCCCCCTCATCAATAATTGTTCGATGAACAGTTTTGTTGAGGGCTTTCACTTGAATAAGGAAAGCTAGTTGAGCTGGTAACTGAGGGTCATATCCTTTATGATCAAAGGCCACAAGATTGGAATCCATTGGGTCAATCCCACCTATCACTGATAATAAAGCTTGCTCTTGGGAGGGGAAATTTTGCGGTACCTCAAGTGTCGACATAGCGGACAACGATTGGGCCATGTCCTCTACTATATTATAATTCTGTGCTACTTTGGCACAAGGATTAAATGTCGATTTGTGTACTACTCCCTTTGGCAACTTTATCATTGGTTCAGGAATGATGGGTGGCACAACTTCGGTGAAAGATGTTGTCGAACTACTAGGTTGTTCATTAGCCTTGTTATTCGACAGTCGTGGATTCCCGTAATCTGTATTCCTTCTCAAAGCATCATTTTGGTGCTTTGAGATAGACAACATAAGCACTTGGGATCGGGAAGCATTTTGATTAGCAACCAGTTTGGTTCCTGGGTTTGGAAACGGATTAGTCAATACTACTAAGGTTTTTGAACTCTTAAAGAGTTTCTTAACTTCAGCTTTATGTGGACAATCTCTCGTCCGATGATCCTCATCGCATACATGACACCCCACAGGGGGTTTCCTTTGCCCAGAAGGGTTTGCAGAAGCTTTATCGTGCTTCTTTTTCCTCCCTTTCTTTTTATTCTTGCCCCCTGGTTGCTTTAGTTTTTTGCCCTTGTCAGTCGACACGGCATTTACTTCCGAGGCAAGAAGTTCCTCATTTGCATTTTGACTAGAAATCTTACGGGCCTTTTTAGATGTAGCCTTTGTCGATCTCGTGTCTATTGTTCCAATCACGCCATCGCCGCATGAGAGTCATTGTTTGATTTAAGAGGAGGAGGGACTGAGAATTCCGGTCTGGGAGCGTTAGGTATTTTATCGTAGAGCGTGCCAGACTGAGTGTAAATCAAGTCTAAATATTGCGCACGAGCGATAACTTGCTCTTCGGTGACGACTCCCCCTTTTGCCACATCCTCTGTGATAGAAGGTAATAATGACTTAATAAACCATTCAGCTAGCAGCTGATCAGGAACATATGTTTTTACCATTCTGCTACGATGTCGCCACTCATGAATATGATCAGATATGTGAGTGGCTGTTGTCTGTTTGAAATTGGTAAGAAGTTCTGTTCCCGTTTCGTACCTTATCGGTAACTGAAAATGGGTTAAAAAGGTTGTGGCTAGGGTACTGAAGTTGCCAAATGAAGCTCTAGGCAATTCGATATACCATTTTGCTGCTGGACTAGTTAACGTCCTCTGGAAAAGGCGAAGCCTAATCGAATCATCGTTTAGGGTGTTTTATGAAAACCACAGATGAAAGGTCATCACATTATTCGACGGATCTTCACCCAGATTTCCATTAAATTTAGGAATATCTTATGGAAGTTTATGCGGAATCGCCGGCCACCAAGGGGCATAAGCAATTGGATCATTCGTCAGCCGGTTTAGATCTGGTAATTCTAGAGTTGCTACAAAGGGCAACTGTTGATTCAGGTTAGGCGAATCATACCCAGGATAAGATGGAATCGCCTGAGCAGTGGGTCTTTGCATACCAGCATAATGTATTTGATGCTGGCAACTTTGACAAGGTTGATGGGCATAACCATTATAATATGGTTGTTGATAACTGCTTTGGAAATGCGGTTGCCCATTACTTATAAAGACTTGTTGCTCAGGTCCTTGATATGATTGCTGGAATGGCGGTTGTTGAGATTGGATCAGCCATGGTTGTTGTACCATTTGCTGTTGCCCAATACTGGATGATTGACCAAGATGAGGAGTCATAGTACTTGTTTGAGCCTGAGTCGCTCCAGATAAGGAGGCACTAACCTGAGGTTGTGATTGAGTCGTTGAGACAAGAGGTTGTTGTATTGAAACCTGAGAAACTTGGGGTTGACATACAACAGGTAGCGCTTGTACTTGCGACGCAGTCACCATAGCAGGTATAGTGGGAATATTCGACACAGGGTGGACTGGTTGCATTGAATATACAACCCTTGGTTGCTGAGGCAGTATTGGCACCCAACCGCTGGATGTAATTCCAGTTTGACCTGAACTTTGTTGTAAACTCCCATATGGTTGTTCTCTGGGAGGGAACAATGAAAAGGCATACTGCCCTCCATATGGTGGAAATCCAGTACTTAAAGGGTAGATTGGCCTTTGAAGACACATTGGATCAATTTGTTGAGTTTCAACATAAGAAATACCAGGTGATAATCCCGATGAAGAAATAGGAACTGACCATGTCATCGAAATAGTCCCTGATTGGACTTCGGCTTGTTGTTGATAACTTGTCGGGACAAATGGTATACCATCAATCATCATTGGAGTAGCAGCAAGAGGCTCTGCCGCTACTGCGTCGGATGACACAGTCCTGGATGTTGATGGTTGTTCAGATATATCTAGTCTATCCGAAAGATTTTCTAGCGATTTCGATTGACTTTCTTCCACAATTGCGGATTACTCGATCAACTAAAAATAAAAGGGAAGTATGTTTCCGAATTAAATGAATTTTAGACGCTTTTGACACAACTTGTTTTTTCAGTTTTTAAGAGTCGAGAAAAAACAAAAGATGACTCTAGTCTCCTTCAATTTTTAATGAACCTGAAGTGACAAGTCCTCAGATGGACCTTTTCCGTTAAGGAGTCTGAAAAGGAACGAAAGGGACTGCTCTGAAAATCTAGGTAGAGGGATTACCAAACCAATCGCAAAACTGCAGAATACTTTTTACGGTACGGCAGTCAATCTTCCCGAATGCTGTGTTCAGTGCATTGCGATCGATAGGGCGGCAGACACGGCTTCCTACGGATAAATGATTAAACCTATTGGGGTCTCCCAAAATATACTCAACGGTACGTGGGAGCACAAGTGCGTACTGGCACTTATCGTCTCAAAGTGGAGGAATCACCCAACCATCAGTGAGAACAACAGTTACCAGGCTTTACGACACCGGAATACGTCTCTAGCCTAGACCTCTAAATGTTGTGCGTTAAGTTCCAAAGCGTTGTTAGATTCATTGAATTTATTTTAAGTTGATCTTGTTTATGAAGTTTTCCTTTCGGGTTCACCATGAGATGTAGATGTAATTCCTAAAATGCAATCTAAGATGATAAACAAACTTTTTATCTCTTTTATGCAATGAAAATCCTAGCTACTAGGGAAAAGAAATACAGAATCTTTTCACAAAGAGCAAAGAGCACACTCTAAAATGCACTTTCCTAAATCAAGCCCATCAGACAATCTATATGCAAATGCACATGCATGTATTTGTTTTCTACTTTCTTAGTATATGATGCTAAAAAATAAAGTTGATGCACAAATCTGAATTTCTTTTCAAGCGAAAAATATCAACAAGTTTCTTTTCGAAATCAAAAAATGGAGATGATCACAACATTTTACGACTTTGAAATGAATACTTGCTCTTGACACTAGAAAATTACAAATTCATACCAAAAGCAACAGTAACAGGATAATCAACCATCAATAGCAATCAAACTCTTTCCTACGATTGAAATCGACACTTGTGACAGATTCAAATCAAAGGACGACAGTACGATTATGCTACTTTTGCAAAGGAGAACTGTAAATGACTCAACAAACACACAAAAACATCTACAGCTCTTTTGTACAAAGGAGGCAGAATAACAGCAAGGAAAAGGGGTTTCACACAGATATATACTGATCACAGGCAGCAAAATTCAGGAATAGAACTGGAAAGAATGAGTCACAGAATCCAAAATTGCACAGGGCTAGTCTAATCAGCGCACCTGTAACACAGAGAATCTGAAATGCAGCGCAGGTTTTCCACTCGGGAAGTGCGCTGAAATTCAGAATCTCTTAACAGTACCTGCGTTGGGCCAGAAACGAGACTCTGTTCGGGTTTCGGGTCACGGTTTGCAGTTCAGTTCTTGGGTTTTGGCCGAGTAAAAAGCAATCAGTAATACAACAATCAGGGGTAGATCTAAGGAGGATCTAAGAGCTATCACAAGGGCAATCAAATAGTTTGTGAATCAGTTGTTTATATCATAAACAGATCCAGTGAATGGATTGAAGCAGCAGTTATCTACTTCGCATTTGTTATGGCAAATGCAGTTCGAATGCTACTTGTAAGTTTATGAAACAAACAACAAAGAATGATAAACAAACAAACTAATTAGCTCCCCAGTGGAGTCGCCATTTTGTTACAGGGAAAAGTGTCTATATAGAACTGCTCTATCCCACTAAGGTGTGACAGCTGCCTTAGAAACAAACAGAGAAAAGCTACTTATGTTTTTCCTTTATGAATTATAGATAGAGAGGAATAGAAATACCAACCTCAGTCTTGCGCTAATCCTTCAAGTCGATTCCTCTCTTCTTTGATAGTCCTCAGCTACCTGCTCCCTTGCACGCCCAGCTTCACAAAGTACCTGTAAGATCACAGAAGCATAGCACTATACAAAGACGTGGATCTATATTCATAAATGATCTAGGATCAGATGTAAATTGACCATACAAATGTAACAAGCATCAATGATACAAAAGCATGGAGGAAAACTCAAATAGCTTTTATTGATAACAAGAAAAGATCCAGGAGGAGTTACAACCTGTGGTTCCTGACCCAGCATCAACCTCCCAGCAAAGAAGCCCCTCTTCACCTCAAACAAAGAATAGATCACCCAACAATCTGATATTTGTCTGAACAAACCAATAGCAATTCCCTACAATATGCAAAATTCCAGCCTCCAACCCCCGGATCTCTGGGATGAGAGATCTATATATAGATATTTGCAGAGGTGTGAGTCAACTCTGGGTCTTTGATTAGTGTCTTCTCTCTGATAGTTCTTGATGCCACTTGCAGATCTCATTGATCTCTTACTCATCCTTGGGCGTTTCTGAGAGGCAAGTGTCCCAGGAGAAGTTTCTAGAAGATTCCATGATCATCCACCTCGCAAATTGTCTCTGCCACTTGTCTTTTCTCGTCCATCACACCCCATAGAAGGGCTTTTTGAAATGCAATGCACTTCCCGTGTGTACAAGGTGCAATGCAACGCACTTAGCCAGTGGAGCAGTTGCAATGATCCTGTTTTGATTAATTCTGAGCAGTTTTTCATGGAGAACTTCTGGGAGAAGCTGTAATCAGTTGACCTTGTTCCTTTAGGGGCTAGAACAACACTTTTAGGGACTTAGGAGCCCTTGGTTTATGGACATTTCATGCTTGGGGTTGTAGGGCCCAAAAATGTGTCTATAACACTAATGAACGACCCAGAATGACTAGAAATTACTATACTTTTACAAGGCAATTTTACATCTGTTTTTAGCTTCGGGGGCACTACCCCCGAAACCCCCGCTGGGGGACCGCTGGCCCCCGGACCCCCCAGCCGGTGGGAATGGGCCCCCCGAATCCCCGTGGGAGGGACAAGTCCCCCCCCGCATTGAGGGGTGTACAGTCTTCCTGGGGTATACATCCGGCTGAAAGAAAGACCTCTAAATTAGGATGATAATCATGCTCCACACCCAAGAATCTCCCACTTGGAGAATGATTGTAGCAACTCCACCGCTGCTTCATTTTGCTGGAAAATGACTCCTCTTTAGACCTGGCTGCTTCTCATCTTCATCATCATCCTTGAAGACCAATTGAAACTAAGCATATCCTCAGTTTCTCCCTTGTTACAACTTTTGTTAGCACATCTGCAGGATTCTGGCTATTGTGTATCTTTTTCAGCTTCAATTCTCCATCTTCCAACACTGATCGTATGAAATGGTACTTGAGTTGTATGTGTTTAGTCCTGGAATGAAATGCTGAGTTCTTTGCAAGATGAATGGCACTTTGGCTATCACTGTATAACGTGCCCATATCATGCTTCTTACCCAATTCATCCATAAAATTTTGTAACCAAATCATTTCTTTACTAGCCTCTATAGCAGCAACATACTCTGCTTTTGTTGTTGAAAGTGCAACAACACATTGGATTTTTGAAACACAATTGATAGTTGTTCCACCTATAGTAAATACATATCTTGTAGTGCTCCTCCTGTTATCTCTGTCACCTGCCATATCTGCATCAACATATCCCTATAGAGAAATGTTTGAACCACAAAAGCATAATGCTTGATTTGTGGTACCTCTCAAATATCTGAGAATCCATTTCACTGCCATCCAATGTTCTTTTCCTGGATTGTTCATGTACCTACTTACAACTCACACTGCATGTGCAATATCAGGCCTTGTGCAAACCATTGCATACATTAAGCTTCCAACTGCTGATGCATATGGAACTTTAGACATATAATCCATGTTTTCTTGGGTCATTGGGCACATCTCCTTACTAAGTTTCAAATGGCTAGAAAAAGGTGTACTAACTGGTTTTGCATTGTTCATATTAAATCTTTTCAACACCTTTTGTATGTACTCAATCTGAGACAATGTTAATTTGCGATTTTTTCTATCTCTAGTTATTCTCATACCAAGGATTTGTTTTGCAGCTCCCAAATCCTTCATTGAAAATGAATTTTCTAATTTTCTTTTGAGCACATTTATTTCCTTCATGTTAGACCCTGCAAGAAGCATGTCATCTACATACAATAACAATATAATATAGCTCCCATCATTTTGCTTTTTCAGATAAACACAATGATCAGAGTGACATCTAGTATAACCTTGTTCAGACATAAACTTGTCAAATTTTAGATACCACTACCTTGTTGCCTGTTTTAAGCCATACAAGCTCTTCTTCAACCTGTACACTAGTTTCTCCTTCCCTTTTACCTCATATCCTTGTGGCTGCTGCATATATATCTCTTCCTCCAAATCCCCATGGAGAAAGGTTGTCTTTACATCTAACAGCTCAAAGATGCAAATCTTCAACTGCTACTAGACTTAAAATAGTTCTGATTGAAGTCATTTTAACAACAAGAGAAAATATTTCATCAAAATCAATACCTTTCTTCTGTGCAAACCCCTTCACCGCAAGTCTAGCTTTGTACCTCTATTTTCCTCCATCTTCTTCCTTCAGCCTGTAAACCCATTTATTCTGCAATGTAGGTTTACCTTCAGGAAACTTGACTAAGTCCCAAGTATGGTCATGCATTAAGGAGTCCATCTCTTCTTCCATGGTTAGCTCCCACTTCTTCCTTCTTTCAACCTGCATTGCTTCTTCATAACATTCGGGTTCACCAGAATCAGTCAACAATAAATAATATAATGAAGGAGAGTATCATTCAGGGGGTATACTTATCCTAGTAGATCTTCTAACACCACTTTCAGGGGTTTGGGGTGCCTGTTGCTATTGTGGTGGTTTCTGTTGTTGTGGTTGTTGATTATTCTTATTTTCAGGAACCTTTAATTTTTCAGTGATCCCATCAAGAGCTATGTATTCCTTGTTTTCTTTTTCCTGTTTCTTTTCCTGCAACGGATTCTTATACAAGACCTCTTCATTGAATATTGCATCTCTACTCCTAATGATTTTGTGATTTTCATAATCATATAAGCGATAACCAAAATTATTAACACCATACCCAATGAAGGTACATTTCTTTGATTTTGCCTCAAGCTTTGTTCTATTTTTTTTATTAATATGGACAAAGGCCTCACAACCAAAAGGATTTAAAAAGGAGTAGTTTACCTTTTTACCTGTTCATGCTTCCTCTGGAATACTACCATCCAAGGAACCTGAAGGCCCTCTGTTTATTAGATAAACAATAGTATCTATAGCATCTGCCCAAAATTGTAAAGGCAATCCTGCATGCAATCTCATGCACCTTGCATGCTCCATGATTGTTCTGTTCATCCTTTCTGACACACCATATTCTTGTGGTGTTCTTTGAACTGTCTACCCTCTGCGAATTCCATGCTCTGAACAATACCTATCAAACTCTTTGCTACAATATTCACCTCCATTGTCTGATCTGAGACACTTCAATTTCTTTCCTCTCTCAATCTCAACCAAAGCTTTCCATTTCTTGAAAGTACCAAATACATCAGAGTTATTTTGAATACAATAAATCCAAGTTTTTCTAGTTGCATCATCAATAAAAGTAACATAATAATGAGAGCCATCGAGAGATGATACCTAAGCAGGTCCCCATACATCTGTATGCACAAGCTCTAATTTTTCGCTCTGCTTTTCTTTCCCGACTCTAAGAAATCTGACTCTCTTCTGCTTTCCATAATTGCAATTCTCACAGAAGTCCAAATCAACATTCTTCAAACCTGGCAACAAATTCCTTGAGTGAAGAATCTTCATCCCCTTCTCACTCATGTGTCCGAGCCTATGATGCCATAATGTTGCATCTGCTACTTTGGAAGTTAAAGCATTAACAGAGTTAGAAATACCATTGCATAAATACAATTTACAAACCTTTTCACCTTTTTCTATTACCAGGGCTCCTTTGGTGACCTTCCAAGCTTTATCTGTGAAAGTTGTCACACAACCTTCACTGCCTAACTGCCGTGTTGAAATCAGATTTTTCTTCAGATCTGGAACATGCCTTACCTCATTTAGTAGCCATTGGTTTCCATTCTGTTGTTTTACAAGTACCTTACCCATTCCAGCAATTTTACAGGGTTTATCATCAACCAAACGGACTTGTCCAAAATCTCCTTGAACATAGTCATGAAAATATTTCCTATCAAGTGTGGCATGGAATGAGGCCCCTGATTCTACCACCCAGGAATTAGAAATATCTTCGAAAGAAAGAATCAAAGAATCTTGTAACACCTCACCTGTCACATTTTATTCATTATTATTTTCTTGATGTGCATCTCCTTCTTTTCCCTTCCAAGATCTACAGTCTTTCTTTATGTGTCCTTTCTTTCCACATTTCCAACACACTATCCCTGATCTGGAATTGGATCTACCTTTCCTTGATTTATTGTGATATCCTGAGCTCTTTCCTCTTTCCCTTCTTCTTCCCCTAGACTTTGCACTCAAAATATTACCCGATGTCTCACCAGAGCTTTTCCATCGCATTTCCTCGCTAAGGATAGCACCAACAACATCATCAAACTTTAAAGTACTAGATCTAGAAACAGAGTTACTAATGGCCATTACTAAACCATTTCAACTTTTGGCGATGAGCACAAGAATAAAAAAGCTCTAACTTCATCATCAAAGTTTACCCCTATAGAACTTAATTGATTTGTAACTATATTAAAATCATTTAAATGGTCTACAACAGATCCACCTTCCGACATCTTCATATTAAATAATCGTTTCATAAAAAATACCTTGTTTGAGGCTGAGGGTTTTTCATATAGTTTCGCCAACGCCTGAATCAAACCCCTGTCATTGTTTCCTTTGAAATGTTGAAGGCGACTGACGCTGCGAGGCATAACAGTACTGTTCCAAGTGCCTTTCTATCGAGAATGTTCCATTCTGCATTTGTCATAGCTGTCGGCTTCTTTGTTTTTCCACTCAATGGTAGGTACAAATCTTTCTAATACAGATAATCTTCCATCTGCATCTTCCATAGCGGGAAGTTTTGGCCGTTAAATTTCTCGACCCCAAACTTACCATCTTCCGCCGTTGCTCCCACTCAAACCAGGAACCCTTCTCTCCTGTGAGTTTGTCAGCCAAATAGACCTTCAGCTCTGATACCAGTTGTTAGAAAATTATATATTACAGAGCAATGGAACACAGAAAATATTGCAGAAATATAGACACAGAAAACGCATAAAACAAGAGAGACACAAATATACGTGGTTCACCCAATTTGGGCTACGTCCACCGTGAACAGCTAGTCCTTCCTTTTTATTATCCAGCAAAATGAAGAGTCACAACCTACAACAGATCCACTGTAATATCCTTTGTTTTCTCTCACAGTCTCGCCTATCTGTTTCTCACTCTAAGAATACAAATCAATACCACAACCTCAATACAATACCCTCATACAAAGAAAGGGGTTTCCTTCTAGGGCAGAAAACCCTAAAATAAACATAAATTCTACCGTCAGATCATCTGCCTAATGAATGACCCAGATTAACTATAAATTACTATATTTTTACAAGGCAATTTTACATCTGTTTTTAACTTTGGGGCGGTGCCCCCAAAAACCCTGTCGGGGGACCGTTGGCCCTCGGAACCCCCAGCCAGGGGGGATGGGCCCCCCCGAAGCCCCACAGGGGGGACAAGTACCATCCGCAGCCCCCCGCGTTGCGGGGTGTACAATCTTCCTGGGGTATACATCTGGCTGAAACAAAGACCTCTAAATTAGGATGATAATCATGGTCCACACCCAATAATGCAGACAAGAAATAAATAACTTACCCTGAGTTGATGGATTCACCCATGCCATGTAAGTGAAGGTTATTACCTATCTTTCGAGATATCGAGCCAACTTGGAGATCAATATTGTGTTCCACTTGAAGAATCCAAAGCCGATGAACCCAAGCTACTCCCTCCACCTGTGCACTAATCGACGACAACGTTCCTAATCAGTTAGTTGTCCTGGGGTGTATACCTATTCTAGAGGCGTACTGGGACTAGGTGGACCATACACTTTAGGCTCAAGTAGGTGACAAGAGTTTTCATGCATACTTCCATCTCTTTGACTCTCTTGACTCCAACTTGTTGTTATAGCTATACTCTCTATTCTCTCTTAAGCGATAGTAAGGAGGTGCAAGTGAAAGACTTGGAATGGTTGCAGCGATGCAAAGAAGTCACCTTTTGGTGGTTGAGAAGGGAAGGATTACTGGAGGAAGAGGTCTCTAAGAACATATTGGAAAACTATTCATGCAATGAATGGCTTAACACCGATTGGAACAACAAATCTAGGCCCTACTACTCTTGTCTGAACTTGGTTGAAACATAAAAGTATTTTATTTTTTCTAAGTCTTTAAATTTCTTTGCACTTTTGAAAGATTAAATAGTAAAAATACACTTCAGATCATAATTACTCAATGTGGCTCTCGTAAATGATATAAGAAAATTCATGGCCCACATATTTCTTCACGAAAATGGCATCTAGAATGTCACGAGAATTGAAAGTGTAAATTCCAAAGTCTCCATTCAAAGTTGGATTACCTAAAGTAGGTGTAGATGAAGTAGCTTTCTAAATGCTTCAAAAATCTTATATAGATTCTTCCATTCATTCAAATTATTTTCCCTCCTTCAAAAGTGCATCAATTGACTGTGTACTATTGGCTAAGTCATGTATGAATCTCTTCACAAAATTGAGTTTTTCAAAGAATGATCGAACTTTATTTTTATTCACTGGTGACCAGAACTCCTTAACCACCCTTTGTCACTTTGGATCAATGCACATACTCTCCTGGGAGAGATATGTCTGAGTAGCTTGCTTTCCATGACCTAAAATATTATTTTCCTTAACTTCAAAGAAATATCAAAATGTCGACATCTATTAAATATCTATTTGAAATGCTTAAAGTGATTATCTCTATTATTTGAAAAAAATAATTCAATCATTAGGTTAAATGTATAATGTGCTAGGGTAATTCTTCCCTAAGGTTTTCTGTAGCAATTAACTTTTTTTCTCTAGTACAATAGCTAAATTTAATACAATCGTTAATCTATATTTTCCTCTTTCAGTGATACATAAAATAAGGTGTCATTGAGTAGTTTAGCTCCTTTGCAAAAACAACAATACAATAATATTGAGAGAACAATATATTGTTCAACAAGGTACAAACCCAACAATGTAGTGTTATCAACACAATACAATTCAAAAAATATAGTTCCACAAAATATAAAAACTACAAACCCACGAATAGCTGTAGGTTTGAATTCCACAAAATCAACTGTCCTAACCAAAGATCACAGACTTTAAGTGAGTTATGTTCATTATAAGTATTTGGACATTATTCTACTTATGGTATCAGTTCTGAGCCTACTATAGTCTCAACCTACTTCCTGATTCCAGACCTAAGCCACCAATTTATCTTCTCCGTCTATCAAAATTTGAATCTTCTGTTGTATGATTCAAACTGCAGGGCAAGGATTGAGCCTCAAAAGGGCACCCTCTCTAGCCTGTTCAAGTGCGTTTTCTCAGCATACTGATTTTGGACACGCTCATGGGTTCTCATCCAACCACTGATCTGTGTTTCAAACTATGAACTCGAGCCTTCAAGCCACATAATTCTGACTTCAAGCTCCATATCCATGTGATTAACCCACAAAATTCCAATTTCAAGCAACAAATCCACATGTCTACGTGAATGAACCCGACTTCAAGAAAAAAATCATGAGTTTAAACCACAGAGCCCAACATTTTGATCAATCTCTCATTAAATTCATTTTTTAGTCTGACTCAAAGAGGAGATTTACTGTAGACCTACTAGTTCTTGAAGGATATTCAAAACTAAATGTAAATATTTCCATATCATGGAACTATACCTTGGGAATTGTAGACCTGCTAGTTTTTGTATTTTTTCAATAATTAACATCCCAAGTTATAGTTCTGTGATATGGAAATCTTAATATTTTTTGTTACATGGCATGGTTAAGTTGTGAATTAGAGCAATATTGTATTTTTAGTACTTAATACTAGCTTTTGCAATATGAGTGTCACAGTTACATATGTGCAATAGTTCCAGACCTTTTAGAATGTAGAGTATGGGAAGATAGTAGAATCTATAAACTGAAAAGAAGATTTTAGACGCGAGAGTTATACAAAAGGCATTTCTTCTAGAAGGTTTTTTAATTGCAGACTCGATGCCTAACATGATTAATGGGTAGTCCGCATCACTAGTTCAATACCCAATTTTATTTCTCTATTGTTGTTATTGATCCAAAAGTCATAATAACTCAACATGGATGATGCATAAGATGCACCCACTTATATTTGATCCTCGAGCTTAAAATACAAATAGAAAAGAGAAAATAGGCTCCTAAGTAGTCAACCGTAGAGATGCCCAACTGCATTTAGTTTTCAATTCGGCCACTAGAATGTCTTTGTTTCAATTTATAGCTTTTCCTAGGTTCCTATATCTTACGAGATTTCTTTGAAACTCTCCTACGTTTTCAATCCTTTGTCTTATAATTTGTTATCATGTGTTGCAGAGACCATGTTGTTTTTATTCTCTCGGCTGTAAAATCCTTTCATGAGGGTTAATTTGGACAGTATGTCTGGCCACCTGTACTGTAACGATAAAAAACCTTAAGTGGCCAAGGCAGACCTCTGAAGCCACAGTCAAAACACAGGTTCCTGATGTATATGCGTTACATTTATGCTAGAATATTTTCTAGTTCAAAACGAGCTCCAGAGGTCAAACAACTTTCCTCATTATCATCCCCTTATATGATCCTGGCCAGATATTCAAATATTGTAACTCTCTTGTTGGCTAGCAATGAGTTGATTGAATTTATTTAATTTTATTTTGTCAACTTTCTCTTTATATAATGAAAATATAGGTTTGGAAAATCTCATGCTTTAGACCTGCTCATCAATGGTAGATAATTTATACTCTAAGTATCATGTGTGAATCTGTGAAAGAATTAGACCTAATATATATTTGTTTGAGACAAGAAACGTGTGACACTGGCATACCCAAGATATCATGTAACCAATCGAGCATAGGTGATACAATGTTCACATTAATGTGCATTTTCTGAATAATTTGTAATAATGGCCAAGAAGAAAATAGGCAAAGACCCCAGGAGAATGCCCCTAGTTCTTGGAAGCCGTATCTATTTCAAGATGAGAAACATGTATGACACTGGAATACCAAAGAGTATGTAGTCAACCGAGCATGGGTGATAAAAAAAAATTTCATTAAAATACTTTTTTAGAATAACCTGCTATAATGGTCAAGAAAGAAATTGACAAAGACCCCAAGAGCATGTTCATGGTTGTTAGAATGTAAAATATTGGTCACGCTTTTCATGCCCATGTAACATCAGGTGGCATAATTTATGTGAATTGACATGATATAAATTAGTCATGGTTATTTGGAAAAACCACTTTGAAATCATATTCAAGTGGAAGCTATACTGTCTTGACAACATATGAATCATTAAACCATGGAAAAAATGAATAATGTAAAATAGTTTTCTTAGTCAACTGAAGACATTTTTATTTTGTGGTCTGATAGAACATTTGACTTTGGATAATTGAAGGTCATCCATTCACTTATATGGATGCCCACAGGAACAACCACAATTCATAGATAATATGTACTCATCAAGGAACTCACAATTAATAATTATACAAGGGTCATGACAAAAGTCTTGTTAGTTTTGAGATGACAAAACTAGTTGCTTGTGTATGTTGGATTTGGAAATTTGAATGGTTAGGACTCGTGTTAAAGAAGATTCCTTCTTACTCTTGTTCTTTTCCTGAGACAAGTGCGTTTTCCTATTTTTCTTGATCATATAGTCTGAGAATATTTTCATAAGATGAGCATGTGAGTAGTCACCCAATACAAAATGTGTGATTTTCTTTTTTATGCTGGTGTAGAAGAAGAAAGATTTGTCCCACCTGATAACCATTATAAAAAACAAGGGGCTCATAATTCATATGGTAAGATGATAGTTGCATTGGATATTATTGAGAAATACGTTCATTGCATAGGATGTTTAACAATACATTATCATCAGAATCATATGAAGTCCAACCTGTTTTTGAACATTGCTAAAAATGTATGTGGGAAAGTTGTGTATAATAGGCATGAGAGTAAGTTGAAATCATTAAGTCCTTATGATGGTTATCTTGGAATTTTACTTGCAGATTACTTGCATGTCTGCATGAGGAAAAGAAAATAACCATATTTGTATTTAGGTTCCCACCTGACAAAGGAAATGTTGGCACTACAACCTACCTCAATGTATTCTCTTCAATTTTCAGTGTATTATAGGAACTAAAGATAGATGGATATAATGTAGAAGGTTTTCCAGATACTTCTAAAGCATTGATTGAAGACACAATTCATGCCAAAGAAGTTAAGTTCAACATCCCAAATATTAATATTTCTTACAAAATGAATGTGAGAGAGTACCAATAGCTAACACTTTATGCTAAGGTTTTGGAAGAAAACTGGGGCAAGCCTCTAGGGAACCTTCATTTCGATGGGGAGAACCTGCTTGTATATGGAAAACAATTTGGCAATGTTTTCATTGGAGTGCAACCAACTTTCATATATGAAGGCGATCAAATGAGGCTTATCTTCGCAAAGCCAACAAGTCCACACAATGGATTTGCTGCTTATTACTCATTTTTGAATAAAATATTTAACACTGATGATGTCTTCCATTTTGAAATTCATGGATCCCTAGAATTTATGCCTGGCAAGCAAGTGGGTGTGAGTGATGTTTGTTATTGTTGGGTCCCTATAATACTAGTGTTTACCCCATTACTATTGTAGTTATACCCCTTATTAATATTTTTGTGCCCCTATTGCCCCCATATTGTTATTACTGTGCCCCATAGAATCCCTCTATTGTTATTTTTGTGGCTTTATATTATTATTGTTAGGTCGGCTGGATTATATTGTGACTCCTTAGACTCCTATATATAGAAAGGAGGTTTTGTCATTTGAATCATCCAAGAATTGTTCATTTATGTAATGTAAAGGAGGTTGCCCCCTTGAAGAGGCTGAATTTCAAGGCGTTGATCTATCTTTTCTATCCTTTCTTGAGCTGGTTTCATAAGATTTGGTATCAGAGCTTTGGATTCTAGGGTTTCGCTGCTCCAAACAGGCCTTCATGGAATTTTTGCTATAACTTTTTTTTTGAGATGTTTCATAAGCTGTAAAAAAAACCCATTTGAGAACAAATCTCTCTAAACCTCGGATTTGAATTTCAGAGCTTCTCATGCTATATTTGCGGAGATATGATCTGAGGAAGTTGGTATTTTTGCAGACTCTTGAATTACGTTCCAAACAGGTGACCTGGGGAAAATAGTCATAACTTTCCCTCTGAAGATCGGATTGAAATTTTGTAAGAAGGTACACAAAGAGGACAAACTATAGTTTCTTTTATGCATTTTGCAGATCCAAAGGTAGAAACAGTCACTAGTGGCACGTTGTACAATTTCACTCTACTGAACTAGTCTATAATCAAGTCATTGTGGGAGATTTCGCATAACTCTTCCTTGGAGAATCCAATTTGGGTCAGACTTGTGGCATTGGAAAGAGGACAAAAAGGCCTACTGCAGGTCACAAATTCAAAACTAGATGATTGGAAAGTAGAGAGATACATCAGAGGAAATATCGAGCTCCTACAAAGTGAAAAAAAGGTGTGTAGTTTTTAAAATTTTTGCATAAGATTGGTTTGAAAAATTAGTTTGAAGGAATTCAAAGGGCATAGTAAAGCATTATTATTGGTAATTGATGCCCCTAGGAAATAAAATGCAAACACCTAGTAGGCAACCTGAAAGCTCTAGCATGACCCATGAAGAAGAGGAAGAAATGCAACATGATATATCAAAATTACAAGACCAAGTGCAACAATTGTCACTTGCACAAAAAGGAACAGAATCTAAGATGGATGGTTTAAAGAAAGATGTAGAAGATAAGATGGATGGTTTAAAGAAAGGCATAGAAGCTAAGATGGATGATTTGAAGATAGATCTGAAGACAGACATGGACGAATTGAAGATAAATATGAATAAGTTGCTACAAGAAATGGTCACTAAGGGTGAAAGGGTACTAAAGGAAACTCATGATGAGAACAAAAGAAATGTTAATCATGATTCCATAGACTCTAATGTTGGATCGAAGACTCACCATATTCCAAAATCGATATGAGGAAGTTTGATGTCAAGGATCCCGCCCCATGGATATTACAGATGGAGCAATCCTTCGATCTCAATAATGTGAAAAACACACAAAAGGTACGTATGGAAACTTTATATTTGGAACCAAATCAGTTTGTATGGTATCAATGGCTTTGCTCTCCTAAACAATTTATCACTTGGCCAATTTTTACGAAAGAATTGATAGCACATTATGAGGATACAAAAAGCAACACCATTTTTAACCAATTGATAAGTCTCAAACAAAAGGGTTCAATAATGGAGTACATTGAGGAGTTCCAAAAATTGAACATAAGGGTAAAAGATATTCCAGAGGATAATAGGATTGATGTGTTCATAGGGTCTTTAAGGGATAATATCCAACATGATTTTCGCCTTTGGGAACCTGATTCATTAGAGAAGGCATTCAGGTTAGCAAGAAAAATGGAAAGCAAAAGTATGGCAACCAGGAAGCATACCACTCACAACTATAAAGACGGAAGTGTTGTTGCCCCTAGTCTTCCACAACCTATAACGTTGACACCACATCAATTGGAAGAAAAAGAAGCAAAAGGGCTTTGTTACAGTTGTGATAGCAAATACACTAAAGGTCATAAGTGTGCTGAGAAGAAATTATTCTACATAGATTGTGAAGAGGAAGAAGAAAAGGAGCAAGAAAGGTCAAAAGAAGAGGATATACTCCAGGAAGAAAGCCTAGATGAAGAACAAATAAATCCGACCATATATTGTAATGCATTGGCGGGAATTACCACTCCTCAAACCATCAAGATAGAAGGACAAATCAAGAAGAAAAAGGTAATAGTGTTGATTGATTCAGGAAGCACCCACAATTTTATTCATTGTAAGGTAGCAAAAGAATTGAATTACTTCCTATATCCAGCACCAGAGTGTCAAGTTGTTATCACTCAGGTTGTCCTTAAGCTCCTTAAAGGATACGGCTGAGGTAACCACAAACCAATCTTTGGATTGCAGGTGCTAGCCCACTTGCAATCAGAGAGGGCTCTCTCTTTCTGATTTATCTTTGTTGATGATGATTTTAGGCTAGTTATTGAGTACAAGGAGTTTTGTTTATGTTTTGGTGGGAAGGAGAAATGCTCTCAAGTAGAGAGGCAAAGCATAATTTGGTAAGTTTCAAACCATTTGGCATGGAGTCATGGAGTAAGACTTCTGGTGCGTTTTCTTGGTCACAAGAGGAATGAGGAGCAAGGTAGCTACTCATGAAACAACATTTAAGCTTAAAAGGATGGAATGAATACTAAGGAATGAGAGGCAACAAAGAATCTCTCAATCAGGTTAGCAGAAGGGAGATGAATGGACTCTATCTAGGAGCAGCTAAGAATTCCCAAATAACAGTCATTCATATGTGAAATAGATCAAACATGAGCCATAAAAGAATTCATATTTATGCCTAGATCAAGAGGAAAACATTAAGAAGCCATAGAACCTGAGCATAGAGTGCAGCTAAGCAAATTCTAAACCAATCCTTTGTTCTGTGACTTGAGAATATATGGAATTGAAATAACAGAGGTAAGGAACACTTATTGATTCATGTTGCAGCACAAGAATTCCACATTCAATTCTTCAGAAACCATGAAGAACACATCAAACAGTCCATTCTCCAAGCTTGAAGCAATCTTTGATTATAGAAAATATCAGATATACAGTGCGAGTCTCTCTTGGAGTACATTTGCCGACCAACCCTTTTAACAATGCGGAGGGTGGTATATATACAAAAACAGGATACAAAAATATCTAGATGATGAGTTAATAACTCATAACTTCTTTACCAACTCCTAAGGAGCGGTTGATGAGGAAGTAAATGCTGAAATAAAGACAAATGTAATAGCTGTTCTTTTCTGTCAGCGAATTTTGACCTTTGAGTTCATTTGAGTCGGCTGGACCGCGCTTTCAAAAATCGCGCTCTTAGGCTTACCGTCCCAGCACATTGCTTTGTCATTGCTTTAACCTGCCCTGCGTGTTCCTTAACTGCTCTGTCCGGTGCTTGCTGCTGACCTGTATCTGACCGAGATTTTGAAATAAACAAAAAGGGGCAAAAACTGAAATTACCTGGGCAAAATGGCCAGCATTGCCTGCCACCAATCCTCGGGAGGTAACTGATGCTTTTGTATCTTGACGAGTGTCTCATCAGCCTCTGTATATTTGTAATAGTTGGGCGGCATCTCAAACATATGGTTAACTTCATGTTCTATGTAAAATAAGTTTTCCAGCCTGTCATAAAGAGTCTGTCCTGAAGGATGTCCTGCTTGTGCTGGAGAACTTGATGAAGCAGTAAGCTGATTTGTGACAAAATTGTTGATCCTAGTTGCATATTGGTCACGTGTCAATAACTTTCCAGCGCTGGTCAGTAGGCTGGGCAATCCTTTAGTCTGTAGTGCTGCAAGCTTTATTTCAAAATTGTCTACATCCCTTTGTATTTCCCGACATCTTGCTTCTAGAGTTTGCACAAAGCTTCTCAATGTGAGCACCCTCTTTGCTGTCAATATGGCATCTGTTCTGTTCATGATATGTAGTGTTGCCAGCTCTTCCTTAGTCTGATGATTTAGAAAATTGATCATTCTGTTGGCCTACTCAGCCATGTTTCCCAATGCTGCTTTGGCTCTCTGAGTTTCAAACTGAGCAAGGCCAATTAGTTCTACCTGTTCATACATTGCCTGAATTGACCTCCATTGGCCAGTGACTGACTGATTAATTTTGGCCCACATAATCTTATTTATTTCAGCCAAGGTCTTGTCCAAAGATAGCTCTTTCTCCAAGGTTCTAACTTTATCCTTCAGGGCCTTAATTTCCCTTGTCTGTTCAGCCACTGTCATTTTGGACTTATCATATTTTTCTTCTAGTTTGGCCAGCTTTTCTTTGGCCTCTTTTATCTCTGTTGCCTGAAGCTCTAGCTCCTTGACAACTTTTGTCAATTCATCCATGCTCATGCTAGACTCAGGAGCTATTTTTGTTGCCGCCGTAGCATCTGTAGCTGTTGTGGTTGCTGGAATAATTGGAGGGGTCGCTGCTGCTTGTGCAGGAGGAACAACAACAACAGTTGGAACTGTTTAAGGTGGCTGGGAGGTTGACTCTCCCTGCTTTTCTTGTAGTGCTCTCTCCAACTCTCCTTCCATCTCAATTACTCTCTGGTTCAGTTGCATCAGCAAATCCAATGTATGCTCAGCTTCTTTCTCTTTGACCAGTTCTCCTGTCTGAGGGTGCTCAGTAGGAAGCAACCTCAATCGTTTTTTCAACGTAGCAATATCATCATCTTTCTTTTTTATAAGGGCCCCCACACCCTTAGGGTCCTTACGATCATGTCCTAAGTCAATAATAATGTCCTCCAATGTTTTAATTCTGTTGTCTTTGGCTGTGGAGTACATTCTTTCTAAATCCAGCTGAGTGTTCATATTGTTCAATGATTCCTTCAACTCATGAGCCAGTGTGGCCTTCTCTGCAAGGGTGGCATAGAGCATTTCCGTTGTCTGCTTGTGTAACTCTATTTGATCCATGGGGTGAATGTCCTTGGGCAGGACCTCTAACCTTGTCTTAACAAATCTTGCAGCTGACTGTGGCTATTGAACCTTGGGCTTGAAGTGGCTGAGAACCATCTTTTCTTGCTTGATATCATATGCTGCCATCAACCTTTCCTGCTTGGCAGGTGTCGCCTTTAGGAATTGCTCATATAGTTGCACTCTTAGTAGCTCATTTTGAAATCAATATGCTCACTTTGAAATCATATTCAAGTGGAAGCTATACTGTCTTGACAACATAAGAATCATTAAACCATGGAAAAAATGAATAATGTAAAATAGTTTTCTTAGTCAACTGAAGACATTTTTATTTTGTGGTCTGATAGAACATTTGACTTTCGAGAATTGAAGGTCATCCATTCACTTATATGGATGCCCACAGGAACAACCACAATTCATAGATAATATGTACTCATCAAGGAACTCACAATTAATAATTATACAAGGGTCATGACAAAAGTCTTGTTAGTTTTGAGATGACAAAACTAGTTGCTTGTGTATGTTGGATTTGGAAATTTGAATGGTTAGGACTCGTGTTAAAGAAGATTCCTTCTTACTCTTGTTCTTTTCCTGAGACAAGTGCGTTTTCCTATTTTTCTTGATCATATAGTCTGAGAATATTTTCATAAGATGAGCATGTGAGTAGTCACCCAATACAAAATGTGTGATTTTCTTTTTTATGCTGGTGTAGAAGAAGAAAGATTTGTCCCACCTGATAACCATTATCAAAAACAAGGGGCTCATAATTCATATGGTAAGATGATAGTGGCATTGGATATTATTGAGAAATACGTTCATTGCATAGGATGTTTAACAATACATTATCATCAGAATCATATGAAGTCCAACCTGTTTTTGAACATTGCTAAAAATGTATGTGGGAAAGTTGTGTATAATAGGCATGAGAGTAAGTTGAAATCATTAAGTCCTTATGATGGTTATCTTGGAATTTTACTTGCAGATTACTTGCATGTCTGCATGAGGAAAAGAAAATAACATATTTGTATTTAGGTTCCCACCTGACAAAGGAAATGTTGGCACTACAACCTACCTCAATGTATTCTCTTCAATTTTCAGTGTATTATAGGAACTAAAGACAGATGGATATAATGTAGAAGGTTTTCCAGATACTTCTAAAGCATTGATTGAAGACATAATTCATGCCAAAGAAGTTAAGTTTAACATCCCAAATATTAATATTTCTTACAAAATGAATGTTAGAGAGTACCAACAGCTAACACTTTATGCTAAGGTTTTGGAAGCAAACTGGGGCAAGCCTCTAGGGAACCTTCATTTCGATGGGGAGAACCTGCTTGTATATGGAAAACAATTTGGCAATGTTTTCATTGGAGTGCAACCAACTTTCATATATGAAGGCGATCAAATGAGGCTTATCTTCGCAAAGCCAGGAAGTCCACATAATGGATTTGCTGCTTATTACTCATTTTTGAATAAAATATTTAACGGTGATGATGTGTTCCATTTTGAAATTCATGGATCCCTAGAGTTTATGCCTGGCAAGCAAGTGGGTGTGAGTGATGTTTGTTATTGTTGGGTCCCTATAATACTAGTGATTACCCCATTACTATTGTAGTTATACCCCTTATTAATATTTTTGTGCCCCTATTGCCCCAATATTGTTATTACTGTGCCCCATAGAATCCCTCTATTGTTATTTTTGTGGCTTTATATTATTATTGTTAGGTCGGCTGGATTATATTGTGACTCCTTAGACTCCTATATATAGAAAGGAGGTTTTGTCATTTGAATCATCCAAGAATTGTTCATTTATGTAATGTAAAGGAGGTTTCCCCCTTGAAGAGGCTGAATTATAAGGCGTTGATCTATCTTTTCTATCCTTTCTTGAGCTGGTTTCATAAGATTTGGTATCAGAGCTTTGGATTCTAGGGTTTCGCTGCTCCAAACAGGTCTTCATGGAATTTTTGCTATAACTTTTTTTTCTGCGATGTTTCAGAAGCTACAAAAAAAACCCATTTGAGAAGAAATCTCTCTAAACCTCGGATCCGAATTTCAGAGCTTCTCATTCTATATTTGCGGAGATATGATCTGAGGAAGTTGGTCCTTTTGCAGACTCTTGAATTACATTCCAAACAGGTGACCTGGGGAAAATCGTCATAACTTTCTCTCTGAAGATCGGATTGAAATTTTGTAAGAAGGTACACAAAGAGGACGGAATATAGTTTCTTTTATGCATTTTTCAGATCCACAGGTCGAAACAGTCACTAGTGGCACGTTGTACAAGTTCAATCTACTGAACTAGTATATAATCAAGTCACTGTGGGAGATTTCGCATAACTCTTCCTTGGAGAATCCAATTTGGGTCAGACTTGTGGCATTGGAAAGAGGACACAAAGGGCTACTGCAGGTCACAAATTCAAAACTAGATGATTGGAAAGTACAGAGATACATCAGAGGCAATATCGAGCTCCTACAAAGTGAAAAAAAGGTGTGTAGTTTTTTAAAATTTTTGCATAAGATTGGTTTGAAAAATTAGTTTGAAGGAATTCAAAGGGCACAGTAAAGAATTATTATTGGTAATTGATGCCTCGAGGAAATAAAATGCAAACACCTAGTAGGCAACCTGAAATCTCTAGCATGACCCATGAAGAAGAGGAAGAAATGCAACATGATATATCAAAATTACGAGACCAAGTGCAACAATTGTCACTTGCACAAAAAGGAACAGAATCTAAGATGGATGGTTTAAAGAAAGATGTAGAAGCTAAGATGGATGGTTTAAAGAAAGGCGTAGAAGCTAAGATGGACAATTTGAAGATAGATCTGAAGACAGACATGGACGAATTGAAGATAAATATGAATAAGTTGCTACAAGAAATGGTCACTAAGGGTGAAAGGGTACTAAAGGAAACTCATGATGAGAACAAAAGAAATGTTAATCATGATTCCATAGACTCTAATGTTGGATCGAAGACTCACCATATTCCAAAAATCGATATGAGGAAGTTTGATGGCAAGGATCCCGCCACATGGATATTACAGATGGAGCAATTCTTCGATCTCAATAATGTGCAAAACACACAAAAGGTACGTATGGAAACTTTATATTTGGAACCAAATCAGTTTGTATGGTATCAATGGCTTTGCTCTCGTAAACAATTTATCACTTGGCCAATTTTTACGGAAGAATTGATAGCACATTATGAGGATACAAAAAGCAACACTTTTTTTAGCCAATTGATAAGTCTCAAACAAAAGGGTTCAATAATGGAGTACATTGAGGAGTTCCAAAAATTGAACATAAGGGTAAAAGATATTCCAGAGGAGCATAGGATTGATGTGTTCATAGGGTCTTTAAAGGATAATATCCAACATGATGTTCGCCTTTGGGAACCTGATTCATTAGAGAAGGCATTCAGGTTAGCAAGAAAAATGGAAAGCAAAAGTATGGAAACCAGGAAGCATACCACTCACAACTATAAAGACGGAAGTGTTGTTGCCCCTAGTCTTCCACAACCTATAACGTTGACACCACATCAATTGGAAGAAAAAGAAGAAAAAGGGCTTTGTTACAGTTGTGATAGCAAATACACTAAAGGTCATAAGTGTGCTGAGAAGAAATTATTCTACATAGATTGTGAAGAGGAAGAAGAAAAGGAGCAAGAAAGGTCAAAAGAAGAGGATATACTCCAGGAACAAAGCCTAGATGAAGAACAAATAAATCCGACCATATATTGTAATGCATTGGCGGGAATTACCACTCCTCAAACCATCAAGATAGAAGGACAAATCAAGAAGAAAAAGGTAATAGTGTTGATTGATTCAGGAAGCACCCACAATTTTATTCATTGTAAGGTAGCAAAAGAATTGAATTACTTCCTATATCCAGCACCAGAGTGTCAAGTTGTTATCACTCAGGTTGTCCTTAAGCTCCTTAAAGGATACGGCCGAGGTAACCACAAACCAATCTTTGGATTGCAGGTGCTAGCCCACTTGCAATCAGAGAGGGCTCTCTCTTTCTGATTTATCTTTGTTGATGATGATTTTAGGCTAGTTATTGAGTACAAGGAGTTTTGTTTATGTTTTGGTGGGAAGGAGAAATGCTCTCAAGTAGAGAGGCAAAGCATAATTTGGTAAGTTTCAAACCATTGGGCATGGAGTCATGGAGTAAGACTGCTGGTGCGTTTTCTTGGTCACAAGAGGAATGAGGAGCAAGGTAGCTACTCATGAAACAACATTTAAGCTTAAAAGGATGGAATGAATACTAAGGAATGAGAGGCAACAAAGAATCTCTCAATCAGGTTAGCAGAAGGGAGATGAATGGACTCTATCTAGGAGCAGCTAAGAATTCCCATATAACAGTCATTCATATGTGAAATAGATCAAACATGAGCCATAAAAGAATTCATATTTATGCCTAGATCAAGAGGAAAACATTAAGAAGCCATAGAACCTGAGCATAGAGTTCAGCTAAGAAAATTCTAAACCAATCCTTTGTTCTGTGACTTGAGGATATATGGAATTGAAATAACAGAGGTAAGGAACACTTATTGATTCATGTTGCAGCACAAGAATTCCACATTCAATTCTTCAGAAACCATGAAGAACACATCAAACAGTCCATTCTCCAAGCTTGAAGCAGTCTTTGATTATAGAAAATATCAGATATACAGTGCGAGTCTCTCTTGGAGTACATTTGCCGACCAACACTTTTAACAATGCGGAGGGTGGTATATATACAAAAACAGAATACAAAAATATCTAGATGATGAGTTAATAACTCATAACTTCTTTGCCAACTCTTAAGGAGCTGTTGATGAGGAAGTAAATGCTGAAATAAAGACAAATGTAATAGTTGTTCTTTTCTGTCAGCGAATTTTGACCTTTGAGTTCATTTGAGTCGGCTGGACCACGCTTTCAAAAATTTGCGCTCTTAGGCTTACCGTCCCAGGGCATTGCTTTAACCTGCCCTGCGTGTTCCTTAACTGCTCTGTCCGGTGCTTGCTGCTGACCTCTATCTGACCGAGATTTTGAAATAAACAAAAAGGGGCAAAAACTGAAATTACCTGGGCAAAATGGCCAGCATTGCCTGCCACCAATCCTCGGGAGGTAACTGATGCTTTTGTATCTTGACGAGTGTCTCATCAGCCTCTCTATACTTGTAATAGTTGGGCGGCATCTCAAACAGATGGTTAACTTCATGTTCTATGTAAAATAAGTTTTCCAGCCTGTCATAAAGAGTATGTCCTGAAGGAGGTCCTGCTTGTGCTGGAGAACTTGATGAAGCAGTAAGCTGATTTGTGAAAAAATTGTTGATCCTGGTTGCATATTGGTCACGTGTCAATAACTTTCCAGCACTGGTCAGTAGGCTGGGAAATCCTTTAGTCTGTAGTGCTACAAGCTTTATTTCAAAATTGTCTACATCCCTTTGTATTTCCCGACATCTTGCTTCTAGAGTTTGCACAAAGCCTCTCAATGTGAGCACCCTCTTTGCTGCCAATATGGCATCTGTTCTGTTCATGATATGCAGTGCTGCCAGCTCTTCCTTAGTCTGATGATTTAGAAAATTGATCATTCTGTTGGCCTGCTCAGGCATGTTTCCCAATGCTGCTTTGGCTCTCTGAGTTTCAAACTTAGCAAGGCCAATTAGTTCTACCTGTTCATACATTGCCTGAATTGACCTCCATTGGCCAGTGACTGACTGATTAATTTTGGCCCACAGAATCTTCTTTATTTCAGCCAAGGTCTTCTCCAAAGACAACTCTTTCTCCAAGGTTCTAACTTTATCCTTCAGGGCCTTAATTTCCCTTGTCTGCTCAGCCACTGTCATTTTGGACTTATCATATTTTTCTTCCAGTTTGGCCAGCTTTTCTTTGGCCTCTTTTATCTCTGTTGCCTGAAGCTCTAGCTCCTTGACAACTTTTGTCAATTCATCCATGCTCATGCTAGACGCAGGAGCTGTTTTTGTTGCCGCTGTAGCATCTGTAGCTGTTGTGGTTGCCGGAATAATTGGAGGGGTCGTTGCTGCATGTGCAGGAGGAACAGCAACAACAATTGGAACTGTTTAAGGTGGTTGGGAGGTTGACTCTCCCTGCTTTTCTTGTAGTGCTCTCTCCAACTCTCCTTCCATCTCAATTACTCTCTGGTTCAGTTGCATCAGCAAATCCAATGTATGCTCAGCTTCTTTCTCTTTGACCAGTTCTCCTGTCTGAGGGTGCTCAGTAGGAAGCAACCTCAATCGTTTTTTCAACGCACCAATATCATCATCTTTCTTTTTTATAAGGGCCCTCACACCCTTAGGGTCCTTAGGATCATGTCCTAATTCAATAATAATGTCCTCCAATGTTTTAATCCTGATGTCTTTGGCTGTGGAGGACATTCTTTCTAAATCCAGCTGAGTGTTCGTATTGTTCAATGATTCCTTTAACTCATGAGCCAGTGTGGCCTTCTCTGCAAGGGTGGCATAGAGCATTTCCGTTGTCTGCTTGTGTAACTCTATTTGATCCATGGGGTGAATGTCCTTGGGTAGGACCTCTAACCTTGTGTTAACAAATTCTGCAGCTGACTGTGGCTGTTGAACCTTGGGCTTGAAGTGGCTGAGAACCATCTTTTCTTGCTTGATATCATATGCTGCCATCAACCTTTCCTGCTTGGCAGGTGTCGCCTTTAGGAATTGCTCATATAGTTGCACTATTAGTAGCTCATTTTGAAATCAGTATGCTCACTTTGAAATAATATTCAAGTGGAAGCTATACTGTCTTGACAACATATGAATCATTAAACCATGGAAAAAATGAATAATGTAAAATAGTTTTCTTAGTCAACTGAAGACTTTTTTATTTTGTGGTCTGATAGAACATTTGACTTTCGAGAATTGAAGGTCATCCATTCACTTATATTGACGCCCACAGGAACAACCACAATTCATAGATAATATGTACTCATCAAGGAACTCACAATTAATAATTATACAAGGGTCATGACAAAAGTCTTGTTAGTTTTGAGATGACAAAACTAGTTGTTTGTGTATGTTGGATTTGGAAATTTGAATGGTTAGGACTCGTGTTAAAGAAGATTCCTTCTTACTCTTGTTCTTTTCCTGAGACAAGTGCGTTTTCCTATTTTTCTTGATCATATAGTCTGAGAATATTTTCATAATATGAGCATGTGAGTAGTCACCCAATACAAAATGTGTGATTTTCTTTGTTATGCTGGTGTAGAAGAAGAAAGATTTGTCCCACCTGATAACCATTATCAAAAACAAGGGGCTCATAATTCATATGGTAAGATGATAGTTGCATTGGATATTATTGAGAAATACGTTCATTGCATAGGATGTTTAACAATACATTATCATCAGAATCATATGAAGTCCAACCTGTTTTTGAACATTGCTAAAAATGTATGTGGGAAAGTTGTGTATAATAGGCATGAGAGTAAGTTGAAATCATTAAGTCCTTATGATGGTTATCTTGGAATTTTACTTGCAGATTACTTGCATGTTTGCATGAGGAAAAGAAAATAACCATATTTGTATTTAGCTTCCCACCTGACAAAGGAAATGTTGGCACTACAACCTACCTCAATGTATTCTCTTCAATTTTCAGTGTATTATAGGAACTAAAGACAGATGTATATAATGTAGAAGGTTTTCCAGATACTTCTAAAGTATTGATTGAAGACATAATTCATGCCAAAGAAGTTAAGTTCAACATCCCAAATATTAATATTTCTTACAAAATGAATGTTAGAGAGTACCAACAGCTAACACTTTATGCTAATGTTTTGGAAGCAAACTGGGGCAAGCCTCTAGGGAACCTTCATTCCGATGGGGGGAACCTGCTTGTATATGGAAAACAATTTGGCAATGTTTTCATTGGAGTGCAACCAACTTTCATATATGAAGGCGATCAAATGAGGCTTATCTTCGCAAAGCCAGCAAGTCCACACAATGGATTTGCTGCTTATTACTCATTTTTGAATAAAATATTTAACGCTGATGATGTCTTCCATTTTGAAATTCATGGATCCCTAGAATTTATGCCTGGCAAGCAAGTGGGTGTGAGTGATGTTTGTTACCGTTGGGTCCCTATAATACTAGTGATTACCCCATTACTATTGTAGTTATACCCCTTATTAATATTTTTGTGCCCCTATTGCCCCCATATTGTTATTATTGTGCCCCATAGAATCCCTCTATTGTTATTTTTGTGGCTTTATATTATTATTGTTAGGTCGGCTGGATTATATTGTGACTCCTTAGACTCCTATATATAGAAAGGAGGTTTTGTCATTTGAATCATCCAAGAATTGTTCATTTATGTAATGTAAAGGAGGTTTCCCCCTTGAAGAGGTTGAATTCTAAGGCGTTGATCTATCTTTTCTATCCTTTCTTGAGCTGGTTTCATAAGATTTGGTATTAGAGCTTTGGATTCTAGGGTTTCGCTGCTCCAAACAGGTCTTCATGGAATTGTTGCTATAAATTTTTTTCTGCGATGTTTCAGAAGCTGCAAAAAAAACCCATTTGAGAAGAAATATCGCTAAACCTCGGATCCAAATTTCAGAGCTTCTCATGCTATATTTGCGGAGATATGATCTGAGGAAGTTGGTCCTTTTGCAGACTCTTGAATTACATTCCAAACAGGTGACCTGGGGAAAATCGTCATAACTTTCTCTCTGAAGATCGGATTGAAATTTTGTAAGAAGGTACACAAATAGGACAGACTATAGTTTCTTTTATGCATTTTTCAGATCCACAAGTCGAAACAGTCACTAGTGGCACGTTGTACAATTTCACTCTACTGAACTAGTTTATAATCAAGTCACTGTGGGAGATTTCGCATAACTCTTCCTTGGAGAATCCAATTTGGGTCAGAATTGTGGCATTGGAAATAGGACATAGAGGGCTACTGCAGGTCACAAATTCAAAACTAGATGATTGGAAAGTATAGAGATACATCATAGGCAATATCGAGCTCCTACAAAGTGAAAAAAAGGTGTGTAGTTTTTTAAAATTTTTGCATAAGATTGGTTTGAAAAATTAGTTTGAAGGAATTCAAAGGGCATAGTAAAGCATTATTATTGGTAATTGATGCCCCGAGGAAATAAAATGCAAACACCTAGTAGGCAACCTGAAAGCTCTAGCATGACCCATGAAGAAGAGGATGAAATGCAACATGATATATCAAAATTACGAGACCAAGTGCAACAATTGTCACTTGCACAAAAAGGAACAGAATCTAAGATGGATGGTTTAAAGAAAGATGTAGAAGCTAAGATGGATGGTTTAAAGAAAGGCGTAGAAGCTAAGATGGACAATTTAAAGATAGATCTGAAGACAGGCATGGACGAATTGAAGATAAATATGAATAAGTTGCTACAAGAAATGGTCACTAAGGGTGAAAGGATACTAAAGTAAACTCATGATGAGAACAAAAGAAATGTTAATCATGATTCCATAGACTCTATTGTTGGATCGAAGACTCACCATATTCCAAAAATCGATATGAGGAAGTTTGATGGCAAGGATCCCGCCACATGGATATTACAGATGGAGCAATTCTTCGATCTCAATAATGTGCAAAACACACAAAAGGTACGTATGGCAACTTTATATTTGGAACCAAATCAGTTTGTATGGTATCAATGGCTTTCCTCTCGTAAACAATTTATCACTTGGCCAATTTTTACGGAAGAATTGATAGCACATTATGAGGATACAAAAAGCAACACTTTTTTTAGCCAATTGATAAGTCTCAAACAAAAGGGTTCAATAATGGAGTACATTGAGGAGTTCCAAAAATTGAACATAAGGGTAAAAGATATTCTAGAGGAGCATAGGATTGATGTGTTCATAGGGTCTTTAAAGGATAATATCCAACATGATGTTCGCCTTTGGGAACCTGATTCATTAGAGAAGGCATTCAGGTTAGCAAGAAAAATGGAAAGCAAAAGTATGGAAACCAGGAAGCATACCACTCACAACTATAAAGATGGAAGTGTTGTTGCCCCTAGTCTTCCACAACCTATAACATTGACACCACATCAATTGGAAGAAAAAGAAGCAAAAGGGCTTTGTTACAGTTGTGATAGCAAATACACTAAAGGTCATAAGTGTGCTGAGAAGAAATTATTCTACATAGATTGTGAAGAGGAAGAAGAAAAGGAGCAAGAAAGGTCAAAAGAAGAGGATATACTCCAGGAACAAAGCCTAGATGAAGAACAAATAAATCCGACCATATATTGTAATGCATTGGCGGGAATTAAGACTCCTCAAACCATCAAGATAGAAGGACAAATCAAGAAGAAAAAGGTAATAGTGTTGATTGATTCAGGAAGCACCGACAATTTTATTCATTGTAAGGTAGCAAAAGAATTGAATTACTTCCTATATCCAGCACCAGAGTGTCAAGTTGTTATCACTCAGGTTGTCGTTAAGCTCCTTAAAGGATACGGCCGAGGTAACCACAAAACAATCTTTGGATTGCAGGTGCTAGCCCACTTGCAATCAGAGAGGGCTCTCTCTTTCTGATTTATCTTTGTTGATGATGATTTTAGGCTAGTTATTGAGTACAAGGAGTTTTGTTTATGTTTTGGTGGGAAGGAGAAATGCTCTCAAGTAGAGAGGCAAAGCATAATTTGGTAAGTTTCAAACCATTGGGCATGGAGTCATGGAGTAAGACTGCTGGTGCGTTTTCTTGGTCACAAGAGGAATGAGGAGCAAGGTAGCTACTCATGAAACAACATTTAAGCTTAAAAGGATGGAATGAATACTAAGGAATGAGAGGCAACAAAGAATCTCTCAATCAGGTTAGCAGAAGGGAGATGAATGGACTCTATCTAGGAGCAGCTAAGAATTCCCAAATAAAAGTCATTCATATGTGAAATAGATCAAACATGAGCCATAAAAGAATTCATATTTATGCCTAGATCAAGAGGAAAATATTAAGAAGCCATAGAACCTGAGCATAGAGTGCAGCTAAGCAAATTCTAAACCAATCCTTTGTTCTGTGACTTGAGCATATATGGAATTGAAATAACAGAGGTAAGGAACACTTATTGATTCATGTTGCAGCACAAGAATTCCACATTCAATTCTTCAGAAACCATGAAGAACACATCAAACAGTCCATTCTCCAAGCTTGAAGCAGTCTTTGATTATAGAAAATATCAGATATACAGTGTGAGTCTCTCTTGGAGTACATTTGCCGACCAACCCTTTTAACAATGCGGAGGGTGGTATATATACAAAAACAGGATTCAAAAATATCTAGATGATGAGTTAATAACTCATAACTTCTTTACCAACTCCTAAGGAGCGGTTGATGAGGAAGTAAATGCTGAAATAAAGACAAATGTAACAGCTGTTCTTTTCTGTCAGCGAATTTTGACCTTTGAGTTCATTTGAGTCGGCTGGACCGCGCTTTCAAAAATCCGTGCTCTTAGGCTTACCGTCCCAGTGCATTGCTTTGTCATTGTTTTAATCTGCCCTGCGTGTTCCTTAACTACTCTGTCCGGTGCTTGCTGCTGACCTGTACCTGTCCGAGATTTTGAAATAAACAAAAAGGGGCAAAAACTGAAATTACCTGGGCAAAATGGCCAGCATTGCCTGCCACCAATCCTCGGGAGGTAACTGATGCTTTTGTATCTTGACGAGTGTCTCATCAGCCTCTGTATACTTGTAATAGTTGGGCGGCATCTCAAACAGATGGTTAACTTCATGTTCTATGTAAAATAGGTTTTCCGGCCTGTCATAAAGAGTCTGTCCTGAAGGAGGTCCTGCTTGTGCTGGAGAACTTGTTGAAGCAGTAAGCTGATTTGTGACAAAATTGTTGATCCTGGTTGCATATTGGTCACGTGTCAATAAATTTCCAGCGCTGGTCAGTAGGCTAGGCAATCCTTTAGTCTGTAGTGCTGTAAGCTTTATTTCAAAATTGTCTACATCCCTTTGTATTTCCCGACATCTTGCTTCTAGAGTTTGCATAAAGCTTCTCAATGTGAGCACCCTCTTTGCTGTCAATATGGCATCTATTCTGTTCATGATATGCAGTGCTGCCAGCTCTTCCTTAGTCTGATGATTTAGAAAATTGATCATTCTGTTGGCCTGCTCAGGCATGTTTCCTAATGCTGCTTTGGCTCTCTGAGTTTTAAGCTGAGCAAGGCCAATTAGTTCTACCTGTTCATACATTGCCTGAATTGACCTCCATTGGCCAATGACTGGCTGATTAATTTTGGCCCACAGAATATTCTTTATTTCAGCCAAGGTCTTGTCCAAAGACAACTCTTTCTCCAAGGTTCTAACTTTATCCTTCAGGGCCTTAATTTCCCTTTTCTACTCAGCCACTGTCATTTTGGACTTATCATATTTTTCTTCTAGTTTGGCCAGCTTTTCTTTGGCCTCTTTTATCTCTGTTGCCTGAAGCTCTAGCTCCTTGAAAACTTTTGTCAATTCATCCATGCTCATGCTAGACTCAGGAGCTGTTTTTGTTGCCGCTGTAGCATCTGTAGCTGTTGTGGTTGCCAGAATAATTGTAGGGATCGCTGCTGCTTTTGCAGGAGGAACAGCGACAACAGTTGGAACTGTTTAAGGTGGCTGGGAGGTTGACTCTCCCTGCTTTTCTTGTAGTGCTCTCTCCAACTCTCCTTCCATCTCAATTACTCTCTGGTTCAGTTGCATCAGCAAATCCAATGTATGCTCACCTTCTTTCTCTTTGACCAGTTCTCCTGTCTGAGGGTGCTCAGTAGGAAGCAACCTCAATCGTTTTTTCAATGCAGCAATATCATCATCTTTCCTTTTTATAAGGGCCCTCACACCCTTAAGGTCCTTAGGATCATGTCGTAAGTTAATAATAATGTCCTCCAATGTTTTAATTCTGTTGTCTTTGGCTGTGGAGGACATTGTTTCTAAATCCAGCTGAGTGTTCGTATTGTTCAATGATTCCTTCAACTCGTGAACCAGTGTGGCCTTCTCTGCAAGGGTGGCATAGAGCATTTCCGTTGTCTGCTTGTGTAACTCTATTTGATCCATGGGGTTAATGTCCTTGGGCAGGACCTCTAACCTTGTCTTAACAAATTCTGCAGCTGACTGTGGCTGTTGAACCTTGGGCTTGAAGTGGCTGAGAACCATCTTTTCTTGCTTGATATCATATGTTGCCATCAACCTTTCCTGCTTGGCAGGTGTCGCCTTTAGGAATTGCTCATATAGTTGCACTCTTAGTAGCTCATTTTGAGCCTTAATTTTTTTAAAGCTGGCTTTGATGCTAGCTGGTCTCTTACCTTTTTGTATGGAGGACGACACCTCCATACCATGCTGTCTGTCTTGCTCTTGCTGAAAAGAGCTTGTAGGTGTATGCTGGCTTGCTTCCCTTCTCGGGCTTTCTATGACCTCTTCACTGACCTCCTCCTCAATTGGAGGAACAACTCTTTGCCTCTTAGCTTCGGGCTGCTGTGTAGACCCACTAGCAGGTGTGGAATCTTCTCGGTCTCGTTTTCTGCCTCTTTCTTCATTGACAGGAGTTTGCAGAGGTGGCACTTGTAGTGCCTCTGTTTGTTGAGGAGGGGCCTATTCTTGGGAGTATTCCATTGAAGTGACAAGCTGTTCTGTGACCATTTCTTGATCTGTCTCCATTGGCTCTTTTCCTTTAGTTGTACCTGTTGCTGATGTAGATGCTCCTTGGGCAGCTTGTGAAGCTGCAGCTGTAGATGTGCCCTCTTCAACTTGGTATGGCAGCTTGAAAGTTACTTGGTTCAAACAGCGCCGAGAGTGGATGAGCTGGAGCGAAGGTAGGCTATGAAGCTGAATTGCAGGCCGCAGTAGCTTAGTTGGTTGATTTCAAGCTTTGGGAATGAGGAAATGAATAAAACAACGAACCGGAGCCTTCAAATGAACCAATAGAAGTGAAATACAATGGTCGTTTGCGCGTTTCTTTCGAGAAAAAATAGACATTTTGGCGCTTTTTCGGGGAGACGTTAGCCTGACGTCATCGGCTATTCCCGTGTACGGATGGATGACGTGGCAGTTGATGGGGCAGTGACGTGGCAATGACACGGTGGCAAGGCGAGGGCATGAAAGGGATGAGGTGGCGGCAACCGTGGATAGGTGACGTCACACAGGGGAGGCGGTAAGCGGTTTCATGGCGTACCGCTTTTGCACAGAGGCGGTTTCGGAGGAGGGGGCTCCGTCACTGCCGAGAGGGCGACACGTGGCGGGAGTACGACTGGAAAACCACCAATCTCCCGGATTCTAACCCTCGGCATGTCGGGGCATTAAAACACCCGCCCACCGTAGATCTTGGGCGCCAGATCTGACCACCGACAGGACAGGTAAGGCGGCGGAAGCTTAGGGCGGGGACCCGCCCGCTATTTTATTTGATTATTCATGCAGCGGGGGGGGAATTTAATAAAGATGGGTTTTATGGGTTAATGCAGCGTGGGTTTGGGTTAAAACAATCACATTCCAAAATATGAACGCGTAGTGTAATAGGAAATGATTGCCTAAAAGGGGGGAAATAAATGGTTATCAGTTGAACCAGGGGTTAACTGATCCCAATGGGAAAACGCTGAAAGGTTAAATATAAGTCCCAGATGGACTTAATATTTCCCCAGGGTTTTAGAAGATATGGCTTATAGTGCCAAGGGGTGGGGATATTATTAGTTTTGGGATTTTATATAATTTTTGTAGTAAATGGGGATGGGGAAATAATTAGGGAGCTACATAGTAGAATTAGGAGTTAATGTGAGTTTATGAGGTGAAAGTAGAGCAGAAGGCTAAGTTTAAAAAGTAAAACTTAGACATAGGGGTAAATGAGAGTGAGAAGTAATTTTACACAAGAAATGTGGCTTCTTTTCATTGAAGAAAGCCAACATTTACCTTGATGTTTCACAGAAATGAAGTAAGACTAGGACTTGTTGGGCAAATCCCAAGGTCCTTTAGGGGGATGTTAGTAAGAGACTTTTTAGGGGGAGTGAAGGGAAATTAGACATGCTTCCAGAATTCTGCCACCAAAACACTGCTTTGCTACCTCTGCCACTGATGAGATGAGCTTTCTTTGTCAAGGCCAAGACTGAAGATGATCTTGCTTCTGCAACCCCAGGCTACCTACCCAGCCTAATACACCTAGCATTTTTGCAACTTCAGGAAGGGTGCACTTAGACTTGCAAAACCTGATTGCTTCTTTCTTTTTAACTGCCCTCCTATCTAAAAACTACCCTTATTGCTTCCAAAGGCCCAGATTAAGCATTTGTGTGCTTTCATTCTCTACCTAGCTACTAATCTGCCAAGCTTAAACTATTTGGACAGATTTTCCTTCTCTAATCTACAACAGCAATTTAAACCTAGGGAAGCCAAGCTTAGGCTGTTTGGCCTTCCCTTAACTGAGAAATATTTCAAAAATGGAACTTTTGCAGCATGAAAAAGATAAACATTTTTAGCACTTCCACTGTCAATCATGAAATATGAAACCTATTGCAATAGGAGGCTAATAGTGGCTCCACTTGGGGATGGCTTTTCCTTGTGAAAAGCCAAGAACAGTAGGTCAGACTGCCTTAATCTTCAATTATTTGTTGTATTCTAAAAACTTTCCCTTTGCTGGCTGCTTTATTTATATATATGACAGCAGACTTGAAGAGCTTAGGGCCTTCACTTCAGGCTTCAACTGCATCAAGCTCCTATCCAAATAGAAAACTGAAATCCTACCTACCTACCCTAATCAGCACCTGTTTGATGGTTAGGTAAAATGAAACAACCAGTGCAACCACTTAAGCACTTGTAGAAAGAAACAAACTATTTGACTGACAGTTGGTGAAATCAGAAACATTGTTTGGTCATGTGCCCCCATAATCAAAATTGTGACATATAAAGGGCACTGCTGAACTCCTTGGTCCTCATAGAGAAAATATGTTAAAGATTTTGAGTTGAGAAGGTCCTCCATGTAATCTGCTATAGGATCAACCAAAGCATCATGTGGGAGAGTTTCTTCTAGGCCTTCTTTGTCTGAAGGAACAGCTGCATCCTCAGTGACAAACTCTGCAACCATTACTTCAGTCTTTCTCTTGAAAGCATGATTATCCTCAATTTGTTAGTCAGAAGGCAGTACAATTTCCTCATGACCCGAAGCAGGAAGATTTTGGAAGAACTCTTTAGGATCGCGAAAATCACATGACTGAATTTGAGAATGCAAAAGTTCAATCTCATTTTCATGTTCTTCCACAACTAAATCAAGAAGAGACCTTTTGATTTTAGGCTGTTGTATTGCTTTGACCTTTAACATCACCAATCTAAAAAAAATTTCATCAAGTTCATATTCTAATAACAACTTCATGAATTCATTTACAGCGTGTTCGAATTCATCTTCTACACACCCGGTCATCCTGTCTGACTATTAACACTTTGAAATGGGGTTAATTGATTGTAGTGGTTCCCTGAAACTTGAAGCTTTGGGTCTTTGAACAAAAATATCCTGACATTCCCTTTTCAGGTTCGTTCCTCCAGTGGAGTCTTGTTTGAAAATAAAGTGGAGTCGCCAGGTGGATGATCAACTTTGGAGTGCTTGATCATTGTCCACCATCACAGATCAGAACTGAACTTGTAAAAATGGTTCTGAAGGAAACAGATGAGCTTCTCCAGAAAATGAGAAAGAAACTTTTGAAGGTCTGGTTCTTTCCCAATGGAGTTTTCCAACTTGATTTGTGAAATTTATCTGAGGATTGTCCCTAGTGGAGTCGCCATTATGTTATCACTCAGGTTGTCCTTAAGCTCCTTAAAGGATATGGCCGAGGTAACCACAAACCAATCTTTGGATTGCAGGTGCTAGCCCACTTGCAATCAGAGAGGGCTATCTCTTTCTAATTTATCTTTGTTGATGATGATTTTCGGCTAGTTATTGAGTACAAGGACTTTTGTTTATGTTTTGGTGGGAAGGAGAAATGCTCTCAAGTAGAGAGGCAAAGCATAATTTGGTAAGTTTCAAACCATTGGGCATGGAGTCATGGAGTAAGACTGCTGGTGCATTTTCTTGGTCACAAGAGGAATGAGGAGCAAGGTAGTTGCTCATGAAACAACATTTAAGCTTAAAAGGATGGAATGAATGCTAAGGAATGAGAGGCAACAAAGAATCTCTCAATCAGGTTAGCAGAAGGGAGATGAATGGACTCTATCTAGGAGCAGCTAAGAATTCCCAGATAACAGTCATTCATATGTGAAATAGATCAAACATGAGCCATAAAAGAATTCATATCTATGCCTAGATCAAGAGGAAAACATTAAGAAGCCACAGAACCTGAGCATAGAGAGCAGCTAAGCAAATTCTAAACCAATCCTTTGTTCTGTGACTTGAGCATATATGGAATTGAAATAACAGAGGTAAGGAACACTTATTGATTCATGTTGCAGCACAAGAATTCCACATTCAATTCTTTAGAAACCATTAAGAACACATCAAATAGTCCATTCTCCAAGCTTGAAGCAGTCTTTGATTATAGAAAATATCAGATATACAGTGCGAGTCTCTCTTGGAGTACATTTGCCGACCAACCCTTTTAACAATGCGGAGGTTGCTATATATACAAAAACAGGATACAAAAATATCCAGATGATGAGTTAATAACTCATAACTTCTTTACCAACTCCTAAGGAGCGGTTGATGAGGAAGTAAATGCTGAAATAAAGACAAATGTAACAGCTGTTCTTTTCTGTCAGCGAATTTTGACCTTTGAGTTCATTTGAGTCGGCTGGACTGCGCTTTCAAAAATCCGCGCTCTTAGGCTTCCCGTCCCAACGAATTGCTTCGTCATTGCTTTAACCTACCTTGCATGTTCCTTAACTGCTCTGTCCGGTGCTTGCTGCTGACCTGTATCTGACCGAGATTTTGAAATAAATAAAAAGGGGCAAAAACTGAAATTACTTGGGCAAAATGGCCAGCATTGCCTGCCACCAATCCTCGGGAGGTAACTGATGCTTTTGTATCTTGACGAGTGTCTCATCAGCCTCTGTATACTTGTAATAGTTGGGCAACATCTCAAACAAATGGTTAACTTCATGTTCTATGTAAAATAAGTTTTCCATCCTGTCATAAAGAGTCTGTCCTGAAGGAGGTCCTGCTTGTGTTGGAGAACTTGATGAAGCAATAAGCTGATTTGTGACAAAATTGTTGATCCTGGTTGCATATTGGTCACATGTCAATAAATTTCCAGCGCTGGTCAGTAGGCTGGGAAATCCTTTATTCTGTAGTGCTGCAAGCTTTATTTCAAAATTGTCTACATCCCTTTGTATTTCCCGACATCTTGCTTCTAGAGTTTGCACAAAGCTTCTCAATGTGAGCACCCTCTTTGCTATCAATATGGCATCTGTTCTGTTCATGATATGCAGTGCTGCCAGCTCTTCCTTAGTCTGATGATTTAGAAAATTGATCATTCTGTTGGCCTGCTCAGGCATGTTTCCCAATGCTGCTTTGGCTCTCTGAGTTTCAAACTGAGCAAGGCCAATTAGTTCTACCTGTTCATACATTGCCTGAATTGACCTCCATTGGCCAGTGACTGACTGATTAATTTTGTCCCACAGAATCTTCTTTATTTCAGCCAAGGTCTTGTCCAAAGACAACTCTTTCTCCAAGGTTCTATCTTTATCCTTCAGGGCCTTAATTTCCCTTGTCTGCTCAGCCACTCTCATTTTGGACTTATCATATTTTTCTTCCAGTTTGGCTAGCTTTTCTTTGGCATCTTTTATCTCTGTTGCCTGATGCTCTAGCTCCTTGACAGCTTTTGTCAATTCATCCATGCTCATGCTATACTTAGGAGCTGTTGTTGTTGTCGTTGTAGCATCAGTAACTGTTGTGGTTGCCGGAATAATTGGAGGGGTCGCTACTGCTTGTGCAGGAGGAACAGCAACAACAGTTGGAACTGTTTGAGGTGGCTGGGAGGTTGACTCTCCTTGCTTTTCTTGTAGTGCTCTCTCCAACTCTCCTTCCATCTCAATTACTCTCTGGTTCAGTTGCATCAGAAAATCCAATGTATCCTCAGCTTCTTTCTCTTTGACCAGTTCTCCTGTCTGAGGGTGCTCAGTAGGAAGCAACTTCAATCATTTTTTCAACGCAGCAATATCATCATCTTTCTTTTTTATAAGGGCCCTCACACCCTTGGGGTCCTTAGGATCATGTCATAAGTCAATAATAGTGTCCTCCAATGTTTTAATTCTGTTATCTTTGGCTGTGGAGGACATTCTTTCTAAATCCAGCTGAGCGTTCGTATTGTTCAATGATTCCTTCAACTCATGAGCCAGTGTGGCCTTCTCTGCAAGGGTGGAATAGAGCATTTCTGCTGTCTGCTTGTGTAACTCTATTTGATCCATGGGGTGAATGTCCTTGGCCAGGACCTCTAACCTTGTCTTAACAAAGTCTGCAGCTGACTGTGGCTGTTGAACCTTGGGCTTGAAGTGGCTGAGAACCATCTTTTCTTACTTGATATCATATGCTGCCATCAACCTTTCCTGCTTGGCAGGTGTCACCTTTAGGAATTGCTCATATAGTTGCATTCTTAGTAGCTCATTTTGAGCCTTAATTTCTTTAAAGTTGGCTTTGATGCTATCTGGTCTCTTGCCTTTTTGTATGGAGGACAATACCTCCATATCGTGTTGTCTGTCTTGCTCTTGCTAAAAAGAGCTTGTAGGTGTATGCTGGCTTGCTTCCCTTCTCTGGCTTTCTATGACCTCTTCACTGACCTCCTCCTCAATTGGAGGATCAACTCTTTGCCTCTTAGCTTCGGGCTGTTGTGTAGACCCATTAGCAGGTGTGGAGTCTTCTCGGTCTCGTTTTCTACCTCTTTCTTCATTGACAGGAGTTTGCAGAGGTGGCACTTGTAGTGCCTCTGTTTGTTGAGGAGGGGCCTGTTCCTGGGAGTATTCCATTGAAGTGACAGGTTGTTCTGTGACCATTTCTTGCTATGTCTCCATTGGCTCCTTTCCTTTAGCTGTACCTGTTGCTAATGTAGATGCTCCTTGGGCAGCTTGTGAAGCTGCAGCTGTAGATGTGCCCTCTTCAACTTGGTATGGCAACTTGAAAGTTACCTGGTTCAAACAGCGCCAAAAGTGGACGAGCTGGAGTGAAGGTAGGCTATGAAGCCGAATTGCACGCCGCAGCAGCTTAGTTAGTTGATTTCAAGCTTTGGGAATGAGGAAATGAATAAAATAGCGAACCGGAGCCTTCAAATGAACCAATAGAAGTGAAATACAATGGTCATTTACGCTTTTCTTTTGAGCAAAAATCGACATTTTGGCGCTTTTTCGGGGAGACGTTAGCCTGACGTCATCGGCGGGTCCCGGGTACGGACGGATGACGTGGCAATTGATGGGGCAGTGACGTGGCAATGACACGGTGGCAGGGCGAGGGCACGAAATGGATGAGGTGGCAGCAACCGTAGATAGGTGATGTCACACAGGGGAGGCGGTAAGCGGTTTCATGGTGCACCGCTTTTGCACAGAGGCGTTTTCGGAGGAGGGTTCTCCGCCACAGCCGAGAGGGCGACGCGTGGCGGGAGTACGACGGGAAAACTACCCATCTCCCGGACGCTAACCCTTGGCATGTCGGGGCATGAAAACACCCGCCCTCTGTAGATCTTGGGCGCGCCAGATCTGAAGGCCGACGGGACAGGTAAGGCGGCGGAAGATTAGGGCGGGGACCCACCCGCTATTTTATTTGATTATTTATGCGGTGGGGGGGGAACTTTAATAAATATGGGTTTTATGGGTTAATGCAGCGTGGGTTTGGGTTAAAACAATCACATTCCAAAATATGAATGCGTAGTGTAATAGGAAATGATTGCCTAAACGGGGGAAATAAATGGTTATCAGTTCAACTAGGGGTTAACTGATCCCAAGGGGAAAACGCGAAAAGGTTAAATATAAGTCCCAGATGGACTTAATATTTCCCCAGATTTTTAGAACATATGGCTTATAGTGCCAAGGGGTGGGGATATTATTAGTTTTGGGATTTTATATAATTTTTGTAGTAAATGGGGATGGGGAAATAATTAGGGAGCTACATAGTAGAATTAGGAGTTAATGTGAGTTTATGAGGTGAAAGTAGAGAAGAAGGCTAAGTTTCAAAAGTAAAACTTAGACATAGGGGTAAATTAGAGTGAGAAGTAATTTTACACAAGAAATGTGGCTTCTTTTCATTGAAGAAAGCCAAGATTTACCTTGATGTTTCACAGAAATGAAGTAAGACTAGGACTTGTTGGGCAGATCCCAAGGTCCTTTAGGGGGATGTTAGTAAGAGACTTTTTAGGGGGAGTGAAGGGAAATTAGACATTCTTCCAGAATTCTGCCACCAAAACACTGCTTTGCTACCTCTGCCACTGATGTGATGAGCTTTCTTTGTCAAGGCCAAGACAGAAGATGATCTTGCTTCTGCAACCCCAGGCTACCTACCCAGCCTAATACACCTAGCATTTTGCAACTTCAGGAAGGGTGCACTTAGACTTGCAAACCCTGATTGCTTGTTTCTTTTTAACTGCCCTCCTATCTAAAAACTACCCTTATTGCTTCCAAGGGCCCAGATTAAGCATTTGGGTGCTTTCATTCTCTACCTAGCTACTAACCTGCCAAGCTTAAACTGTTTGGACAGATTTTCCTTCTCTAATCTACAACAGCAATTTAAACCTAGGGAAGCCAAGCTTAGGCTGTTTGGCCTTCCCTTAACTGAGAAATCTTTCAAAAATGGAACTTTTGCAGCATGAAAAAGATGAAAATTTTTGGCACTTCCACTGTCAATCATGAAATATGAAACCTATTGCAATAGGAGGCTAACACAAGTGATGATTGCAAATGGAGGAACAATAAATTGCTCTGGAAAGTGCCATAATATCAAGCTATCCATGAGAGAATATGTATTGACTAGCCCAATGCTTTCCATTCCAATGGGAGGTGCTGATGTTGTACTAGGAGTCCAATGGCTACAATCCTTGGGTACAATAGCTTTTAATTTTCAAGAACTTTTCATCAAATTTTCTATGGAAGGAAAGGAAGTTGAATTAAGGGGTATTGCAGGGAAACCAGGAAAGATAATCAGCTCTAATGGTATGACAAAGCTTCCAAAAAAGGAGCAAAGAGGTGTAATTGCACAATTATGTTCACTAGATGTTTCCACATCGGAATCATCTATTTCTCCAGATCTCCAAAAAGTCCTAGACAATCATTCCAAGGTATTTGAGACTCCCAAAGGTCTCCCACCTATGCGTAATCATGATCATGCTATTCATCTGATTCCAGGAAGTGTTCCTTCAAACATCAGGCCGTACAAATATCCCTATGTCCAAAAGAGTGAAATTGAACGTATGGTTGCAGAAATGCTAGACGCTGGTATAATTCAACCGAGTCAAAGTTCTGTCTCTGCTCCAGTAGTATTGGTGCACAAGAAGGATGGATCATGGCATATGTGTCCGGATTATAGGGAGCTCAACAAGCTCACTATTAAAGATAAGTTCCCCATTCCTGTCATTGATGAATTACTGGATGAATTGCATGGATCAATTTACTTCACCAAGTTGGATCTTCATTTAGGATATCATCAAATCAAAATGAAGACTGAAGACATTCCGAAAACAACATTTAGAACTCATGAGGGTCATTATGAATTTTTGGTCATGCCTTTTGGCCTTACCAATGCACCTTCAACATTTCAAGGTTTGATGAATTCAATTTTCAAACCATTCCTTAGAAAATTTGTGTTAGTATTTTTTGATGATATACTAATCTACAGCAAGTCTTGGAAGGATCATGTTGAACATGTTGACAGGGTGCTACAACTATTGGAGGAGAAACAATTATATGCAAAAAAATCCAAATGTTTCTTTGGAGTCCAAGAGGTGGAATATCTGGGTCATATTGTATCTCATGAAGGAGTTAAGGTAGACCCTAGCAAAATTAAAGCCATTAAGGAATGGAAAATCCCCACATCCATAAAGCATCTGCGAGGATTTCTTGGGTTGATAGGGTATTATCGCAAGTTTGTTAAGAATTATGGGAGAATAGCAGCACCTCTAACAACATTATTGAAGAAAGATGCATTTTCATGGACTCCGGAAGAAACAAAGGCCTTTGAACATCTTAAAGAGGAAATGTACCAAGCACCGGTCTTAGCTACACATGACTTCACAAAAACCTTTATTGTGGAATGTGATGCTTCAGGAAATGGAATTGGTGCTGTTCTAATGCAAGATGAAAGACCCATTGGTTTTGAAAGTTTTCCAATGAAGGGAAAGTTTTTAAGCAAAGCTATTTATGAGAAGGAAATGTTGGCAATACTCCATGCACTTAAGAAATGGCGACCCTACCTAATGGGAAGACACTTCAAGGTAAAAACAGATCATGATAGCCTTAAATACTTTTTAGAACAAAGATTATCCTTTGAAGAGCAACCAAAGTGGGTCACAAAGATGTTGGGTTATGACTTTGAAATCATCTACAAAAAAGGGAAGCAAAATGTGGTGGCAGATGCACTCTCAAGAAAGGATGAGGATGTGGAAGCATTGTTGAGCACCATTTCTATTATCCAACCAAGTTGGATAAACGAAGCAAGGGAGGAATGGAAGAATGACGAAGAAGTGTGGGCACTTATTCGAAAGTTACGACAAGATTCCAGTACGTCTGATACATTTAGCTGGAAAAATGATTTGTTATGGTACAAAGATCGCTTATACCTCTGTAAGAATTCCTAGCTAAAACAAAAGATTCTTATGGAATTGCACACTTCTCCCTTAGGAGGGCACTCAGGTCTATTACAACCTTTATCCATTCCAAGCCAACATTGGGAGGAGGTTTCAATGGATTTTATCACAGGTTTACCCAAGTCTGAGGGAAAGAGTGTCATCATGGTGGTAGTTGACAGAATTACCAAGTATGCACACTTTTGTACATTATCACATCCATTTAAAGCCAGTACAGTTTCTACTGCATTTATGGAAACAATTCAAAAGCTACATGGAAACCCAAAGATTATTGTAAGTGACAGAGATCCCATTTTCACTGGAAATTTTTGGACAGAATTATTTTCTTGTCTTGGTACTCAGTTAGCTCATAGCTCATCTTATCATCCTCAATCTGATGGGCAAACTGAGATAGTAAACAAATGTTTGGAAGGATATCTTCGTTGCTTTGTATCCGATAAACAGACACAATGGGTCAACTGGTTGCCTCTGGCTGAATGGTGGTATAACACTTCCTTCCATACAGCAATAAAAATGACCTCATTTATGGCACTTTATGGCTATCAACCACCATCCATCACATCATATTTAAGACAAAATTCTAAGGTTCAGGCAGTGGAACATCACATCGAACATCAACAACAAGTCCTCCAACTCTTAAAGGATAACCTCGTGTTGGCACAGAATAGAATGAAACAACAGGCAGATCAACATCACAGCGAAAGAAGTTTTGATGTAGGTGATTGGGTATTCCTACAGCTACAACCATATAAGCAAATGTCCCTCAAGCAAGCTAAGAAGGATAATAAATTATCACCAAAGTATTATGGTCCGTACAAGGTGTTACAAAAGATTGGTACTATGGCATGCAAATTGGAGCTTCCTGCAGCTTCTCGATTGCACCCAGTTTTCCATGTTTCATGTTTAAAGAAGGTTATAGGTGACAAGCTCCTAGTTCAAACAATATTGCCAGAACTTGACGAGGAAGGAAAAATTATATTGGAACCGGAAGCAGTCACAGAAACAAGAACTCGACAGCTACGAAATCGATCAATTTCAGAGTATCTTATCAAGTGGAAGAACTTATCCACTGAAGATTCCACATGGGAGGATGAGAATTTTATGCAGAAGTATCCAGAACTACTCAAGCGTTGAGGACAACACTTTTTTGAAGGAGAGGGGCATGTTGGGTCCCTATAATACTAGTGATTACCCCATTACTATTGTAGTTGTACCTCTTATTAGTATTGTTGTGCCCCTATTGCCCCCATATTGTTATTACTGTGCCCCATAGAATCCCTCTATTGTTATTTTTGTGGCTTTATATTATTATTGTTTTGTCGGCTGGATTATATTGTGACTCCTTAGACTCCTATATATAGAAAGGAGGTTTTGTCATTTGAATCATCCAAGAATTGTTCATTATGTAATGTAAAGGAGGTTGCCCCCTCGAAGAGGCTGAATTCTAAGGCATTGATCTATCTTTTCTATCCTATCTTGAGCTGGTTTCATAAGAGTTACCCAGAAAATTTTGTTACCTATATGGATATGAAAAGAGTTCTTTTCCATTTTTATTGTGTACTATATTCAGAATATAAAAGGACTTTGGTGGTGAGGTCTTTTCAGTTGCAACTATAGTCATGAGTGATCTTATTCACAAATATCCAACTTGCTAGTTTGTTCTAGATGATTCTTCTTTGCCTAATTCTTTTTTGGATGCCATCATGGTTGGTTTCCTCCCTTCTACAGATGCAATATATTGTATAAAACAATGCTTGAATAATTTTCACCTTAATAAACTTGGTCTTCAAACTATTAATGACCGTGGTGCTCTAAGATGTTTTTTGAAATGTTTTAAATCAAAAACCTACTGACTTTCTTTTTGCAGGTGACACTCTTGGGTCCTTATCATTTGCCTTGGATGAGCTTATGTGGTATTCTACTTCTTTGAGGGGTTCTGGGGTGGATGTATTGATTGAAATCTTAAATACTATTGTAAAACTTGGATCTGGTGATGAATTGTCTTCCCTGCTACAAGAATCTACTAGCTCTTCTATGCTTATTCCCATGGAGACTGATTTAGAACAGAAAATAGTTAGTTCAGTGGATGGAGATGAATCATCAAGGGAAAAATTTAGCTGGGGGGTTGATACTTCCGCTGAAAATTTGTCTTCAAACATAGAATCCTTTTTCCATATTGTATAAGCAATGCTACACGTCTCTTGGAGAATAATTTTCATAACACAAATACATATGGGAGGTTTTGCTAAGAAAAATGGTATAGAGGCTTTGCCAAAATTGTTTGGTTTACCCCTTTTAACATTATCATTTGTAAGTGGCCAACTTATGGTTGTTGCATTCAAGAAATTTTCATCGTATTACTCATCTCCTCTCACAAGGGTTGTTTGTGCTACTTGGAGAGAACACATGAAACCTGGAATGAATTCATGCATGGATATATTGGAGGAGTTTCTTGAATTATGTATCCATATTGAGTAGATGTCAGAACATCAATACCAAGAGGTAGTAAATAAGTTTCCATCCTTATTTTTCGGTGTGTAATTTTCCCCATAAAAAATAAGAGCTCTATTAAGAAAAATCCATCCTGATTGGCCATTGATTCCCTTCATATCTACCTTCGTGTTGTTAGACATTTCCTGAATGAACGCACTCTTATACCAATTATTTGGAATCAAGATAATAATTGAGTGGGGGGGGAGCGTGCAGTGAATCTGTATTATATATTTTTTAGCAATTATTTAACTAGTCAAACATATTCACTAACACAATGTTGTGTCATTCAAATAAATCAATGAACAAAAGATACACGTGGAAACCCATATGAGAGAAAACCACTCATATTATTTTAATTGCAATTTAAATGCAAGCACCAAACTCAATTTACATAAGCGTTTGTAAGCACAATCCTATAGGAAGCACCAACCTCCTCATATTTGCAAGTACCAACTTGTTAGTTGTTTGCAGGAACCAACGCCCTGACTTTGTAGGTGCCAACCTAAAGAGACTCCAATCCTATGATCTGCAAGAAACTACTTGATTCAACAACCGAAATACTTTTTTATAACATTTTCAAACTTAGATCCATGGGCTTTTAAAATAAAAATTACTCATTTAACTTCTTGCTTGTTTCTCTACCTTGGTCTCTGTCAAGGTTTCTTCTACTCCTAAAATTTTTTCTTATCCTTAGTTCTTTATTGTCTCTTTTATATTTAAACTTAATTTCCTTTGTAGAGATCCCATACACTAATTATTTAGCCTTATTTTGCAGTCAAACTCTATCTTATCAGTAGATTTATTCACTTTTGGCCCATATATTATCATAGCATTCAAATATGTCCAACATTTCTTCTCCTTTATCTCAAATTCGATTGCAACATAGATATATGTTATAATTCTTTTTTCTTTTCAACATACTCTATATTTATGCATTTCTCATCTTTTTGCACTCCCTCTTCTAGCCTAGATATGATCTAAGTAATATGTTCTTTCATCCTCTGCCTAACATTCCTCTACATAAACAATCTCATATCAATAATATTTTCCCTCGTACTCTTGACATCTACACTTCCTTTATGACATGAAAAATTGAAAACACACACAATAACTTCATTTACACACTTATTCTCTCTACAATATGCACACGACACTCTACTCTTACTCCATAGATTTAATTTGGTGCTCAAACCTGTTTCCTTTTATCCATATATACTTCCATTGTTTTGTGCCTCAACCACAACTACAAAGATTATGATCTACATGGGAACTCACATTTTCTAATGTCATTCTCTTTCTGTATATAGTTGCATAACTTAGCTTCACCATAGTCCTTTAACAACACATGAGTGCAAGACTAAGGTTTTGAGACAAAAGAACCCTTAGAAGCTTATTTCCTCACCCTTTGTGACCTGGGGCTATGATTATGGTTGTAACCATTTCAACTCTCTGATATTAGAGAAACCATTCAAATTTTTAAATGCAAAAATATGTGAAGAAAGTTCCAAGACCATACTTCTTAGATATTAGAAGCCTATGCATCTCTCATTAAATCCTTCATGGCCAAAGGATGTGACAATTGACTTCCAATAGCTTTATTAGATCTTAGAGGTTGGAGATCCTTTCAATTTCTAACCCAAAACCAAATGCTTGAGATTAAATTCTTTAGGTGATGAGATCCCAATCTCTTCATTGCTAACCCTTTCGTAGTTAGGGTTGTGGATGTTGGCTTAAGCCCTTATAGGATCTCAAAGGTTGGAGATCTTTTAAAAACTGAACTTCAAACCAAATATTTGAAATCAAAGTCCTGAGATAATAGTTCTAAGATGAGGTCTACTGAAACATCACATGCCATAGATTTTGACACGTCATTTGTTGCTACCACTAAGAACTTACCACGTGTCCACCTACTCACATATGCATGCCATGTGTCACTTTCCAACTGTCATATGACCCATCAAAAGTGTTAGAATTCACTAGCCATGTGTTTCCACCTCATATATTTTTGACATATGTTCCATTATGCAAACCATGTCATTGCCACATATAATCCTCATAAAACATGCCACTAACCTGCCACGTTTTCGAGCCACCAATTTCCCTGTTGTCACTCTCTTGTGTGCAAATAAAAACCTTAACCAATGGTTTGATAGATGCCTAGGTTATTTCCACTAGGCTCCTTGTGACCAAGTGCTATGACCAAAGCCTTGTGGATACATCGCTTGTCAATCTACTCCATTGTTGTGCGCAAATAAGGTAAAAAATGTTGGTGTGATAAATACATGGGCTCTTACCACTACACTCCTTGTGACAGACATTGTAACCAACAAATTATTGGTTCATTTACCGTAAGTTGTTGGTGCTCCCTCCCAAGCTTGTGATTTATACACTGCCTTTTGGGTTTTGAGTTAATCCCTCTTGAGCTTTGACATCTACATGTAATTTGGAGCTTTGGGTTAATCCATCCTGATCTTGTCCTGGCAGGTTATGTGGGTCTTGACCCCTCCCAATCTTGCGCGTAATAATTCTCTTGACCTGGCATGGCCTTGCCATATTTACTCAGGCCTTCACCCCTATTAAGCTTGTTTTTCCTCACTTCAAATGGGGTTTAGTCCTTGTTGGAAAAAATCAATGAAATCCCCTGAACTTGACATCAATGAGTACACTTGACATCGATGACAACACATACTTAACAATCTACCAATACACTCAACAAAGAAGAATTAAAGGTTTCTTAACTAGATTATAGGCTAAAAGGAAGACACATGACCATCTATAGTAGAATGTACTCCACATCATTTAAGACACAATGGTGCTAATTGTAATAGTTTGGATGAAAAACACACGTGATTTGTTCCGAAAATTATATAAGAATGGAACCAATGACCTTAAAATTCAAGAAAATCATAAACAATAAAATATCACGAAAATGCTTATAAACTCTAGAAGTACCCAAAAAAAAATATCAACCTCACAAAACAACTAAATCTTTTGATATTACATGTGAAAAATATCATAGTTAGAATTGTTAATAGTTAACCATTCAAAGGAGTAAAGTTGTGCCAACCAATTTTGTGTGGATAAAAAATATAGAACTAACCTCTTCATTATGCTCTATCACTTAATGAAATAAATATCATATTAGAAATAGAATTTTCAATGCAATTAAATGGCTACACCACAAATCTCTAAAAACAATTTAGGGAGTCTAGAAGTTAGAGAAAAACATAAACTATATGGATAAAAAAAACCTAAAAGTCATGAAGGGAAAGCAAGGAAAAATATATTAAAGAAAACTCAAAGAAAACATGTTTACCCATAAAAACATGTCTACCCATTAAAACATGTCTACCCATCCAGATAATACAAACAAATGATACAAAAACTCACCATTAATAAATGAGATAAAAAAAGTCAAAATTTTCTAAATAATTATTACAAAAATTCGAAATCAACTCTTAAAAACAACGCATAGTTAAATTCACCTTCTATAATACATGTGAACTCATAATCCTTACATTCAAAATAACTTATTGGTCAAGTTCAACATAACCCTTTATTTCAAAATAAATCAACTATGAAGAAACAAAGAATCTTAACAAAAAAATATTAACATAGGTAAAGAAAAGAAAATATAATACAATAAATATAGAAGTCAAAAAATAAGATAAATACTTATAAAATTAAAATGATATTTCTTTTCAAATAAAAAAGTGCAAAAGCCTTTTTAATTGTATATATATACAAGTGACATCTGTACCATCATCATTCATAATTTATATATCTTATATTTGCATAGCCAATTAAAATAATTCATTTTTTGAATTTTTTGATTTATATTTTTTAATAAATTTTGTTTTTAAAATTTAAAATCTTTGTTGAAATTGTACGTATTAGTTGTTTGAGATTACATTCATATATATATATATATATATATAAATAAATGGAGTTTCTAAATATAATTTGAATAATAATAAATTGCAATTTATCTGTCTGAAAAAAAGCTCAACAATCTTAATAGAGAGGATGGTTGGAAGATCAGTAGTTGCTGGGTCCTAACCCTCTCCTCCTAATCGTTTTCGTCCTTGAGATTTTTTTTTTATTAATTAATTAATTATTAATTTATTTATTTATTTATTTATTTTTTCAAGCTCTTTGATTCTTAAATTAAAATTAATATTTTTATTTATTTATTTATTGTATTATTTATTTATTTATTTATGATTATTTTAATTAATATACTAATTTTTACCCTTAATAAACTATTAAGTAATATTGTAATTCTCTAATATTTTTATCAGGATACTCTTTGACTATGAATATAAAAGTTATTTATTTATTTATTAAAATAGAATTAACTATTTATAGAATATTTTATTTTTAACTTATACAACTAACTAATATTTATATAACCTCGCTGATTTATAATTAATTTATTTTAAGATTTAAAAAACTGATATTTATTTATAATATAATTAACTTATATTTATTTAAAATATAGTTAACTATTATCTATTTTATAGTATATTAACTCACTTATTTTAATATATACTTATAAAATTGTCAATTTACGTTTATTTTAATAAGAAAATTAATAACCGAATTAACTTGATTTGAATAAAATTTTGGTCTAACTAGCCATTTCCCGGTGAAATCGAGCTGTCATTATTCTAGCCATTACCTGGATATTCTGCCGGATCTATTTATAATGCATAGCAAGATCTGCTCATTCAACTTGTCCTGACGATGAACAACACAGGTTGGTTCGAAACGCGTCGACAAAATTATCTCTATGTCATTTTCGCTGAAGATTCTTCTCTAAAATGATTGGGAAAATTTAAAAAATATATAAAATATAAACTAGTTTTATATTTAATTTAACGAATTATAAAATTCCAATTTTTCCAATTTTTGAATTTTAAAATAAAGTTGTATAATTAAATTATATATACGATTTTTTTTTTTTTTTTATCTTATTTTTCTATCTAGTAAATATTAACTAGCACAATTATATTAATAAATGTAGTTGATATATGTTGATAGATGTATATCAATCACATGCACAACCATATTAATAAATGTGGTTGAAATACATCGATAAGCATTAATAGTATAGATTTAATATTTATACTAATATCGATATTGATAAATATATAATAATTAAAATAATATTATAAAATAATAATAATAACAATAATGGATTAATAAAATCAAGGGATTTGTATTATAAATCCTATGGATTAAAACCTAGGTATTATTTAATAATAATAATAATAATAACATTATTACTATTTTTATTATTATTAAATCCTAGGGATTTAAAACCAAAGGGATTAATATTATAAACCATATGGATTATAAACCCATAGGACTTATATTATAAACTCAAGGAATTAATAAACCTAAGGGACTAATATTATAAATCCATGTTGAGATTTGCAACAAGAAATGCTAAAAATAGCACTGCTATAAATAGCCGAGCTATAAATAGAAGTTCAGCCATTGTGGATCTTAGCAACAATGGGTGAAAAGTGAAAGTGCTAAAAATAACTTTTCTAAAAATAGCATTTCGGGATCCCTTCTTATTTTAGTCAGTCCCTGGACTAAACATAGGAAGTAAAATTCGAATTTGATATTAACAGCTATTTGAAAATTAATTAATTAATTAATTCATCTTGATTTAATTAGTTAAGGAAAATCAAACTTGAAGTCTATGTGAGGACATGCAACAATTTCTCCTTTGATTGAGGGAATTATCCATCAGTTAAAGAGATAAGGATGAGTTGTAAATATTGAGTTTTAATTAGTTGGCTCAGTTAACTGAGTCAAGTCCAGTTAGATTAATTTAACAATTTGTTAAATTAATGAGAGTTTAGTTAGTTAATGACTGCATGCATGTAACTATTGTATTTCAGATAACTGAAGATTCACTCATGGATAACTAAAGCATGTCAATTCAGTCAGAGACCCACTTGAGATCAGATGGAGGGACATTGTACTATCAGTTGCCAAGATATTCCTTGGTGAATATTCCTTGCATGCAGAAGGAATATTATTCCTTGAGGATTGCTCAGTTGGACCTGAGGTTATAGTGAGTGTGGGCCAATTCATACATGTGAGATCATTGGACCCCAATCAAAACTGCGCAAGGAAATAGGGGGCTTGGAGGGCTTGAGGAAGATATACATTGTGTCTATTCAGTCTATGAGCTGTATTGTTTGATTGCAAAGAGAGCAGGATAGCTTGAGAGCTGATTCTTTTTGTAACTTGAACAAGATTTCCACTTGTATGATAATACAGAGTTGGGGTTTTAGGCTGGTGTTTTCCCAGTGATATATATTATGTGTTATGGTTGATTACTTCTCAATTCTCAGTTATATCTGTTCATGCTTGATGTTGCTCATGTTCGATTAAGCTTCTAAGAATTTTTTTGTAGAAGTAGATCAAGTGTTTTGCTTTAGTACATTGCATTACTAGGTGATCTACAGTGGGAATTTCTACATGGTATCAGAGCAAAGGTGATCAAGGAAGAACAATATACAAGCAGGAGAAGTTTAAAGTTTGGTTTCTGAATATTGAATTAAGTTCTTATCACATCTATTTCACCAATGGCGTTCAGTGGTTTAAGACTCGAATATGCCCTTGATGGCAGTTCGAATTATATAGCCTGGAAGGATCACATGGAGGCAGTATTACAAGATAACGGCCTAAAGGACTTCATTGATCAAGAAGTCTAGAAGCCGACTTATGCTACTCAACTGGCAAAATGGAAAAGGTGTGTGGCTAGAGGAAGGATAATCATCTTGGAGGGAGTTTAGATCACATTGTCTCGAGCCTCCATGGGAAGGAGACTCAGTTTTTGATGTGGAAAACATTGAAAGACCTTTATCAGAATAGCAGCGACCAGAGGAAGCTGGCACTGAAAGATAAATTTCAAAAGATCAAGTGCGAAAAGGGCGACACAATCTCTACATTCCTGAACAAGCTCACCACCTGCAGGGATGAGCTTGCAAGCGTAGGGGTCATGACAACTGATGATGACATGGTGAGTTTATCACTCCTCAGTCTTCTTAATAGATGGCATAGCTACCAGGACTCGGTTAATGGAAGAGAGAAACTGCCAGATTGGGAACGAATTTGGTTGGATCTGATGCAGGAGGAGATAAGGCAAAGCACCAGGGATAGATCTTCATCAAAATGAGATGATGAAGAAAATCTAACTTTAGCGAGTAAAGCTAAGAAAGGGAAAGGGAATGCGTCCCAATCCAAATCTTCTCATGGTGGGAAGAAGGTTGACAAGTCGAAGGTGTGATGCTTTCGCTGTCATGAAGTGGGCCATTATGCTATGAATTATCCACAGAAGAAATTGAAGAAGGGTTCCTCAAAGGAACCTGATGGTGATGCACTAGCTTCACAGTTTGAGTTGGATTTCTCACTTATCGCATGCATGGTTTCATCCATGGTGGGATGTGTTTGGTACCTGTACAGTGGAGCTTCTTTCCACATGTCGGGTGACAAGAATATTTTCAGTACATTGGAGGAGAAGGATCTCCAAAAGCAGATCGAGATGGGCGATGATGGAAAGTACTGTGTCTTAGGTGAAGGTATAGTTGTGTTTTAGAGGGAGCATGGTGATCCTCTCACCCTATCTACTGTTAAGTATGTACCAGGTTTGAAAAAAAATCTTGTGTCTATTGTTATGCTAGAAGATAAAGGCTATAATGTAGTCTTTAGTAAAGGAAACGCTTTCCTGAGGCATATCGGCACCGGACAGACCAAGAGAATAGGGATTCGAGTAAATAATCTCTACAAGATGGAGGTAGATGACTGTGCTACACTAAGTTCCAAAGAAGAGGTGGTGTAAAGCTAAGATGTTGGTGAGCTGTGGCATAGAAGACTAGGCCACTTGCATCACGAGGCCTTGAAGATCATGCAGCAAATTTCTACCGGCTTACCCAAGGGAAAAATGGAGAAAACAAATACATGCAAATGATGCACCCTGGGTAAGTATGTAAAATCTTCCTTTTAGGATCAGGATAGTAGAGTTGGAACAATCCTAGACCGAATTCACTCAGATGTACGTGGACCATTCTCTACAGCCTCCACTGCTAAGCAAAGGTACTATGTTATTTTTATTGATGATTTTTCTCGTAGATGCTGGATCTACTTTATGCAAAATAAGGATCAAACCTTCTTGAGGTTTTGTGAGTTTAAAGCCTTGGAAAAGAAAGAATCTGGAAAGAAAGTAAACGCCTTGCATAGCAACAATGGTGGAGAGTATGTTTCCCAACAATTTAAAGACTTTTGTGCTGCAAAAGGAATTAAATGGAACTGACGGCACCTCATAACCCACACCAGAATGGGGTGGTCGAAAGGAAGAACATATCTATTATGGGAGCAGCTCGAGCGATGTTGCATGACCAAGGTCTGCCACTTCATCTATGGGCTATGAAGTGGCAAACCTTGGGGATGAAGACAACTATGAAGGCTTTTTGGGGATGAAGACAACTATGAAGGCTTTTTAAGGGAAGCAACCAGATGTGAGTCATTTCCGCATCTTTGGATCACCATTCTTTTTTCATGTGACCAAATATGCTCAGAAGAAGCTAAAACCAACAGCTAAGTTGGGGATACTTGTGGGGTACACAGATACACCCAACAACTATCGTATGTTTCTGCCTACTAGTCAGAGGACCGAAGTGCGCAGGGATCTGAAGTTCGACGAGAAGAGAGCCATGCAAGTGTCACTTGAGAGGGAGCTCAAGTTGCATGGAGATGAAGAACTTTTAGTTCCAAAGGAGGAGGAGCCTCCTGATGATGTGGATCAACCACATGTAGAGGATCCAGTAGTGGAGACCATCACTCTTGGAGAGTCTTCCAGAGACAGGCAGAAACACTCGTGGGAAGCTGACAGATTGATGCAAGATGTGAGAGAGAATGTGGGGCAGCCATCCTCTCAGCGTAGACAAAGGATATCTCCCGCGAGATACACTGGCTACATGGCCCTGGTTGGAGAGTGTGTAGCAACCGAACCTTCTTCTTTTCAGGAGGCAGTGTAGTAACCAGTTTGGGTTGATGCAATGGTAGAAGAGTATGATTCTATCATATGAAACAGTGTGTGGGATGTTGTCCCTAGACCTGGGGACAAGTCAATGGTTAGTTCCTGATGGCTTTACAAGGTAAAGAAGGCAGCTGATGGCAGTGTTTAGAAACCCAAGTCAAGGTTTGTTACACAAGGTTTCTCACAGGTTGAGGGGATCGACTGTGATGAGACCTTTGCTCCCGTAGCAAGGTACTCATCTATCAGATCGATGCCAGCTCTATCAGCTCAGATGGGTTGGAAGATCCATCAAATGGATGTGAAGACGACGTTCCTTAATGGGAATATTGAGGAAGAGGTATACATTGAGCAACTCAAAGGATTTGAGACCTTCATTCATGAGTCGCATGTTTGTTGACTCAAGCGAACTGTATGGGCTGAAGCAAGCACCCCATGCTTGGTATACCAGGATTGACAGCTGTTTCACTGGGTTGGGCTTCACCAAGAGTGAAGCAGATGTGAACCTTTACCACATCATGGTAGAAGGTAAGCTATTGATTATTGTACTTTATGTTGATGATCTGATTTTGATAGGTGATGATTAGTTAATCAAATCTTGCAAGGAGGACCTTGCAAGAGAGTTTGAGATGAAGGACATGGGCCTCATGCACTATTTTCTAGGCATGGAAGTGTGGCAGAAAGATGGAGAAGTATTTGTGTCTTAAGGCAAGTATGCCAATGAGATACTCAAGCGCTTTCACATGGAGAAGTGCAAGCCCATGCAGAATCCTCTACATGGGAATTGGAGGAAGGAGGATGCTACTTCAGGTGAGGTAGTAGCTACTATTGTTTATCGACAACTGGTGGTTTCACTTATGTATTTGGTGAACACAAGACCCGACTTATGCTTTACAGTGAACCAGCTGAGTCAAGCTATGGTTCAGCTTACCAAGCTATTTTGGAAGGCAATGAAGCATGTGCTGAGATATCTCAGAGGCAGTACATAGTACGGATTATGGTACAAACGGATAGAGGTGTTATAGAAATATTTGGGCACTGCAACCCCAATCACATATTTCCATAAACCAAGGGCTTATAAACCCCTAAAAGTGTTATTTCATACCCGAAAGGAACAAGGTTAGCTGATTACATCATTTCCCAGAAGTTCTCCCTAAAAAACTACTCAGAACTGGCCAAAACTAGACCATACAGACTTCTCCATGCATAGGGTGCGATGCATCTCACCTGCTACACATGGGGGGGTGCGATGCATACTGGAAAGCTCTTCTGTGGGGTGTGATGAGTGAGAGCAAACAAATGGCAAAAGCAGTTCGATAGGTGGAAACCCAGAGATTCTTCTAGAAGTTGCTCATATGACACTTGCCTCTCTGAATTTGCCCAAGGATGAGTAAGAGATCATGAAATCTCCAAGTGGAACCAAGAACTATCAGTGAAATGACACTAATCAAAATCGCAGAAGCTGACTCACTCTCCTGTAAACATCTATATATGGATCGCTCATCCTAGAGATCTAAAGGCTAGAATTTTGTAATTTGCAAGGAAGTGTTGTTGGTTTCTCTTTGAATACATTGTTGGGTGTTCTTGCTTTGTATTAGGTGAAGAGGGCTTTCAAGCTGGGAGGATGATGCTGGATTAGACAACCTGGTTGCAATCCTCTCTTCTACTACTTCTATCGATAAAGCTATTTAAGTTTTCCTCCATATGCTTGTATATTTCTGAATCTTGTATTTGTATATGCATTTATATGGTTAATGTGCATCTGATCCTACATTGTTTATGGTTATAGATCTCTATGCTTTGATGGTATTTTGCTACCTTGACTCTATAGGTGTTCTTTGAAGCGGGACAAGTGAGAAAGGAGTGGCGAAAGCTCTATCAAGGGAGAGAGGAAACGAGCAAGGAGACTAGTGAAAGACTGAGGTTGGTACTCTCTGCTTCTCTCTCATCTATCTCCCATAAAGGAAAACACAAGTGACTTTAGTTTGTTTGTTTCTAAGATAGCTACCCATCTTAGTGGGACTAGCAGCTCTGAATCAACACTAGTTTTCCCAATAACAAAGTGGTGACTCCACTGGGGAGCGAATAGTTTGTTTGTTTTGTTACTGTTGTTTGCTTTATAAACCACAGACGGAGCTTGAAGTTAAGCCATTTTATGGAACCAGCTCAAGGAAAGATAGAAAAAATAAATCCATGCCTTAGAATTCATCCTCTTCGAGGGGGCATCCTCCTTTACATTACATAAATGAACAATTCTTGGATGATACAAATGAAAAGACCTCCTTTCTATATATAGGAGTCTAAGAGGTCATAACATAATCAGAGCCGACATAACAATAATAATGTAAGGGCACAATAATAACAATAATGGGCTTTTATGGGGCACAATAGTAATAATATGGGCACTACATGGGTACATCAATATAATAACTGGGTTATACTAATAACAATAAGGGGTTACACTAATAGTATAGGGGCCTAACATGCCCCTCTTCTTCAAAAAGTGTTGTCCTCAATGCTTGAGTAGTTCTTGATGCTTCTGTATAAAATTCTTGTCCTCCCATGTGGAATATTCAGCGGGTAAGTTCTTCCACTTGATGAGATACTCTGAAATTGATCGATTTCGTAGCTGTCGGGTTCTTGTTTCTGTGACTGCTCCAGGTTCCAATATGATTTTTCCTTCCTCTTCAATTTATGGCAATATTGTTTGAATTGGGATCTTTTGAAACTTTTGAATAAGTGGCCATACTTTTTCGTCCTTCTTCCATTCATCCCTTGCTTCGTTTATCCAATCTGGTTGGATAATATAAATAGCACAAAACAATGCTTCCACATCCTCATCCTTGAAGAGTCTTCCCATTCGGTAAGGTCGCCATTTTTTAAGTGCATGTAGTATTGCCAAATTTCCTTCTCATAAATAGCTTGCTTGAGATGTAGTAGTAAAAATACCCAATCACCTACATCAAAACATTTTTCACTACGATGTTGATCTACCTGTTGTTTCGTTTGATTTTGCACCGAAGTGGCGTTATCCTTTAAAAGTTGGAGAACTTGTTGTTGATGCTCGAAGTGATCTTTCACTGCTTGAACCTTTTTCTTCTTGATATGTCCTTCTATCTCTAGAGTTTGAGGAGTGGTAATTTCTTCCAATCCTTTACAAGTTATGGTCGGATTCATTTCTTGATGCTCGATGTGATCTTTCACTTCTTGAACATTTTTCTTCTTGATACGTCCTTCTATCTTGATAGTTTGAGGAGTGGTAATTTCGAACAATGAATTACAAGATATGTTTGGATTCATTTCTTCTTTCTCGATGTGATCTTTCACTTCTTGCACCTTTTTCTTCTTGATATGTCCTTCTATCTTAAGAGTTTGAGGAGTGGTAATTCTTGCCAATGCTTTACAAGATATGGTCTGATTCATTTCTTCTTTCTCTGGGGTGGGGTCTTGGTGTATATCTTCTTCTTTTGATGTTTCTTGATCCTTTTCTTCCTCCTCTTCATATTCTATGTAAAATAATTTCTTCTCAGCACACTTATGACCTTTAGTGCATTTGCTATCACAATTGTAACAAAGCCCTTTTTCTCTTTTTTCTTCCAATTGTTGTGGTGTAACCCTTGTAGGTTGTGGAAGGCTAGGAGAAACAACACTTCCATCTTTATAGTTTTGAGGGGTACGCTTCCTGGTTTCCATAATTTTCTTTCCACTATGTCACAAAGCCCTTTTACTCTTTCCAATTGTTGTGGTGTTGCTCTAAAGAAGGTGTTGCTCTTTGTATCCTCATAATGTGCTATCATTTCCTCCGTGAAAATTGACCACGTAACAAGTTGTTTACGAGAACAAAGCCCTTCGTACCATAAAAATTGATCTGGTTCTAAATATGAAGATGCAATACATACCTTTTGTAACAGTTGTACACCATGTAGATCAAAATATTGCTCCATCTGAAGTATCCAATTTACCGGATCCTTGCCATCAAACTTCCTCATCTTGCTTTTTCTTGATTTTAGGAGCTTGACCTTGAAACGACTGTAACTCTGTACTTTTAGATCTTTAAGTTCTAAAACTGTGATCTGTAGTATCCCTCTGTGTCCCCTTTCCAATGCCACCAGTCTGATCCAAATTGGATTCTCTAAGAAAGAGTTATGCGCAATCTCCCAAGATGACCTGATTATAGACCTTTCCAGAAGAGAGAAATTGTATGAAGTGCCACGTGTCATTGTTTCGACCTTTGGATCTAAAAAATCCACACAAGAAACTACAATATGTCCTCTTTTTGTACCTTCTTACGAAATTTCAATCCGATCCCAAAGAGAAAGTTATGACGATTTTCCCCAGGTCACCTGTTTGGAATGTAATTCAGGAGTCTACAAGAATACCAACTTCCTCAGATCATATCTCCGCGAATATAGCGCGAAAAGCTCTGAAATTTGGACCTGAGGTTCAGCACGATTTCTTCTCAAATGGGTTTTTTTTTTAACTTTTGAAAGGTTGCAGAAAAAAAAGTTATAGCGAAACTTCCACGATGACTTGTTTGGAGCAGCGAAACCCTAGAATCCAAAGCTCTGATACCAAATGTTATGGAACCTGCTCAAGAAAAGATAGAAAAGATAAATCCACGCCTTATAATTCAGCCTCTTCGAGGGGGAAAACTCCTTTACATTACATAAATGAACAATTCTTGGATGATACAAATGAAAAGACCTCCTTTCTATATATAGGAGTCTAAGAGGTCATAACATAATCAGAGCCGACGTAACAATAATAATGTAAGGGCACAATAATAACAATAATGGGCTTCTATGGGGCACAATAGTAACAATATGGGCACTACATGGGTACATCAATATAATAAGTGGGTTATGCTAATAATAATAAGGGGTTACACTAGTAGTATAGGGGCCTAACAAGCCAACTAACCTTTGAACTGCTTTTTCTATGCAACTACAAAGTAGATCAACGCTGCTTCAGTCAATCTCCAAGTTGTTTATGAACTGAACATCTAGCTTGCAAACATCCTAAGTGCCCTAGTGGTAGCTTAGATAACATCATTAGATCAGCCCCTATACTTTGTGTTTACTGACAATCATTAGCTCAACCTAAATCCCTGAACTTAGTTGCAAACTGTGAGTGAAAACCAAGCTCAATCGCGTCCCTGGACCATCGCACTATCTCTTCTTGGCAATTTGGATGCATCGCACCTCCTGTGTGTTGTAGGTGAGATGCATCCCTGTTTCCCTGTGTTAAAGGTGTGATGATTGAATGAGATTGTTTCTGCCTCCATATTTTGCTTTTTTCTTCATTATCTTCAGCTTTATTCAGTAGTTTTGCTTTCTATGATCAGTATATCTCTGTTGAAACCATCTTCCTTTGCATTCTTCAGCCTCCATGAATTGTGTTTATGTACTTTTCATCATTTACAGTTCTCCTTTGCAAATAGTAGCTTAATCAAACTGTCGTCTTTTGATTTGAAAGTGTCGCAAGTGTCCTTTTCAGTCAAGACAAAGAGTGTCGCAAAGCATTCCTCTTTTAGATAGTCGATTACACTTTTGCCATTGTATTTGATTTGAATAATTTATTTCAAGTGTCGAAAGCAGTTTTAAATTCAAAATCGCAAAGTGTCGTCTTAGCCTTCCTTTCATTTTTTTTGAAGAGAAAATTGTTAGTACTGTCTCCTTGAAAGAAGATTGTTCAGATCTATACTTAATTTTCTTTTTGTCATTCTCACATTAAGGAAACTGAAAAACAATACATGCATGTGCATTTGCATTTAGACTGCATGTTGGAATTGATTTAGGAAAAGTGCATCTAGTGTGTGCTCTTTGCTCTATGTTGAAAAGAATCTCATTCCTCTTTCCTTAATAGCTAGGATTTTCATTGCAAAAAGAAAGTAAACGACTGTTTATCATCTTGGATTGCACATTTAGGAATTGTATATCTACATCATGTGGTGAACCTTAAAGGCAAACTTCTTAAGAAAGATCAACTATAAAATAAACCTCAATGAACATAAAAACGCTTTGGAACCTAATGCACAACATCTAGAAGTCTAGGCTAGAGACGTATTCCGGCGTCGTAAATCCTGGTAACTATCACTTTCATCGTAGGTTGGGTGATTCCTCCTCTTTGAGATGACAAGTGCCAGTACGGACTTGTGCTCCCACGTACCATCGAGTATATATTGGGAGACCACAATAGGCTACATCCTTTATCCTTAGGAAGCCGTGTCTGTCGCCCTATCGATCGCAATGCACTAAACACAACATTCGGGAAGATTGACTGTTGTACCATAAAAAGTATTCTGCAGTTTTTCGATTGGTTTGGTAATCCCTCTATCTAGATTTCCATAGAAGTCACTTTCGTTCCCTTTCAGACTCCCTAAAAGAAAAGGTCCATCTAAGCACTTGTCACTTCAGGCTCATTAAAAGTCGAAGGCGACTAGTGTCATCTTTAGATTTTCCTCGACTCTTAAAAATTGAAAAAGCAAGTTGTGTCAAAGCGTCATAAAATTTATTTTAATCGAAATAATGTCATTGTTCCCTTGTTGGTCTTAGGTTAAGAAAATGGAGTCTATCAATCAAGGATTTCCCCTTGGGGGAAATCCTAGCCCTTTCTCTTCTTGGGGAGATGTTGGTGCTCCACATATGGCTACATTGTCCCTTCCAGGACTCACAATTGGCCTACCAGTATAGCTTTTCTCAACCTGTGTCATTCAAAACATCGCAATTCCTCAGCAATCCAATCAGCAACCAGATGAAGTTACTCCCTCACCTTCTACTTTGTTTGTTTCTCCCTCTCCTTCTTCCTCTTCGCTTGGTGAGGCTAATAACGCTAAAAACCAAGTAACTGAGAAGAAGAAGAAAGGGAAGGAGAAGAAGAAGAAGAATCCAATAGCAAAAGGGGGCAACCATGCATCGTCTAGCGAAAATCCACACACTGCACCTTCCAAACCTAAATCTCCATGTGTCATTTGCAAGGGAGACCACTATCATCGAGATTGTCCCTGCATCCCACAGATCCTGAGGGACTCGTCTCCCCTCTTGCACAATCCAGTGTCTTCAACCGTTGATGATCATGTTGAAAGCACACCATCAACTTGTGAAAACGAAGCCAATGGAAAGAAAGGAAGATCTAAATTTCCTTGTAGACTATGTGAAGGCGATCATGTCCTCCACCATTGTCTTTTCCTAGAAAAAGCTAAAAGAGTCTTTGATAACCATCCTGTGTCACTGCAGCGACTTCCTCCTGGATACAAGAAACTCTTGCCTAGTCCATCGCTAGTTGAAAATATGACTGACACACTGTTGTTGTCAGTCAAAGCACCTATCAGTGAAGATAAACCCTCTGAGTCCACACCGGACCAAAGTCAATAGGTCAAGACGACAGTTGACCCAATCTTGTCTTCAGAGGTTCCACCTTCAGATGATACTGCCACCAAAGAGAATGAGAACGACACCGTTCAAATTATTTTCGTAAACACAGACTCCGATGAAAATGGGGGAAATCTACCCATTCCTTTATCGCAGGAAGGAAGTTCGTCAGAGATTTATCCGGTTGTTTATTCGGTCCCACCTCCAAGTAATCTATTCATTTCCTTCAATTGGAATCTACGAAGCAGACCCTGCCTACCATCTAATGTACCATTCCGAATCATAATACAAGCTTACAGAATGATCATGGTTGGTACTATTATAGATGAATGGGCTTCTGTGAGTATCCTTTCCTCAACTGCTTGGAAAGCGCTTGGTTCGCCATCGCTTCTACCTGAGATTTGAAATCTGACAGGCTTCAACAAATGAACTAGTCGACCGTTAGGGATCCTTCAAAATTTTCCTATAACTTTGAGAAGGAAAATCGTTCATCTAAACGTGATGGTAGTCCAAGGACCTCTAGATTACAATCTACTCCTTGGGCGTGACTACATTTATAGTATGGGAGCTATTGTTTCCTCACTCTTCCGAGTGATGTGTTTTCCACATGAATGCAGAGTGGTCCACCTAGTTGACCAACTTTCATTCCCTAGTTCAAACATAGCTATTAGTTAAATGCCAACCCTAACTAGTCTTTTTGCACAGGGAATGTCTCATCAATCTCCAGTCCATCCACCTGATGATCGCGAGTCATTCGATGATTGTGACTGAAACCCAAGAGGCATGCGCCCTAGTCTACTTCAGCAGGAAAACCTCAGATATAAGGTAGGTTTCCATGTAGGAATATGACTAGTTTGACAATCATGTCCGTTTAGGAAAATGGATCAGACTGGAAAAGGATTTCCCCGTCAAAGGTTATGTGATTGGCACTGACAACAATCACCTTTGTCCATTTCGATGGACATTGCCAAGGAAGTGTTTTGTCTGCGACGTAGATGGAACAATCTTGCTAATGCAAGAACTTCCATATGGTGACCTGGAAACTCTACTTTATACCTGGGGGCATGCAAACCTTTTTGCATGCAAGTGAAAAGCGACCATTTATTTTCTTAGTTTGTAGGCTCTTAACCCTTTAAACTCATAGGTTGGTCATTCCTAGCTTGTATAATGAAAGACTCAAGAGCAAAGTTGCACATGGGGCAAGCTCCCTAAAAAATGAACCTACTAATGAGACATCCTTATTATACGACTGACACGAGTAGTTTTACGCGAAGTTCAAGCTCGTTAAAAGATGAACCTATCCACAAGCAGTTTTACGCGAAGTTCAAGCTCATTAAAAAGTAAACCTAGCCACTAGCAGTTTTACGCGAAATTCAAGCTCGTTAAAAAATAAACTTAGCAATGAGCAAATGTTCCCCCAGAGTTCAAGCTCATTAAAAAATGAACCCACCTTTGGTAAATAACCATTGCGATCTCATGGTTATCAACTTTTGAACCTTGGTCGTGTTCTTACCATGACCTCCACTCTTTTTTAGCCAATCATACGCCTCCATTTGATTGTTTACGCTTTTGAGGAACAATTGCGACGAGTGATTCTATTAGCCACCTTCTTTACACTGTCGTGATTGAAAAGTTTAAAAAATAAACTTAGCAATGAGCAAATGTTCCCCCAGAGTTCAAGCTCATTAAAAAATGAACCCACCTTTGGTAAATAACCATTGCGATCTCATGGTTATCAACTTTTGAACCTTGGTCATGTTCTTACCATGACCTCCACTCTTTTTTAGCCGATCATACGCCTCCATTTGATTTTTTACGCTTTTGAGGAACAATTGCGACGAGTGATTCTATTAGCCACCTTCTTTACACTGTCGTGATTGAAAAGTTCCAAATCTTACGTGGAACCAGTTGTTATCCAAAAACATCATTCATTCCTCAAAAAACGAGTCTCCTTTAAGCTCTTTCCATCTGACTTGTAAAATATGAAAAGATTGCCGAGCAATTGGCCTCTCCAACTCGTTAAAATGATCAGAAGTGCCATCCCTCCTCTAGATTTTAATATTTTTGGACCTGAGGGGTCATTACACAAAAAGATCGAGTGCTTGTCTTGTTTGGCTCATTAAAACTATCGAAAAGTTATCCCTTTCGTATTATTTTACACTTTTTCGAACTCAAGGGAATACATTACGAAAAAGGACCACTGGAGTTGCCTTTACGTCTCTTTTTAGACTCTCTAAAATTGAAAAGGCCTGAGTTATCTTTGTTGTTAAACTCGTTAAAACAATAGCGACAAACTTGTCCATGCAGAAAAGAGTGAGTTTCACTGTCGCTAGGCTCATTAAAACATAGTGACAGATTTGCCTGAAGGGAAAATTATAGAACATGCATATGTTATCCTCCTCAAGCTTGTCAAAAATAAAGAGGTACTGGTCAGCAATGACTGGGGAAAAAGGGGAAGAAAACTTGAATAACTTCATTAGTAGCAGGTCACTCTTGAACATGACACTTTCACTCCGTCACCATGATTGAGTCGGGTTGGGTTATTCCATTCACTGGTCATATTGCCATTGGTCGCCGTACCATTCATTTTGGGGTTAACGGTACCAACCATTTTAGTGTCGTGGATATGTTCAAGAGAAGTCACTTAGAGAATACACCAACCTAGCTAGCACCTCATCTGTTGCAATACCTTCACTCTCCATTTTTCATGACCGCCACCATGAACCTTATATCATCAAATCGTTTTCACCTCCACAAGATCATTTGCTCTGTTCCGTGTCGTATATGTGGTAATCATTAAGGCCCTCCTACGATGGGTCACTTCTTGTCGACATGAGCTCATTATTCAAGAAGTTGACTTAGGAACAACCCTTTCAGTACTTTGAAGCTTGCATGCCTCAATGGAAAGCTTCTCACCTCCAGCGACAGGTTTACATCAATGGCCTTTGACCGAAAGATTTTGCGTGGTGTTTCACATCAACTCATGTATTCACATCACGTGAATTGTACTGTAGTACCTTGAGGGTCATCATCATTATCGGTGATTCCTCTCACACCTATTAACAGCTTACATCATTGGCTGGTTATCAGGCAATGTCTTTCCATGTTCGACATCAGAACATCTTCTCACATGGATCGACTTGTACTTCGGGCGAAGATTGAACGAGTTTGAAGACCTTGGATCTAGTTTCATCCATCTGGGCTGCGATATATTCAGGAAGATAAAGACATCAAATGTAAATCACAGCTGCACAGATAATCATCCAAACTAAAGGATGATGGCTCTATCAGAATCATCAGTTTGCCACACAAACGATTGTTTGTCTTATGTACATGAATATGAATTTATAAAGCTGAGCATGGGAATTCCCGCCTCAGCTAGATCATGAAAATATTATGAAGATAATGTATTGTATTGTATTTTATTACAGGTCACCTTCCAATTCGAAAAACCTCGGATCCTCATTATAAAGCATTTCACCCGACATCAGAAGATCTACGACCTCATGCTTTAGGGGGGCAACTGTTATAGACATATTTGGGCACTGCAACCCCAATCACATATGTCCATAAACCAAGGACTTCTAAACCCCTAAAAGTGTTGTTTCATACCCTAAAGGAACAAGGTCACCTAATTACATCATTTCCCAGAAGTTCTCCCTGAAAAACTACTCAAAACTGGCAAAAACTGGACCATACAGACTGTTCCATGCTTAGGGTGTGATGCATCTCGGCTATTACAAACGGGGGGGTGTGATGCATACTGGAAAGCCCTTTTATAGGGTGCGATGAGCGAGAGTAGACAAATGACAGAAGCAGTTCGATAGGCGGAAACCTAGAGAATCTTCTAGAAGCTGCTCATATGACACTTGCCTCTCTGAATTCACCCAAGGATGAGTAAGAGATCATGAAATCTCCAAGTGGAAGCAAGAACTATCAGTGAAATGAAACTAATCAAAATCCTAGAAGCTAACTCACTCTCCTGTAAACATCTATATATGGATCCCTCATCTTAGAGATCCAAAGGCTGGAATTTTGTAGTTTGCAAGGAAGTGTTGTTGGTTTCTCTTTGAAGACATTTTTGGGTGATCTTGATTTGTATGAGGTGAAGAGGGATTTCATGCTAGGAGGATGATGCTGGATCAGACAGCCTGGTTCTAATCCTCTCTTCTACTACTTTTATCAATAAAGCTATTTGAGTTTTCCTCCATATGCTTGAATATCTCTGAATCTTGTATTTGTATGTGCATTTATATGGTTAATGTACATCTGATCCTACACTGTTTATGGTTATAGTTCTCTATGATTTGATGGGATTTTGCTGCCTTGACTCTATAGGTGTTCTTTGAAGCAAGACAAGTGAGAAAGGAGTGGCAAAATCTCTATCAAGGGAGAGAGGAAACGAGCAAGGAGACTAGCAAAAGACTAATGCTGGTACTCCCTACTTCTCTTTCATCTATCTCTCATAAAGGAAAACACAAGTGGTTTTAGTTTGTTTGTTTCTAAGATAGCTACCCGTCTTAGCGGGACTAGCAGCTCTGAATGGACACTAGTTTTCCCGATAACAAAATGGTGACTCCACTGGGGAAAACTAGTGTCCATTTAGAGCTGCTAGTCCCACTAAGACGGGTAGCTATCTTAGAAACAAAAAAACTAAAGTCACTTGTGTTTTACTTTATGAGAGATATATGAGAGAGAAGCATAGAGTACCAACCTCAGTCTTTCGCTAGTCTCCTTGCTTGTTTCTTCTCTCCATTGATAGAGCTTTCGCCACTCCTTTCTCACTTGTCCTGTTTCAAAGAACACCTGTAGAGTCAAAGCAGCAAAATACCATCAAAGCATAGAGATCTATAACCATAAACAATGTAGGATGAGATGTACATTAACCATATAAATGCATATACAAATACAAGATTCAAAGATATACAAGCATATGGAGGAAAACTCAAATAGCTTTATTGATAGAAGTAGTAGAAGAGAGGATTACAACCAAGCTGTCTGGTCCAGCATCATCCTCCCAGCATGAAAGCCCTCTTCACCTCATACAAAGCAAGATCACCCAACAATGTCTTCAAAGAGAAACCAACATCACTTCCTTGCAAATTACAAAATTCCAGCCTCTGGATCTCTAGGATGAGGGATCCATATATAGATGTTTACAGGAGAGTGAGTCAGATTCTAGGATTTTGATTAGTGTCATTTCAGTAATAGTTCTTGGTTCCACTTGGAGATTTCATGATCTCTTACTCATCCCTGGGTGAATTCAGAGAGGCAAGTGTCATATGAGCAACTTCTAGAAGATTCTCTGGATTTCCACCTAGCAAACTGGTTTTCCATTTGTCTGCTCTCTCTCATCGCACCCTACAGAAGGGCTTTCTAGTATGCATTGCACTCCCTGTGTGTAATAGGTGAGATGCACCGCACCCTATGCATGGAGTAGTCTGTATGGTCCAGTTTTGGCTAGTTCTGAGTAGTTTTTCAGGGAGAACTTCTGGGAAATGATGTAATCAGCTAACCTTGTTCCTTTAGGGTATGAAACAACACTTTTCGGGGTTTAGAAGCCCTTGGTTTATGGATATATGCGATTGGGGTTGCAGTGCCCAAATATGTCTATAACAGTTGCCCCCTAAAGCATGAGGTCGTAAATCTTTTGATGTCGGGTGAAATGCTTTATAATGAGGATCCGAGGTTTTTCGAACTAGAAGGTGACCTGTAATAAGATACAATAGAATACATTATCTTCACAATATTTTCATGATCTAGCTAAGGTGGGCATTCCCATGCTCAACTTTATAAATTCATATTCATGTACATAAGACAGACAATCGTCTGTGTGGAAAACTAATGATTCTGGTAGAGCCATCATCCTTTAGTTTGGATGATTATCTGTGCAGCTGTGATGTACATTTGACGTCTTTATCTTCCTGAATATATCGCAGCCCGGATGGATGAAAATAGATCCGAGGTCTTCAAACTCATTCAATCTTCACCCGAAGTACAAGTTGATCCATGTGAGAAGATGTTCTGATGTCGAACATGGAAAGACATCCCATGATTACCAGCCAATGATGTAAGCTGTTAACAGGTGCGAGAGGAGTCACCAATAATGATAATGACCCTCAAGGTACTGCAATATAACTCACATGGTGTGAATACATGAGTTGATGTCGAACACCATGCAAAATCTTTCGGTCAAAGGCCATTGATGTAAACCTGTCACCAGAAGTGAGAAACTTGCCAATGAGGCATGCAAGCTTCAAAGTACTGAAAGGGTTGTTCCTAAGTCAACGTCTTGGATAATGAGCTCATGTCGACAAGAGGTGACCCTTCATAGGAGGGCCTTAATGAATCCCACATCTACGACACAGAATGGAGCAAATGATCTCGTGGAGGTGAAAATGATCTGATGATATAAGGTTCAGGGTGGCGGTCATGAAAAATGGAGAGTGAAGGTATTGCAGTAGATGAGGTGTTAGCTAGGTTGGTGAATTCTCTGAGTGACTTCTCTTGAAAATATCTGCGACACTGAAATGGATTGATAGCGTTAACCCCAAAATGGATGGTATGGCGGACCAATGGCGATATGACCGGTGAACGGAATAACCCAACCCGACTCAATCATGGTGACAGAGTGAAAGTGTCATGTTCAAGAGCGACTTGCTACCAATGAAGTTATTCAAGTTTTCTTCCCCTTTTCCCCAGTCATCCCTGAACAATACCTCTTTATTTTTGTCAAGCTTGAGGAGGATAACATATGCTTGTTCTATAATTTGCCCTTCGGGCAAACCTATCGCTATGTTTTAACGAGCCTAGCGATAGTGAAACTCACTCTTGTCTGCATGGACAAGTTTTTCGCTATTGTTTTAACGAGTTTAAAGACAATGATAACTTGGTCCTTTTAAATTTTAGAGAGTCTAAAAACAGACGTAAAGGAAACTCCAGTGGTCCTTTTTCTGTAATGTAAACTCTTAACTCCGAAAAAGTGTAAAATAATACGAAAGGGATGACTTTTCGATAGTTTTAACGAGCTGAACAAGACAAGCACTCGATCTTTTTGTGTAATGATTCCTCAGGTCCAAAAATATTAAAATATAGAGGAGGGATAGCACTTCCGATCATTTTAATGAGTCAGAGAGGCCAATTGCTCGACAATATTTTTCTATTTTACCAGTCAGATGAAAAGAGCTTAAAGGAGACTCATTTTTTTAGGAACGAGTGATGTTTTTGGATAGCAACTAGTTCTAGGTAAGGTTTGGAACTTTTCAATCACGGCAGTGTAAAGAAGGTGGCTAATAGAATCACCTGTCGCAGTTGTTCCTCAAAAGGGTAAACAATCAAATGGAGGCGTATGATCGGCTAAAAAAGAGTGGAGGTGATGGTAAGAACACAACCAAGGTTCAAAAGCTGATAGCCATGCGATCGAAATGGTTATTTACCGAAGGTCGATTCATTTTTTAATGAGCTTGAACTTCGCGTAAAAATGCTCGTTCCAGTCGTATAATAAGGATTTCTCATCTATAGGTTCATTTTTTAGGGAGCTTGCACCATTCGAAACTTTGCTCTGGCGCCTTTCGTTATGCAAGCTAGCAACGACCAACCTACAAGTTTAAAGGGTTAAGAGCCTACAAACTAAGAAAATAAATGGTCGCTTTTCACTTGCATGCAAAAAGGTTTGCATGCCCCCAGGTATAAAGTAGAGTTTCCAGGTCACCATATGGAGGTCCTTGCATTAGCAAGATTGTTCCATTCACATCACAGATAAAACACTTCCTTGGCGATGTCCATTGAAATAGACAAAGGTGACTGTTGTCAGTGCCAATCACATAACCTTTGATGGGGGAATCCTTATCCAGTTTGATCCATTTTCCTAAACGGACAGGATTGTCAAACTAGTTGTATTCCTACGTGGAAACCTACCTTATACCTGGAGTTTTCCTGCCGAAGCAGACCAGGGTGCATGTCTCCTAGGTTTTAGTCACAATCACCGAATCACTTGCGATCATCAGGTGGACGGACTGGAGATTGATGAGACAGTCCCTGTGCAAAAGGACTAGTTAGGGATGGCATTTGACTAATAGTTGTGTTTGAAATAGGGAATGAAAGTTGGTCAACTAGGTGGACCACTTTGCCTTCATGTGGAAAACACATCACTCTGAAGAGTGAGGAAACAATAACTCCCATGCTATAAATGTAGTCACACCCAACTAGTAGATTGTAATCTAGAGGTCCTTGGACTACCATCACGTTTAGATGAATGCTTTTCCTTCTCAAAGTTATAGGCAAATTTGGAAGGATCCCTAACAGTCGACTAGTTCCTTTGTTGAAGCCTATCAAATTTCAAATCTCAGGCAGAATTGATGGCGAACCAAGCGCTTTCCAAGCACTTGAGGAAAGGATACTTACAGAAGCCCTTTCATCTATAATAGTACCAACCATGATCATTCTATAAGCTTGTACTATGATTCAGAATGGTACATTAGATGGTAGACGGGGTCTGCCTAGTACATTCCAATTTAAGGAAACGACTAGATTGCTTGGAGGTGGGACCGAATAAACAGTTGGATATATCTCTGACGAAATTCCTTCTTGCGGTAAAGGAATGGGTAGATTGCCCCAATGTTCATCGGAGTCTGTGTTTATGAAAAGAATTTGAACAGTGTCGTTCCCATTCTCTTTGGTGACAGTATCATTTGAAGGTGGACCATCTAAAGACAAGATTGGGTCGACTGTCGTCTCGACCTATTGAATTTGGTCCGGTGTGGACTCAGAGGGTTTATCTTCAATGGTAGGTTCTTCGACCAACAACAACCGTGTGTCAATTAGATTTTCAACTAGCGATGGACTCGGCAAGAGTTTCTTGTATCCAGGAGGAAGTCGCTACGGTGACGCAGGACAATTATCCAAGACTCTTTTAGCTTCGTCTAGGAAAGGACAACAGTGGGGGACATGATCGCCTTCACACAGCCTACAAGGAAATTTAGATCTTCCTTTCTTTCCATTGGCTTTTTTTTCACTAGTTGATGGTGTGCTTTCAACATGATCGTTAGCAGTTGAAGACACCGGATTGTGCAAGCGAGGAGACCAGTCCCTCAGGATCCATGGGATGCAGGGACAATCTCAATGATAGTGGTCTCCCTTGCAAATGACACATGGAGATTTAGGTTTGGAAGGTGCATTTTGTGGATTTTCGCCAAACGATGCACGATTGCCCCCTTTTGCTGTTGGATTCTTCTTCTTCTTCTCCTTCCCTTTATTCTTCTTCTCAGTTACTTGGTTTTTTGCGTTACTAGCTTCACCAAGCGAAGAGGAAGAAGGAGAGGGAGAAATAAATGAAGTAGAAGGTGGGGGAGCAACTTCATCTGGTTGCTGATTAGATTGCTGAGGAATTGCAGTGTTTTGAATGACAGAGGTCGAGAAAAGCCATACTGGCAGGCCAATTGTGAGTCTTAGAAGGGACAATGTAGCCATATGTGGAGCACCAACATCTCCCCAAGAAGAGAAAGGGCTAGGATTTCCCCCAAGGGGAAATCCTTGATTGGTAGACTCCATTTTCTCAACCTAAGACCAACGAGGGAATAGTGACGTTACTCCAATTAAAATAAATTTTATGATGCTTTGACACAACTTGCTTTTTGAATTTTTAAGAGTCGAGAAAAAGCTAAAGATGACTCTAGTCGCCTTCGATTTTTAATGAACCTGAAGTGACAAGTGCTCAGATGGACCTTTTCTTTTAGGGAGTCTGAAAGGAATGAAAGTGACTTCTCTGGAAATCTAAACAGAGGGATTACCAAACCAATCACAAAACTGCAGAATACTTTTTATGGTACGGCAGTCAATCTTCTCGAATGCTATGTTCAGTGCATTGCAATTGATAGGGTGGTAGACACGGCTTCCTAAGGATAAAGGATGTAGCCTATTGTGGTCTCCCAATATATACTCAATGGTACGTGGGAGCATAAGTCCGTACTGGCACTTGTTGTCTCAAAGAGGAGGAATCACCCAACCTACGATCAAAGCGATAGCTACCAGGCTTTACGATGCCGGTCTCTAGCCTAGACTTCTAGATGTTGTTCGTTAGGTTCCAAAGCGTTTTTATGTTCATTGAGGTTTATTTTATAGTTGATCTTTCTTAAGAAGTTTTCCTTTAAGGTTCACTGTGTGATGTAGATATACAATTTCTAAATATGCAATCTAAGATGATAAAAAGTCGTTTATTTTCTTTTTGCAATGAAAATCCTAGCTACTAAGGAAAGAGAAATGGAATTTTTTCAACAGAGAGCACACACTAGATGCACTTTTCCTAAATCAATTTTAGCATGCAGTCTAAATGCAAATGCACATGCATGTATTGTTTTTCAGTTTCCTTAATAGTAGAATCACAAAGGAAAACTAAGTATAGATCTGAACTATCTTCTCTCATAGCGACAGTACTAACAATTTTCTCTTCAAAAAATGAAAGGAAATCTCCAAGTGGAACCAAGAACTATCAGTGAAATGACACTAATCAAAATCCCAGAAGTTGACTCACTCTCCTGTAAACATCTATATATGGATCCCTCATCCTAGAGATCCAAAGGCTGGAATTTTGTAATTTGCAAGGAAGTGTTGTTGGTTTCTCTTTTAAGACATTGTTGGGTGATCTTGCTTTATCTGAGGTGAAGATGTCTTTCATGTTGGGAGGATGATGCTGGCTCAAACAGCCTAGTTGTAATCCTCTCTGCTACTACTTCTATCAATAAAGCTATTTGAGTTTTCCTCCATATGCTTGTATATCTCTGAATCTTGTATTTGTATATGCATTTATATGGTTAATGTACATCTGATCCTACATTTTTTATGGTTATAGATCTCTATGGTTTGATGGTATTTTGCTGCCTTGACTCTACAGGTGTTCTTTGAAGCAGGACAAGTGAGAAAGGATTGGTGAAAGCTCTATCAAGGGAGAGTGGAAACGAGCAAGGAGACTAGCGAAAGACTGAGGTTGGTACTCCCTGCTTCTCTCTCATCTATCTCTCATAAAGGAAAACACAAATGACTTTAGTTTGTTTGTTTCTAAGATAGCTACCCGTCTTAGTGGGACTAGCAGCTCTGGATGGACACTAGTTTTCCCGATAACAAGAGGGAGTGAAGCTACAAGGCTTCATAGATGCAGATTAGGCTGGTAGTCCATCAAATCGGAAGAGCACTTTTGGAGGAATCTTCAACCTTGGTTCAAATACAGTTTCTTGGTATATCAAGAAACAGAGATCAGTTGCACTTAGCTCAACAAAGGCTGAATACATGGCTACTAGTCAGGTAGCATGCGAGGCCATTTGGATGTGGAAGATTCTAGTGGGATTGTTTGGTCAAATGATGGATCCTATAGTGATATACTATGATAATCAGAGCTGCATAAAACTCTCTGAGAATCCAGTGTTTCATGACAGGTCCAAGCATCTATTCGCTACCATCATCTACGGGACTGTGGTTAAGAGGATCATGATTTTGCAGTATGCTTCGACCGAGGAGCAGGATGCAGATATTTTGACTAAGGCATTTTCAAAATGCAAGATCAAGTTCCATAGAGACAGGATCGGGGTTACTGATAATCCCTTTCTTGTTGAGAGGGAGTGTTGAGATTTGCAACAAGAAATGCAAAAAATAGCACTCCTATAAATAGTCGAGCTATAAATAACAATTCAGCCATTATGGATCTTAGCAACAATGGGTGAAAAGTGAAAGTGCTAAAAATAGCTTTTCTAAAAATATCATTTTGGGATCCCTTCTTATTTTAGTCAGTCCTTGGACTAAACATAGTAAGTAAAAATCAAATTTGATATTAATAGCTATTTGAAAATTAATTAATTAATTCATCTTGAGTTAGTTAGTTAAGGAAAATCAAACTTGAAGTCTATGTGAGGACATGCAACAGTTTCCCCTTTGATTGAGGGAATTGTCCATCAGTTAAAGAGATAAGGATGAGTTGTAAATATTGAGTTGTAATTAGTTGGCTCAATTAACTGAGTTAATTCCAGTTAGATTAATTTAACAGTTTGTTAAATTAATGAGAGTTCACTTAGTTAATGCTTGCATGCATGTAACTACTATATTTCAGATAATTGAAGATTCACTCATGGATAACTCATGCATGTCAGTTCAGTCAAAGACCCAGTTGAGATCATATGGAGGGACAGTGTACTATCAGTTGCTAGGATATTCCTTGTTGAATATTCCTTGCATGCAGAAGGAATATTATTCCTTGAGAATTGCGCAGTTGGACCTGAGGTTTACAATGAATGTGATGAGGCCAATTCACACATGTGATATCATTAGACCCCAATCAAAACTACGCAAGGAAATAGGAGGATTGAAGGGCTTGAGGAAGACATATACTGTGTCTATTGAGTCTATGAGCTGTATTGTTTGATTGCAGAGAGAGAAGGATAGCATGAGAGCTGATTCTTTTTGTAACTTGAACAAGATTTCCACTTGTATGATAATACAGAGTTGGGGTTTTAGGCTGGTGCTTTCCCTAATGATATATCCTCTGTGTTATGGTTGATTACTTCTCAATTCTCAGTTATATCTATTCATGCTTGATGTTGCTCATGTTCGATTAAGCTTCTGCTAAATTGTTTGTAGAAGTAGATCAAGTGTTTTGCTTTAGTACATTGCATTACCAGGTGATTTACATTGGGAATTTCTATAACCCAAGAGATTAATAAACCCAAATTTTATAATGTTGAGAGGCAAGATTAGATTGATTTTGTCATATTGCAACATTGGATTGATTTTTGTTCCATGGAAATGCCACAATAAAAAGCCCTTTTGTAGTGTCACAATGTGACGTTGAAAATTGCAATGTAATGTATGTTTCCAATAATGATTGTCATATTTCTTGTTAAATTGCGATAATTTTTTTCATAATGCAACATTGGATATATTTATTCACATCCAAATGTCACAACATTAAACCCTAATATTATGAATGCAAGGGATTAATACTATAAACTCAAGGAATTAATAAACCCAAGGGATTAATAAACCCTAATATTATAATGTTGAGAGATGACATTGAATAAATTGCAATGTAATGTAATATTGTGACAATGAGTATGAGATTGATTGTCATCATGCAACAATGTTTGTCACAAAACAATGTTGGATTGATTGTTTTACGATGAAAACATCACAATATGAAGCCCTTTTGTAAACCTTGATATTATGAATGCAAGTGATTAACATTATAAACTCAAGGAATTAATAAACCCAAGGGATTAATAAACCCTAATATTATAATTTTGAGAGATGACATTGAATAAATTGTAATGTAATGTAACATTGCGATAATGAGTACGAGATTGATTGTCATCATGCAACAATGTTTGTCACAAAACGATGTTGGATTGGTTATTTTACCATGCAAACATCACAATACGAAGCCCTTTTGTAGTATCCCAACGTGACATTGAAAAATTGAAATGTAATGCAAGTTTCCAACAATCATTGTCAAATTGCTTGTCAAATTGTGACAATGTTTGTCATAATCCAATGTTGGATAGATTTCTTCACTATTCAAATGTCACAACATTAAAACGTAATGTTATTTGAAAACCAAGGGATTAGTAAACTCAAGGGACTAATATTCTAAACCCTAAGGATTATAAACCCAATGGATTAATATTATAAACCCTAGGAATTATTAACCCTATGAATTATAAACCCAATGGATTAATATTAAAAACTTAAGGAATTAATAAAGCCAAGGATTAATATTATAAACCCAAGAGATTTATAAACCCTAATTTTGTAATGTTGAGAGGCGATATTAAATAAATTGTGATGTAATGTAACATTGAAACAATGAGTATCAAATAAATTATCATCTTGCGACAATGTTTGTCATAATCCAATGTTTATTTGATTTTCCTAGCATGTAAACATCACAATATGAAGCCCTATTGTAGTGTCACAATATGACGTTGAAAAAATTGCAATGTAAAGTAAGGTCCCAACAATTATTGTCATATTGCTTGTGACATTGTGACAAAATTTTTCATAATGCAACATTGGATATAGTTCTACACCATTCAAACATCGCAACATTAAACCGTAATGATATTATAAAACCAATGGATTTGTAAACTGAACATATTAATATTATAAGCCCTAGGGATTAAAAACCCGAGGTATTAATATTATAAACCCAAGGGATTAATATTATAAAACCAAGGGATTAATATTAAAAAACCTAAGGGTTTAAAAAACCCTAAATTGGTAATGTTGAGAGGTGACATTGAATAAATTACAATGTAATGTAACATTACGAAAATGAGTATGAGATTAATTGTCATCTTGCAACCATGTTTGTCATAATGCGATGATGGATTTATTTTTGTATGATTCAAATGTCACAATAGAAATCCCTATTATAGTGTGGCAATGTGATGTTGAAACATATGCAATGTAATCTAAGGTTCCAACAATGATTGTCATATTGCTTGTCACGTTGTGAAAATGTTTTTCATAAGGTGGAATTGGATAGAATTTTGCACCATTCAACATCACAACATTAAGCCCTAATGTTATTACAAACCCAGGAAATTACTAATCCTAAACCTAAGGGATTAAAAACCCAAGAGATTAATATTGTAAATCCTAGGCATTTTAAACCCAATGTATTAATATTATAAACCCAAGGAATTAATAAACCCTAATTTTCTAATGCTCAAAGGCGACATTGAATAAATTACAATGTAATGTAATATTGTGACAATGAGTATGAGATTAATTGTCATCGTGCAACAATGTTTGTCACAATGCGATGTTGGATTGATTTTTGTACCATGCAAACGTCACAATACAAAGCCCTATTATAGTGTTGCAATATAATGGTGAAATAGTTCCAATGCAATATAAGGTTCTAACAATGATTGTCATATTGCTTGTCACATTGCAACAATGTTTGTCACAATGCGATGTTACATACATTTTTGCACTATTCAAACGTCATAACATCAAACCTTAATGTTATATGAGATATTATAAACCATAAAAATATAAAACTAATATTATAAACTCTAACATTAAACTCAATATTAAAACCATAATATTAAACCCAACATTACAAACCCTTATATTTAAAGCAACATTATAGACCTTAACATTCAATGTTAATGTTCTAATGTAGCAATGCAACCCAAGGAATTTCATATTGGAATTTAATAAACCCAATATGAAACCAAATACTAGAAGTCATGATTTTAAACCCTAATTTTGTAAAGTTGAGAGGGGAAATTGAATAAATAGTAATGTAATGTAGCATTGCGATAATGCATATCAAATGAATTGTTATCTTGCGATAAAGTTTGTCTCAATGATTCACCATGGTAGTCATGTTGATTACTGTTCACTATGATACCCATGTTGAATATAGTTGATCATATCAACAAAAATCAACCATATTTGACATGTGTTAATGTATACATATTATAAACCTTGATATAGCCAACCACATTTTCTTGTATTGATTGTGAGATTGTGACAATGTTTGTCATATTGCGACACTCAATAGATTCCTTCACCATTCAAATGTCTCAACATTAAATCCTAATTTTATTATGAACCCACAGATTAATAAAGCCAAGGGACTAATATTATAAACCCTAGGGATTAATAACCCAAGAGATTAATATTATAAACCCTGGGGATTATAAACCTAACAAATTAATATTAAAAACTCAATGAATTAATAAACCCAAGGGATTAATATTATAGACTCAAAGCAACAAAATACCATCAAAGCATAGAGATCTATAACCATAAACAATGTAGGATCAGATGTACATTAACCATATAAATGCATATACAAATACAAGATTCAAAGATATACAAGCATATGGAGGAAAACTCAAATAGCTTTATTGATAGAAGTGGTAGAGGAGAGGATTACAACCAAGCTGTCTGATCCAACATCATCCTCCCAGCATGAAAGCCCTCTTCACCTCATACAAAGCAAGATCACCCAACAATGTCTTCAAAGAGAAACAAACATCACTTCCTTGCAAATTACAAAATTCCAGCCTCTGGATCTCTATGATGAGGGATCCATATAGAGATGTTTAAGGGAGAGTGAGTCAGATTCGGGGATTTTTATTAGTGTCATTTCACTGATATTTCTTGGTTCCACTTGGAGATTTGATGATCTCTTACTCATCCCTGAGTGAATCCAGAGAGGTAAGTGTCATATGAGCAACTTCTAGAAGATTCTCTGGATTTCCTCCTAGCAAACTGCTTCTGCCATTTGTCTGCTCTCACTCATCGCACCCTACAGAAGGGATTTCTAGTATGCATCGCACCCCCCATGTGTAATAGGTGAGATGCATCGCACCCTATGCATGGAGTAGTCTGTATGGTCCAGTTTTGGCCAGTTCTGAGTAGTTTTTCAGGGAGAACTTCTGGGAAATGATGTAATCAGCTAACCTTGTTCCTTTAGGGTATTAAACAACACTTTTAGGGGTTTAGAAGCCCTTGGTTTATGGAAATATTTGATTGGGGTTGCAGTGCCCAAATATGTCTATAATAGTTGCCCCATAAAGGATGAGGTCGTAAATCTTTTGATGTCGGGTGAAATGCTTTATAATGAGGATCTGAGGTTTTTCAAACTGGAAGGTGACCTGTAATAAGATACTATACAATAACTTATCTTCACAATATTTTCATGATCTAGCTGAGGCGGGCATTCCCATGCTCAACTTTATAAATTCATATTCATGTATATAAGACAAGGAATCGTCTATGTGGCATACTGATGATTCTGGTAGAGCCATCATCCTTTAGTTTGGATGATTATTTGTGCAGTTGTGATGTACATTTGATGTCTTTATCTTCCTGAATATATCGCAGCCTGGATGGATGAAACTAGATCCGCGGTCTTCAAACTCATTCAATCTTCGCCCGAAGTACAAGTTGATCCATGTGAGAAGATGTTCTAATGTCGAACATGGAAATACATCGCCTGATTACCAGCCAATGATGTCAGCTGTTAACAAGTGCGAGAGGCGTCACCAATAATGATAATGACCCTCAAGGTATTGCAATATAATTCACGTGGTGTGAATACATGAGTTGATGTCGAACACCATGAAAAATCTTTCGGGCGAAGGCCATTGATGTAAACCTATCGCCGGAAGTGAGAAACTTGCCATTGAGGCATGCAAGCTTCAAAGTACTGAAAGGGTTGTTCCTAAGTAAACTTCTTGGATAATGAGCTGATGTCGACAAGAAGTGACCCGTCGTAGGAGGGCCTTAATGAATCCCACATCTACGACACGGAATGGAACAAATGATCTCGTGGAGGTGAAAAAGATCTTATGATATAAGGTTCAGGGTGTCGGTCATGAAAAATGGAGAGCGAAGGTATTGCAACAGATGAGGCGTTAGCTAGGTTGGTGAAATCTCTGAGTGGCTTCTCTTGAACATATCGGAGACACTGAAATGGATTGATAACGTTAACCCCAAAATGGATGGTACAGCAGACCAATGGTGATATGACCGGTGAACGGAATAACCCAACCCGACTCAATCATGGTGATGGAGTGAAAGTGTCATGTTCAAGAGCGACTTGCTACCAATGAAGTTATTCAACTTTTCTTCCCCTTTTTCCCCAGTCATCGCTGAGCAGTACCTCTTTATTTTTGTCAAGCTTGAGGAGGATAACATATGCTTGTTCTATAATTTTCCCTTCGAGAAAACCTATCGCTATGTTTTAATGAGCCTAGTGACAGTGAAACTCGCTCTTGTCTGCATGGACAAGTTTGTCGCTATTGTTTTAACGAGTTTAAAGACAATGATAACTTGGTCCTTTTCAATTTTAGAGATTCTAAAAAGAGACATAAAGGCAACTCCAGTGGTCCTTTTTCCATAATGTAAACCATTAAGTCCGAAAAAGTGTAAAATAATACGAAAGGGATGACTTTTCGATAGCTTTAATGAGCCGAACAAGACAAGCGCTCGATCTTTTTGTGTAATGATTCCTCAAGTCCAAAAAGATTAAATTTAGAGGAGGGATGGCACTTCCAATCGTTTTAACGAGCCTGAGAGGCCAATTGCTCGACAATCCTTTTCTATTTTACCAGTCAGATGAAAAGAGCTTAAAGGAGACTCGTTTTTTGAGGAACGAGTGATGTTTTTGGATAGCAACTGGTTCCACGTAAGGTTTGGAACTTTTCAATCACGGCAGTGTAAAGAAGGTGGCTAATAGAATCACCCGTTGCAGTTGTTCCTCAAAAGGGTAAACAATCAAATGCAGGCGTGTGATTGGCTAAAAAAGAGTGGAGGTGATGGTAAGAACACGACCAAGGTTCAAAAGCTGATAGCCATGCGATCGCAATGGTTATTTACCAAAGGTGGGTTCATTTTTTAATGAGCTTAAACTATGGGGGAACATTTGCTCATTGCCAGGTTTATTTTTTAACGAGCTTGAACTTCATGTAAGACTGGTCGTGGCTAGGTTTATTTTTTAATGAGCTTGAACTTCGTGTAAAACTGCTCGTGCCAGTTGTATAATAAGGACTTCTCATCGATAGGTTCATTTTTTAGGGAGCTTGTACCATTTGAAACTTTTCTCTGGAGCCTTTCGTTATGCAAGCTAGGAATGACCAACCTACAAGTTTAAAGGGTTAAGAGCCTACAAACTAAGAAAATAAATGGTCACTTTTCAATTGCATGCAAAAAAGTTTGCATGCCCCCAGGTATAAAGTAGAGTTTCCAGGTCACCATATGGAAGTTCTTGCATTAGCAAGATTGTTCCATCTGCATCGCAGACAAAACACTTCCATGGCGATGTCCATCAAAATGGACAAAGGTGACTGTTGTCAGTGCCAATCACATAACCATTTACGGGGGAATCCTTTTCCAGTCTGATCCATTTTCCTAAATAGACAGGATTGTCAAACTAGTCATATTCCTACGCAGAAACCTACCTTATATCTATGGTTTTCCTGCCGAAGCAGACCAGGGTGCATGTCTCCTAGGTTTCAGTCACAATCACCGAATCACTCACGATCATCAGGTGGGTAGACTGGAGATTGATGAGACATTCCCTGTGCAAAAAGACTAGTTATGGATGGCATTTGACTAATAGCTGTGTTTGAACCAGGGAATGAAAGCTGGTCAACTAGGTGGACCACTCTTCCTTCATGTGGAAAACACATCACTCGGAAGAGTGAGGAAACAATAGCTCTCATGCTATAAATGTTGTCACACCCAACTAGTAGATTGTAATCTAGAGGTCCTTGGACTACCATTATGTTTAGATGAACGATTTTCCTTCTCAAAGTTATAGGAAAATTTGGAAGGATCCCTAACAGTCGACTGGTTCCTTTGTTGATGCCTATCACATTTCAAATCTCAATCAGAATCGATGGCGAACCAAGCGCTTTCCAAGTAGTTAAGGAAAGCATACTTACAGAAGCCCTTTCATCTATAACAGTACCAACCATGATCAATCTGTAAGCTTGTACTATGATTCGGAATGGTACATTAGATGGTAGACGGGGTCTGCCTAGTACATTCCAATTGAAGGAATCGATTAGATTTCTTGGAGGTGGGACCGAATAAACAGTTCGATAAATCTCTGATGAACTTCCTTCATGTGGTAAAGGAATGGGTAGATTGCCCCAATGTTCATCGCAGTCTGTGTTTATGAAAATAATTTGAATGGTGTCGTTCTCATTCTCTTTGGTGACAGTATCATCTGAAGGTGGACCCTCTGAAGACAATATTGGGTCAACTGTCGTCTCGACCTATTGAATTTGGTCCGGTGCGGACTCAGAGGGTTTATCTTCAATGATAGGTTCTTTGACCGACATCAACGTTGTGTCAGTCAGATTTTCAACTAGTGATGGACTCGGCAAGAGTTTCTTGTATCCAGGATGAAGTTGCTACGGTGATGCAGGACAGTAATCCAAGACTCTTTTAGCTTCGTCTAGGAAAGGAAAACAGTGGGGGACATGATCACCTTCACACAACCTACAAGGAAATTTAGATCTTCCTCTCTTTCCATTAGCTTCGTTTTCACTAGTTGATGGTGTGCTTTCAACATGATCGTCAGTGGTTGAAGACACTGGATTGTGCAAGCGGGGAGACCAGTCCCTCAAGATCCATGGGATGCAAGGACAATCTCGATGATAGTGTTCCCCCTTTCAAATGACACATGGAGATTTAGGTTTGGAAGGTGCATTTTGTGGATTTTCGCCAGACGATGCATGGTTACCCCCTTTTGTTGTTGGATTCTTCTTCTTCTTCTCCTTCCCTTTCTTCTTCTTCTCAATTACTTGGTTTTTTGTGTTACTAGCTTCACCAAGCGAAGAGGAAGAAGGAGAGGGATAAACAAACGAAGTAGAAGGTGGGGGAGCAACTTCATCTGGTTGTTGATTGGATTGCTGAGGAATTGTGGTGTTTTGAACAACAGAGGTTGAGAAAAGCCATACTGGAAGGCTAATTGTGAGTCCTAGAAGGGACAATGTAGCCATATGTGGAGCACCAACATCTCCCCAAGAAGAGAAAGGGCTAGGATTTCCCCCAAGGGGAAATCCTTGATTGGTAGACTCCATTTTCTCAGCCTAAGACCAACGAGGGAAGAATGACGTTACTCCGATTAAAATAAACTTTATGGTGCTTTGACACAACTTGCTTTTTCAATTTTTAAGAGTTGAGAAAAAGCTAAAGATAACTCTAGTCGCCTTCGATTTTTAATGAACATGAAGTGACAAGTGCTTAGATGGACCTTTTCTTTTAGGGAGTCTGAAAAGGAACGAAAGTGACTTCTCTGGAAATCTAGACAGAGGGATTACCAAACCAATCGGAAAACTGCAGAATACTTTTTATGGTATGGAAGTCAATCTTCCCGAATACTGTGTTCAGTGCATTGCGATCAATAGGGCGATAGACATGACTTCCTAAGGATAAAGGATGTAGCCTATTGTGGTCTCCCAATATATACTCGATGGTACATGGGAGCATAAGTACTTACTTGCACTTGTTGTCTCAAAGATGAGGAATCACCCAACCTACAATGAAAGCGATAGTTAGCAGGCTTTACGACGTCGGAATAGTCTCTAGCCTAGACTTCTAGATGTTGTGCGTTAGGTTCCAAAGCTTTTTTATGTTCATTGAGGTTTATTTTACAGTTGATCTTTCTTAAGAAGTTTTCCTTTAAGATTCACTGCGTAATGTAGATATACAATTTCTAAATATGCAATCTAAGATGATAAATAGTCGTTTATTTTCTTTTTGTAATGAAAATCCTAGCTACTAAGGAAAGAGAAATGGAATTTTTTCAACAGAGAGCACACACTAGATGCACTTTTCCTAAATCAATTTCAGCATGCAGTCTAAATGCAAATGCACATGCATGTATTGTTTCTCAGTTTCCTTAATGTGAGAATGACAAAGGAAAACTAAGTATAGATCTGAACTATCTTATTTCATAGAGACAGTACTAACAATTTTCTCTTCAAAAAATGAAAGGAAATCTCCAAGTGGAACCAAGAACTATCAGTGAAATGACACAAATCAAAATCCCAGAAGCTGACTCACTCTCCTGTAAACATCTATATATGGATCCCTCATCCTAGAGATCCAAAGGCTGGAATTTTGTAATTTGCAAGGAAGTGTTGTTGGTTTCTCTTTGAAGACATTGTTGGGTGATCTTGCTTTGTATGAGGTGAAGAGGTCTTTCATGTTGGGAGGATGATGCTGGATCAGATAGCCTAGTTGTAATCCTCTCTTCTACTACTTCTATCAATAAAGCTATTTGAGTTTTCCTCCATATGCTTGTATATCTCTGAATCTTGTATTTGTATATGCATTTATATGGTTAATGTACATCTGATCCTACATTGTTTATGGTTATAGATCTCTATGCTTTGATGGTATTTTGTTGCCTTGACTCTACAGGTGTTCTTTGAAGCGGGACAAGTGAGAAAGGAGTGGCGAAAGCTCTATCAAGGGAGAGAGGAAACGAGCAAGGAGACTAGCGAAAGACTGAGGTTGGTACTCCCTGCTTCTCTCTCATCTATCTCTCATAAAGGAAAACACAAGTGACTTTAGTTTGTTTGCTTCTAAGATAGCTACCCGTCTTAGTGGGACTAGCAGCTCTGAATGGACACTAGTTTTCTCGATAATAAGAGGGAGTGAAGCTGCAAGGCTTCATAGATGTGGATTAGGCTGGTAGTCCATCAAACCGGAAGAGCACTTCTGGAGGAATCTTCAACCTTGGTTCAGTTGCAGTTTCTTGGTATAGCAAGAAACAGAGTTCAGTTTCACTTAGCTCAGCAGAGGCTGAATACATGGCTATCAATCAGGTAGCATGCGCGACCATTTGGATGCGGAAGATTCTAGTGGGATTGTTTGTTCAGATGATGGATCCTACAGTGATATACTATGATAATCAGAGCTGCATAAAACTCTCTAAGAATCCAGTGTTTCATGACAGGTCCAAGCATAAAAATATCCGTTACCATCATCTACGGGACTGTGGTCAAGAGGATCATGATTTTGCAGTATATTTCGACTGAGGAGCAGGATGCAGATATTTTGACTAAGGCATTGTCAAAATGCAAGATCGAGTTCCACAGAGACAGGATCGGGGTTACTGATAATCCCTTTCTTGTTGAGAGGGAGTGTTAAGATTTGCAACGAGAAATGCTAAAAATAGAGAATGTTAAAAATAACACTGCTATAAATAGTCGGGCTATAAATAACAGTTCAGCCATTGTGGATCTTAGCAAAAATGGGTGAAAAGTGAAAGTGCTAAATATAGCTTTTCTAAAAATATCATTTTGGGATCCCTTCTTATTTTTTTTAGTCCCTGGACTAAACATAGGAAGTAAAAATCGAATTTAATATTAATAGCTATTTGAAGATTAATTAATTAATTCATCTTGAGTTAGTTAGTTAAGGAAAATCAAACTTGAAGTCTATGTGAGGACATGCAACAGTTTCTCCTTTGATTGAGGGAATTGTCCATCAGTTAAAGAGATAAGGATGAGTTGTAAATATTGAGTTTTAATTAGTTGGCTCAATTAACTGAGTTAAGTCCAGTTAGATTAATTTAACAGTTTGTTAAATTAATGAGAGTTCACTTAGTTAATGCTTGCATGCATGTAACTACTATATTTCAGATAACTGAAGATTCACTCATGGATAACTCATGCATGTCAGTTTAGTCAGAGACCCAGTTGAGATCAGATGGAGGGACAGTGTACTATCAGTTGCTAGGATATTCCTTGGTGAATATTCCTTGCATGCAGAAGGAATATTATTCCTTGAGAATTGCGCAGTTGGACCTGAGGTTTACAATGAGTGTGATGAGGCCAATTCACACATGTGATATCATTGGACCCCAATCAAAACTGCGCAAGGAAATAGGAGGCTTAAAGGGCTTGAGGAAGACATATACTATGTCTATTTAGTCTATGAGCTGTATTGTTTGATTGCAGAGAGAGCAGGATAGCTTGAGAGCTTATTCCTTTTGTAACTTGAACAAGATTTCCACTTGTATGATAATACAGAGTTGGGGTTTTAGGCTGGTGCTTTCCCTAATGATATATCTTCTGTGTTATGGTTGATTACTTCTCAATTCTCAGTTATATTTGTTCATACTTGATGTTGCTCATGTTTGATTAAGCTTCCACTAAATTGTTTGTAGAAGTAGATCAAGTGTTTTGCTTTAGTACATTGCATTACCAGGTGATTTACATTGGGAATTTCTACAACCCAAGAGATTAATAAACCCAAATTTTATAATGTTGAGAGGCAAGATTAGATTGTTTTTGTCATATTGCAACGTTGGATTGATTTTTGTACCATGGAAATGCCACAATACAAAGCCCTTTTGTAGTGTCACAATGTGACTTTGAAAATTGCAATGTAATGTATGTTTCCAATAATGATTGCCATATTTCTTGTTAAATTGCGATAATGTTTTTCATAATGCAACATTGGATATATTTATTCACATTTAAATGTCACAACATTAAACCCTAATATTATGAATGCAAGGGATCAATACTATAAACTCAAGGAATTAATAAACCCAAGGGATTAATAAACCCTAATATTATAATGTTGAGAGATGACATTGAATAAATTGCAACGTAATGTAACATTGTGACAATGAGGATGAGATTGATTGTCATCATGCAACAATGTTTGTCACAAAACAATGTTGGATTGATTGTTTTACGATGAAAACATCACAATATGAAGCCCTTTTGTAAACCTTGATATTATGAATGCAAGGGATTAACATTATAAACTCAAGGAATTAATAAACCCAAGGGATTAATAAACCCTAATATTATAATTTTGAGAGATGACATTGAATAAATTGTAATGTAATGTAACATTGTGACAATGAGTATGAGATTAATTGTCATCATGCAACAATTTTTGTCACAAAACGACGTTGGATTGGTTATTTTACCATGCAAACATCACAATACGAAGCCCTTTTGTAGTATCCCAACGTGACATTGAAAAATTGCAATGTAATGCAAGTTTCCAACAATCATTGTCATATTGCTTGTCAAATTGTGACAATGTTTGTCATAATCCGACGTTGGATAGATTTCTTCACTATTCAAATGTCACAACATTAAAACGTAATGTTATTTGAAAACCAAGGGATTAGTAAACTCAAGGGACTAATATTCTAAACCCTAAGGATTATAAACCAAAGGGATTAATATTATAAACCCTAGGAGTTATTAACCCCACGAATTATAAACCCAATGGATTAATATTATAAACTTAAGGAATTAATAAACCCAAGGGATTAATATTATAAACCCAAGAGATTTATAAACCCTAATTTTGTAATGTTGAGAGGCGATATTAAATAAATTGTGATGTAATGTAACATTGAAACAATGAGTATCAAATAAATTGTTATCTTGCGACAATGTTTGTCACAATCCATGTTGGTTTGATTTTCCTAGCATGTAAACATCACAATATGAAGCCCTATTGTAGTGTCACAATGTGACGTTGAAAAAATTGCAATGTAAAGTAAGGTCCCAACAGTGATTGTCATATTGCTTGTGACATTGTGACAAAATTTTCCATAATGCAACATTGGATATAGTTCTACACCATTCAAACATCGTAACATTAAACTGTAATGATATTATAAAACCAATGGATTTGTAAACTGAACATATTAATATTATAAGCCCTAGGGATTAAAAACCCGAGGTATTAATATCATAAACCCTAAGCATTAAAAACCTAAGGGTTTAATAAACCCTAAATTGGTAATGTTGAGAGGTGACATTGAATAAATTACAATGTAATGTAACATTACGAAAATGAGTATGAGATTAATTGTCATCTTGCAACCATGTTTGTCATAATGCGATGCTGGATTGATTTTTGTATGATTCAAACGTCACAATAGAAATCCCTATTATAGTGTGGCAATGTGATGTTGAAATATATGCAACGTAATGTAAGGCTCCAACAATGATTGTCATATTGCTTGTCATGCTGTGAAAATGTTTTTCATAAGGCAGAATTGGATAGAATTTTGCACCATTCAACATCACAACATTAAACCCTAATGTTATTACAAACCCAAGAAATTACTAATCCTAAACCTAAGGGATTAAAAACCCAAGAGATTAATATTGTAAACCCTAGGCATTTTAAACCCAATGGATTAATATTATAAACCCAAGGAATTAATAAACCCTAATTTTCTAATGCTCAAAGGCGACATTGAATAAATTGCAATGTAATGTAATATTGTGACAATGAGTATGAGATTAATTGTCATCGTGCAACAATGTTTGTCACAATGGGATGTTGGATTGATTTTTGTACCATGCAAACGTCACAATAAAAATCCCTATTATAGTGTTGCAATATAACAGTGAAATAGTTGCAATGCAATACAAGGTTCTAACAATGATTGTCATATTGCTTGTCACATTGCAACAATGTTTGTCACAATGCGATGTTGCATACATTTTTTCACTATTCAAACATCATAACATCAAACATTAATGTTATATGAGATATTATAAACCATAACAATATAAAACTAATATTATAAACCCTAACATTAAACTCAATATTAAAACCATAATATTAAACCCAACATTACAAACCCTTATATTTAAAGCAACATTATAGACCCTAACATTCAACGTTAATGTTCTAATGTAGCAATGCAACCCAAGGAATTTCATATTGGAATTTAATAAACCCAATATGAAACCCAATACTAGAAGTCATGGTTTTAAACCCTAATTTTGTAAAGTTGAGAGGGGAAACTGAATAAATAGTAATGTAATGTAGCATTGCAATAATGCATATCAAATGAATTGTTATCTTGCGATAAAGTTTGTCTCAATGATTCACCATGGTAGTCATGTTGATTACTGTTCACTATGATATCCATGTTGAATATAGTTGATCATATCAACAAAAATCAACCATATTTGACATGTGTTAATGTATACATATTATAAACCTTAATATAGCCAACCACATTTTCTTTTATTGATTGTGAGATTGTGACAATGTTTGTCATATTGCGACACTCAATAGATTCCTTAACCATTGAAATGTCGCAACATTAAATCGTAATGTTATTATGAACCCAACGGATTAATAAATCCAAGGGACTAATATTATAAACCCTAGGGATTAATAACCCAAGTGATTAATATTATAAACCCTGGGGATTATAAACCTAACAAATTAATATTAAAAACTCAAGGAATTAATGAACCCAAGGGATGAATATTATAAACCCAACAAATTAATAAACCCTAGTTTTCTAATGTTAAGAGGCGACATTGGAGCATGGCTAACTATGGTTTATTTTCATATTGAACCATGGTTGACCATGGTTAATTTTCATATTGAGACAATCTTTGTCACAATGTGACGTTGGACCATGTTTGACCCTAATTATAAACCTAATGGATTTATATTAAACCCAAGGATTAATATTATTAACCCTATGAATAATATTATACCCTAGGAATATGAACCTTTAGATTAATAAACCCAAGAGATCGATATTATAAACCTAATGGAATAATAAACCCAAGGGATTAATACTGAAAACCCAAGGGATTATAAACCTAAACCATATAAACCCTAAGATAAATATTATAAACCCTAAAATAAACATGGTCTACCATGATTGATTTTCATATCGACACCTTTGTTACAATGTGACGTTGCACCATCCTTCACCATGCTTGACCATAGTTGTCACAATGTGACCACAGACCATGAGACAATCTTGGTCACAATGTAGCCATTGTTATTGACCATGGTTGACCATGATTGACCATGGTTAACGATGATTGATTTTCATATTGAGACAATCTTTCTCACAATACAATATTAGACCATGGTTGATGATAAACCCAAGAGAAAAATAAACGAAAGGGATTAATACTAAATCCCCAAAAGATTATAAACCCAATAAATTAATATTAAAAATCCAAGATATATTAACCCTATTAATTATTTATAAATATTAATGTAATTATTAACTTAATTAATTTTAAATAATTAACTATTAATTAATTAACTAATCCATTCATTTATTTATTAACTATTAATTAATTAATACCAATTAACTTTTTAATTATTAATTAATCTATATTTAATTAAATAATTATTAATTATAATTTATTTATAAATATTTAATTATTAATAATTAACTAATTATTAATTAAATAAATAAATATTAATTATAAATTATTATTATAAATAAATATTAATTTTTATTTATTAATTATAAATTATTATTAATTAATTATTGGTTGAGTTTTAATGCTTTGCTTAGTGGCTCTTTTGCCAAAAGTTTGTTCATCGTAAGAAAACATAATGAAAATTTGTCATTGGTCATTTCTTCCACTTGAAGAGGTCGGTGCTGCAAACAAGGTTGGCGTTGGGATTATGATATTCCACACCAATACGCTCGCTCCAGACTATTGTTGGACCTGACTGGAGGTCGGAGGTCAGGCCTACTTTTTCCTTGACTTTTATATCTCAGCGCACCCAACATTACCAATGGCCGACCATGAGGGCTTGGAGTCGGAGGTCAGGCTTTAGTAGTCCGTTCAAAATTTGACAATGAATCCGACTATGCTACCCCACCTATGTCTGTGCTAGGAATAGGGTTGAATCCGACTTCAGGATACCCCACAGCTCCCTCTAATATTTTATGAAAAGAGCCGAACGGATGGCACACGGCAGACAGGTATTTTTTCCTGATTCTCCTCCCACGTAATAAATTTTCAACATAGATAGCTCTATCAAGGAAGTGGCTTTTTGGAAAGTTTTCATTATATCGCGAGTTTATCTTACATGCGCAATAGATCAGTGTAGATTTATTTTAAATATGGATTTAACATAAGTCTAGAAAGATGTAATTTTTTTACTTGTAAATATTTTTTACTAGTAGATATTATTTAAATATTTTATATAGTTGTTGAATTGAGGCCTCTGTTATTCATATCAAGTTTATGAGAGATTTTTCGGCGTAAATCACATGATATTTCATTTGTCGACGTGTTTTGAACCAACCAGTGTGGTTCATCGTCAGGACAAGTTGAAGTATCAAATCTAGGTTGCATGTTAAATAGTCAGAGCAGAACATCCAACGACTACAATTTTTTACGACTATATTTGACTAGAAAACGGCTAGATAGACCGGACCCAGAGAAAAGGGAGCATAATTATATTTAATTAAAATTTAAAAATTAAAATAAGTTAAAGTTATGGATTTAATAGTTAGTTATACTATTATTAAATTAAAAGTTAATGGGGCATGAATTTTTTTCCACTGGAAAAATCGTAATTTTATTCAATTTGAGTAAAATTACATGTTGTAGATGCTACAATAGCATATGCGGTATCAAAACTTGTTCTGCTAAGAACATGATCTAAAAAAGCTATCTGTCTATGTTTTCCTACCTTTCTTTTTTTCCACTTTCCGCCAACCTTCATTGTTGGGTATGGTTGTTACAATAGTCATTTGAAGTTTGTTTGTATCAGCCATGATTTCTTTTTTAGAATCTGAGCTTGTTGTAGAGTGTGCTCGCTTGCTGCCCCGATTTCCTGCCTGTGTTCTCATATTGCTGCTGTGGATTGCTTTCATTTGGGTCTGTTGCAGATCCAATCAGATTTTCATTATTCTGTGGGTGGAGTGTGCTGCTTTCATTTTTGATTTCTGGATTATTTCCTTTTTCTACAGCTTTTGAGGTACGCTGTTGGGTCCCTATAATACTAGTGATTACCCCATTACTATTATAGTTATACCCCTTATTTATATTGTTGTGCCCCTATTACCCCCTTATTGTTATTTCTGTGCCCCATAGAATCCCTCTATTGTTATTTTTGTGGCTTTATATTATTATTGTTAGGTCGGCTAGATTATATTGTGACTCCTTAGACTCTTATATATAGAAAGGAGGTTTTGTCATTTGAATCATTCAAGAATTGTTCATTTATGTAATGTAAAGGAGGTTGCCCCCTCGAAGAGGCTGAATTCTAAGGCGTTGATCTATCTTTTCTATCTTTTCTTGAGCTGGTTTCATAACATTTGGTATCAGAGCTTTGGATTCTAGGGTTTCGCTGCTCCAAACAGGTCATCGTGGCATTTTCGCTATAACTTTTTTTTGTGACGTTTCAGAAGTCGCAAAAAAAACCCATTTGAGAAGAAATCGCGCTGAACCTTGGGTCCGAATTTCAGATCTTTTTGCACGATATTTTTGGAGATATGATCTGAGGAAGTTGGTCTTTTTGCAGACTCCTGAATTACATTCAAAACAGGTGACCTGGGGAAAATTGTCATAACTTTCTCTCTGGGAATCAGATTGAAATTTCGTAAGAAGGTACGTATGGCAACTGTATATTTGGAACCAAATCAGTTTGTATGGTATCAATGGCTTTGTTCTCGTAAACAATTTATCACTTGGGCAATTTTTACGGAAGAATTGATAGCACATTATGAGGACATAAAAAGCAACACTTTTTTTAGCCAATTGATAAGTCTCAAACAAAAGGGTTCAATACTGGAGCACATTGAGGAGTTCCAAAAATTGAACATAAGGGTAAAAGATATTCCAGAGGAGCATAGGATTGATGTGTTCATAGGGTCTTTAAAGGATAATATCCAACATGATGTTCGCCTTTGGGAACCTGATTCATTAGAGAAGGCATTCAGGTTAGCAAGAAAAATGGAAAGCAAAATTATGGCAACTTGGAAGCATACCACTCACAACTATAAAGACGGGAGTGTTGTTGTCCCTAGTCTTCCACAACCTACAAGGTTGACACCACAACAATTGGAAGAAAAAAGAGCAAAAGGGCTTTGTTACAATTGTGATAGCAAATACACAAAAAGTCATAAGTGTGCTGAGAAGAAATTATTCTACATAGATTGTGAAGAGGAAGAAGAAAAGGAGCAAGAAAGGTCAAAAGAAGAGGATATATTCCAGGAAAAAAGCCTAGATGAAGAACAAATAAATCCAACCATATCTTGTAATGCATTGGCGGGAATTACCACTCCTCAAACCATCAAGATAGAAGGACACATCAAGAAGAAAAAGGTAATAGTGTTGATTGATTCAGGAAGCACCCACAATTTTATTCATTGTAGGGTAGCAAAAGAATTGAATTGCTTCCTATATCCAGCACCAGAGTGTCAAGTGATGATTGCAAATGGAGGAACAATAAATTGCTCTGGAAAGTGCCATAATATCAAGCTATCCATGGGAGAATATGTATTGACTAGCCCAATGCTTTCCATTCCAATAGGAGGTGCCGATGTTGTACTAGGAGTCCAATGGCTACAATCCTTGGGTACAATAGCTTTTAATTTTCAAGAACCTTTCATGAAATTTTCTGTCGAAGGAAAGGAAGTTGAATTAAGGGGTATTGCAGGGAAACCAAGAAAGATAATCAGCTCTAATGGCATGACTAAGCTTCTAAAAAAGGAGCAAAGAGGTGTAATTGCACAATTATGTTCGCTAGATGTTTCCACAATGGAATCATCTATTGCTCCAGATCTCCAAAAAGTCTTGGACAATCATTCCAAGGTATTTGAGACTCCCAAAGGTCTCCCACCTATGCATGATCATGATCATGTTATTCATCTGATTCCAGGAAGTGTTCCTCCAAACATCAGGCCATACAGATATCCCTATGTCCAAAAAAGTGAAATTGAATGTATGGTTGCAGAAATGCTAGAGGCTGGTATAATTCAACCGAGTCAAAGTTCTTTCTCAGCTCCAGTAGTATTGGTGCACAAGAAGGATGGATCATGGCGCATGTGTCCGGATTATAGGGAGCTCAACAAGCTCACTATTAAAGATAAGTTCCCCATTCCTGTCATTGATGAATTACTGGATGAATTGCATGGATCAATTTACTTCACCAAGTTGGATCTTCGTTCGGGATATCATCAAACCAGAATGAAGATTGAAGACATTCCGAAAACGGCATTTAGAACTCATGAGGGTCATTATGAATTTTTGGTCATGCCATTTGGCCTTACCAATGCACCTTCAACATTTCAAGGTTTGATGAATTCAATTTTCAAACCATTCCTTAGAAAATTTGTGTTAGTATTTTTTGATGATATACTAATCTACAGCAAGTCTTGGAAGGATCATGTTGAACATGTTGACAGGGTGCTACAACTATTGGAGGAGAAACAATTATATGCAAAAATATCCAAATGTTTCTTTGGAGTCCATGAGGTGGAATATTTGGGTCATATTGTATCTCATGAAGGAGTTAAGGTAGACCCTAGCAAAATTAAAGCCATTAAGGAATGGAAAATCCCCACATCCATAAAGCATCTGCGAGGATTTCTTGGGTTGACAGGGTATTATCGCAAGTTTGTTAAGAATTATGGGAGAATAGCAGCACCTCTAACAACATTATTGAAGAAAGATTCATTTTCATGGACTCCGGAAGCAACAAAGGCCTTTGAACATCTTAAAGAGGCAATGTGCCAAGCACCGGTCTTAGCTACACCGGACTTCACAAAAACCTTTATTGTGGAATGTGATGCTTCAAGAAATGGAATTGGTGCTGTTCTAATGCAAGATGAAAGACCCATTGCTTTTGAAAGTCGTCCAATCAAGGGAAAGTTTTTAAGCAAAGCTATTTATGAGAAGGAAATGTTGGCAATACTCCATGCACTTAAGAAATGGCGACCCTACCTAATGGGAAGACACTTCAAGGTAAAAACGGATCATGATAGCCTTAAATACTTTTTAGAACAAAGATTATCCTCTAAAGAGCAACAAAAATGGGTCACAAAGATGTTGGGTTATGACTTTGAAATCATCTACAAAAAAGGGAAGCAAAATGTGGTGGCAGATGCACTCTCAAGAAAGGATGAGGATGTGGAAGCATTGTTGTGTGCCATTTCTATTATCCAACCAGATTGGATAAACGAAGCAAGGGAGGAATGGAAGAATGACAAAGAAGTGTGGGCACTCATTCGAAAGCTACAACAAGATTCCAGTACTTCTGATACATTTAGCTGGAAAAATGATTCGTTATGGTACAAAGATCGCTTATACCTCTGTAAGAATTCCCAGCTAAAACAAAAGATTCTTATGGAATTGCACACTTCTCCCTTAGGAGGGCACTCAGGGTTTTTAAAAACTTACCACAGGGTTAAGAAGGAATTTTTTTGGGATGGCCTTAAATAAGATATTCAAAAGTTTGTGGCGGAATGTTTGGTTTGCCAACAAACTAAAGTTGAAACAATTAAGACACCGGGTCTATTACAACCTTTATCCATTCCAAGCCAACATTGGGAGGAGGTTTCAATGGATTTTATCACAGGTTTACCCAAGTCGGAGGGAAAGAGTGTCATCATGGTGGTAGTTGACAGACTTACCAAGTATGCACACTTTTGTGCATTATCACACCCATTTAAAGCCAGTACAGTTTCTACTGCATTTATGGAAACAGTTCAAAAGCTACATGGAAACCCAAAGATTATTGTAAGTGACAGAGATCCCATTTTCACTAGAAATTTTTGGACAGAATTACTTTCTTGTCTTGGTACTCAGTTAGCTCATAGCTCATCTTATCATCCTCAATCTGATGGGCAAACTGAGATAGTAAACAAATGTTTGGAAGGATATCTTCGTTGCTTTGTATCTGATAAACAGAGACAATGGGTCAAATGGTTGCCTCTGGCTGAATGGTGGTATAACACTTCCTTCCATACAGCAACAAAAATGACGCCATTTATGGCACTTTATGGGTATCAACCACCATCCATCACATCATATTTAAGAGAAAATTCTAAGGTTCAGGCAGTGGAACATCACATCGAACATCAACAACAAGTCCTCCAACTCTTAAAGGATAACCTCGTGTTGGCACAAAATAGAATGAAACAACAGGCAGATCAACATCGCAGTGAAAGAAGTTTTGATGTAGGTGATTGGGTATTCCTATGGCTACAACCATATAAGCAAATGTCCCTAAAGCAAGCTAAGAAGGATAATAAACTATCACCAAAGTATTATGGTCCGTACAAGGTGTTGCAAAAGATTGGTACTATGGCATACAAATTGGAGCTTCCTACAGCTTCTCGATTGCACCCAGTTTTCCATGTTTCATGTTTAAAGAAGGTTATAGGCAACAAGCTCCCAATTCAAACAATATTGCCAGAATTTGACGAGGAAGGAAAAATTATATTGGAACCGGAAGCAGTCACAGAAACAAGAACTCGACAGCTACGAAATCGATCAATTTCAGAGTATCTTATCAAGTGGAAGAACTTATCCACTGAAGATTCCACATGGGAGGATGAGAATTTTATGCAGAAGTATCCAGAATTACTCAAGCGTTGAGGACAACACTTTTTTGAAGGAGAGGGGCATGTTGGGTCCCTATAATACTAGTGATTACCCCATTACTATTATAGTTATACCCCTTATTTATATTGTTGTGCCCCTATTACCCCCTTATTGTTATTTCTGTGCCCCATAGAATCCCTCTATTGTTATTTTTGTGGCTTTATATTATTATTGTTAGGTCGGCTGGATTATATTGTGACTCCTTAGACTCCTATATATAGAAAGGAGGTTTTGTCATTTGAATCATTCAAGAATTGTTCATTTATGTAATGTAAAGGAGGTTGCCCCCTCGAAGAGGCTGAATTCTAAGCCGTTGATCTATCTTTTCTATATTTTCTTGAGCTGGTTTCATAACATACGCTGATGTCTTCCTCCTCCTGTTCTGCTTCTATATCCTCTGTCCATATGGACGAAAACTGCCAGCCTTTTGGTTTTGGGGGCTGTCTTCTTTTCCTTTCTTTTTTATTTTGTGGACATGCACTCTGTAAATGACCAATTTGTCTACATATACGGCAACGAAAGGCAGTGTTTTCGTAATGTAGTGGCTGTGCCCATTGCTTACCATTGTGGAGTAAGAGGATGTGATCCGGTAGGCCTTGACTGAGATCGACCTCCACACAGATCCTAGCGAAAGTGTAGATATCCTTTGATAGTCGTTCGTTGTCCACTTTTAGGAATGTCCCCAAAGCATTGCCAATTCCTTCTAGTACTTTGTAGTGCCAAAAGTGTATAGGTAAGTTAAACAATTTTACCTATACTGGCATTTTGGAGACTACCATGTTATTGGGGTCGAATTCCGGGAACCACGGTTTCACAAACAGGCCTGCATTGCTCCAAAACCATGGCCCTTCGTTCAATGCATATTCCTTGTCCTTTATGGTGTCAAATTTAACATATAAGAATCCCTTTGAACATAAATGGATATCACAGTTTTCTATCCATATGGAACAGATCCATTGACAGAGGGCTTCTGGTTTGGGCCAAAATCCATTGAATCTGCAAATCACTGCTTTGGTTAGATAATCAGCGTGTATTTCATTTACCTCTGTTATGACAATTGTTAAGGCTGGGTTGTGTGATGTCTGCTCAACAATATAGGTCCCAGGTACTGTAGTTTGTTGTTCTGTCTTCGTTTGTGGTTCCATCTTCCCTTTTACTGCATCTTTAAAGGACGCAGGTCCTTTTGAGCTTGTGCCAGAACAGCCTCCGCGGATCCTTGTGCTAAGGCAGATTGTTGATTCGTTTCCTATACCATATTCTATTAGTTTGCGTTCCTCCTGCAATACTTTTCCTGTGAAGAGAAGAAGTTGTTTGCATGGAGGGATTCTAGTTCTTTCTTGTATCCTCTGTTTGAGGGTGTTTGTCGCCTCCCATTTTCCTAATCTGATGCATATTGTATTTCCTTCCATCGATCTGATAAAGAGATTACTTTTTGTTTCTTCCCGCATATCCAAAGCAGGTGTTGTTTGAATCTTTTGCTTTTCCATCATAATCATCCCATCTCTCTGTTCCATGATTCGATCTATGATCTGAATCTGAGATCCAGATCTATGAGGAGTTTCCTTGTTATCGCGCATCCATATGTGTTGTTTGTCGATCTGTTCTTTTCTAGCGCGTTTGTCTTGAGGCTTAAACCAATGGGGTATTTTGGCAATTGCATGTCCACAGATTTGTGCTGCGTTCTGAGTTCCGTGGTCAAACGGGGACTGTTCAGACAAAAAGTCCCTCGTCCAATCGTTCTCGTCCCTATCCAGTACTGTAAACCTTAGGGAATCCAGACCCAAGCTCTCGCCCCATGCTTGGTCTTCGAACAATGCGTTTGAGGGCTGCCAGAATGTGACAGATCGGGCCCACAGCTTTCCGAGAGGTGGTAGAGGAACAGTCTGCCGGATCTTTTTCCTATAGACACAGACAATACTTCCTATCCAGGACGTAACCCTCGTTGGGGAGAATGCAGCTACCCACTACTGGTTGGGGTCCGGCTAATTTGAGGCAAAACGCTGAAAGCAGTGAAAAATGGTACCCAGATCCATCCTGAGAGAAACATCCTGAGCCGAGAAGGGAAGGAAAATCTCCAGACTCTATTTGCTTTGTTTCGAATCATAATACTCCTTTCCGGTAGAAGATCCGGACCAAACCCAAAGGGAAAGATCAATCACTGCGAACCCATCGGCCAGGCCCCAAGCCGTTCCAAGGTAATGCTGATCTTTGAGGGCAGCGATGGCACAGAATAGACCTTCTGAAACCCTGATCTCTCGAGAACCCGCCATCGCTCCTTCAAGACAAAGTAATCTCGTTGTTTCCTTGACCGGCATATGAATTTACATAAAAGGTATTAACTATTCTATATTTATTTTATATATATATATATATATATAAAATAATAATAATAATAATAATAAAAATATTAAAATAAATTAATTTAAGTATTATATAGTAAGAATAAATCTTTAATATTTTAAATTTTAAATTTATTTAATTGTTTATTTAATTGTTAAATTATTTTAATTATAAATTAATAAAAACATATTATCATAGATCGATTTCAATATCAAAGTAATTATTTTTCTTTTATTAATTAAGTTAAAATTTTTAGTATATAACTAATAGCTTAAACTAAATGCTATTAAAATATCTTATACTATATAAACAACCCACCAAAGAGGATCAAAGAACAAAGGCAAAAGAGAGAAGGTTAAAGGATAACAAGGGGAAACTAACTTATAAGAAAACTAGAACAAGCTATAAAAAGAGGGAGGGGAGGAAGTGAAGAACACGACTAGGAAGTGAGGGCTGGGACCCAACAACTACTGATCTTCTAGCCGTCCTCTCTATTGAGATTGCTTGGCTTTTTTTCAATCTCAAGGGCTTCCCTAAATTTTTGGTGATGGAACTGCGAAACTCTAGCAATAACACTGGCCTCCTCGATACAAACATGATGTTTGGTTTTCTCTGCATGCTCTCCTAAAGCGGAAGACTTGGTTCTCCTATGTTTAAGGTCAGCTGCATGCTCACTAATCCTCTGATTAATGGAGCGTCCAGTCTCACCAATATAGGGGGTCCCACAAGAACAAGGAATAATATAGACCCTCTTAATGTCCTTAGGGTCGATAGGATTCTTCACTGATCTGAGGGACTTACTAATGGTGTTAAGGGGTCTAAAGGTCGAGGGAACATTATGTTTCTTAAGAATCCTCGCAATCTTATCAGTGGTCCCCTGCACAAACGGAAGATGGACACCTCGGACCTGCTCTTTAGGTTCTCTTTTAGTTAACAAATTTTTGGCAGCTTTGAGGAAAGCTTTCTAACCCAAGTATCTACTGTAACCATTCTCAACAAAGACATTAAAGAGATGGGATTTCTCTTTCTCAAAGCTCTTTTCATCAGAGATCCTTAGGGGACGAGTAACGAGGGTGTTGAGAACACCCAACTTCTGAGTTGGGAAATGGTGGGAATTGGCATGAAGATATTGTCCCGTATGTGTTTTCTTTTGAAACACTTGGTGGGAGAGGGAACCGTCACTATTCTTTGAAATAAGAATATCAAGGAAAGGGAGGCAACCATCGACTTCCTGTTCCCTGCTGAACTTAGTTGCTGAGGATTGACTGTTGAGATGATTGAAGAAGAGATCTAACTCCTCTTGGCGATGAGATCAAATGACATTAGTGTCATCTACATATCTTTTCCAAAGATTAGGCAGGAGGCAGCCGAGTTTAGAGCCTTGGATTCAAAATCTTCCATAAAAATAATTTAACAATTTAATAATTAAATAAATTTAAAATTTAAAATATTAAAGATTTATTCTTACTATATAATACTTAAATTAATTTATTTTAATATATATATATATATATGTGTGTGTGTGTGTGTGTATATATATATATATATATATAGATAATACCTTTTATGTAAATTCATATTTCTCATTAACTTTTAATTTAATAATAGTATAAATAACTATTAAATCCATAATTTTAACTTATTTTAAATCTTAATTAAATATAGTTATGCTCCCTTTTCCCTAGGTCCGGTCCAACTAGCCATTTTCTAGTCAAATATAGCCGTTAATATAGCCGTTGCATGGTCAAAAATTATAGTCGTTGGATGTTCTGCTCTGACTATTTAACATGCAACCTAGATCTAATTCTTCAACTCGTCCTGATGATGAACCACACTGGTTAGTTCGAAACACGTCAACAAATGAAATATCACGTGATTTATGCCGAAAAATCTCTCATAAAATTTTATATAGTTAATTTTTTTTAAATTTTTAGATTTTTTTATTTTAAGAGATATAAACAAAATTTCTTTGATAAGGAATTTACGAAATTACACATCATACCTACTAAAAATCAGATATTGTGCCCTATTTGTTTTGTTTGTAAAAATCAAATATTGTGCCCGAATTTTGATTATTTTAGAGTCATGATGGTATTAACTGGAGTTTACTAAATAGATATGACCCTCGCTTACTGAATAGATATGACCCTTGCACTTTTCAACCAATCGGATGACCACTCAGGTAACGGGTCGGCCCCAACATATTGGTCAGAGCACGCCCTCCTTTTATGCCTAGTAACCAACAAGCAGTGCAGAGGCCTGACGACTTCAACGTTATATAAAAAGAACAAATTAGAGTGCCTTATTTAGTTATAAATAAAAAAAGCCTAAAGCTCGCTAGCAAGAGAACCATATCGATTATGTCCAAGCTGATTTGAAAAATAAAATTAAATCAATCGATAAATTGTTTTCAAAGATTTGTTTACACTAAACTAGTGTAGATTTATTTTAAATATAGATCTAACATAAGTTTACGGGTTCAATTTTTTTCAAGCATAAATATTTTTACATTGAAAAATATAATGTTTAAATTGTATTTTTAATGTTAAATGGAGTTTTTTTATTATTAATGTATTTTAAAGTATATATCAATATTAATTAGTATTAAAATATTTTATTGATAACCCACATTTAATATTTTATTATATATAACCTTAAAATACTTTATTTTAATAAAAAATAATCTATAAATAGATATATATGAAGTTGATATCAACATAAATCAATTAATATACATCTATTTTTGAAATCTTTTTAAAAAGTATAAGTTTTAAACAACTCACAATTTTTTTTACTTCTTATTACTTTACAACATATATATTTTTTATTATTATAGCTAATATTATTATTATTTTTTTATTTTTTTTTTCCGAAGGTGGCAAAACCTATCAAACTCAGGTGTCAAACCAACAGTGAGGACAGCCATCTCTGGCTGCTATCCGCGAATGTCGGTTTGACTCATCACTGTTATCAAGGAAAACCACGCCACCTGTAATAACCCGCTGGTGGTCCGTAAGGGAGCAGGCTTTCACTCCTGCCAGATGCCTCTGGGTCTTGGGCAGTTAACCTGTTTCCTTACATCCGAGGAAGACGAGCTCTTAGCCAAGCAGAAGCAGTTTTACGGCATACTCCAGGCCGAAATATTATTTTTCTATTTAAAACTTAATTTAAATTTATTTTTATTTTTAATAGATAAACATACAGACAAACTTACACATCTCCCCACACTACACTGTAGAATAAATCTCTCAACTCAACTAATTCATTTATATCATATTTATTAAAAACTATGTCCATTCGGTGTGGTTTCTACTTAATTGCTCAATAGAAACAATTAAGCAAAGGGTATTGTTTCCCAATACCACAAAACCGATAACACATAGTTTAATGATAAAGAAAACACGTCAACTCTCAAAGTTGGACTATATCATATTTATATCAAAATTTTAAACGTGGTATTAACCACCAAAATAATTAAATCAAAATCGTAACTACTAAGATGTAAAATGTAAGAGAAAATGAGAAATTGTTCGAATAAATCGTGTTGGTGTTAAAGTAGATGCTACAAATTCCAAGTTTGATTCTTTTCACATTATACAATAGAAATGAAATGCCAAAGTGTAAATTTATACCAAGTCTGGTCAAAATTGGAGGCCATTAAACATCACTATTACAATTTAGTGCTTCCAGCTTCGTAGATTTTATATGGTTATTGGAAAAATAATAATTTTCAGCACAATAAAGTCAAAACCTTAAAGGAATGGTGTTTGGTAGATATGGATAATGGACAATATAAAGTACTTCTGAAAAATCGGACATCCTTTTCAACATGTGGGAGTATGCTCTTTACCTTGATCAACCCACCTCTCTTTGATGTCATATGAAATTTATTAGAAATTGTAGGATGTGCGTGAGTGATGAGATGTGATGTGACTGAGATATATTAAATAATTAGAATTTTATATTTGAATAAATAGAATAGTGTTTATGATGTGTGAGTGAGATATATTAAATAATTAAAATTTTATGTTTTGAATAGATAGAGTAGTGTTTATAACTTTCAAGTAACCTTTGTATGTTAATTATATTGGTTGCCATATTTGGTATGAAGTCAATATACCATGAACATCAAATTAATGGAGTGACAATATAGGTATTGGTTTTCCTTTAATATAATAAATTTTTTTTGAGATAAGATATATATGCATGTTTGTATCCATTTTGTGATGTGTTGTTTAGATTTGTGTGCTTGAATTATGAACATAAATCATGTTGGACTTTGGAATAGTTTTTATCACTATAAAGTAATATTTTATTTGGTTTATTATTTTATTTTATTGCTATTAAATTATTATATTAAATAATATATAAGTTTTGATTTAGCATTATCATTATTTCACTTGAGATGTTTATCTAGTGAGTCTCCTGCGAACATAATGATGGGTGAATTTTAGGATAAGTATTGTGGTTTTTTGAATCCATATTATTTGATTATAACAATCACCTAATATTTCCATTAAAAATATCATTGGTGATGAGAACAATAAAACACCAACTCTTTCAGTTTATTTTGTTAAGATGGAAATTTGATCCAATTTTCTAAAATAATCTAAAAAAATGTTTTAAAGTTAAAAAATATTATTATAATCTAATTGTCATCAAATCAGTCAAATTAGTAATTGGACATTATTATTAATTTCATGAATAGAAGGTGGTTCATTATTTTTATTTAAATAAAACTATGTCATATAGAATTACCTATTGATGATCAGTAAGAAAGCAAATTTTCATTCTTGTTAAATGTTTATAAGTCTTGGGCCATTAACATATTTCTTTACATCTAAATATAATGATTTATTAATCAAATATAAATATATATGAAGACATACTCCATCCAAAAATCTAAAACTTTAACCCATTATTAGTAATAAACCACTATATATATTTATTGATTTATAATTTTTAAATTCATTTTTTCATTTAATTAATAATTTAAATAAATAGTATTTTTCTATAATTTTTAAATTCATTTTTTAATTTAATTAATAATCTAAAGAAATAGTAATTTTCAATTTCACAATTATAAATAAAAGGGCAATAAACATTATTATATTTCTCAAATCTATTATAATCCAAGAAATTTTTAAAATCCAATAATATATTAAAGTTCAATAAGTTTAATAACATAAAGTTCGCTATTTGTGTTCCCTATATAGTCTATATATTATCTTATATTAAAATCAGTGGTCTAATTAATAATATATATTTTAATGAAAAATAATTAAAAATACAAAAAATTTAAACGAACATATACCAAAGATAATGAGTATATAATGGTTGGTAAAGGTAAAGAAATAGAGAAATTTACTTATATTAAAATCAGTGGTCTAATTAATAATATATATTTTAATGAAAAATAATTAAAAACACAAAAAATTTAAACGAACATATACCAAAGATAATGAGTATATAATGGTTGGTAAAGGTAAAGAAATAGAGAAATTTACTTTATACAAAAATACTTTCAGAGGTAATAATTTAAAAGTAAGGCTAAATTAAATAAGAGTGATAGCTACATAAGAGCATAGCTCTTGCTTCTTTGTGTGAGATTCTCGTTATGTCTTTATTGAAAACCACTCTTCACAATCATTTCTGTAAGTCACTCCTTTGCCCTGCTTAAAATGAAATTTTTTTTTTGTACCTCTACAACCTGATATTATAGCAATTTCCCGATTCACTAAAGATATACAAAATTAAGTAGGTGGATTAAATGAAGGTGAGGAAAACACTCAACAATATTATATATGTAGGTAGTACAAACTTAATATAACAATTTCACTCTGAGGTGTGGAGGAAGATTTCATTGTGCGGAGTGTGAAGATGTGGAGGAAGCTTTCACTATGCAAAGTATCAAGGAAGCACAATAAAATATTTCTCTGCACTTATGCGCTCAACACAATGACATATCACCCAAAGCAAGCAAACAGGACAAGATGCTTGTGCTTCTACAATAAGTGATAAATATCATTACAACACACCAACCACATGAGACTTAGCTAGTTAATTTGAGTGCACATTCATAGTGTATCATTTAGAGATGGTGGAGAGAGTTGCATAATAGAATCCATAAGGTAACGAACTTTATTTCATTTAAATAAAAAATTATTGTGAGTGTTTATCCCATTAACACATGCCTCTGTTACAGGGGCTAAAGAAAAGCATATTATCCATGTCCTTTATACACGTCAACAACTAAAATAGCTAACCATATACTAGTTAAATCAAGGATTACCGAGAAAGGTAAATGTTTTTCTTTCCATAATGAAACATTAGCCTTAATCCTTGTAATCAGAGCATTAATTGGACTTTAAATAAATATTATGTCACTAAATATTTGTAGTGAAAATAGTTAATGTGAGAACTATTGAAATAATTTAGTACCGAAACATGCAAGAAAGGGAAAGTGTGCAAGGCAACCATATATTAGAAAACTGTGTCGAGAAGTAAATGTTTAGAAATGTGTGGGAAATTGCAATGAAAAATAATAATTGTGATGTAGATGACTCTGCATTCAACATTAAAAAATTAATTAAGGCTTAGTCGTACTATTACAATATATTCAACAAATGAATGTGCAATCAAGGAAATGCTTGAGTCATGGAAAATTTTAGGGGCTAATGTTCGCCCAGTGGGCTAATTTTCCATGATTTTTCCACAAAAAAGATTCGCTAATTTCCAATTTTATAAAAGACGATTCGCCCAAATTTTAGAATACAAAATTATTTTACCTTAAAAATCGCCAACATTATATAGAGGTTATATATAAAACCATTATAAATTTGAATAATTTTACATTTATATCAATAAACATTTTATAGTTTGCATATTAGGGATTAGTGAGATTCGCCAATGTTTCTAAACTTCAAGAAAATTTTCTATCCTTAAAATTTTCCTTGGCTTGAGTGCTTAAAATCATTTACTCTAACGCATTGTGTAATGATTATTCGTTGTAAACATATCAAGAAAATTGTATCTACTGATATTATAAAATAGTATTTTTATCTTTTATTCAGCGAATCGACTTTTAATCAGCACATCTTTTGCGTGCTTAATGACATTTACTTCTTGTAAACAAGTTTAGAAGATGCACAAGTCTCCATAGCTAGTATCCATCATAGAAAATTGAAACGATGTGTGAAAGCCTTCTGCACACTTCTTCCACAAGTTGCCTCATATGGTGGCAATGTTTTAGAAAAATGTTACATAGATTCAATAAAACTTCCATGGCACAAATTACTAGATATAAAAAAATTAATTAAGACATCATTTTATGATTAACAAAACCTTTGTTGCGAGTAAACAATGAATTGACATGTAATCGGGACATCATTCAACTGATTCATAACATATTAAAATAATAATTAAGGATTAATGTTATGGTTAACAAAATCTCCCTTCTCAGTAAACATAACCATTCATTTGGTGAATCGATGTGCAATTAGGACATTGTTTTAATGCTTAATAACATTTACTCTACCGCAATGTGTAATGATTTATGCTTGTTAACAAATCAAGAATATCGTATCCATCAATATTATAAAATAGTCTTTTCAACATTTATTCGGAAAATCGATGCATAATGAGGACATCATCTGAGTGCTTAATAGTATTTTCTAGTCATAAACAAATCACAAAGTTCTACATGGCTCCGAAACTAGTATCCATTTGAGTAGATTGGAAGGATGTGCAGAAGAGCGATACGTGCACGAAAACATTTGTTCCCTCATTTCTACACCTCTACATATGTTATGCCTTCACACATATCAACCCCCCTGTAGCATTGTTTAGCAGCTATTAAAAAAATTAATTAAGGGTTAATCCTATGATAAAAAAATATCTTTTCAGAACTTCATGGAAAGTACTATCAAAATCATAAACGTTCGCATCAGAGTAATGGTAAAGTCATCATATTTTTAGATATTATGTGAATAAATTCCTATTGAATTTTTCTAGCGGTTCTTATTTATTGGTTCTTATTTGTTCATGCTACAAATTTCCCATGAGAAAAAAGGAAGAAATAATGCAATCACGAATAAAATGATGTTATGACATTCTAGAATCGATGTCTTGTCCACATATTATGTTCTTTTCCCTGCCGTTTTACTTGTATTAATTATTTTTCTAAAGTTTCATGGTTAGATATTTTTAGATAATCATTGAGTCTGAAGGTGCAGAAAAAGGACAATGGAAACTCCTTCTGCACCTCTACACTGCACTTAAAGAACTATATTATTATAGGTATTACATTACAATGATACAATATTACAACGTTCAAGTGCTTAATAGAATTTACTCTAACAAGTTGTCTAATGATTACTCGTTGTAAACATATCAAGAAGATCGTATCTATCGATGGTATGAAATAGTATTTTGGACATTTATTCAGCGCATCGATGTGTAATCAAAACATCATTTGAGTTCTTATTATCATTTACTACTTATAAACAAGTCAGGAATATGCACAGGGCTCTATAACCAGTTTCCATTATAGCATATTTAAATGATGTCTCGACTCCCTTCACACACTTCTTATGCACATTACTTCATTTGCCAAAACCATTTTGGTGTAATATTACATAGATTCAATTAACCTCATACCACATGGATTAGTGGATATAAAAAATAATCATACTTAATTTTATTATTAATAAATTCTTCATTGCTGGTAAATGTAAATTTTCTCGACATTTATGCGGTGAATCGATGTGCAACTAGGACATTGTTGCAATGCTTAATAACATTTACTCTAATGCATTGTGTAATGCTTATTGCTTTTGAAAAAATCAAGATCATATACATCCATATTATAAAATAGTATTTTTGGCATTTATTTAGTGATTCAACACATAATTAGGACATTATTTAAGTGCTTAATAGGATTTATTGGTTGTAAGCATATCAAGAAGGTATACATGGCTCTGCAACAAGTATGCAATGCAGTAGACTAAAATTATGTGCAGAAGAGGGATATGTGTGGAAAAACCTTTATTTCCTCATTTCCACACCTAAGCATATGTTAATCTCCACATATAAACTTCCCGAAGAGGGATCGACGTATATTAAAATCTTAATTAAGGCCTAATCTTATGATTAATAGATATATTTTCATATCTTAATGGAAAGTGCTATTGAAATCATAAGTGTTCATACCAAATTAATGGTAAAATCATCATATATTTAGAGCTTATGTGAATAAAATCCTATTGTATTTTGCTAGTGGTCCTATTTTCTTGGTTCTTTTTTATTCATGCTACAAAGTTGTCTAATTTTTAGGTTATTTACAGTAAGAAAAAATTGCAATATGTTCCTCTGAGCTAAAGGTTTTCCAGGTTAAAATGAACAAGGGAACACAAGCCAATGAAATATGGATCCTTGTTCAGAATCCAGAAGTGGAATGGAATACTATGTTTAAGTGTTCTTGTGTTAGTGTTGCAGAAAGAACCATGGAATAATATACATCACTGAGTAAAGCCATACTCTTTATGAAATCAAAGGGAAAAGTTTAGTACATAGGAAGGAATGAAGCATCAAGTTCAATTGAAATTTCTGAATAACTCATAACTTTATAGATGTAGTCTTTATGACAAGATAATTTCTAGTACTATTTGTCTTATCTACTTAATTATTGTCTTGTTGTGAACAAGGACGATGAAGAATATGAGAGACCTTTGTAATGCAATACAAAAAGAGGAAATTGATTCTGATTGTAATTTATTTAATAATCAAAGACAATATCCATTTGTTGACAGTGCTAGATCCCACCAACATACTGGGAGTCTCCCTGATATCAGGTAACAATTAAACCTCACACTGTTTGGTGTAGGATTCCCATTCGTAAATATGGCCCGACTGCCATTAGCTTAGAGATTTGTCTTGGCTTAAGAAATTAGCATGAGAGAGTAGTATGTATGTGATTTTGAATGAGCAAGAGAGCATGCCATGACTTATTGGTCGTTAACTTGTCTTAAAGGAACTTCTTTTGTCCACCGAGTTAAATATTTTGTCGTTGTCAAGATATATTAGTGTTGCTTTGACGAATGTGGGAATATTTCTTCAATAACATCTAGTCCCCACTGTTGGAATGGTTCCTCAACTTTTGCTGCTAGCATTAGGGTGACTGACTTATGTTCCCAAATGACACATCTCTAACAAGTTGGGCACCTATGGGCATTAACATGCGTTTCTTTAAATAAGGTGGGCCAATAATAAATAATTTTCATCACTTTATGTGCAGTTGTATCACCCACATAATTACCACCTGTCAGTCCATAGTGCGAATCTCTTCATACCTTCTTCATACCTTGTGGATCAAGGCATATTAGTAAGGTACCATTGTGGTGCTTTCTAAAAAGTACTCCATGAATGAGTTGATAATATAGATCCTTAAGGTTGAATTCCCTCTTTTGTTTGTTCAATATATGTGCAAGTAAGGTGTTGTGCTCTAAGAATTCCCATATATCTATATACCATAATGTTGTGGAACTTGACTTGGGAGCTTGTTCAACATTATACATTTCTATTTCTTTCTCCCATCGTGAAATATCTTACTCGAGAGCATCTCTTGCTTCTGCTACTAATTAATAGAGGTTGTAACATTTAATAGTATGACCTCGCTTAATCTCCTAATCATATTCTTGCAAATAGGTCATCCAATTTTCCCTCTTCTCACCCAACTCCTTCTACACAAAGAGTCTTCTGACATCTAGATGTGGCACATATACGATCGTGTGATATTTAAGGAGGTAGTGCATGAAATTTATGACTGCCTTATATACAACATAATCTTACATATCGACGACAGGGTAGTTTAGTTCCAACCCCTGTAAGCTAGAACTCATGAAATAAATAGTCTGTTTGTTTCCTTGAGCATCCTTTTGCGTCAATATGGCCACAATGGATGAATCTGACGAAAAAGTATAAAGCAAGAAATCCTTTCCATAATCAGGACTAAGAAATGCAAGTGCATCAATAATAACTTTTTTAATATGAGAAAAAGAATCCTTTTCCCTTTTGTCCCATCTATAGATTTCATATTTCTTTATCATCTCTTGCAATGGTTTAACTATCCGAGCATAGTTAGAGATGAACTTGAAAAAAAATTAATCTTTCCCAAGAAATATTGCATAACCTTCTTATTTACTCGGAATGGGGTTTGAGTTATATCTTTGACCATTTCGAGGTCAAATTTAATTCTTCTCTTTGCAATTGTGTGTCCTAAGAGAGTGCCTTCTGACACACCAAATATTTGTTTCCTTAGGATTGAGAGAAATACCATATTTTTGAAATCTCTCATATATTTTTTTTAGATGATGCACATAGTATGATATTCTTTTATAGAACATAGTAACATCAGCCGGGTAAACTACTACACTTTGGTTAATCAGGCCATGGAAAGCAATGTACATTTCTCTTTGGAATGTAGCACCAGCAATGATAAGCCCAAATGGCATGTGATTAAATGTGAATGTTCCCCACTTGGTCTTGAAAGTGGTTTTGAGGTGGTCTATTTCTGCCACCAGCACTTGATTATAGCTAGAAAAACCATCTAGCAGCAAGAACATTTCAGACCCAGATATTGTTTAGAGGATCTATTCCATGGATGTAATTGGGTAATTATCTTTGTCTCATGCCTAGTTTATTTTGTGAAAATTGACACATAGCCTTATCTCATCATACTTCTTCCTGATAGGGATAAAATTCAAAACCAAAGTATACTGTTTGACCTTCACAATGATCCTAACATCTAACAACTTCCTCAACTCCTTTTGGATTAGGGGTTCTAGCATTGGATGGATTTCCCTTAGATTTTGTTGAAAAGGTTTCACCCCTTCTTTAATTGTAATTCATGTTGGATAATATGAGTGTCGTATGTATTCAAATCATCATAAGTCCATGCAAATAAATCATGATAATTTTTGAACGAGTCGATGAATGCTTGTCATTCTTGTGGAGAACAACATGTATTGAGGTTTGCCTATTTCAGATTGTCTTGATTTACCAAGTTGAATTGTTCAAATGACATCTTCAATCTCTTAGTATTAGTATTAAGTGGTCCTCTAAACCAGTTTTGCAAGTCATATAACTTTTCTAGAGACATTACACGTTTAGGAATAATATTACCTTTCATTGTATCAACTACTTCCTGCAAATCCTTTTCATGCTCATCCTCTTCGATGGAAACGTATTTGAAGATGTCTACATTAGTGATCTGAAAATGGAATGTACTTGTTTAAGGTGCAAGGTATCCATTTCCCATAATTTCAAATGTGAGTTATACACTCCAAGTGACCTCTGAAAATGTGAAAACTTCTTATTTCTTATACAGAGATAGACTGTAGGGGCATTCACCGAACATGTCACCTCTAAAGAGATGATGAGTTCCAGAGGCTACCTGGCCCTCTACAGGCTCTGCCTAAAGAAATAATGAAGTAAACACTTAGAAGTCTTTGACATACACATACTTGAAGTTTGGTGTCTTGCGGAATAAGACAAATAACTTTCTGCAGCTGAATAGGTGATTATTGTGTATGAAAGTTATGTATATTTGTTGTTTAACACTTTATATCAATTTTTTTTTAGCATATCATCTTCAGCAAATAAAGAGATCAAAATGATAAAGTAGTTCACCCCTTCTGGGCTACATCTGCTGGACCAAACCTCTCAAACTAGGCTTGTCCTCTTGTATTAAAAATGCTATAAAGGCTAATACAAGAATATGAGTGTCTCAAAAGACAGATCTAACTGTAAATATAGAATTAGAAGATAGGAATTAGCTAAGCATTCTCTTTCCCAAACACTAAACAATGAAATTGTACCTTATACAGTACTTTCCCCAATTGGCCCTAGTGACCCTTTAAACTCGCATGGAGAATCTCGAGGTGAAGATGACCTCAATTGGTTCTGAAACCTCTGCCATTAGACTCAAAAGGTCGAAAATAGCAGACATAAGCTTTTTAATCACCAAAAATGGATGAACATAGCCCCCAAACAGCTCAAGCACTAAAATGGCCCTAGTGGCCCTAAAAGCTTCCCTGAAGCTAAACATTGAAAAGAATTCCTCAACAGGAAAAAATAGCTGTAAAAATGGATTCAGAATGCTGAAAAACTTTAGGAATGACCTTCATTCCACATTCACTGGCTGCACAATTCCCAATGAAACTCCGAAACTATTTTGGCCCTAGTGGCTCCTGGAACTTCCACGAAGCAAAATCACCTAAAAATGACCTCAGATGGCTGTGAAACCTATTCCAGTGGCTTCATAAGGTCAAAGAGACCCAAAATAAATAAATAAATCGTCCAAAAAGGACTTTCCTAGCCAAAGTTATGCCTCATTGAAGATTTCCTCCAGTTTGGCCTAGAATCACCCCAGCTAACTGTAGTCGAAGTTCAGTTAGCTCCGCCAATTATGGCAGGACCACCCAAATTTGGTGTTCCACCAAAAATACTGCCAGATAGACCACACATTAAATGGTTAGTTGCAACTGCATGTGAACGTATTTAACATCTGGCAGTTTTCCTTGGTTTTCGTGCCCAAACGTTGGGAACGGGCAGTTAGACTAACGTTAATGCCACGTTGAATATGGCCATGTGCCCACATAACCAGCATATAACAGTGACTGTTTAGAGTTACCCGCGCAGTTTAGGGAGGTTAGCACCCGGTTTTCTGGGCGGTGGTCACATATATGAGGGGGCTGGCACTTAGGGGCTGGCCCCCTTCGGGCCCCACCCAAGCGTAATACAAAGCTCTTATATCATATGATCCGCTATACAAACACGAACCACCTGTTTGGCCCAATGGTAAGGCGTCCCTTTAGTGTCCCAGAGGTCTCTGGATCGAACCTCTCCGCCACCCAAGCCTTTTGGTATACGCCATCTGAAGTTGCTGATGTCACCTTGGCCACGTGGCAGCTTCCTGGCCTGCCATGTGGTAGCCTGCCATTTGTTTCCCAGAACAGAATATTCTATGGAATATTCTATTTTGAATTTTTTTGAAAAAATTCAAAATTTCAATGTTATTGGGCAATTCTTCTTTTTGGCATAACTTTCTCATACGGCGACCGTTGTTTGAACCATTCGTAGTGCCAGAATTAGGAAGACAAGCTATATCTTGTCATTCAGGTTCAAACCAGTTCTAAGCACTTTCATTTTTGACCATTTTACGACACTTGGTCCTGAGCTCCTGATCACACCTCCCAAATGAGAGGGCTTTTGGTCCCCAAAAGCTTACTGAATCTCTGAACTGAACTGTATAGCACTTGAGGAACAGAAATATCCTCTTCCGTTCAGCCAAAAGAGTATACTGATGCCCAAAATTTCCTACCTTGCCAACTGTCGTCATGGTGAATTTTTGCTGCATAAGCCAAGTACTTATCGAATCGCGACCAAGTTCTTTCGCCAGACAAATTTGAAATTGCAGGAACCAGCAATGAAACTTGCTGATATATGAGCTGAAATCTTCCTCTGAACATGTGGGCTTGCCAACTGTCACAATGCCCATCCATGGCACCTCCGCTCTAGAAGAAGAGCTTCCTCCCAAATGAGAAGGCTTTTACCGATTGTAGCATGTTGAATGTACTGCAAATTCTCATCCCAAACTCTTGGGATACTTGCTGCAAAAACTTCTTAAAAGAAGTAGAGAACCATGCTGAAATTTGAGCCCTCTTTGCATGCATGTTTTTCCAGCTCATGGGATTGTGCATAGCTTTGCACCAAATTCTTTCCTTGCACCAAATGACACCAAAGGTATCTTGTGCAACAAGACAATCATTAACAACAATTTGTCCTGAAATATGCTGAAAAATGGACTCAACCATCAACATAACAAGTGTGTACAGAACCGACACAAGTCGACAAAGAATGTGCACCACAATCGACACAAGTTGATAATCAACATGTAACACAATTGACAATGTAAAATTGTGCTCACAAGAGACACTAGTCGACTATCAACAAGATACATTTACAAACACATGTATGTATCAAAAACAATGAACTATATACAGTTCTATAAACACACCTACAACATCTATGTACAGGTGCAACTTCAACTCTTCTTTTCTAAGACCAACAGGTACATCAACCCAATAAAAACACATGTGGGTGACAAGAGCTAAAATAGAGTGAGTCTCATACTCAGCTTTTTCCATCTTGCAACTTGCATTCCCTTAACAAAGAAATGCATTCAATCAAAAGACATGCAACTTTAATTGGATAAGAATTCTAACCATTTCTTACCAATCCATTTCAAAGGCGCTTCCTTTAATTGCACATCAATATCAACATGTGTATCATCCTGACACATATCAATGATGGAAAATTCCTTCCCATTCTTGCCATACTCTTTCTCCAATTTCTTCAACATTCGTGGAAGCATTGTTGGATTTAGAGTCCAACACCTTTCAACAGTATGTCCATGCTTATGGCAATAAGTGCAACACATGTTCATCTTCTTTACAACGTGATTTGCATTGTTCAATGGAACTTTGGCTTCTTGCCTCCTTTCCTTCAAAAGTTTCTTGTATGTTTCCATTCTTTTCCAACATCTAGAAACACTATGGTTAACCAAACCACAAAAATAACATGCAATTATTTTCCAATGCTTATGTGGAAATTTTCAATGCTTTACATGATCAAAGGAAGTGTGATGGAAATCAGATTTATACCTTTCTCATTCACCTTCATTACCTTCATGAGGAGGTGAATCAAATGAAGAAGAAGCTCCTTTTGGAACACCATCAATCCCTTCAATGGTTTTAGAGCTTTCACAATTCTCTTGTTCAAGTGCATTCTTATGCACACCTTCTTCTTGCAAGGTATGTTTCAAACTATTTCATTCCTCAAGGATACAACCTTTACAACCTTGAGATAGAGAACCTGAAATGAAACTCCTTCTAGGAACTGTTTCAATTGCCTTCATGGCTGCTTTGGAATTTTCTCCATAAGATTGTCCATAGCCAAGACCCAAATACTTAGGCCTTACCTCAACCATTATTGGCTCAACTATACCCTGTGCATGTTTGCCCAATCCTTTTCCTTCATATCCCATTTTGGACATCAACTTGGACCCTATGCCTCTGGTATGTTTCTCAAAAGAACCAACATAAACATTCTTATAATAATTTGAAGACAAAATAGAATTGTTTACCTCTTCTTCAAGCTGATACTTGGCTAAGGCTTCTTTGGCAACAAGGAGTTGTGTCTCCAACTCATGCATCCTTTCCAAATTCGTGTTTGCAATATGAAGTTGTTCTTCCATTTCTTGAAATTGGTCAAAAAACAACTGCTTCTCTTCCCTCATGGAATTCAACTGCTCTTGAAGTCTAGAGGTCTTTCTTTCATCCTCATACATTTCTCTCACCATATTCATCATGATGAAAAATTCTTGCTTCAAGCCTTCATATAAAATCTTGTGAACGAGGACGATTTTGAGAACTCACTTATGGAAGTTGTCATTATAAAAATGAACAAAAGAGCTTCAACAAACTCAAACAACAAGTATTTTGCAGAATAATAAAGGAGTCAATCTTCAACACTGCTTAAGACACCTTTCAAGCTACACAATCAAGCTAGTGATGTCAGTCAAGCAAACCTAGTGCTCTGATACCATTATGATCTGAAAATGGAATGTACTTGTTTAAGGGTGCAAGGTATCCATTTCCCATAATTTCAAATGTGAGTTATACACTCCAAGTGACCTCTGAAAATGTGAAAACTTCTTATTTCTTATACAGAGATAGACTATAGGGGCATTCACCGGACATGTCACCTCTAAAGAGAGGATGAGTTCCAGAGGCTACCTGGCCCTCTACAGGCTTTGCCTAAAGAAATAATGAAGTAAACACCTAGAAGTCTTTGACATACACATACTTGAAGTTCGATGTCTTGCGGAATAAGACAAATAACTTTCTGCAGCTAAATAGGTGATTGTGTGTGTATGCAAGTTATGTATATTTGTTGTTTAACACTTTATATCAGTTTTGTTTAGCATATCATCTTCAGCAAATAAAGACATCAAAATGATAAAGTAGTTCACCCCTTCTGGGCTACATCTGCTGGACCAAACCTCTCAAACTAGGCTTGTCCTCTTGTATTAAAAATGCTACAAAGGCTAATACAAGAATATGAGTGCCTTGAAAGACAGATCTGACTGTAAATACAAAATCATAAGATAGGAATTAGCTAAACATGCTCTTTCCCAAACACTAAACAGTGAAATTGTACCTTATACAGTACTTTCCCCAATTGGCCCTAGTGGCCCTTTAAACTTTCATGGAGAATTTCGAGGTGAAGATGACCTCAATTGGTTCTAAAACCACTTCCATTAGACTCAGAAGGTCAAGAATAGCAGACATAGGCTTTTGAATCACCAAAAATGGATGAACATAGCCCCCAAATAGCTCAAGCACTGAAATGGCCCTAGTGGCCCTAAAAGCTTCCCTGAAGCTAAATAGTGAAAAGAATGCCTAAAAAGGCAAAACGAGCTGTAGAAATGGATTCAAAATGCTGAAAAACTTCAGGAATGACCTTCGTTCCACATTCACTGGCTGCACAATTCCCAATGCAACTCCCAAACTGTTTTGGCCCTAGTGGCTCCTGGAACTTCCACGAAGAAAAATCACCTACAAATGACCTCAGATGGCTATGAAACCTGTGCCAATGGCTTCAGCAGGTCGGAGAGACGCAAAATCCAAAAAAAAATCATCCAAAAAGGACTTTCCTAGCCAAAGTTATGCCTCATTGAAGATTTCCTCCAGTTTGGCCTAGAATCACTCCAGCTAACTGTAGTGGAAGTTCAGTTAGCTCCGCCAATTATGGCGGGACCGCCCAAATTTGGTGGTCTGCCAAAAATACCGCCAGACAGACCACACATTAAATGGTTAGTTGCAACTGCATGTGAACGGATTTAACATCTGGCAGTTTTCCTTGGTTTTCGTGCCCAAACGTTGGGAACGGGCAGTTAGACTAACGTTAACCCCGCGTTGAATATGGCCATGTGCCCACGTAACCAGCATATAACAGTGACTGTTTAGAGTTACCTGCGCAGTTTAGGGAGGTTAGCACCTGGTTTTCTGGGCGGTGGTCACATATATGAGGGGGTTGGCACTTAGGGGCTGGCCCCCTTCGGGCCCCACCCAAGTGTAATACAAAGCTCTTATATCATATGATCCACTATACAAACATGAACCACCTGTTTGGCCCAACGGTAAGGCGTCCCTTTAGTGTCCCGAAGGTCTCGGGATCGAACCTCTCTGCCACCCAAGCCTTTTGGTATACGCCATCCGAAGTTGCTGATGTCACCTTGGCCACATGGTGGCTTCCGGGCCTACCACGTGGCAGCCTACCATTTGTTGCCCATAATAGAATATTCTATTTTGGATTTTTTTGAAAAAATTCAAAATTTCAATGTTATTGAGCAATTCTTCTTTTTGGCATAACTTTCTCATACGGCGACCGTTTTTTGAATCGTTCATAGTGCCAGAATCAGAAAGACAAGATCTATCCGGTCATTTAGGTTCAAACCAGTTCTGAGCACTTTCATTTTTGACCATTTTACAACACTTGGTCCTGAGCTCCTGATCAATTAGCCATAAAATGTGATATTTGTAGGTCATCATTGAAAAAAAAAATCAGTTGTGTTATGTGGTACAAATGGTTTATATATAATCTTTATAGAAAAACCATTTTTCAAAGGTGACATTCTAGCAATTGCATTAGCTAATGTGTCTCTTGCAGCATTTCTAATTCTAGGAATATAAACAATATTAAAATATTTAAAATAAGTAATTAGTCGCCATACCTCCTGTTGGTGGTTTTTAAGATTTGGTGATACACAATGGATAGTGTTTTGTACCTATCGAGTAACCACTTCTCAGTCATCGATTCCCTTGAGGAGTTATACCTTCAAGTCAATGGCTTTCTTTAACCCAAGAATGAGTGCTTCATATTTGGCAATATTATTTGTTCACTCAAACTCCAAATGAAACGATATGATGTACTTCTTATTATGTGGGTCTATGAGAATGCAATCGGATCCAGATCCATCCTACATGTTTGAACCATCAAAATATAGAGTCCAAATATTATTAGCTACTAAATTGGTTCTTATGCTATTATTACCGATATGTACATCTATCTTACAAGATTCATTAGCACTAGTTAGAGTACAAGGAAGGAGCTCCAACTATGTATATGATGGGACGGGTGATGGTTATGCTCGATAACACCTATGATCAATTTTTAAGAAACAATTTCCAAAGATTAAGTCTGCAAAGGAAACATGCTCAGTATGAACCTCAAGTGATGTCATAGTATATTTCATGTAGGGTTCACTTTCCACTCAAATTTGGTTGTTCCTGGCCTTATATGGAAGCCATAAGTGTGACCAATTTGTTGCAAAATACCCTTGTAATTTACTAGACCAATCTTGACTCAAGAGTATGCCATAGGTTTCAGGGATGACCACAATCACAATATTTTTGCATTGACGTACCCGATGATTTGATGATAATTGGATAGTAACATTCTTGAGTTAACCAATGGCCTAGACAAGTGATATTTCTATTTTAATGATTTATGCATTAGTTTTATCTTATTTAACATGAATTTTCTTAGCAACATATAATGGAATTACATTCATAGATGCACTCGAATTGACCAAGTGATTGTGGACATCGTATATAAATTTTTTGAAAGTTAACAAAAATGTGGGGTAGAGAGTGTTAGCATATAAAGTTACAACATTAACCACAGATTCAAGAGTTATAGAAGACTTACTAGACACCTTTTGAGCAGAAGAAGCTTTGTCACCTAAAGAAGGTTGTGAGAAGGCTTGGAAAATCAGTTCACACCAACCTCCTATATTTTTGATGTGAAATATGGAAATGTTGGCATGAGCTCGCTTCAAATATGCAACTATATTATAATTAGTAGTTTCATTTTTAGCAAGTAGTGTTGAAGTGTCTAGAGGTGTAGCTTTGTTTGAAACTTCTGGGGTGATATAATTGTTTTTGTTGCTAGTTGAAGTATTCTTAAAAGCAATGACATTTCGAGCCTTGTTTTGTGTATTCTAAGTAGTATTAGTTGGTGGTGCAAGACTTCTCCAAAATTTCCTCTTCAGTTCTTGTCTCATCACTTCTTGTTTAGAAATGGGTCCTTTCATCCTCAAATTATAACGAACAGTTTGTTTTTGAGGAGGAGTTTCACCTTGATGTGGTGCTTCAACACTCTTCTTGTCGATATTGAGAATAAAACCAAAACTATTAACTATATCTCCAATACATATGCTTTCCTTAGCAACTACAAGTTTATTTGTTTCTTTCATCTCCTCAGACTACTCATCTACTAGTAAAGTGTCAATAATATGTTCTTCCAGAGAATTCATGTTGTCGTTCCACTATGGGAAAGTGTTTTTGAATTCCATTCTTTATGGAAGGAACAATAGTTATCCATGATTATAATTTCAACATTCAACACAACATTTGAACTTTGCACAAACTTAGTTGGCTAATTGTTGTTGTTTTAATTCCTTCTAAATAAGAAATACTAGGGGGAGTTGCTACTTGTGGAGGTCTTTCTTGACTTTCCCTTTAATTATGAAACTTCATTGGTAAGTGCCTTTAAATATTTATTCCAACTTTAAATATATATATATAAAAAAAATTCATTTTCTTTACCATTACTTGAAGAAGGTTGATACATATTTCTAGTTTCCTTGGAGTTTTTAGATTCATTGTCATCAATAATAGCTCCAATGGAACACATGTCTTTCACTACGACAATTGTGTCTACAAAGTTTAAAGCCAGTGTCTGCTTTATAGCTCTCTTAAAAAAAGCATAAATGTTTGCCAGCAAGGAAGTTGTATAATAATATATAGTGATAGAATCGTGAGGCTGAGTGTTTGGGAGAAACTTGTTCAATATGCAGTTGAACCTTTGATTGAAATCTTTGACTTTCTCCTTTTCTCTCATCTTAATATTTCCAAGCTATTTTAACAACATGGAGGGAGTCTTGGATTGAATTAACAAGTAGACTATGGTACCATGTTGTTGATCTACCTTCTAAAGTGAAAGGAAAAAGCCTACAAGAAATGCCATCATACCTTACCTCTAGATGCATGTAGAACTCATCAATATGATCTTCTACCTTTGTCTTATTTTCAGGATCAAACATAGATACAATATTCTCTAGATTTCTAGGCATTCTATGAAGGTTATCGAGAAGAGTGAGTGGCCCCTTGGCCTTCCAATCCAAGTCTTGATCAGCCATGTCTTTGTCTCCTTAGTCCTCCTTTTTCAAATATGATGAGTCTTCTCCTTCACTATTCAAATCACCGTTAAAATCCAAATCATCTGTTCGTTTCTTCTTCAGAAAGAAAATTATCTTCCTTGTACTATTTGTTAGTAGGTGGACGTGACTCTTGCTCGATTGTGTCTTATAAAGGCTCTATTAATTCCTCAAGAGTGGAAAAGACCAAATCTTCCGCTGATGCAACCAATACATAAGTACGAGTTGTTTCCTTCTTCTTGGAATGATGAGGAATATTATGACCAATGGAGAGGAAACTGATAAGTTTCACAAATCGATGAGTAGTAGGTTGAATTTCGGGGAGTTTTTCATAAGTAACTTCATAGGCCAACTTTGGACTAGGTTGAGAAGACTCTCCTACCTTGGGAATAGGAGCAAGGATTTTACTTGGGATATTACTACCTTGTCCATAAGATGAATGATTGGGATGTGAAGAGTTATCAACCATAAAAAATTGGATGCCCTCCTTCTAGCACTAGAATGTTGACAGTGTTGGATTTGGCCAACATATAGGGGATCTTCCTGATATGAGGTCCCAATTAGATCTCACACAGTTTGGTATAGGAGTCCCATATGGAAATATGGCCTGACCATGATTAACTTAGATATTTTATATGTATTAAGCAATTATCCTGAGAGAGTATCGTGCATATGATTTTTAATGAGCAAGAGAGTGTGCCTTGTGAATTGTTCAATTGTAGATGTGTCAAGGTTCTTTCACTACAAGGGAGATAAAGTGAGCCTATGAAAGAAAAGTAATAGTACTAATCTAGTAAACACACACCCACATAAATGAGGAATAATCGTTATACATAATGTGAAATAGTTAACATATATGCAACGATCATTAAAATGATCAAACATATTTCCAACAATTTGAGCACCAAAGTCACCGAAATAGTTCAATTACTTTAGTACATAAGGAAGCCAACACAAATCAAAAACATTAGAAGAGTAGTCTTAAAACATGCATGATCCATGCATGAAAATGTTCCATGCAAATGGCTTCAAGTATGAAGAAAATATTCCAAGATAAATAACTACAATGATCATCACTAGCTCCAATAGCGGAGCGTTAGAGCCACTACTTTCTCCCCAAAGGTACTAGCTCTATCTCTCTAATGACTTGTTGGAGAAGTCGAGGCTAAGAGTTTTTTTTCTTGAGTAATGAGGCTCCTTTTATAACTTGAGGCATGACCTTTCATCTCCTCATGACTCTTGAGTTTCTATTATGAGTTTTCAACTTCTAATGACCTTTGGACTTCTGAAACTCTTGAAATTCCAAATGACTTTTGGAATTACATATATTTTTGACTTCTACACATGGCTCTTTCATCCATACATGACTCTTGGACTTCTACTTATTTGTCTTTACAACAATTACATAATTACATCATGATTTCCACATCATCATGTGGTGAGAACATGAGAAGTCACTAACATTAATGACTTGGACTCATAATGACTAATGACATGGAATTCCTTTGATAGGTGACAAGGCTGCCACATATGTCTTCAATTTTGCGTGTAACCTCCATGTTGTTGATGTCTTCACCCTCCAAAGGGTATTTGATCACCTGGAGTCTTTTCGCTTTCTTTGGTCATCAAGATTTCCATGTGTTCTTCATTCTTGAATGCTTCCATTAGTTTCCCTCTTTGCTTGATCTTATTCATGCATCTTTTCCATGTTGTTATTGGAATACCTACAACTACAATCACCCATGGAAATTAAACACCATCCTAAAAAATATCCTATCCTAACATGTTTTATGCAATTTTTTTGTTCATGATTTAAGGTTGCGCTTAGAAAGTTAAAGGAAACTTCTGGGAACAAGGGTGCACTGTGAAAGGGTTAAGGGTTGAGGATTGAAGGCTTCGAGATGTGCTTATGTTCTCAATAAGAGAAATAAAGTTCAAGGGAGGGTGCAAGGCACCTATTTGAAGGACGAAGGAATAGAATTCAGGCTTCCCAAGTGCATTGTGTGCTCAAGGGAGACAAAGAAGGTTTAGGGTGCACTGTCAAAGGTTGAAGGGATGAAGCTTCAAGACTTTTGGATGCGCTCATGTGCTCAAAAGAGCCAGGGAGGGTGGATGGCAAACTACTGAAGGATGAATGGATGAATCATCAGGCCTTTGAGGTGTGTTCATGTTCTCAACAGAACCAATGATGGCGCAGGGTGTACTACTGATGGACGAAGGGGAAATTATTAGTTGGCTCAAGGTTCACTCATGCACTCCAGGAGGGTGCATTTCTTCAAGTCAGAGGGGTGCATTCAAGGGAAAGAATTTATTTTTATGGGCACAGTGTGGAACATGGAAGGGGAATGATGCTTGTGACTGCACTATGCACTCTTGAAGGGCAGATGGCACACTTCATAACAAGGAAGGGGCTAGGAGTGCATGGTACATTGTTACCCATTGAGGCTAGGAGTGCATAGAACATAGGTCAGGCACAATGAGTTTAAACATGAAAAAATTTATGACACATACCAACTCATCAATAAAACTTAGACAAGTTTGAACAATGCTAAGTACACTACAAAATGCCAGTTTACAAAAACTCCCCAAGTACAATGGATAAAGTGTGTGCGACTGCGACCAAAAGTGTCATTTTACAACAAACAAAGGTGTTATAACCATGAATTTCACTAGAGATGTTCTAAAAAATGCAAGAACCCTTAAGAATGATCAAGAACACTTGAAACATGTATAATTCCTTAAAGTGACACTTGACGACCAAAGCGACGATGTGATAGTTTGGTAGGATCCATACTTTGAATGTAGTGAAATTTTGGAGAGTGATGTAGCAGTGACAACACCATTAAATGTAAGAAATTAGAGAATTTGGTGACTCAATCTCTATGATTTCTTGGAAAAAATATGTAAGTACTTCTAGAGGACTCAATACGATTTTTTTGTTTAGTTAGGTTATGTACATATGAAGAGACATTTACAAAGTAATGTAATCATGACAATCACTTTAAGAAAACTGCCTTAGAAACCATGAGGGTATATTTCTATCTACTGCATTCGTTACTTAGACAAAATCACATTGAATGTAATAAATCATCAACTATAATTTGTCCAATTTAAATCAATTACGACCTTTGTTATGATTGAACGTAATCTAGTTACTTCTTACTAATTTTGCTATATGTATTTGTCAATATTGAAATTTGCAATGGTTATATGAATATAATAATTATGAATTAATTATTATTTTTTCATTACAATTACTTTGATAACTATTGAAAGAAATGCAACTGGCAGAGCATGTATATTTATCTTGCATGTTTGGTCTTGGAAGTAGAAAAATGATAAAACAAGTTTAGTTTTATTATCGCAAACATTTGTGAGAGTGAAGATATTTGTAAATCAATCATGGAAATTACCATACCCTTAGTTAGATTCTCTTGATATATTAATCGCGTAATTTATTTTCTTCGTAGTTTAAAATTGTTTTCCAAGCTCCAATAAATACAAAAACAAAATTAAGGAAACATTTTCAAATTAGGGAATATTTTTTTGGTTTATGGAAATACAAAAAAATAACCTTTTACACATGGAGTAGGACGTAGGGTATAGCCAAAATATTAAAAAGAGGTATATAAATGAATGTTACATGTGGAATTAAACGCTATTTATTCGAAAAATCTAATAATATGCTATTTTGTTGTTTCTCAAAGGGCATGATAAGAACTATGCAACAACACTCTTCTAGATTCCTAGCTTGATAACGAGGTAAGGTGGAATGCTTCTATGCTCTAGTTTCATTTAATCACTATTGTTGTATTTCATTTTTTTTATAATTGGGTCATTTGACTATTTTTGTTATTATTGGGTAGTATAATGATTTTCATATTTCTATTCTTGTTTCCATTTTGATGGTCATGCCTGAGTACACAATTCCAGGGCACTAGATTGATGGTTGGGTATCTTTTTTCTCATTGGATTGTTTTGGGTTCAGTAACTTTTCTTTTGAAATTTGTGACTATTCATTTAGATAGTTTCTTTTGGTACTACGTTGTAATTCATTGCAATGAAAGACTAGATGGGTTGTTTTTGTTAGCGGCTAGGTTGGTGTTCTGTTTAGTGTAAAAAGTTTTTCTATTTTAGTTCATCCATAGTGTTCTTGTATTTGAATCTTTTTTCCTAGTGAAATACAAGATGCCATGTTAATGAGCTAGAGCAAGGCGTGGAGTTAGTGAATGAGGGTAGTCAATCCAACATCACTGGGAGAGAATTGGTCAAGGTGGGGCTATATATTCTAGCCCTATAAATAGAATTGTTTTTAACAACCCTACATCTGATCAACAAAACTTTAACAATTAGCTTGGATATCTCAATATTTTTGTAGAACAACTCGTAATAGAAAAACATGATCACCAAAATTTGATCATCTCATTCATGAATGGTATCCAGTGGAATCAGTGCTAGATGTAGGATAGATTAGTGAATATGCAAAGGGGTTAGGGGAATCTACAAGAAAAACTAGATCACTTGGAAGGAAAATTGGCTCACATGGAGAAACATGTACATTGTGTGTTTCAACCAACACTGTCACTTGGTTCAGGACAAAATAATATTATTTAGTAACTACCCCTCATATTTAATGCATCATAGTTGTGCATTGATCTTAATTTTTTTATGGATCTACGTTTCACTTTGTTCCTGGGTAGTGAAGATTTTTTTCACAATTTGTAATTTTCTTTTATAATTAACTACTGGCCAATAAATATGGTAAGAATGTGGGCGATAACAATTTCTCAATTTGTTCTTGAAAACGAAATCGTTTTGTATGAATGACAACTTGAGATTCACAAAAAATCATAAGATTCGTATTTTGGAAAAACCCAATGCATATTATGAGTTTCATACCCGCAACATAAACATAAAGATGTGATTCACCATAAATATGTAATTGGATGAACTTATTGCTTCTGTTGTAGAAGAATCAAGGCATGCAACTATATTACAAAGATAACGTAACTGCTAATTTTTTTTTATTATCAATTGTAACATTAAGCCTTAATTAAATTTTTAATATGCACTAGTTTGTGATGTGAGAATTTTATTGAGTTTATGTGACATTTCATTAAAACATTGTTGTCGAACAAGAAAATATGTGTATCAAATAACATGAAAATCAAATATTTGTATTGTGCAGAAGAAGTGTATGGACCGGGAATATGTGTGAAGCATGGGAAGTTGATTGAGCTTATGCAACATGTCATCAAAACATTGTTGTGGAATGGGAAAATATGTTTGTCAAATACCATGAAAGTTGATGTTTTACTTTGTGCAGAAGAAGTGCATGGAAGTAGAGCCTATGCAGAGGTGTGAAGGTGGGAAAATAAAGGTTCTTCCACATATATCTCTCCTCTTCACATTGTTGCAATCTAGTAGAATGGATTCTAGATATGGAGCCCAATGAACCATTGAACATTATACAATGTTTTAGAGTAAATGCTATTAAGCATTCAAATGACACCTTTTTTATGCCAAAACTACTAATTAATTCATTAATATGTAGTTTGTGGGAATGTATGTGGAGGCATGGAACATTGCCAAAGAAATTGTATGTTCTTTGCTCCAGACACTCATTCTCCCACACAACACTTCTTCCTCATATGCATTAAAAAGGCACTTCAGCTAATATAAATATTTAATTTACAAATATGAAATAAAAAATGCATTTAGTATTCAGTAAGCTCAAATAAAATGATCCCACATCGACATAATAGTGGGGACAATTAATCAGGGAAAATTTTAAGAACCCCCCCTAAATTTATAAATATAATAAATGGGCGAATTTCCATGGTATATAGGAAAAATGGAAGGCGATTTTATCAATAATATAATATGTATATATAATTTTTTGGCGAATCTCTCACTAGGCATGGCGAATATTTTACTCAATTATAAAATCTTGTAGATCTTGGCAAGTCTTCACTAAATAATAAAACTTTGTAAAGTCCTAGTGAATCTTAACATAGGCTACATGCTGGTTTAATTCCCCCATTTAAATAGGCTACATTCTAGGTGAATACCATGGGTCAATACCATGTGCCATTTTGGTGAATACCATGGGTCAATACCATGTGCCATTTTTATTTTTATTAGAATATTTTACTCAATTATAAAATCTTGTAAGATCTTGGCGAGCCTTTCACTAAATAATAAAACTTTGTAAAGTCCTAGTGAATCTTAGCATAGGCTACATGCTGGTTTAATTCCCCCATTTAAATAGGATACATTCTAGGTGAATACCATGGGTCAATACCATGTGCCATTTTGGTGAATACCATGGGTCAATACCATGTGCCATTTTGGTGAATACCATGGGTCAATACCATGTTCCATTTTTATTTTTATTAATTCTAATATTAGGGTTAATAATGGTTTTTTGCATGGTATTAATAACAATCTAGTCCATGGTATTTGTCCCATAGTATTTTGGCCATATGGTTCACCTAAATATAACCCATTTTTTGAGTGTTCCTAAATATAAGGTGACTTATGGAGTAAATATAAAAAAAATGTTTTATTTGTTTACCATACCTCTCGTTTATTTATATTTTTATTAATTTACCATACCTCTTTTACAAATATGGTATTTGGCCCATAGGATTCACTTAAATAAAACCTCTTTCTTGAGCCTTCATAAATAGAACGAGGGTTATGGACTAAATATAAAAAGAGGTTTTATTTATTTAGGATACGTCTAGTTTATTTATATTTTTATTTATTTACCATACCTTTTGAGTAAGTATAAAAAGACGTTTTATTTATTTACCATACCTCCACTTTACTTATATTTTTATTTGTTTACACCCTTACATGTATATAAGGTGACTTATGGAGTAAATATAAAAAATGTTTTATTTATTTACCATACCTCTCATTTATTTATATTTTTATTAATTTACCATACCTCTTTTATAAATATGGTATTTGGCCCATAGGATTCACTTAAATAAAACCTATTCTTGAAAATGGGCGAATGGATTCACTTAAATAAAACCTATTCTTGAAAATGGGCGAATGGAAGGTTGTAAGTCCTAATTTCAAGGGCTAAATTTACCTTTTTTACCCTCTCCCTCAAAATAAGGTGGGCTATTTGAGGTGATTTGTAAAAATGTACTATGATACAAAATATTCGCCCCCTAAAAATTTAAAACCCCTTAATTTCGCCAAAGGGCGAACATTCGCCCCTAAAATTATCCTTGCAATTAATCATTGACCTTTATTTTGCACCTGATATACACGTAACCTAAAATTTTCATGCCCCGAAATTTAATAAGCCTAAGCTACTAATTAATTGATTATGTAGCTTATGGAAATGCATGCAGAGATATGGGACATTTTAGAAGAAATTTTATGTTCCTTTCTCCACCCACCCACTTTCCCACACAACACTTCTTCCTCACATGCATTAATAAGCCAAAAATACTAATTAATTGATTAATTCATTTCCCAAAAAATGTTCAAAACTCAAACACTTCATTTTAATGCTCAATGCATTTCGTTCAAGGTTTGTTCCATCCATTCCAATGTGTGGAAGACTTATGTTGATCACTCAATAGTTTAATTCTCTCACTGTGCGGACTAATACAACAACCTCCTTTCCTAGAATCTTCTTGTTATAGACATTTTTGTGCCTTACAACTCCAAGCATGAAATGTCCATAAACCAAGGGCTCCTAAGTCCCTAAAAGTGTTGTTCTAACCCCTAAAGGAACAAGGTCAACAGATTACAGCTTCTCCCAGAAGTTCTCCACCAGAAACTGCTCAGAATAAGTCAAAACAGGATCATTTCAGCTGCTCCACTGGCTAGGTGCGTTGCATAGCATCTAAATACACTGGATAGGTGCGTTGAAACGCACCTAAATGCACTATGAGGGTGCGTTGGGTGAGAAATGACAAATGGCAGTGTCATTCCACAAGGTGGAGAGACAATGGAAGCTTCCATAATCTTCTCCTATGACACTTGCCTCACTGAATTCGACCAAGGATGAGTAAGAGGCCTTCAGTCTCCAAGTGGAAGCAAGAACTCACAGAGAGAAGACACTAATCAAATCACAAGCTGACTCATCCTCCTTACACATATCTATATATGGATCCCTCATCCCAGAGATCCAGAGGCTGGAATTTTGCACATTGTAAGGAATTGTTGTTGGTTTTGAGACAAACATCAGAGTATTGGGTGATTTATGCTTTTTTGGAGGTGAAGAGGGGCTTCTTTGCTGGGAGGTTGATGCTGGGTCAAGGAACCATCGATTGTAACTCCTCCTGGATCTTCTTGTTTATCAATAAAAACTATTTGAGTTTTTCATCCATGCCTTTGTATCATTGATGCTTGTTACATTTGTATGGTTAACTTAAATATGATCCTAAGTTGTTTATGAATATAGATCCATGTCTTTGTATAGTGTTCTTCTTTTGTGATCTTACAGGTACTTGGTGAAGCTGGGCAAGTAAGGGAGCAGGTAGCTGGAAGTTGTCAAAGAAGAGAGGGATTGGATCAAAGGATTAGCGCAAGACACAGATTTGTTCTTTCTATTCCTCTCTATCTATAGTTCATAAAGGAAATACAAAAGTAGTTTTCTCTGTTTGTTTCTAAGGCAGCTGTCACACCTTAGTGGGATAGAGCAGTTCTAAATTGACACTTTTCCCGGTAACAAAATGGCGACTCCGCTGGGGAATGTCTAATTAGTTTGTTTGTGTATCATTCTTTGTTGTTTGTTTCATAAACTTAAAAGTAGCTTTCGAACTGCATTTTCCATAACAAATTCAAAGTAGATAACTGCTGCTTCAATCCATTCACTGGATCTGTTTATGATTTAAACAGTTGATTCACAAACTATCTGATTGCCCTTGTGATAGCTCTTAGATCCTCCTTAGATCTACCCCTGATTGTTGCATTACTGATTGCTTTTTACTCGGCCAAAAACCAAGGACTGAATTGCAAACTGTGACCCGGAACCCGGACAGAGTCTCGTTTCTGGCCCAGCGCAGGTACTATTCAGAGATCCTGAATTTCAGCGCACTTCCCGAAGGGGAAACCTGCGCTGCATTTCAGATTCTCTGTGTTACAGGTGCGTTGATCAGACTAGCTCTGTGCAGCTGTGGTTCCTGTGCTTCATTCTTTCCAATTCTATCCTTGAATTTTGCTGCCTGTGATCAGTATATGTCTGTTTGAAACCTCTTTTCCTTGCTGTTATTCCGCCTCCTTTGTACAAAAGAACTGTAGATGTTTTTTTGTGTTTGTTGAGTCGTTTACAGTTTTCCTTTGCAAAAGTAGCATAGTCGTACTGTCGTCCTTTGATTTGAATCTGTCGCAAGTGTCGATTTCGATCATAGGAGAAAGTTTGATTGCTGTTGATGGTCGATTATCCTGTTACTATTGCCTTTGGTCTGAATTTGTAAAGTGTCAAGAATGAGTGTTCATTTCAAAATCGTAAGGTGTCGTAATCATCTCTATTTTTTATTTCGAAAAAGAGCTTGTTTATATTTGTCGCTTGAAAAGAAATTCAGATTTGTACATCAACTTTCCTTTTAGCATCAATACTAAGAAAGTCGAAAACAAATACATGCATGTGCATTTGCATATAGACAGTCTGTTTGGCTTGATTTAGGAAAGTGCATTTACAGTGTGCTCTTTGCTCTTTGTGAAAAGATTCTGTCTTTCTTTTCCCCTAGTAGCTAGGATTTTCATTGCACAAAAGAGATAAAAGTTTGTTTATCATCTTTAGATTGCATTTTAGGAATTACATCTACATCTCGTGGTGAACCCGAAAGGCAAACTTCATAAACAAGATCAAATTAAAATAAATTCAATGAATCTAACAACGCTTTGGAACTTAACGCACAACATTTAGAGGTCTAGGCTAGACACGTATTCTGGCGTCGTAAAGCCTGGTAACTGTTGTCCTCACTGATGGTTGGGTGATTCCTCCACTTTGAGACGATAAGTGCCAGTACGGACTTGTGCTCCCACGTACCGTCGAGTATATTTTTGGAGACCCCTATAGGCATAAATCCTTTATCCTTAGGAAGCCATGTCTGCCGCCCTATCGATCGTAATGCACTGAACACAACATTCGGGAAGATTGACTGTCGTACCGTAAAAAGTATTCTGCAGTTTTGCAATTGATTTGGTACTCCCTCTACCTAGATCTCCAGAGTAGTCCCTTTCGTTCCTTTTCAGACTCCTTAACGGAAAAGGTCCATCTCAGCACTTGTCACTTCAGGCTCATTAAAAATCGAACAAGACTAGAGTCATCTTTTGTTTTTTCTCGACTCTTAAAAATTGAAAAAACAAGTTGTGTCAAAGCGTCTAAAATTCATCTAATTTGGAAACATATTTCCCCTTTATTTTTAGTTGATCGAGTAATCTGCGATGGTGGAAGAATGTCAATCGAAATCCCTAGGAAATCTTTTGGATAGACTAGATATGTCTGAACAACCGTCGACATCCAGGACTATGTCATCTGACGTAGCAGCGGTAGAGCCTCCTGCTGCTACTCCAACGATGTTCGTCGGTATACCATCTGTCCCGGCAAGTTATCAACAACAAGCTGGAGTCCAAGCAGGGACTGTTTCGACGACATGGTCAGTTCCTATTTCTTCATCTGGATTATCATCTGGTATTTCTTATGTTGAAACTCAACAAATCGATCCAATGTGTCTTCAAAGGCCAATCTACCCTTTAAGTACTGGATTCCCACCATATGGAGGGCAGTATTCCTTTTCATTGTTCCCTCCCGGAGAACAACCATATGGGAGTTTACAACAAAGTTCAGGTCAAACTGGAATTACATCCAGCGGTTGGGTACCAATACTGCCTCAACAACCAAGGGTTGTATATTCAATGCAACCAGTCCACCCTGTGTCGAATATTACCACTATACCTGCTGTGGTGACTGTGTCGCAAGTACAAGCGCTACCTTTTGTATGTCAACCCCAAGTTTCTCAGGTTGCAATACAATAGCCTCTTGTCTCGACAACTCAATCACAACCTCAGGTTAGTGCCTCCTTATCTGGAGCGACTCAGGCTCAAACAAGTACTATGACTCCTCATCTTGGTCAATCATCCAGTATTGGGCAACATCAAATGGTCCAACAACCATGGCTGGTTCAATCTCAACAACCACCATTCCAGCAATCATATCAAGGACCTGAGCAACAAGTCTTTGTAAGTAATGGGCAACCGTATTTCCAAAACGGTTATCAACAACCATATTATAATGGTTATGCCCATCAACCTTGTCAAAGTTGCCAGCATCAAATACATCATGTTGGTATGCAAAGACCCACTGCTCAGGCGATTCCATCTTATCTTGGGTATGCTTCGCCTAACCTGAATCAACAGTTGCCCTTTGTAGCAACTCTAGAATTACCAGATCTAAACCGGTTGACAAATGATCCAATTGCTTATGCCCCTTGGTGGCCAGCGATTCCGCATAAACTTCCGTCAAATATTCCTAAATTTAATGGAAATCTAGGTGAAGATCCGTCGAATCATGTGATGACCTTTCATCTGTGGTGTTCATCAAACAACATGAATGATGATTCGATAAGACTTCGCCTTTTTCAGAGGACGTTAACTGGTCCGGCGACAAAATGGTACATCGAATTGCCTAGAGCTTCATTCGACAACTTCAGTACCCTAGCCACAACCTTTTTAACCCATTTTCAATTACCGATAAGGTACGAAACAGGAACGGAACTCCTTACCAACTTCAAACAGACAACGGCCACTCACATATCTGATCATATACATGAGTGGCGACGTCGTCGTAGAATGGTAAAAACGCATGTTCCCGATCAGCTCTTAGCTGAATGGTTTATCAAGTCATTACTACCTTCCATCACAGAAGATGTGGCAAAAGGGGGAGTCGTCATAGAAGAGCAAGTTATCGCTCGTGCGCAATATTTGGACTTGATTTACACTCAGTCCGGCACGCTCCACAATAAAATACCTGACGCCCCTAGACCGGAATTCTTAATTCCTCCTCCTCCTAAATCAAACAATGACTCTCATGCCGGTGATGGTGTGATCGGCGCAACAGACACGAGATCGACAAAGGCTACATCTAAAAAGGCCTGTAAGATTTCTAGTCAAAATGCAAATGAGGAACTTCCTGCCTCGGAAGTAAATGCCGTGTCGACCGACAAGGGCAAACAACTGAAGCAACCAGGGGGCAAGAAGAAAAAGAAAGGGAGAAGAAAGAAGCAGGATGAGTCATCTCCTGAAAAACCTTCTGCAAACCCTTCCGGGCAAAGGAAACCCCCTGCGGGGTGTCACATATGCGATGAGGATCATCGGACGAGAGATTGTCCACATAAAGCTGAAGTTAAGAAACTATTTAAGAGTTCAAAGACCTCAGCAGTATTTACTGATCCGTTTCCAAACCCGGGAACCAAACTGGTTGCTAATCAAAATGCTTCCTGATCCCAAGTGCTTATGTTGTCTATCTCAAAGCAACAAAATAATGCTTTGACAAGGAATAAAGATTATAGGAATCCACAGTTGTCGAATAACAAGGCTAATGAACGACCTAGTAGTTTGACAACAACTTTGACCGAAGTTGTGCCACCCATCATTCCTGAACAAATGATAAAGTCGCCAAAGGGAGTAGTACACAAATTGACATTTAATCCTCGTGCAAAAGTAGCATAGAATTATAATATAGTAGAGGACCTGGCCCAATCGCCGTCTGCTATGTCGACGCTTGAAGCATCGCAAAATTGCCCCTCCCAAAAGCAAGCTTTATTATTAGCAATAGGTGGGATTGGCCCAATGGATTCCAATCTTGTGGCCTTTGATCATAAAGGATATGACCCTCAGTTATCGACTCAAATAGCTTTCCTTATTCAAGTGAAATCCCTCAATAAAACTGTTCATCGAACAATTATTGATGAGGGGGCATCTACATGTATTATGTCGATGAGTTGCTGGAAAAATTTAGGCTCACCACCCTTGTCGAGATCGTCAACGACGTTAAAAGCATTTGATGGACGATCATACACTCCATACAGGATTTTAAGTAACCTGCAAGTTGAACTGGGGGGCAAAACAGTAGAAATTGATGTTGACGTTATCCATGAAAACCTCGATTACAACATCCTACTGGGAAGGCCCTGGATATATGCCATGGCCGCAGTGGTGTCAACCTACTTTAGGAAGATTGCATTTCCCTTTCAAGGGAGAATTACAATCGTTGACCAACAAACATTTCTCCCCAATAGTTCACAAGTTACGGGAAGCATTCCAATGGTCCATGGAAGCAATCATTCGCATCAAAATATTGGAGTAGGCCTCCTAAAAGACCCTGTCTTAATGGGTACTTTTGCCCTACCGCATCAAAGTAATTTGGCGGAAGTGGCCACAGTGGAAACCTGCAATATGAAATCTTCTATATCTAATGGATTCCGAAGATTCCTAAATATTTTGTCAGCATGGATCATCGCCATAATAGAAATATTGTAGCAATCAATTTTCTTGGCCTGGGGGGCAAACCCAAGCCAACGCTCATCAAGCGTTTGGATAGATAGGTCTAGAGAATATGGTACCCCTTCAGATCCTTGGTCGCGAGTGCATGTCACCGACAAAGGAATCGTCCAATCTATGGTAACTGAAGGAGCACCATGGAATGATTCCCACCATCGTTCTCTTCTTCCGGATTGTGGAGAAGATACTCAAAATGACCTTTATCATCCTTCAGTTTTTTATTTTCTATCAAATACTATAAATACGGTGGATTTCGAGGATGGTTCTTATCTCGTGTCAACCTCGTTAAAAAATGAAACAAGGAGTCATGAGGATAGTTCTTTTACTATGTCAACCTCATTAAAAAATGAAACAAATCCCCTTTCCAAATCTCAAAGGTAAACCTTCATTCCAACCACCGAGTTGAATGCAATGAAGCTTGGGGGGCATGCACCTCGATTTGCATTATTGTGCTGGGGGCATGCAAACTTATCATCGAGCAGTGTTACCGCAAGGTTCAAGCTCGTTAAAAAATAAACATAAGACATGAGCAAATGTTTCCACCTTAAGCTCATTAAAAAATGAACTATTCCCCGGTAAATAACCACCGTGAATGTAGTACTTCAACCATTAAAGCCTTGGTCGTGTTTGCACCGTCACCTCCACTTTTTCATTGGCCGATCATTCACCTCCATTTGATTGTTTACCCTTTTTGAGGAACAACTGCAAAGAGTGATTTCACTAGCCATCCTTGTGACACTGCCGTGATTGGAAAATTCCAAACCTTACCTGGAATCAGCTGCTACCCGTTTTATCACTCGTTCCTCAAAAGACGAGTCTTCTTTAAGCTCTTTTCAACTGACTCGTAAAATATGAAAATATTGCCGAGTCCTTGGCCTTCCAGCTCGTTAAAGGGACAGGAAGTGCTATCCCTCATCTAGATTTTAATCTTTTTGGACCTGAGGGATTATTGCACAAAACGATCGAGCACTTGTTTTGTTCGGCTCGTTAAAACTATCAAAAATTCATCCATTCTGTATTGTTTTATACTTTTTCAGACTTAAGGGATTAGATGACGAAAAAGGAATTTTGGAGTTACCTTTACGTACCTTTTCAGACTCTCTAAAATTGAAAAGGACCGAGTTATCTTTGTCGTTAAACTCGTTAAAAAGATTAATAGCAACAAACTTGTCTTTAGACGAGAACGAGTTTCACTATCGCAAGGCTCGTTAAAACATAGCGATGGGTTTTCCTGAAGGGAAAATTATAGAACAAGCATATGTTGTCCTCCTCAAGCTTGACAAAAATAAAGAGGTACTGGTCAGCAATGACTGGGGAAAAATTGGGAAGAAAACTCAAAGAATCTTTATTGGTAGCAAGTCACTCTTGAACATGACACTTCCACTCCGTGTCCGAGTCGGGTTGGGTTGTTTCATTCACTGGTCACATCGCCATGGTCACACCATACCATCCACATTTGGGGTTAATGCTACCAATTCATCACATCAGTGTCGCAGACATGTTCAAGAGAAGTCATCCAGAGAAGCCACCTGTGTCTCACCCACTACCATACATTATACTCCATTCTTTCATGACCGCCACCCTGAACTGTATATCATCAGATCGTTTTCACCTCCATCAAAATCATTTGCTCCGTTCCGTGTCATTGATGTGGGATTCATTAAGGCCCTCCTTTGACAGATCACTTCTTGTCGACATCAGCTCATTATCCAAGAAGTTGGTCTAGGAACACCCCATTCAGTACTTTGAAGCTTGCATGCCTCAATGGCAAGTTTCTCACTTCCAGCGACAGGTTTACATCAATGACCTTCGACCGAAAGATTTTGCATGGTGTTCGACGCCAAGTCCTTTATTCACGCCACGTGAATTGTACTGCAGTACCTTGAGGATCATTATCATTATCGGTGATTCCTCTCGCGCTTGTTAACAATTTACATCATTGACTGGTAATCAAGCGATGTCTTTCCATGTTCGACTTCAGAACATTTCTCACATGGATCGACTTGTACTTCGAGTGAAGATCGGACGAGATTGAAGACCCCGGATCTAGTTTCATCCATCCGGGCTGCGATATATATCCAAGGAAATAAAGACATTAAATTTACAGCATTGCGGCACAGATAATCATCCTACCAAAAGCATGATGGCTCTATCAGAATCATCAGTCTACACTCAGACGATTGTCTCTCCTATGTACATGAAAATGAATTTATAAAGCTGAGCATGGGAATGCCCGCCTCAGCTAGATCATGAAAACAGTATGAAGATAATGTATTGTATTGTATCTTATTAGAGGTCTCCTCCCAGCATTGAAAGAACTTCGGATCCTCATGATAAAGCATTTCACCCGACACCAAAAGGTTAACGACCTCATACTTTAGGGGGCAACTGTTATAGACATTTTTGTGCCTTACAACTCCAAGCATGAAATGTCCATAAACCAAGGGCTTCTAAGTCCCTAAAAGTGTTGTTCTAACCCCTAAAGGAACAAGGTCAACATATTACAGCTTCTCCCAGAAGTTCTCCACCAGAAACTGCTCAGAATGAGTCAAAACAAGATCATTTCAGCTGCTCCATTGGCTAGGTGCGTTGCATAGCATCTAAATACACTGGTTAGGTGTGTTGCAACGCACCTAAATGCACTATGAGGGTGCATTGGGTGAGAAATGACAAATGGCAGTGTCATTCCGCGAGGTGGAGAGACAATGGAAGCTTCCAGAATCTTCTCCTATGACACTTGCCTCACTGAATTCGACCAAGGATGAGTAAGAGGCCTTCAGTCTCCAAGTGGAAGCAAGAACTGACAAAGAGAAGACACTAATCAAATCACAAGCTGACTCATCCTCCTTACACATATCTATATATGGATCCCTCATCCCAGAGATCCAAAGGCTGGAATTTTTCACATTGTAAGGAATTGTTGTTGGTTCTAAGACAAACATCAGAGTATTGGGTGATTTATGCTTTGTTGGAGGTGAAAAGGGGCTTCTTTGCTGGGAGGTTGATGCTGGGTCAGGAACCATCGGTTGTAACTCCTCCTGGATCTTCTTGTTTATCAATAAAAACTATTTGAGTTTTTCCTCCATGCTTTTGTATCATTGATGCTTGTTACATTTGTATGGTTAACTTAAATCTGATCCTAAGTTGTTTATGAATATAGATCCATGTCTTTGTATAGTGTTCTTCTTTTGTGATCTTACAGGTACTTGGTGAAGCTGGGCAAGTAAGGGAGCAGGTAGCTGGAAGCTGTCAAAGAAGAGAGGGATTGGATCAAAGGATTAGCGCAAGACACAGGTTGGTTCTTTCTATTCCTCTCTATCTATAGTTCATAAAGGAAATACAAAAGTAGTTTTCTCTGTTTGTTTCTAAGGCAGCTATCACACCTTAGTGGGATAGAGCAGTTCTAAATTGACACTTTTCCCGGTAACACTTCTGACATTCAAAAGGTCTGATATTTACATTAATCAATAATATGGTGTCAATAAGCATGCCCAAACCAAGATTATGATTTCGGATAATGGTATTTATTGATTCTGTCGTTGAGCTCTTATTGATAACTCCCAGATCGAGATGGAATCTATTTCCGTGCATAATTAGTTAACCTCCCCATTAGCAAGATCAAATGATTTTCCTTTCTATTGAGACATATTCTTAGGAATGTGAACTCCTACCAAGGTACATAGAAAAGCTAAGTTATGAGGATAATAAGCTCTATTTTTGTGTGAGGAGAAAAGTTGCATCGAAAGTATGAGAGAAAGTATGTGCGAGGAATGCATGTGTAGAGAAATGTTGTGTCAGAAGTGCAGGAGAAAGTGTGTGCGGGGAATGCATGTTCAGAGCAAGAGACACAAACTCCCCTGCATACCCTCTCTCCCACACACTCTTTCTTGGTATACCAAAATCTTTGATATTTATGTGCAGAGGGGGGAAGGTTTCTATTACTCGCTCTGCACACCCGTTGCACACTAAAAATTTAAAAGTTATATTAAAATTAATTAATTTAAAAAACCCAAAATAGTTTTAAAATTATATTTTTTAGCATGAGGTGAACCAATAAAACCATATGAATTCAAGTTATGAAGTTGGGTCATGGAGACAGTTAATTGTCTACCCTTATTATGAATTTGATATGCACATATACCAAAATGTTCATGCCACAAAATTTAACAAGTCAAAAATGCTAATTAATTGATTAATGTTTACTATTGCTCGAAAGGGAAGTGTGTGGAAGAATCATGTGGAGGGAGAATGTATGAAAAAGTGTAGAACATTGCAGAAGAAAGTTTGTGTTGCTTGCTCCACACACCCGTTCTCCCGCACAACAATTCTTTCTGACACGGATTAAAAATAAACTTCATTTAATATTGGATAATAATTGTTTAATTCATAATGGTGAAATCGCTAATTAATTTAGTATTAAGGAAAGGTGAATACTAAGATTCGTTGACTCCATTTTGATAGTAAAACATTGGCTAGTATCGAAACAAGCTAACAAAGGGAATGTTATTAAGCACATGAATGATGTCTTGATTATACATTTATTCTCTGAATAGATTCTAAAAAGACTTATAGTTATTGGCAAGGGAGCTTAATTTAATCATAGGATTAAGCCTTATGCTTTTTTATTTTGTAACAAAACATTATTCCATGTTTTTGTATAAATTTCTTGAGATCTATGTTCCGAATCGACCATCAGGTTTAGACTAATACAAAAAATAACAATTCCCTAAATAAGTAGTAACCTAATGCAATAAAGCAACTGTTTAAGTGTCACTTTCTTGTTACACAAATCAAAATATAATTAGAATTATGATATTAATAAAATAGTATGTTGATATTGATTTCTAAAGCATGCCAAATGCGGCAATCATGAAACACAATCCTATGAATTGTACTATCTTGAGTGGGAATTTAAGAAAAGAAAATATGGTTTATATTATTTGATGGGCATCCCAAACAAGTATAATTCAAGGCCCATCTGACCATCTTTTAGCACATATTAACATCTCTTTTTGCATTTGATGGTATATTTTTGAGCTATAATATGTTGACTAGGAATATTAGGGAATATTTGTTACATCCTGTACCCTAATGTATTGAATGTGCAAGACAGAACATTTATTGTGCAAAACATGATGGAGACTAGCAGGAGGAGATTTATGAGGCTCATTCCTTGCATAGGCCCATCAAAAACTTGGTTGGATTTTGGGAAGTTACTACCCCTCAGTGACTGTGAGAACTCCAAAATATCAAATCCTATTTTGTAGGAATTTTGGAGGGAAGCATCCCTCCCTTCAAGGAGGTTTCCCCTCACTCATTTTTGTATAAATAAAGGAGCTTAGAAACTCAGTAGGATTTAAATTTCGAAGGAAGATAGTTATTATTAGTTAAGTAAGATCTTGCTACTTGTTGTTTCCATTGCCATGTTATGTATTTGAACAAAAATGTTAAATTATGAAAAGCATCATTTTTCCTCCAGTATGAATTTGTTTTAAGGGATTTTAGTCCCTTACATTAGGGCCCAAACAAAGCACTCAAGCCCCTCTTTTGTATATTTCTGTCATGCATTTCTTTTTTTGCACTTATCCTAGTCACGGGGGCTTCACTCAATGAACCTTTGACATATCACGTGCGATCATGGCATACTAAAAAATACCCCTAATTTGACTACATATTGGAAAATACCTCTAAAAATAAAATTATTTAACCCCCTACCAATACAAACCCAATACACCTTCCCAATTTAAAAAACCCATACTTTCAATAGATATTGTAGGTATCTATTTTTTCATTAACATTTTTTATACCCCTTTATGTTTTTCATTAACTTTGAGCTCCATTTTTTATACTTACCAATATAAAAACCCTTAACCCCCTATTATATATTAAATATATTATGTATTTTTTTCCTCAATATATATCCCCCAATATGAACCCATGTGGTATGGTATTTCTCCCCCAGTGACGTCCCCGTGATCCTAGTTGTGTTTCTTTCTACAAATCTGTTTATGAGAAACATGATTTTCCCTATAGGTTGATAAGAAAACTCTCTTAAGAATCTTAGTTGTGTACCCTATGTGAACAAGAAAAAAAATTACTATTTCGTTTATGTATTAGTTAGATTTTAGTTCAAATTCAACTCATCCTTTCCCATGCATTTGGGTTTTTTGCATTTAGTATTTTATCTATCCTTTAATCACATTGCTTTTGCTAGTTGAAGGATCATTTTGTGTGCAGGTGACATATATTGGTTCATAGGGAAGACTAACATCACTTTCCATGCATAAACACCATCTTCTTCAACACTCTTCCTCCCATTTTCAATTGTTTCTCCAAACTATCTGCACACATAAAACTACACTACAGAGCTACAAGAAATTGTTAGTTTGCTTTCCCCTTGTGCAATATGGGCTGCTAAGTATATCTAAGCTTATAAATTTCCCTTACAGTCCTTTACAACCTCCTACCACGTTCATACCCCTTCTAGATCCCTTCAATTTCTCTTAGATGCAATCTTGTAGCAATACATGTCATCTTATGGAAATCATATCTAGCACTTCAAAGAATTCATCAGAATATGGCCATAATTGCCTCTAAATATTATTTTTTCTTCTCATCACTCCAAAACATACTATAAGCCTTGGAATCAAAATTGGGAAGACCATAGACCCTTTTTATATCAACCTTTCACCATTATAACTTTAATTTTTCATTTAGGGTATTTTTTTTTGGTTATGAGAGAAGTAGCATAAAAATAGTTTACATTGATACATTTTGAAGCATTTGATGGTTTCTACAAATAGAGTAGATTTTACCTTCATTGAATAGTATATATTTGATTTCTTGCAAAATATACTAAAGCCACTACTTTCTTGCAATTAGCTTAGGTTTACATCCTTGTTATTTATCTTTTGCAAAACATATTAGGATTTCTTTTCCATCCTTTCTTTTCATGCAAATAGATTAGTGTTTCCTTTATGCAGTAGAAAAGGTAATGCTTCAATTTTCTCTTTTCTTGAAAATTTAAGTTCAGTAGTTTGCCTTCTTTGGAATTTTTCAAAATGTCCTTTGTACATTTCAGTTCAATACATGGCTTTGTTAGGCCTTAGTTTTGGTCTTATTTTTGCTCAAAGAAACTTACTTATCCATCTATTTTCCATCCATTTTCCCTTCATTTATCCCATTTTGATGTACATTTGATATCCATTCAGGTATTTAATTTTAATTTTTAAATTTCTAAAGTTTTTATGAAAATTTGGTTTTTAGTGCAAAATTGGCAGATTCAGAAATTCCCGTAATAGCTCTATGGTTGATATGGTTGCAGGACACTTGGGCACGAATGGAATGCATGGATGAACAACTTGGGAACTAGGACTAAGCCAGCAATGCTTAGTTCGAACAGAACAAGCTTTATTAGGCCCATTTGGTGCTAGTCAACCATGACTAGTCATTCAGGAATCCCATAGAAATAGGGCAGTTTTGAGATTTTATAGGAATGGTCATCTTTCTTGGGATGGGAGTAATGAATTCGACTTAGATAGGTGGATGAGAGTAGATGGGTTTGTTTGAGTGAATATAGATCAGTTTGTTCATGATACTTCTTATTTAAAGCCAAAACTTTGATGGCTTATGTATTGATTTTATGATATACTTTTATGCTGTGACATCTTTGGATTGAGGAGTTAATTTGAAAACTTGTGTTATTATTATTTTTCTGTTCAATGCTATGGATGTGTGATTGAATTTAAGCCTCTGATATCACCTTTCAAGTGTGCAAGGCAAGGGTGGAGGGCCCCCATTCCAAGCTAAGTACACTTCTTTGTTAACTAGTTTCATTTCCTTGTAATCTCGTTGATTGTAGCACTAGTTTTTCAAAGCTTTGTTTCAGTTTTCTTTATGGTTTATGCATAGTGATTGATTTCATTATTTAATAGCTTATTCATCACTTTATTGAGTTGGAAAAATAGGTGTTCAAGTTGGGCATCCCTTCTGCTAAAATGATGAATTAAAACTAGTTTCTTTTGTTTGCATACAAGTAGTTTCTCATTGAGATTTCGATATTGAGATGAATAAATTATGATGGAATACCTTATGTGTCTCTTAAGTTAAGAGCTTCTTTCATTAATAATTTATCCATATTAAGCTTTTGGTTTCAATCTTTGATTCATTAAGTGATAATTGAGGTGAAGGTGGACTTCTTGAGTCAAGAACCATTTTAATGTTTTTCCTCTTTTCAAGCTGATTGAATTAGAGTTATAGAATGTATTACTTTTAGCTTTTGAATAACTTGTCTTTCAAGGTTTGATTACATCTGATCTTCACATATAGTGAACTTGCCTCAAAGCATAAACAACCCGGATTGATAAGAAATAAATGTGTTAATTTAGGTCCACAAATTAGCTCAACATTTTGGCGCCGTTGCCGGGGAGGCAAATATCGGCATAGTCAATAGAAAGATAAATTTCAAAACAACAAAAATATTAGTTACATTCCTTTTTAGTTATGTTTCTTTATGCCTAGATATAGAGATCCTCAAGGTATATTTATCAAAAACCCCCCACAAGTAGAGATAGGATCATCAAACACCCCAGTTACTGGTAATCCAATAATTGAGGAGTTGGCAGAAAAACAAAGAACTGGATAAAGATTAACCTTGATTGAAAGGCAAACTTTGTTAGCTTGGGAAGCAAAACAAAAACAATTCTCCACTTCCAGAAAACAAAAAGAAATTATTAAAGGAAAACAACCTGTCTTTCCATCCATAAATCCTCCTATCTTCCAACAACCTGAAATTCCACTCGAAATTGAAACAAATCAACCAATGGCAGAAGAGGGACATGGATCTGTTATTTTCACTCCTGAACAACAAAGACTGAAATAGGGGATAACAAGAGCTGAAATAGGAAGCTTATTGGAAAATTTCAAAACATATCTCTTAAGTACATTAGGGACACAAGTAGATGTGCTAAAGGCAAACAAGAAGAAAGAAGAACAAGAACAAGCTCTAGCAATCTTTTGTTCCAAATGTAGAAAGAAACATCCCTTGAGAGAATGTCCTTTGGATAGTATTCAGGTTTGTGGTCTTTGTACAGAAAATCATTCGACGGAAAATTGTCTGAAATTGAAAGAATTACAAATGAACTCCATGGAAGAAGTGCCAGGGATAGAAGGTTTCTATTATGTAGCACCACGAAGACCATGGCAACCTAGGATGCCTCAACAAAATCAGCCGCAATTTCCTCAACAAAATTATCCCTATCCACCTCAAAATCCTTGGACCCCTCCAATGCCATGGCAAGCTTGGCCTCCACAACAATATTCACAACAACCTGTACAAGGTTGGAGAGGATATGGTTATGGAAACCAGCCACCTCAACAGTATCAACAACAATACCAGCAACAATACCAACAACCATTTGCATATCCACAATCCATACCCTTTCAACAACAACATTCTGCATATCCGCAATCCATCCCATTTCCACAGCAGAATCCACCATCGTTGTTGACCCAACCACAACAGTTACAGCTACCCACAAATCAACCCAGACCAACTCAACTACCAGCCCAACCAATGGCCAATCCAAATAATAAGGTGGACAAATCTGCATACACTGTAGAGGAAGCAGCATGTTTTCCTACATATTCGATTCTTCCTCTTAATGATGTCCATCTAAGGTCTAGAAAAGTGCTTAAAAAGGATTCTCCTCCAATCATAGAAGCACCAACTGAACAAGGAGAATCACCTGAAACATCACAAACTGAGATACAAATTCAGAAAGGAACAAATATTACAACAAAAACACCACCTTATCCTGAGAGGTTAGTGGAACTACAAAACAAAACAATCCTTCCTGAATTTGATATCTTAGATGAGTTAAAAAATGCTTATATAAAAATTCCTTTGTTGAAGGCAATTAAAGAAATACCAATATATGCTAAAACAATAAAGGAATTGTGCATTCGGAAATCAGAGAAAAAGAAAAAGGATCCTACTACAATCCAACTCATTGGTAAATTAGCAAGCCTCATGTCTACACAAACCATAGTAGAGAAATATATTGATCCTGGTATCCCTATGGTTACTATATCAATAAATAATTTCTCAGTACCAAACACATTAATAGACTTGGGAGCAGCTATAAACATAATGACAATGGAGACAATGAAAACTTTGCATTTAAACAACATTAGATCAACTTCTACAATCTTGGAACTAGCAAATAGATCTAAAGTTGTTCCTGAAGGAATATTAGAAGATATGATAGTCTCTTTGGATTCATGGGAGTATCCTGTTGACTTCCTGATCTTGCAACCAAAGACAAACTTGGGAGGACATCCTCTAATCTTAGGCAGACCATGGTTAGCTACCGCTGATGCCTTCATAGGATGCAGATCTGGAAGCATGATTATTTCACATGGAGATGAAAGGAAACACATAACTCTTTATTCACCTGCACAATCAACTTCTTTAGAATCAGTACTTGAAACTCAAGAAAAACAACAAACAAAATCAGTTTTAAGTATAAATCAATTCTTTGATTTTAGAGAAGAAGAAGAGAATGAAGACTTAACGGATCTTTTCATTTCAGAACCAAGTATTTCAGAACAGCTTAGAAAAGTCCAATATGAAGCTGCAAGTAACCTTTTGAATCAATGCTTTCAGGAAACTTGTACAATTCAAACTTTGCAGAAATATTTTATAGACATCTTTCCTGTAAACACAATCTCCAATCCAACATTAAAAACAATTGAAGTATATCCTGGAAAACATCTAAACATTGGAAATGAATTGCAATCAGCACAAGAGTAAGAGGTAATTGCATTATTACAAAAATATTCAAAAGCTTTTGTCTGGGATTATACTGATATGCAAGGAATCCATCCTAGCACATGTATCCACCACATCTATACATATGATCGACTTAAACCTGTAAGACAACCTCAAAGATGAATGAATCCCATGATGAAGGAAATAGTGAAAGAAGAACTGCAAAAATTGTTAAAAGTTGGATTCATCTATCCTATTTCAGATAGTCAATGGGTTTCTCCATTGTTTATTGTACCAAAGAAAAATGGAAAGTGGAGGGTATGTGTGGACTATCGGGAACTAAACAAAGCTACACTAAAAGATCATTTTCCTCTACCATTCATTGATCAAGTGTTAGACTCATTAGCTGGAAAGAAATTTTTCTCCTTCTTAGATGGGTTTAGCGGATACAACCAAATAAGAATAGCAACAGAAGACCAAGACAAGACAACATTTACTTGCCCATGGTGAACATATGCATATAATGTTTTGCCATTTGGTCTATGCAATGCACCTGCAACTTTCCAACGAGTAGTACTTGCAATATTTGCTGATCTAATTCATGAATGTGTAGAGATCTATATGGATGACTTCACAGTTTACGGAAACACATACAATGATTGCTTAAACAACCTTGAGAAAGTTTTGGAACGATGCATTGAAACAAATTTGTCATTAAGCAATGAGAAATGCTATATGATGTTGACAAAAGGAATAGTTCTGGGACACCATATTTCTGCTTCAGGAATAAAGGTGGATCCAGCAAAAATCCAAGTCCTAGTAAACTTATTGCCTCCTACAACATAGAAAGAGGTAAGAAGGTTCTTAGGCTATGCAGGCTATTATAGATGATTCATTGAAAACTTTAGTAAAATAGCCCAACCTCTGTTCAAACTATTAGCAAAAGATATCGAATTTCACTGGACAAATGATTGTCAAAATGCATTTCAAATACTAAAAGAGAAATTGTCAGTTGCCCCCATTCTTCGTGGGCCCAACTGGTCTTTACCATTTCATATATCAACTGATGCATCCTATACCGCGATAGGTGCCTCTCTTGGACAAAAAGAGAACTTGTTCACTTATGCAATATACTTTATAAGTAAGAATCTAACACCTGCAGAAATGAACTACGCAATCACAGAAAAAGAAATGTTAGCCGTTATACATGCAATAAACAAATTTCGGCACTATATAAGAGGATATCAAGTTTTCATTCATACCGATCATTCAGCAATCAAGTACTTGATGAATAAACCCATCACCAATGGACGAATAACAAGATGGTTACTGTTATTGCAAGAATTTAATATCACAATACAAGATCGGCCAGGCAAAGAAAATCAAGTGGCTGACTTTCTGTCCCGCATACACTCACCCAACGATCCAAATCCAGTTGCAGATAACTTTCCAGATGAACATCTGTTTTCCATCACAGTCAAAACACCATGGTTTGCAGACATTGCAAACTATTTATCTTCTGGGAAGTTTCCAGCTCAATTCACTAAAAAGAAAAAATACAAAATTGTTAGAGCAAGCTCTAGGTATAGTTGGGTAAATGGTGATTTATTTTATACTGGTCCAGACTTGATAATTAGAAAATGTGTACGGGAAGACGAAATATTAGACATTCTAAGAGCATGTCACGATGAACCATGTGGTGGCCATTTTGCAGATAAACGAACAACATATAAGGTGCTGCAACTGGGCTATTACTGGCCATCCATCTTCAGAGATTCTAAGAAATATGTCAAGCAATGTGACAGCTACCAGAGAATAGGGCGACCAATAACATCAGATGAAATGCCGCTGAAGCCACAAGTCCTCATAGAACCATTTGAGCAATGGGCACTTGACTTTGTTGGACCTATCAATCCACTATCAAATGGGAAGAGGTACATCTTAGTATGTACATACTATGTAACCAAATGGGCAGAAGCTAAAGCAGTGAACAGAGCAACAGAAGATACAGTGGTCACCTTTCATTTTGAAGAAATCTTTGTCAGATATGGAGTACCTAGACAAATTGTAACAGATCAAGGCACACAGTTTACATCAAAGCTAGTATGAGATCTAACGGAGAAATACAAGATCAAACACAGGAAATCTACACCATATCATCCTCAAGCAAATGGGCAGGTTGAATCAACAAATAAAGTCCTAGAAAATATCATGACAAAAACAGTACAGATGAACAGAAAAGACTGATCTGAAAAATTAAAAGATGCACTATGGGCCTACAGGATCACATGGAAAAATACAACTGGTTTCAGTCCATACCAGTTAGTATATGGGAAAGAGGCCCTACTGCCTATAGAGTTTCAGATACATACATACAGACTAGCAGCTGAACTAGGACTAGACTTGACAGAGGCACAACAGCAGCGGATCATGGAACTGAATCAGTTAGATGAGCATCGTCAACAAGCCATGGAACATACTGTTAGCTACCTATACCAATAGGTTTCATATTTCATGATTGGCAAAGAAAGTTCCAAATATGCTCTGCTTTGGTGATGCAAAGATCCCATATTTCCAAGAGAAGACAATGTATGTATAGCTTGACATTAACTTAATTTTGATGGATGGTCCAATAGCCTAATCTGGATCATGCCATGTTTCAATTTTATGTTGCAGAATAGAGAAAGAAGTCTGTCCAAACTGTTTAATCTTGGCAGACAAGTAGCTAGGTAGAGAAGTAAGGTTCCCAACTGCTTAATCTGGGACCTTGGAAGTAATAAGGGTAGCCTTAGATAGAGAATCAAAAGAAAAAGCCAAGAGAAAAGAAAAGGCACATAAGGGTCTGCAAGTCTAAGTACACCCTCCATGAAGAAACAAAAATTGCTAGGCAAGTAGATGGGTAGGCAGTTGGGGTTGCAGAAATGTCATTCCTTACAATTGAATGTTTGGTAGCCTATTATAAAGGAAAATTAGTAGATAGAGAAGGTTTTCTTCTCCATAATGTTGCAGCAAAGCAAAGGAGCATGACTAACTTCCTTTTCCCCCTTTCACATTCATTACTAACATCCCTTCATCAGTTATGTTCATGAAATAATTCAAGGTTCTATGTTGGTTCTTATTCCTTTAAAAGCCACATTTCTTGTCTAAAATTCTTTTTATTTTGATCTACTCCCTAAGCTAAGTTGTTTTCATACAAACTTAGTCATATCACTCCTCATTCATCTCTTTCATTCATATTAACCCTTAACTTTTATTATCTAAATCCCTTATGTTACCTTTTCCCTATTATTATAAACACTATGGTGTATAAAGCCCAAGCATTTTATAAATATCCCTTCCCCATTGGCATTATAGCCATATGTTCATTGTCAGGGATTAAATTGACATCTGGTCAGTTTAAGAACCCAAAACCTACCCCTCTTCCCCCTTCAAAAATCATCTAGACCATTTAACCCCTTCATTTGCTAAAAACCTTGTGAAAAACCCCATTTTCACCCTTAACCCGCTTCATGTGCAAAATTACATGAAAAACCCACTTTTTCATTTTACCCAAAGTTTGGGCACTATGCACGTTTTTATAAAATACATTGAAAAACCATGCAAAACCGCCAAACTCCAAAGGTTCTGCCGGGCGCATCTTCCAAAGAATATATTATTTTAATCCCCGCCCGCATCCGTATTCACCTGGCACCTTGACGATCCGTCAACTGTCGGATCTGGCCTTTTTTAATCCGACGGCTCTCATGCATATCGGACCGGCCCTCACGTCTGTAACTTACCTTCCGAAATTTGTCAGAGGGTGACGTCAGGCCTCTGCCACGCGTCACCCCCAAATCGCATCGGAGCGCCCTCTGACAATCCTGCTTCCGTATATAAGGCGGTGCGATATCAAACCGCTTACCGTTTCTGGTTTCCGTTAACCCGCTATGCCAACGTCATTACCACGTCACTGCTATATCATCGCCACATCAGCGCCTCCGTCCGCCATTGCTCTGATCTGCCCTCCACCTCATCATCCCCGTGGACCACTCACAGGCCGCCACATCACCTAATGACGTCACGCTGACGTCATCCGACCTTGACCCCACCTGATGACGTCATCCAAAAAAGCGCCAATGTTCCAAAAATCCATATTTTGGCCAAAAAACCATGTTTTTCTCACTTTTTGCAAAAACGATTGTTGCTCCCCCTGCATGCATTTTACGTCCAAACTGTCATCAACCTGCCGAATTCAACCAGAGGACCATTGCCGCGCCAAATCCACCTGCATTTGCAAATTTTTCCAAGCAATTCACCAGGTATTTATCAAATTTACCTCTGCGCCTGGTTTTATCCTGCATTGTCCAAAGAATAGCTTAAAGAGTGAAAAAATGCACAGTTCACCGGTAAATTCCCTGTGGCTAGCCTCTATTTTCAGTTGTAAAGTCGACATTCGCCTACAGAGCCTTGTTTACCCAAATTTTCACAAAAACATACAGTTAGTTCGCGCATTCGTGAACTGAGAACCCAAGCTACACCAATTAACCGTGAAAAGAGTTTTTAAGGCCAGGCATTTGCCCTATCAGTGCTTTGTGCAGTATTTCAATTGCTGCCATTGCCATTTTATCCTCTGTTCCTCAGTAAGTCACCTCTCTTTCCAAGAAACACTCCTTTGTGTTGCTCTGCACAGTAACACCAGTTCATACAAACAGAATCCTAAATTAACCATGGATGCACCAGCAGCTCCTGTAGCCTTGAACATTTCTCCATTAAATGCCCCTCAGAGAGAATTGGAATGGAAACTATTGGTAGACCTGGATTATCAAATATCAGAAGAAATGTTGATGCACAGAAAGTACCACATTCACCTCCTAAACGAATTAAAGATAAAACATGAGAGTGGAACAGATGTATTGGGTATTTGGGACTCTTTTCTCCCTATCTTCAAGCTCCCTCAGGTCAACCAGTTTCCTGACCTAATCCACCTATTCGCTGACTGTTATGATGCCACCCAGAGGGTTGTGATTGACCCTTCAGGTTCAGTTGTCTTCTATATCACCCTTGAAGCCATCAGAGAGATGCTGCACTTCCATACTGAGAAGAAATTAGTTCCTTTATCACTGATTGTTATGATAAAGCAAGGAGCTAAATTGACAGATGCTCAGGTCACCAAGCTGAATCAATTGTACATTGACTCTGACACTGTGATGTACCCTCCTATTTTGCATGTATACCTCAACCAATTGGGTAGAGACCTTGTAGACATGATTAGTCCCATTCTGGGCTATAATTCAATTGAATTTGTTGATGAAACTGTGCTGGTGATGATGCTCATGTTTTCCCCTAGCAAGGCCCCATTCTGCTATGACTATGCCACCTACATATCGGACAAAATACATGAGCAATTGATGAATTTGGCAAGAGAAAGGGTGTTCAGATACACCTCCTACATCTACCACTTAATCTTGTATTATCAACATGAGAAATTTCATTTTGCTATGAAAAGAGTGGATGCACAAGGCAATCCAAGGTCAGTAGTTTATTGGTCCTCTGCCTTCCACTGCAGATCTCATTCTCCATACACTTATTGTGAATTTATAGACCTATTCATCCACCTAGCCATGTCTCTGGCTCACCTCCTCCAAGACTAACTGATGAGATGCAGAGAGTTCTTCAGCTATCTAAGGTATACAGCATTGGGGATTGGTATTATTACCAAAACCACACAGTCATCAGAATATATGGGTGTGAGTTGCCCCCATACAGATTACCCAAATATGTGCCTATGAGATTGTTTGCCCTTGAATACTTCAGGAAATTTGGGAATGTTGATGTGCTACATTTTTCAGGCAAATGCAAGAAAGCACAGCTCAAAGTAAGAAACCAATTAGGCCACTTCATTTACAACAAAAGGGAGGAAGGCTGGCAAGAGGCAGATAGAATGTTAGAATCCCTTGGCCTGCAAACCAGTTTCCTTTCAAAACCATATGACCCAAATCACTTCATAAGCCTAAGAAGGGTCAAATATAGGTTGTCCAATTATGGCCATGTAAGGTTGCCTCACATAGAAAAATATGCAAATCAAATAAAGTGGAGGACAAGAACCTTAGAGGAGGCTGCCACACAAGAAGAATTAAATCAAAGAGCAGTTAAAAATCTCCAAAAGATGGCTGACTTAGAGCTTTGTGCACAGGTATTTGCTCTTTTAGGCACTCAAGTGCGAGCAGCTGCCTCATCTTCCACAACACATCAACAAGCAGCCAAATCTACTACTCAAGCTGCTAGCAAAGGCAAAGAAAAGGAGATGGAGCCAGAGCAGCCACCTCATGAGGAGGTACAGCAGCAGGAAGAGCAACAACAACAGGTACAACAGCAGCAAGGGGGGCAGCAAGAAAAGGAACAGCCGGTGCAACAAGAGCAAACACCACAGGCCCCAATATCCACCGGGCAGCAAGCTCAGGACACTCTGCCTCCTAGGCAGGAGAAAACAGTGGAGGCCTCAGTCCTCCAAACCCCACAAAAAGAAGACATAAGTAGAAAGAGGGACAGAGAGACTCCCCTCAGAACATCAACAACTCAAGGGGAGAAAAGACACAGAATGAACCCCCTTTCTGAGGAAGAAATTCCAATAGGGCAATCTTTGGGCATGGGCCCACATAGTATGGAAGCATCTGCAAGTTCCTTCTAGCAGGGACAAGAGAGGGCAGTGGGAGGAGAAGTCAACTCCTCAAGCCACCAAAGGGAAGCTGAAGCAGACATCAAACAGCAATTCATTGATATCAAAAGGAGGAATGAGCCACTCAAGATACAACTCTATAATCATTTGTTGAAAATGGTTCCTACTAACCAACAAAGGTTGATGTCTGCATACGATGTACACGAGGGCAAAATGATCATGAGCCACTTCATGCCAACCACGTTGCAGCCACAGTCCCCTCCAGACTACTTAAGGACCAACCTTGAGGTCCTTGCCAAGGACATCCACCCGATGGATCAGATTGAATTACATAAGCAAACGGGTGAGATGGTGTATGCCTCCTTAGCAGATAAGACATTGGTGAATTGCAGGCTAGAGAACAACCTAAATAATACAACTGCCCAACTTAAGTTGGAAAGAGCATCCTCTCAAGCAAAAGATAACATAATCAAGGCCTTAGAGGAGATAATCATAAATCTTGGGCATGATCCCAAGGACACCAAAGCCATTCAAGCACTGTTGAAATTGATGGATGCAGATATGGCAGCACTAAGGAAAATGGTAAAAGTCCCAGCAACCATTCACCCACAAACAGAAGAAGTTTCCCAGCTGAGACATGACCAAGATGTAGCAGCTATGCTGGTATCTTTATACAAACAGTTGATCTAGACACAAGAAAAATTGGGAGAATCAGAGGCTGCACTGCAAGTAGCATTACAGCAGAAGGAAGGAGGTCAAACATCTCAGCCTCCTCCAGAAATAATTAACCTTGAGGAGCCTCCTCAAACTACTGTTCGTCCCACTCAGTAGACAGAACAGGCAGCGCCTTCTACATCAGCACCAGCGCCAACAACAGAGCAGGCTCCAAGCCTGGACATGCAGAAGCTGAGAAATGAAATCCAAGCCTTGGAAGCCCAAATGACAGAATTAAAGGAGGCCAGGGATAATTTAGTCAAGTTGAATGAAAAATATGATAAATCAAAACAAAGTGTTGCTGAGAAAGGGAGAGAGATAAAGGCTCTCAAAGAGAGGATAAAGGAGCTGGAAAAGGAGCTCACACTTGATAAAGTAGTGGTTGAGCTCAAGACAGTCCTATGGGCCAATATTGGCCAATCCATCACTGACCAATGGCAATACATTGAGACTATTCATGAGAAGATGGAGCTCATAGGAAAAGCACACAAGGAAATCCAGAGAGCAAGGGCATCTCTAGGCAATATGCCTGAGGTTGCCAACAGAATGAACAATGTGCTTAATAACAGAACAAGTGCTCAGCTGGCAACAATGGGAATTTCAAATAGGACCGAGACCATTTTGATAATAAAAAGGGTGCTAACACTAAAAATCCTGGTACAGACATTGGAAAGAAGGACCCAGGACATGCAGACAGAGGTAAACAGATTTATGGACAAATTTGTGGCATTGCAAAACAGAGGGCTTCCTGGCTTACTGAACAGCGCAGGTAGGCTACTTTCCCATGAAAATTATGCCAAGAGGGTCAATACATTTGCTAATAATCAGATCACTGAAAGGCCCAACACTTCAGAAGAAACAGGACCAGCAACAGGACAAAGTCTCTACAACAGGGTAGAGAACTTATTTTTTATTATGGATGAGATCAAGCATTTGTTTGAAGTGCCTCCAAATTTCTATAAATACACAGAGGCAGATGAGACCTTAGAGGCAATTCTGAGACATCAATTGCCCACACAGGAATGGTGGACTAAGACGATACAGATGATATTATAGACAAAAAGCCATTCACCAAATTTTTCATCAAAAAATATAAGTTCTCATGCACAGGAAAAAACGATAAAATCAGCATGCAAGGAAAAGAAAGGGCTGAGCCAACTCAGCCAATCTACTCGGCCAACAAAGCAGCACTGACAGTCACAGGTGACAGGGCCGAAAGGCTACAGGAGGACAGAGCCACAAAGACACGACATTCAGCATTTATAAAAGAACGTTCAAACCGACTCAGTGGCCTCAAAGGTCAAAAAAGTCTTCTGACAGAATTGAAGAGCATTTATTTTGTATTCAAAGCTATAATAACTTTCTTATCTACTGTTCTGTACAAGTTGGTGAACATATTTATTTTCTCAGATGACTCAACGCTTCAGATATTTTGTATGACCGTTTGTATATATTCCCCCTCGCACAAGCTTGCAGGGGTTGTTGTTGATTTCTCTTCTAGAGCTTCTTATGCTGTAAATTTCCAGAATATTAATACAAAGGCTGATGGAATTTCAAAAGCTCTGCGTTATCTGAGTCAATATGGTGTTTTGCTGAAAGTTACAGGATTCCTGCGTACTTCATGGCACAATAAGTCTTCCTCAAAACTTTTCGTTATGTGTTTTGTTATCTTTTCATAACTCATTCATGTTTCTGTGTTTATAGTTAATGGCAAAGAAAAAGAATGGTTCCAGGTGTTATCACCTAGAACTACAGTCCATGTACATAATGTTTTCCCAAACAAAAATGTTTTTCATTTGTCAAAAGATGTGTGTCTAGTGGTTATGTTCCTATGTGTGTCATTTAGGAATTATGTGTTAAAAAAAGGTATTGATGTGAATCATTGCAAAAACCGTTAATCACCCTTCATCATAATTGTTTAAGGCATGTCTTGTCTTGTTTGCGTCATTGGTCCTTTGCACAGTTTCGTAGCGCAGTCTGATTGGCTAATTTGGAAGCGCAATGATGTTTCCGCCTTTTCGTAGCGTGTCATCTACCAGCCATTGCGTAGCGCTTTTTGTTAATTCATTACTATCTGCGCTACGAAATCGGGGTTTCGGGATTTTGCAGCGCGTTTTCTTGAAATGTCAAGTCTGGGGGGATGAGTCATTAGGTCCGTCCATATATTGTCAGTTAATATCCTCTCCAGGTCATTATGAGTCATCATTCCGCCATAAGGTTCAGGATCACGCACATAAGAATCATTCTAAGTGATTTTATGATGTGTGGTAGTGTCACAATGTGTATTCATAGTGCGTAAACATGCCTGCTGTATGACAAGACTTTTAAAAAACGCAAAGAAGCCCGAGTTTTCATTTAAAGGGACCATTGCAAGCGAGCCTGCACTCCAAAGTCGAAGTTGTTTTTGAATTGTAGCTGCTGTTAGTTCTCTGTGTGAAGATCTTCGAAGCAAGATGGATAAGAGGGAGCATCGATCCGGTAGGTGCCTAAGAACAGAGCCAGAGGGGCTTGATCTTACACTCAGAGATGAAGGTGTAGCAAGAGCCTTTAAAAATGCTGGTTGCTGGAGGTTTTGCGAGAAGTTGAAGGGAGGACACGCAGAGGTAACGAAAGCTTTTGCATTGAATTTTACTGGCTTGAATTCTAAGGTGTCAATGCTAGAATTTCCTGTGTCTCCAGAAGCCATTTCTAGTGTGACTGAGATTCCTAGAGGAGGTCATGAATGGTTCAAAAATTTCAGATTCGATATGAGCCCCTGTAGGGAATTCTTGAAGGAGCCTTATGTAAATGAGGACCTCACCAAAGCTGTGCCAAGGAGTTACGTAAAAGAACATTTTGCTCAGCTCCTTACATGCATCCAGAAATACCTAACATGTGAGGGGAGGTACCACAAAGTTTATTCCTATCACTTCAAACTTTTGTTGCATTTCACAGGTAAAGTATCAATAGATATCCCTTTCTACTTGTTCAGAAGCCTCAGTAAAATGTGTGATAAAATCCAGTTAAAGAAAGATGATTGTGAAACATCCCTGTTTCACCATGGTTTAGTAAAGTTGCTGGTGTTAGATGGTTTGCAAAAGATCGGTAGAGATTGGGATTCTTTTATTTTTATGGCCGGTTTTCAAAGTAAGACAGGCCTCACTCCATTGCCTGTTAGGGAAAGAGAAGAAAGAATTGAAGAACCTACTCTGGCTGAGCTCAGAAAGGAGGTGAAAGACCAAAAGAAGCCCAAAGCCAAGTTGAGGAAATCAGAGAAGTCTGTGGTTGCAAAGGAGACACCTAAATCATCATCAAAGGAGACACCTCAATCATCAAAGCAGAAGATCAAGCAGAAGCAGGATGCAGCTGGACCAAGTGAAGTTGAAAAGATATCAAGGGTAAAAACCAGAGGTCAACTAAGTAAGGAGAAGGGTAAGTCAATTACTGTGGAAGAAAGTCCTATGTCAAAAGCCAGTTTAAGTGACTTACTTGAAGCTATTGAACTCGAACAAGATCAGCCAATACAGATTGAACCAATAGAGTTGGAGCAAGACCAGCCAGTGCAGCCAATGCATATTGACCTCACCCAATCTTCACCAGAAAGTACTAAGAAACCAAGGGCTTCAAAGAGGTTGAGATTTGAGGAGCCTAGTGAAGAATATGCTTTCAAGCCACGAAGGCCATTCACAAGAAGACAAATGAAAGAGGCTGAGAAAGTGCAGAAAAAGGAAATATCTGGAGAAGTGCCTAGTACAGAAGTACTTGAGGTTTTGACCAAAACAGTACATGCAGCCAGGCGTAAAGACAAGAGTCAAAAGGTGATTATTAGCCAAGGAGGCAATGTCATAGCCATTAGGAACCAAGCTGGAGCAACACAAGAAGAAGTGGCTCAGATTAAAAATGCTTCTAAAGAAAGGGCAGTGAGATATGCTAATTATAGAAAGGCTGTGCTAAAAGGCAGTACAAGTTTAATGGGCCAAACTGACTCAGTGTCTGATGTATATTTGTGGACAGTGCCAGCTCTTAAGCAAGCAAAGACCATGAAACAGCTGAACACAAGCCTAAGAGCAGAAAACAAGGCTTTGAAGAAAGAGGTTAGCAGTTTGAAGAAGAAACTAGGTAAACTAGCTCATTGATCCAAGGGGAAATTTGCTTTCCAAGTTTTGATAAATTTTGGTTTCCATCAGTTTGAAACTTTTTAGATCCCTAACACCTGTACAAAGTAGCTGAAGAAATCATGAAGTTAAGTCAACAGTGCTTTAAGATTCATATGTTCTGTTTTGCTAAAAAACAGCAGTTTCGTAGCGCGCTACGAAACTGCTGTAGATGGCTGTTTTGTAAGAAAACAATGAAGTTGATGTTGAGGTCAGCAAATTTTGAAAGGAATGCCTCGAAGGCAGGAAAGAGACCATACAAGGCTATCTAAGCATTCAAAGAATGACAGGTGTAAGTGTTGGAGAAAAAGGTGAAATATTTTGTGTTTTGCTAAAGTCTTCCTAAAGCTACTTTATGACCGAATTATTAGGGTTCTGGTAGGGTTACCGGAATTTTGGGGTGGACACCTGTTCAGTTCACAAAGCATCCAGATCATAAGGCATATGGTCTTATGCATGGTTATTAAAGGTATTAAATAGCTTGAAGCATGTTCTTTTGGAAATGAAGACCGATGAAAGGCAGGGACCGTGAAAATAGGGCACACATCTTCACCAACTAATGAGTCATCTGCACAGCTAGAATCCAAGGCAGCTCGTTCAGTGAATGCCTCTCCAATATTTTTCGGCCACTACAGAAACGGTACAGGTGTCAAGGCTCAGGAAAGCATCATGCACACGAGGAGATAGACTTTGAATTTCAATATGATTAGGACTCTATGTATTTACAGCACAATACCTTTATATTTAATAAGTTTGTTTAGATATAGATAAGGTAATTAATGATAGACCATCGAGCTCTCCCCTCATGCTTGTTGAGGAGACTCAAGGTAGTTTAGTTTTGGTTTTCCTATATATAGTGAAAACTCTGATGTAAGTAGGGTTGGAGATTTATGAAAAAACAGAGTTTTTATATTGGCTGATGTAAAAGACTTTGACAGTAATAGAAAGACTACTTTTTCTTCCCAAGATTCATCTTGTGTTCAAAGGCTCAGAATATATGTGGTTTTGTCTTTTTCCTTTCTATTTTACAGCTCCATAGATGTGCAATCACTCTGAATTCACCTAGTGCTCAGACTTCCTGTGCATATTTATGAGTTGTCTTTATCCTTTCTGTTTTACAGCTCAATAGACATGCAATCACTCTGAATTCACCTAGTGCTCAGACTTCCTGTGTATGTTTATGAGTTGAGGTTCTGTTTGAGAAATGTTCTGAGTGTTTAAACATAATATGCCTTGGCTTCCATGATTGAGTAGTTAATAGTTTACTGCAGAGGTGTTTGACTCCATGAGCCCAATGGAAGAAGTGTTATTTTATTGTTCCAACCAGCTTATTTTCATGTACTGTTTGAAGAGTTAGCCATCGTTTCTTGTTATTAATGCATATCAAAAATCTGTGAGAGAGCCCTCTCTGACTAAGGAGGCTAAGCCTTAGTCTAAAGCCTGGTCTGAAATAGTTACATGAGATCTTGCTAAGTAGCAGCCCTTAGTACCTGATTTTGTGATAACACCAGGATTTATTCACACAATACCCTGAACTGAATCTATGCTGTTATAAGTGTTTTCTTCAGTTATAGTCATAAGGTGTAATTCTTAACTGCTGCACCTCCAAACTATATCTTTCACAGTGATTGTTGTTTCAGGAATTCAAGTATGCTCCTGTGCAATATGTCTCTTTCTTACACCCCCAAATTAGTGGAAAATTCTTAATTGCTTTTCACTGGTTGATCACATAATCACAATTTAAATTTTGTTTCATGATGTATTTGAATGGCCCTGCAGTTTCAGCAACTCAACTTAATATCTCAGACAACCTGTAGCCACAGACTCCATTGCCCAATGGACTAGAACTATCTGAAGATTTCCACCTTAGGTACAGAAGACATCCCTCAACCAAAACATAAAAACAAACCCTGAATTCATAACTAGCCTAAAATCTTCACTAAACAGAGACAAACCTTAAAGAGAGAGCCCTCTCTGATTACAGTTGGGCTAGAAGCTGTAATCCAAAGATTGGTTAGTGGTTACCCCGGCCGTATTCCCTTGGGAGTCAAAGGGAACAACTTGGGTGTTAACATAATTGGCGACTCCACTCGGGAAGCATATTTTTCAACTGTTGTCGGTCCATAGACAGTAGTTCTAAAAGCTTGAGCAGTCCTTTGAAACAGTTCTGAAAAATCCTGAAAATACCAAAAAGAAACCAGAAGCTGGCTCCTAAAAGGAAAACAAGACACACTAGGTCAAATCCTGACCCAAATCCTCCTCCTGTTTTCAATAACCCCAATTTGATCCATAAAACTCATAAAATCCAAGAGGAATGGGAGCAGTCTCCTGAACCCAGCCCTGAGGCAGTTCAACATAGTTTTATTCCCACCTCTGCTAAACCTACTATTCACCTCCATACCACTCACTCCTCCCCCCCACTTCACAAAATATATTGGCAACACCTAACACCCAAACTGCCATTGTTGTTCCTGTTGTTCCAGTTGTCCCACTCATCCCACCAAATATGGCAAATCGTTATGCACCCCTTCAGCTACCTAATAATCTTGGGGCTATGCTTCAGGATTACTAGGGTAAAATAACTTACTTTGATGGAACCAGTACATACACTGCCTTACATCACACTAAGAAAATGCAAGACTACTTTGAAAACTATGAGATAGATGATGATGATGTAAGGATGAAACTTTTTGTGCAAAGTCTCACAGGTGAAGTGAGAACATGGTTCAGAGCACTGGCTGCAAATTCTATAGCTAATTCATCTGCCCTTTATCAGTCCTTCCTAAATAGATGGGAGAAGAAAAAGGACCCTCTGCACATTCTATCTGAATATGACACCATAAAGAGGGGTCCACAGGAAATTGTCTCGGACTATTGCACTAGATTCAATGCTATCTATAGTGCCATTCCTCAAAACCTCAGACCAGCACCTGACCTAGCATTAATCAAGTTCCCTGATGGATTTGACGCTGATATGGCATGTCAGTTGAGAGAAAGAGCCCCTGCTACTTTGGCAGACATGCAAGACATAGCAGTAAGTGTAGAAGCAAATTTGATTGCCAAAAGAAATAGGGCAAGAACTGAAAGAAGAACTACATTTAAAGAAGAATCCTCAGCATTTGAGCAGAAGTTAGATGCAAACATCAAAGGTATGGATAGACTTGGGGACAGAGTGGAAACCATAGAAAGAAAGTCATCATGGAAGAGCAAACAAGCAATGTGAGAAACCAAAATTTTAGAAAAACTCAAAACACCAATGTTGGAAGGACTGATCCTAACCAACATGTCAGACCCCCTTTCCAAGAAAATTATGCTGAGGCTTCCACATCAAGTGAACCCAATGAAGACCCTCACATTAATCTAATTGGTTTGGATGGTGAAAATCAAGTCTTTTTAACACAAGAAGATCATAAAGATGATGACATCAAGCAATTCCAAACCAGATCAGGCGAGTCATTTGATTTCAAACAAGGATATGACACAGCTGTTTACGAAGTCCACAAGCAATATAAATTGAGGAGTAGAACAATAAATGTGACACAACCTAACAAAACAAAGGATATATCACCGCCTAAGATAACTATTGTCACAGAACCAAGTGATAAAACTGGTCCAATTACAGATGAGGTAACAGTTGAGGAAGTAACTGAAACATCCCCCTCAAAACAACAACCAGTAGATTCAACACCTTTCCAACACAACCCAAGCAACATTTCTCAAAAAACAAGTAAAAAGGATAAGCCCCAAGATCAAAAAGAAAATCAGGAGGAAAGCATTAAGGATTCCATTGAAAAGGAAAGGGCTATTAACCAAACTACCAAAACCCAACCTGACAAACCTTTTGACTTAGAGGCTGAAATTGGAAAATTGAAGATAGCCATTCCTCTTTCAGAATTGGCCAAACACAACATATACAAACAACAAATCAGAAAATCCCTTCAACTCAACCACAATAAAGATGATGTTAATGTGTTGGATGATACCCCGGAACTACTTTTGGGCCCAGAGGTTGATGGAAAGACAGCAGTTGCAGGAATTTTACCTTTTTATGTCAGCCTGCATGTTCATGATAAGATATTACACAATGCAATGTTTGACTCTGGTGCTTCTCACAACCTGATGCCCAAATCAGTCATGGAAAGATTAAATCTGGACATTACAAGACCCTATAAGGACCTATTCTCATTTGACTCCAGGCAAGTTAAGTGTTTAGGTCTGATCAAAGATCTTTGTGTGTCACTTGTCCAATACCCCAATAAGACAATCCTGATGGATGTTGTAGTTGCTAATATCCCACCCAAGTATGGAATGTTGTTATCTAGATCATGGGGGGATAAACTTCAAGGTTCCCTACAGTTAGACATGTCATATGCTACCATCTCTGTCTTTGGGCAACCAAAGAGACTATACAGAGAGACACTCATGAAATACATGGTCAGCAGTGAAGAAAAACCTCAAAATTTCCCCATATATGCTGTCCATTCTGATATAGATTCATATATTCTTTTCAATGATAATTCAGGTCCTACAAATGAGGATGAAACTAAGGCACTCAAACAAGATCAGGACATTAATGAACAAGTTGCTGCTCTAGAAATAAAGCTGATCCAATCAAGTGATGAGACTGTCCTAAAAGACAAACTAAATGAAAAACCGGAACTTCAACTCACAATCCCAGATCACAGGAAGCCGTTAAGTTTCCCCTAGAACAAGAGATCCTATGGTTCCTTGAATTTGATGGGTCAGTCAACAAATTAGGGGCAGGAGCTGGAGTTTGGATACATAACAAGTAGAACAATCATGCAGAAGGTCGGCCTATAGGCTAAATTTCAGATGCACTAATAACATGGCAGAATATGAAGCCCTTTTACTAGGCCTCAAACTAGTAAGATCCCTACAAGCCACAAAGGTTTCAATCACGGGAGATTTAGACTTGATTATCCAACAAGTAAAGGGGAATTTTGTCACTAATGACAAATGTTTGAGATCTTACAGGTCTACTGCTGCTGAAATACTAAACTCCTTCACTGAGTTTCAAATCACTAAAATCTCTAGAACCCATAACCTTCATGCTCATAGTTTGGCCACATTTGCAAGTACCTGTAAACTGCCCTTTGAACCAAGCCATTGTTTTACAGCTGAGGTAAAACATAGACCTTCTGTCCCAAACAACGTTAAAGATTGGCAAGTATTTGAGGATGATATACAAATAAATAACTTCTTGACCTTACAACAAGAATTTGCAGGATTAAACATTGACACTGAGGGAGCAAGTCAATCACTAATACTTAATGAACAGAACCTCAAGCCAATATCACCCAAAACAGCTAACCAAATGCTACATCCAACAATTTTTAACAAAGACAACATACAAGAAATTCAACAAACCAGTTGTGAAGAAATAGTTGCTACAGAGGCTGAAATCATAGAGCTGAAAGACAATTTTCTTCCAACAGGCTTAACTCCATTAAACGACATCTTTGACTCAAATGATATCCCTAGAAAACCAAAGATGCAACCCCTTAATGCTGCCATTGAGGAATGCAACATTGGAACTATAGAAAAGCCCAAAATAATAAAATTGTCTGCATCCTTACCTCTTGATCAAAAACCTAAATACATTGACCTCTTTAAAGAATTTCAAGATTTCTTTGCATGGGGTTATGAGGATTTAAAATCCTATGACACCTCTGTTATCCAACATACTATCCCTCTCAAGCCTAATCAAAAGCCATTTAAACAGAAATTGAGAAGGATAAATCCCATGCTTCTCCCTTCAATTGAAAAAGAGCTGCAAAAAATGTTTAAAGCTGGCATCATAGCACCAATCAGGTTTTCTGATTGAATTTCAAATTTGGTACCTACAAGAAAGAAAACTGGTGAGATAAGACTTTGTGTCGATCTTAGAAACCTAAACCAAGTCTCCCTAAAAGATAATTATCCCTTACCTAAGATGGATCACATTCTCCAAAGAGTGGTAGGGGCTTCAAGGATCTCATTACTTGATGGATTCTCAGGTTTTAATCAAATCCTAGTGCACCCTGGTGATCAAGACAAAACTGCATTCACAACCCCATGGGGAACTTTCAAATATGTAAAAATGCCTTTCGGATTGAAAAATGCAGGGGCAACATTCCAAAGAGCAATGGATATTGCTTTTGCCAAAGAGATCCATGACTTTCTTGTCATTTATTTGGATGACCTCACACCTTTCTCAAAATCTGACTAAGAACACTTGAAGCACTTGAGACAGATCTTCTTAACATGTAGGAAATATGGAATTTCCTTGAATCCCAAGAAGTCTCTATTTGGTTTAGAAGAAGGTAAGCTCTTAGGTCATATCATTTCAAAGGATGGCATAAGAATTGACCCAGACAGGATACAATCTATCTTACAAATGCCCCACCCAAGAAACATCAAAGAATTGCAAGCTTTCTTGGGAAAGATCAATTTCTTAAGAAGGTTTATCCCAAACTTAGCAGAACTGATCAGATTACTAAATAACATGCTAAAGAAAGATTCAAAAGTGAAATGGACGGTAGAAGCAAATCAAGCCTTTGAAGGTATAAAATTGGCCCTTACCCAAACCCCAATCTTAACAAATCCCCAATTTGATAGAGAATTTATCATTTTCTCTTTTGCCTCCCAGCATACCATTGCTGCTGTTTTATTACAGAAAGATGACCAAGGAAATGAGAAACCCATTGCTTTCTTTAGTAGAGCTCTTAGAGATGCACCCCTAAAATATCAGATCATGGAAAAACAAGCTTATGCTTTGATCAAGGCCATTAAAGACTTCAGGATTTACATCCTTTATTCCCATGTGATAGCTTATGTGCCAAGTCCCATTGTGAAAGACATACTCACTCAAGAAAACTTAGAGGGCAGAAGAGGAAAATGGATTGCCAACATCTTGGAATTTGATATTGAGATAAAACCTACAAAACTGATAAAAGGGCAAGGTTTGGCCAAATTAATGATAGAAGCAAACTTCCAAGCCTTAGACATAAACCAGCTGGACAATGAACTGGAGCTGGCGACTCTAAAGATCAATGTAGCCTTTGAACAATCCCCTTGGTATTCTGATATCTGTTATGTGTTACAAAACCTGTGTGCTCCCCCAGGATTGTCCAGAACTAAATGTAGGTTCTTAAAAATGAAAGCTTCAAGATTTTGTGTGATGGATGGTAATTTGCTTTGGAAAAACCATGAGGGTATACTGTTAAACTGCGTGATTGAGAATGAGACTAACAATGTCACCAAAGAATTTCATGCAGGTGACTGTGGTGGACACTTGTATTGGAAGTCCACTGTGGATAAGATACTGAGGGCTGGTTACTATTGGCCCACTGTTTTCTCTGATGTCAAGAAATTTACCACTTCATGTCATAAATGCCAAGTGTTTGAGGGAAAGAGAAAGTTACTACCACTTCCTTTGAGACCTATTGCAACAGAGAGACCTTTTCAACAATGGGGCTTGGATTTCATTGGGGAAATTCATCCCTCATCCTCAGGCCAACATAGATGGATTCTAACAGCTACAGATTACTTTACTAAATGGATTGAAGCTGTTCCATGCAGACAAGCAAATGATTCCACTATCATTCAGTTCCTTGAGACCAATATTCTTTCTAGATTTGGTTGTCCTGATAAGATAATAACCGACAATGCTGCGGCCTTCAGATCTAAGAATATGGTGAATTTCTGCCACAAGTTTCACATCACCCTGGGCCATTCTACTGCATACTATCCCCAAGGAAATGGCCTTGCTGAATCATCAAATAAAAGCCTTGTAAACATCATAAAGAAAGTGTTGGAAGAAAATAAAAATAATTGGCATAAGAAGCTGGTGAATGCTTTATGGGCAGATAGATTAACAACCAAGAGATCAATTGGGGTCAGCCCATATGAGTTAGTTTATGGATTAGAAGCCAAATTTCCTTCATCACTAGGGGTTCCTATCATGAAGCTTCTTCAAGAAAGTCAAGCTGAACCAAATGAAATGCAAAGAAGGATCAATCAAATAATATGTTTGCAGCAAACTAGAGATCAAGTTTATAGCAGAGTTCAAGTTTTACAAGAAAAATTAAAGAAAGCTTTTGATAGGAGGACTAAGGCTGAAGATTTCAACATTGGTGACAAAGTCCTCAAGTGGGATTCAAGAAGGGAAGATAAGGGAAAACATGGAAAATTTGATTCCCTTTGGAGAGATCCATTTGGTGTTCAAGCAGTACAAGGAAACAATACTTATTTCCTTAAAAGTCTTGATGAAGCTGATTTGGATGAAGGTCCTGTGAATGGCAGGATGTTAAAGCACTATTTTGACTACTATCCATAAGTGCAGCCTCAGTTTCCCTTGTACATATTCTGGTGTATATAGTAGTTTCTGTTAACATATAAAAATGCAGTTTCTCAAGTTTTATTAGTTATCAGCAAAAGGCAAATAAGTTCAGAGATTTACCAAGATGAGAAGAGCACAATTTTGGGATTCCAAAGAGGAATACTTCAAGTTTCATACAAGAAATCAAGGGCCAAGGCATTCTGACCTGCTGTTCTTGGTCTTTCAAATGGAAAAACCATCCCCATGTGGAGCCACTGTTAGCCACCTATACCAATAGGTTTCATATTTCATGATTGGCAAAGAAAGTTCCAAATATGCTCTGCTTTGGTGATGCAAAGATCCCATATTTCCAAGAGAAGACAATGTATGTATAGCTTGACATTAACTTAATTTTGATGGATGGTCCAACAGCCTAATCTGGATCATTCCATGTTTCAATTTTCTGTTGCAGAATAGAGAAAGAAGTCTGTCCAAACTATTTAATCGTAGCAGACAAGTAGCTAGGTAGAGAAGTAAGGTTCCCAACTGCTTAATCTGGGACCTTGGAAGTAATAAGGGTAGCCTTAGATAGAGAATCAAAAGAAAAAGCCAGAGAAAAGAAAAGGCACATAAGGGTCTGCAAGTCTAAGTGCACCCTCCATGAAGAAACAAAAAATGCTACAAGTAGATGGGTAGGCAGTTGGGGTTGCAGAAATGTCATTCCTTACAATTGAATGTTTGGTAGCCTATTATAAAGGAAAATTATTAGATAGAGAAGGTTTTCTTCTCCATCATGTTGCAGCAAAGCAAAGGAGCATGACTAACTTCCTTTTCCCCCTTTCACATTCATTACTAACATCCCTTCATCAGTTATGTTCATGAAATAATACAAGGTTCTATGTTGGTTCTTATTCCTTTAAAAGCCACATTTCTTGTCTAAAATTCTTTTTATTTTGATCTACTCCCTAAGCTAAGTTGTTTTCATACAAACTTAGTCATATCACTCCTCATTCATCTCTTTCATTCATATTAACCCTTAACTTTTATTATCTAAATCCCTTATGTTACCTTTTCCCTATTATTATAAACACTATGGTGTATAAAGCCCAAGCATTTTATAAATATCCCTTCCCCATTGGCATTATAGCCATATGTTCATTGTCAGGGATTAAATTGACATCTGGTCAGTTTAAGAACCCAAACCCTACCCCTCTTCCCCCTTCAGAAATCATCTAGATCATTTAACCCCTTCATTTGCTAAAAACCTTGTGAAAAACCCCATTTTCACCCTTAACCCGCTTCATGTGCAAAATTACATGAAAAACCCACTTTTTCATTTTACCCAAAGTTTGGGCACTATGCGCGTTTTTATAAAATACATTGAAAAACCATGCAAAACCGCTAAACTCCAAAGGTTCCCGCCGGGCACATCTTCCAAAGAATATATTATTTCAATCCCCGCCCGCATCTGTATTCACCTGGCACCTTGACGATCCGTCAACCGTCAGATCTGGCCTTTTTTAATCCGACGGCTCTCATGCATATCGGACCGGCCCCGACGTCCGTAACTTACCTTCCGAAATTTGTCAGAGGGTGACGTCAGGCCTCTGCCACGCGTCACCCCCAAATCGCATCGGAGCGCCCTCTGACAATCCTGCTTCCGTATATAAGGCGGTGCGATATCAAACCGCTTACCGTTTCCGGTTTTCGTTAACCCGCTATGCCAACATCATTACCACGTCACTGCTATATCATTTCCGCGTCAACGCCTCCGTCCGCCATTGCTCTGATCTTCCCGCCACCTCATCATCCCCGTGGATCACTCACAGGCCGCCATGTCACCTGATGACATCACGCTGACGTCATCCGACCTTGACCCCACCTGATGACGTCATGCTGATGTCATCTAAAAAAAGCACCAATGTTCCAAAAATCCATATTTTGGCCAAAAAACCGTGTTTTTCTCACTTTTTGCAAAAACGATTGTTGCTCCCCCTGCATGCATTTTACGTCCAAACTGTCGCCAACCTGCCGAATTCAACCTGAGGACCGTTGCCGCGCCAAATCCACCTACATTTGCAAACTTTGCCAAGCAATTCACCAGGTATTTATCAAATTTACCTCTGCGCCTGGTTTTATCCTGCATTGTCCAAAGAATAGCTTAAAGAGTGAAAAAACGCACAGTTCACCGGTAAATTCCCTGTGGCTAGCCTCTATTTTCAGTTGTAAAGTCGACATTCATCTACAGAGCCTTGTTTACCCAAATTTTCACAAAAACATACAGTTAGTTCGCGCATTCGTGAACTGAGAACCCAAGCTGCACCAATTAACCGTGAAAAGAGTTTTTAAGGCCAGGCATTTGCCCTATCAGTGCTTTGTACAGTATTTCAATTGCTGCCATTGCCATTTTATCCTCTTTTCCTCAGTAAGTCACCTCTCTTTCCAAGAAACAATCCTTTGTGTTGCTCTACACAGTAACACCAGTTCATACAAACATAATCCTAAATTAACCATGGATGCACCAGCAGCTCCTGTAGCCTTGAACATTGCTCCATTAAATTCCCCTCAAGAGAATTGGAATGGAAACCATTGGCAGACCTGGATTATCAGATATTAGAAGAAATGTTGATGCACAGCAAGTACCACATTCACCTCCTAAACGAATTAAAGATAAAACATGAGAGTGGAACAGATGTATTGGGTATTTGGGACTCTTTTCTCCCTATCTTCAAGCTCCCTCGGGTCAACCAGTTTCCTGACCTAATCCACCTATTCGTTGACTGTTATGATGCCACCCAGAGGGCTGTGATTGACCCTTCAGGTTCAGTTGTATTCTATATCACCCCTGAAGCCATCAGAGAGATGCTGCACTTCCATATTGAGAAGAAATTAGTTCCTTTATCACTGATTGATCTGATAAAGCAAGGAGCTAAATTGACAGATGCTCAGGTCACCAAGCTGAATCAATTGTACATTGACTCTGACACTGTGATGTACCATCCTATTTTGCATGTATACCTCAACCAATTGGGCAGAGACCTTGTAGACATGATTAGTCCCATTCTGGGCTATAATTCAATTGAATTTGTTGATGAAACTGTGCTGGTGATGATGCTCATGTTTTCCCCTGGCAAGGCCCCAATCTGCTATGACTATGCCACCTACATATCGGACAAAATACATGAGCAATTGATGAATTTGGCAAGAGAAAGGGTGTTCAGATGCACCTCCTACATCTACCACTTAATCTTGTATTATCAACATGAGAAATTTCATTTTGCTATGAAAAGAGTGGATGCACAAGGCAATCCAAGGTCAGTGGTTTATTGGTCCTCTGCCTTCCACTGCAGATCTCATTCTCCATACACTTATTGTGAATTTATAGACCTATTCATCCACCCAGCCATGTCTCTGGCTCACCTCCTCCAAGACTAACTGATGAGATGCAGAGAGTTCTTCAGCTATCTAAGGTATACAGCATTGGGGATTGGTATTATTACCAAAACCACACAGTCATCAGAATATATGGGTGTGAGTTGTCCCCATACAGATTACCCAAATATGTGCCTATGAGATTGTTTGCCCTTAAATACTTCAGGCAATTTGGGAATGTTGATGTGCTACATTTTTCAGGGAAAGGCAAGAAAGCACAGCTCAAATTAAGAAACCAATTAGGCCACTTCATTTACAACAAAAGGGAGGAAGGCTGGCAAGAGGCAGATAGAATGTTAGAATCCCTTGGCCTGCAAACCAGTCTCCTTTGGAAACCATATGACCCAAATCACTTCATAAGCCTAAGAAGGGTCAAATATAGGTTGTCCAATTATGGCCATGTAAGGTTGCCTCACATAGAAAAATATGCAAATCAAATCAAGTGGAGGAGAGGAACCTTAGAGGAGGCTGCCACACAAGAAGAATTAAATCAAAGAGCAGTTAAAAATCTCCAAAAGATGGCTGACTTAGAGCTTTGTGCACAGGTATTTGCTCTTTCAGGCACTCAAGTGGGAGCAGCTGCCTCATCTTCCACAGCACATCAACAAGCAGCCAAATCTACTGCTCAAGCTGCTAGCAAAGGCAAAGAAAAGGAGATGGAGCCAGAGCAGCCACCTCATGAGGAGGTACAGCAGCAGGAAGAGAAACAACAACAAGTACAACAGCAGCAAGGGGGGCAGCAAGAAAAGGAATAGCCGGTGCAACAAGAGCAAACACCACAAGCCCCAATATCCACCGGGTAGCAAGCTCAGGACACTCTTCCTCCTAGGCAGGAGACAACAGTGGAGGCCTCAGTCCTCCAAACCCCACAAAAATAAGACATAAGTAGAAAGAGGGACAGAGAGACTCCCCTCACAACATCAACAACTCAAGGGGAGAAAAGGCACAGAATGAACCCCCTTTCTGAGGAAGAAATTCCAATAGGGCAATCTTTGGGCATGGGCCCACCTAGTATGGAAGCATCTGCAAGTTCCTTCCAGCAGGGACAAGAGAGGGCAGTGGGAGGAGAAGTCAGCTCCTCAAGCCACCAAAGGGAAGCTGAAGCAGGCATCAAACAACAATTCATTGATATCAAAAGGAGGAATGATCCACTCAAGATACAACTCTATAATCATTTGTTGAAAATGGCTCCTACAAACCAACAAAGGTTGATGTCTGCATACGATGTACACGAGGGAAAAATTATCATGAGCCACTTTATGTCAACCGCGTTGCAGCCACAGTCCCCTGCAGACTACTTAAGGACCAATCTTGAGGTCCTTGCCAAGGACATCCACCCGATGGATCAGATTGAATTACATAAGCAAACGGGTGAGATGGTGTATGCCTCCTTAGCAGATAAGACATTGGTGAATTACAGGCTGGAGAACAGCCTAAATAATACAGCTGCCCAACTTGAGTTGGAAAGAGCATCCTCTCAAGCAAAAGATAACAGAATCAAGGCCTTAGAGGAGATAATCATAGAGCTTGGGCATGATCCCAAGGACACCAAAGCCATTCAAGCACTGTTGAAATTGAGGGATGCAGATATGGCAGCACTAAGGAAAATGGTAAAAGTCCCAGCAACCATTCACCCACAAACAGAAGAAGTTGCCCAGCTGAGACATGACCAAGATGCAGCAGCTATGCTGGTATCTTTATACAAACAGTTGATCCAGACACAAGAAAAATTGGGAGAATCAGAGGCTGCACTGCAAGCAGCATTACAGCAGAAGGAAGGAGGTCAAACATCTCAGCCTCCTCCAGAAATAATTAACCTTGAGGAGCCTCCTCAAACTACTGCTCCTCCCACTCAGCAGACAGAACAGGCAGCGCCTTCTACATCAGCACCAGCGCCAACAACAGAGCAGTCTCCAAGCCTGGACATGCAGAAGCTGAGAAATGAAATCCAAGCCTTGGAAGCCCAAATGACAGAATTAAAGGAGGCCAGGGATAATTTAGTCAAGTTGAATGAAAAATATGATAAATCAAAACAAAGTGTTGCTGAGAAAGGGAGAGAGATAAAGGCTCTCAAAGAGAGGATAAAGGAGCTGGAAAAGGAGCTCACACTTGATAAAGTAGTGGTTGAGCTCAAGACAGTCCTATGGGCCAATATTGGCCAATCCATCACTGACCAATGGCAATACATTGAGACTATTCATGAGCAGATGGAGCTCATAGGAAAAGCACACAAGGAAATCCAGAGAGAAAGGGCATCTCTAGGCAATATTCATGAGGTTGCCAACAGAATGATCAATGTGCTTAATAACAGAACAAGTGCTCAGCTGGCAACAATGGGAATTTCAAACAGGACCAAGACCTTTTTGCTAATAAAAAGGGTCCTAACACTAAAAAGCCTGGTATAGACATTCGAAAGAAGGACCCAGGACATGCAGACAGAGGTAAACATATATATGGACAAATTTGTGGCATTGCAAAACAAAGGGCTTCCTGGCTTACTGAACAGCGCAGGTAGGCTACTTTCCCATGAAAATTATGCCAAGAGGGTCAATACATTTGCTACTAATCAGATCACTGAAAGGCCCAGCACTTCAGAAGAAACAGGACCAGCAACAGGACAAAGTCTCTACAACAGGGTAGAGAACTTATTTTTTATTATGGATGAGATCAAGCATTTGTTTGAAGTGCCTCCAAATTTCTATAAATACACAGAGGCAGATGAGACCTTAGAGGCAATTCTGAGACATCAATTGCCCACACAGGAATGGTGGACTAAGACGATACAGATGATATTATAGACAAAAAGCCATTCACCAAATTTTTCCTCAAAAAATATAAGTTCTCATGCACAGGAAAAAATGATAAAATCAGCATGCAAGGAAAAGAAAGGGCTGAGCCAACTCAGCCAATCTACTCGGCCAACAAAGCAGCACTGACAGTCACAGGTGACAGGGCCGAAAAGCTACAGGAGGACAGAGCCACAAAGACACAGCATTCAACATTTATAAAAGAACGTTCAAACCGACTCAGTGGCCTCAAAGGTCAAAAAATTCTTCTGACAGAATTGAAGAGCATTTATTTTGTATTCAAAGCTATAATAACTTTCTTATCTACTGTTTTGTACAAGTTGGTGAACATATTTATTTTCTCAGATGACTCAACGCTTCAGATATTTTGTATGACCGTTTGTATATATTCCCCCTCGCACAAGCTTGCAGGGGTTGTTGTTGATTTCTCTTCTAGAGCTTCTTATGCTGTAAATTTCCAGAATATTAATACAAAGGCTGATGGAATTTCAAAAGCTCTGCGTTATCTGAGTCAATATGGTGTTTTGCTGAAAGTTACAGGATTCCTGCGTACTTCATGGCACAATAAGTCTTCCTCAAAACTTTTCGTTATGTGTTTTGTTATCTTTTCATAACTCATTCATGTTTCTGTGTTTATAGTTAATGGCAAAGAAAAAGAATGGTTCCAGGAATTATTCACACAATACCCTGAACTCAATCTATGCTGTTATAAGTGTTTTCTTCAGTTATAGTCATAAGGTGTAATTCTTAACTGCTGCACCTCCAAACTATATCTTTCACAGTGATTGTTGTTTCAGGAATTCAAGTATGCTCCTGTGCAATATGTCTCTTTCTTACACCCCGAACTTAGTGGAAAATTCTTAATTGCTTTTCACTGGTTAATCACAGTTCATAATCACAATTTAAATTTTGTTTCATGATGTATTTGAATGGCCCTACAGTTTCAGCAACTCAACTTAATATCTCGGACAACCTGTAGCCACAAACTCCATTGCCCAATGGACTAGAACTATCTGAAGATTTCCACCTTAGGTACAGAAGACATTCCTCAACCAAAACATAAAAACAAACCCTGAATTCATAACTAGCCTAAAATCTTCACTAAACAGAGACAAACCTTAAAGAGAGAGCCCTCTCTGATTACAGTTGGGCTAGAAGCTGTAATCCAAAGATTGGTTAGTGGTTACCCCGGCTGTATTCCCTTGGGAGTCAAAGGGAACAACCTGGGTGTTAACACATACTACATTGGTGCAACAACAAAGAATGAAGTGGCACGACAGATATATCAAAACAAAGACATTTCACAAGGGAGACTGGGCATTTCTTTTTGACTCCAAATTCAAAGACTTCAAAGCGAAGTTCACAACACACTGGCTAGGTCCATATGAAATTGACGAAATCTTTGACAATGGAGCAGTCAGGATCAGGACAATCGACCAGGATTCCACCTTGTTTATAGTGAATGGACATAGGTTCAAAGTTTACAATAGGCCTATCAGTAAAGAAGCATTTATGAAACAACTGATCGAAGATACAGAACTGGAACTTATGGCACAGGATCAGCCATCTTCCAGTCTAGTAGTTGAATAAAAAAATAAAATAAAAAACAAAACATCAAAAAAAGAAAAACATCAAAAATAACTTGTTTGCAAGTGAAAACCAGGCAACTGGCACTTCGCAAGCACGAATTCATAGGGGAAAACTAGGGTAACTTGGACTCTATGAATTCCTTCTACTTGTTCTATTGTTCTACTTGCAAGCACTCTCCACCACCAAATGACTTGAGGACAAGTCATATCTTCAATGAGGGGGAGACTTGCATCCGCTCTTTAACTGGACAGCTGAAGTTAAAAGCTGACATTGCAAACATAAGTTCTTTAGCTGGAAAGCTGAAGTATAGGCATAACTTGTATTGTCAACAGAGGGACCTGACATAACAAATCATTGCCAAGGGACCTAAAAGACCTGCCAATGTCAAAACAACATGTGCATATTTTGTAAGCAGTGAAAAGGGACCTGAAACAAAGAATCATTACAGAGGGACCTGACTAACAATTCAAGAACCAGAACATGAAGAACAAAGAGCAGCAATAAAGTTTACATTTTTATCCATCTACAACATCTGATCAATTGATTTCATCTCACTTGTACAACCATCATCCAGGGGAGTATATGTATAGTCATTTTGTGCTTTAAAAATTCAAATTTTCCTTAGAAATTTTTAGTTTTTGTTAAGTTGAAATTAGTACCTGAGGATATTCATTATCATTCATATCCTATATTCCTATAACCCTTATACATCATAACCCTATTCCCTTTCATTTCCATACATATTCCCTATTTTCATTAATCCTATTACTCCTAAGTATTTTTCTTTAAGAGCTTAGAAAGACCAAACTGGGACAACCTTCAACCTGCACATACAACTCAAAGCATTAGTGGTGATGACAATTTTAAATATGACCCAAATGGTCATTTTAAAATTATAGAGCTATGTTATACAAGTCAAATAAACCCCATGCGCTATATGGAAATCAAAAGTTATTATATATCATACCAACATATACCATAGTTAAAAAATGTGAATGCGCTAAAGTCATTTATATCATCCAACACGCATATGATATAAGATATAAGGTATATAAAACAAAGGTGCACAACATATGGTATATAAAATGGTTATAAGTGAAGGATCATGTTATGAAACCAGCTCACAAAAAGATAGAAAAGAGAGATCCACGCCTTAGAATTCAGCGTCTTCGAGGGGGCAACCTCCTTTACATTACATAAATGAACAATTCTTGGATGATACAAATGACAAAACCTCCTTTCTATATATAGGAGTCTAAGGAGTCACAATATAATCCAGCCGACCTAACAATAATAATATAAAGCCACAAAAATAACAATAGAGGGATTCTATGGGGCACAGAAATAACAATATGGGGGTAATAGGGGCACAACAATATAAATAAGGGTATAACTACAATAGTAATGGGGTAATCACCAGTATTATAGGGATCCAACAGGGGCACAACAATATAAATAAGGGTATAACTACAATAGTAATGGAGTAATCACTAGTATTATAGGGACCCAACATGCCCCTCTCCTTCAAAAAAGTGTTGTCCTCAACGCTTGAGCAGTTCTGGATACTTCTGCATAAAATTCTCATCCTCCCATGTGGAATCTTCAGCGGATAAGTTCTTCCACTTGATAAGATACTCTGAAATTGATCGATTTCGTAGCTGTCGAGTTCTTGTTTCTGTCACTGCTTCCGGTTCCAATATAATTTTTCCTTCCTCGTCAAGTTCTGGCAATATTGTTTGAATTGGGAGCTTGTCGCCTATAACCTTCTTTAAACATGAAACATGGAAAACTGGGTGCAATCGAGAAGCTGCAGGAAGCTCCAATTTGTATGCCATAGTACCAATCTTTTCCAACACCTTGTACGGACCATAATACTTTGGTGATAATTTATTATCCTTCTTAGCTTGCTTTAGGGACATTTGCTTATATGGTTGTAGCCGTAGGAATACCCAATCACCTACATCAAAACTTCTTTCACTGCGATGTTGATCTGCCTGTTGTTTCATTCTATTTTGTGCCAACACGAGGTTATCCTTTAAGAGTTGGAGGACTTGTTGTTGATGTTCGATGTGATGTTCCACTGCCTGAACCTTAGAATTTTCTCTTAAATATGATGTGATGGATGGTGGTTGATACCCATAAAGTGCCATAAATGGGGTCATTTTTGTTGCTGTATGGAAGGAAGTGTTATACCACCATTCAGCCAGAGGCAACCATTTGACCCATTGTGTCTGTTTATCAGATACAAAGCAACGAAGATATCCTTCCAAACATTTGTTTACTATCTCAGTTTGCCCATCAGATTGAGGATGATAAGATGAGCTATGAGCTAACTGAGTACCAAGACAAGAAAATAATTCTGTCCAAAAATTTCCAGTGAAAATGGGATCTCTGTCACTTACAATAATCTTTGGGTTTCCATGTAGCTTTTGAACTGTTTCCATAAATGCAGTAGAAACTGTACTGGCTTTAAATGGATGTGATAATGCACAAAAGTGTGCATACTTGGTAAGTCTGTCAACTACCACCATGATGACACTCTTTCCCTCAGACTTGGGTAAACCTGTGATAAAATCCATTGAAACCTCCTCCCAACGTTGGCTTGGAATGGATAAAGGTTGTAATAGACCTGGTGTCTTAATTGTTTCAACTTTATTTTGTTGGCAAACCAAACATTCCGCCACAAACTTTTGAATATCTGATTTAAGGCCATCCCAAAAAAATTCCTTCTTAACCCTGTGGTAAGTTTTTAAAAATCCTGAGTGCCCTCCTAAGGGAGAAGTGTGCAATTCCATAAGAATCTTTTGTTTTAGCTGGGAATTCTTACAGAGGTATAAGCGATCTTTGTACCATAACGAATCATTTTGCCAGCTAAATGTATCAGAAGTACTGGAATCTTGTTGTAGCTTTCGAATAAGTGCCCACACTTCTTCGTCATTCTTCCATTCCTCCTTTGCTTCGTTTATCCAATCTGGTTGGATAATAGAAATGGCACACAACAATGCTTCCACATCCTCATCCTTTCTTGAGAGTGCATCTGCCACCACATTTTGCTTCCCTTTTTTGTAGATGATTTCAAAGTCATAACCCAACATCTTTGTGACCCACTTTTGTTGCTCTTCAGAGGATAATCTTTGTTCTAAAAAGTATTTAAGGCTATCATGATCCGTTTTTACCTTGAAGTGTCTTCCCATTAGGTAGGGTCGCCATTTCTTAAGTGCATGGAGTATTGCCAACATTTCCTTCTCATAAATAGCTTTGCTTAAAAACTTTCCCTTGATTGGACGACTTTCAAAAGCAATGGGTCTTTCATCTTGCATTAGAACAACACCAATTCCATTTCCTGAAGCATCACATTCCACAATAAAGGTTTTTGTGAAGTCCGGTGTAGCTAAGACCGGTGCTTGGCACATTGCCTCTTTAAGATGTTCAAAGGCCTTTGTTGCTTCCGGAGTCCATGAAAATGAATCTTTCTTCAATAATGTTGTTAGAGGTGCTGCTATTCTCCCATAATTCTTAACAAACTTGCGATAATACCCTGTCAACCCAAGAAATCCTCGCAGATGCTTTATGGATGTGGGGATTTTCCATTCCTTAATGGCTTTAATTTTGCTAGGGTCTACCTTAACTCCTTCATGAGATACAATATGACCCAAATATTCCACCTCCTGGACTCCAAAGAAACATTTGGATCTTTTTGCATATAATTGTTTCTCCTCCAATAGTTGTAGCACCTTGTCAACATGTTCAACATGATCCTTCCAAGACTTGCTGTAGATTAGTATATCATCAAAAAATACTAACACAAATTTTCTAAGGAATGGTTTGAAAATTGAATTCATCAAACCTTGAAATGTTGAAGGTGCATTGGTAAGGCCAAAAGGCATGACCAAAAATTCATAATGACCCTCATGAGTTCTAAATGCCGTTTTCGGAATGTCTTCAATCTTCATTCTGATTTGATGATATCCCGAACGAAGATCCAACTTGGTGAAGTAAATTGATCCATGCAATTCATCCAGTAATTCATCAATGACAGGAATGGGGAACTTATCTTTAATAGTGAGCTTGTTGAGCTCCCTATAATCTGGACACATGCGCCATGATCCATCCTTCTTGTGCACCAATACTACTGGAGCTGAGAAAGAACTTTGACTCGGTTGAATTATACCAGCCTCTAGCATTTCTGCAACCATACGTTCAATTTCACTTTTTTGGACATATGGATATCTGTACGGCCTGATGTTTGGAGGAACACTTCCTGGAATCAGATGAATAGCATGATCATGATCACGCATAGGTGGGAGACCTTTGGGAGTCTCAAATACCTTGGAATGATTGTCCAGGACTTTTTGGAGATCTGGAGAAATAGATGATTCCAATGTGGAAACATCTAGCGAACATAATTGTGCAATTACACCTCTTTGCTCCTTTTTTAGAAGCTTTGTCATGCCATTAGAGCTGATTATCTTTCCTGGTTTCCCTGCAATACCCCTTAATTCAACTTCCTTTCCTTCCACAGAAAATTTCATGAAAAGTTCTTGAAAATTAAAAGCTATTGTACCCAAGGATTGTAGCCATTGGACTCCTAGTACAACATCAGCACCTCCCATTGGAATGGAAAGCATTGGGCTAGTCAATACATATTCTCCCATGGATAGCTTGATATTATGGCACTTTCCAGAACAATTTATTGTTCCTCCATTTGCAATCATCACTTGACACTCTGGTGCTGGATATAGGAAGCAATTCAATTCTTTTGCTACCCTACAATGAATAAAATTGTGGGTGCTTCCTGAATCAATCAACACTATTACCTTTTTCTTCTTGATTTGTCCTTCTATCTTGATGGTTTGAGGAGTGGTAATTCCCGCCAATGCATTACAAGATATGGTCGGATTTATTTGTTCTTCATCTAGGCTTTGTTCCTGGAATATATCCTCTTCTTTTGACCTTTCTTGCTCTTTTTCTTCTTCCTCTTCACAATCTATGTAGAATAATTTCTTCTCAGCACACTTATGACCTTTTGTGTATTTGCTATCACAATTGTAACAAAGCCCTTTTGCTCTTTTTTCTTCCAATTGTTGTGGTGTCAACCTTGTAGGTTGTGGAAGACTATGGGCAACAACACTTCCGTCTTTATAGTTGTGAATGGTATGCTTCCTAGTTGCCATAATTTTGCTTTCCATTTTTCTTGCTAACCTGAATGCCTTCTCTAATGAATCAGGTTCCCAAAGGCGCACATCATGTTGGATATTATCCTTTAAAGACCCTATGAACACATCAATCCTATGCTCCTCTGGAATATCTTTTACCCTTATGTTCAATTTTTGGAACTCCTCAATGTGCTCCATTATTGAACCCTTTTGTTTGAGACTTATCAATTGGCTAAAAAAAGTGTTGCTTTTTGTATCCTCATAATGTGCTATCAATTCTTCCGTAAAAATTGCCCAAGTGATAAATTGTTTACGAGAACAAAGCCATTGATACCATACAAACTGATTTGGTTCCAAATATAAAGTTGCCATACGTACCTTTTGTGTGTTTTGCACATTATTGAGATCGAAGAATTGCTCCATCTGTAATATCCATGTGGCGGGATCCTTGCCATCAAACTTCCTCATATCGATTTTTGGAACATGGTGAGTCTTCGATCCAACATTAGCGTCTATTGTATCATGATTAACATTTCTTTTGTTCTCATCATGAGTTTCCTTTACTACCTTTTCACCATTAGTGACCCTTTCTTGTAGCAACTTCTTCAATTCTTCCATATCTGTCTTCAAATCTGTCATGTCTCTCTTCAAATCTGTCTTCGAATCATCCATCTTAGCTTCCATTCCCTTTATCTTAGATTCCACGCCACTTATCTTAGCTTCTGTTAGCTTTTGTGAGCGTGACATTTGTTGCACTTGTTCTTGTAATTTTGATATATCATGTAGCATTTCTTCTTCTTCTTCATGAGTCATGCTAGAGCTTTCAGGTTCCTTACTAGGTGTTTGCATTTTCTTTCCTCGGGGCATCAGTTACCGATAATAATGCTTTACTATGCCCTTTGAATTCCGTTAAACCAAGCTTACACAAAAATTTAAAAAAACAACTACACACCTTTTTTCACTTTATAGAAGCCTGATATTGAATCTGATGTATCTCTGTAATTTGGGATCATCCAGTTCTGAAATTCCTACCTGCAGTATCCTTCTGCGTCCTCTTTCCAATGCCACAAGTCTGAGCCAAATTGGATTCTCCAAGGAAGAGTTATGTGAAATCTCCCATAGTGACTTGCTTTTAGACTGGTTCAGTAGAGCGAACTTGTACGACGTATCACGAGTCACTGTTTCAACCTTTGAATCTGAAACACACATACAAGAAACTACAGTCCGTCCTATTTCTGTAACGTTTTACGAAATTTCAATCCGATCCTCAGAGAGAGAGTTATGACGATTTTCCCCAGGTCACCTGTTTTGAATGTAATTCAGGAGTCTGCAAAAAGGCCAACTTCCTCAGATCATATCTCCGAAAATATCGTGCTAAAAGCTCTGAAATTCGGACCCAAGGTTCAGCACCAATTCTTCTCAAATGGGTTTTTTTTGCGACTTCTGAAACGTCACAGAAAAAAAGTTATAGCGAAAATTCCACGATGACCTGTTTGGAGCAGCGAAACCCTAGAATCCAAAGCTCTGATACCAAATGTTATGAAACCAGCTCACAAAAAGATAGAAAAGAGAGATCCACGCCTTAGAATTCAGCCTCATCGAGGGGGCAACCTCCTTTACATTACATAAATGAACAATTCTTGGATGATACAAATGACAAAACCTCCTTTCTATATATAGGAGTCTAAGGAGTCACAATATAATCCAGCCGACCTAACAATAATAATATAAAGCCACAAAAATAACAATAGAGGGATTCTATGGGGCACAGAAATAACAATATGGGGGTAATAGGGGCACAACAATATAAATAAGGGTATAACTACAATAGTAATGGGGTAATCACCAGTATTATAGGGATCCAACAGGGGAACAACAATATAAATAAGGGTATAACTACAATAGTAATGGGGTAATCACTAGTATTATAGGGACCCAACAGATCATATAACAACACATATGGTATGATATATGGTGGATGGCCGCATGTAAACCAACATTGAAACATTACGACGGGGAAGTTGAAATATCATTACATGCGAATCATTACAAAACAAGCAATGGTTGTATATGATTGCAAGCGCATGACGGTGGGCATGATGGTAAAACAACCGCAATAAACAAAACATTAACCCCAAACAACTACTGGCCATCACACAGGTACGAGCTTAACACGGTGGCATGGCAACTCATTGTCATTGGAAAGTATACTGCGCAGGGGTCATGCGTAGGAAAACAATGATTCGGCCATCCTCATGACACAGTCGGGCGACTGGTCAAACAGGACGGCCATGTAAACCATGCATTGTAAACACCAATGGACAAGAAGCACAGTACAGCCCTGAAACGGTCATGAACCGATTGAGCTCTTGCGCTGTTTAAACCATAATCTTCATTGCCGAATAGCTCTGAGAAATGGTGTTTGAAGGCGCAGCATAGTAAAAAGAAGAGTGAATTGAGTTGGAGCGGATTTAAAGAAGGAAATCATCCCGGGTTTAACGTTCAGAGATAGCAGATTTTTGGGATTTAATCAGGTAAGGCGCTGGTTGTTTAAAGCTCGGCACGTAGTGAGTCAAGGTTATGAACTATCTGTATTAATGGTTACGATTGCTCTGCCTTGCCACCAGTCAATTGCACAGTTGAACAAGGATTTGGAGCATCGAATATTTCTCAGAGCGCTCGTTAATAATAGGTAAGCCGAAACCATAGCCTCAAATCCGTTGATTCGCTGCATGAATCTTGGTATGCACTGCTAGTGGATCACGCTTCCCTTAAATGACAATGCATTACATGGTTAACACATTTAGGATTTGGCATTGTTATAAGGAGTTTTTATGGTGTGCCGTGTTAACAATGGAAAATATAGACAGAGGAGGCACGAAAGTTAATTGTTATGGCATGTTATGTTGTATGGCGGTGAGTGGGTATTAAAATGTGAGTGTTGTAGACTGCGCACTGCGCTTGTTCGTTGCCATACATTGTTTTGATTGCGTGCCGTTTTAAACGTCAAAACAAACAGTCAAACTGTTATGAAACGACATGCGTCCATAACCCTTGCTGCGCACTATTGTTTTGTTTGCACCAAAAACAGGGGATTGAAATGCCTAAGGATTGAATGAATAATGCATGTGAATTTTTGGGTTTCCAAACGAAGATTTGATTGCTGAGCTAAATGCCCTGTGTTTTCTTATTTTATCACTCGTGTTTGTGAGGCTGAGCGTATGTGTATAGTCCTCAATCTGCCATGCTGAGGCCGAGAGCCTTCTTGCCCATATTTTTGATGCAACCAAGTGCATTTTTGGTAATTGTTTTTATGATGAGGCCGTAAGCATATTTTCCAAATTTTGTGATCAATCAAAAGCATTTTTGCAAATATTTTTGGTTAGGCCGAGAGCATTTTGAATTTTTTTGATGAGGCCGAGAGTCATATGCATGCGAACTACTCAGTTTTCCTGGTTGAACATACACAGTAAAACAATGGTTTGAATTTTGGCAACGAAATAAGGCAATGAGCATATATGGATATTGTTTATATATGTATTTTTGTTTTTAAAAACAGAGAGCAGCATATTGACAGGGGTATACAGGTGTATGTTTGCATTGAGCAGGGAACTAAAACAGTGCTTTTGCAGAGAACAGAGTCAAGCAGAGGTCAGAATTAAGTTGATTGAGAGGAGGAAGGTAAGCTTCTTCGCTTTCAAAATTTCATTTTGAAAACAAACAAATAGTTATATCTTTTTTTGTCAAAATGAAATTAGTAATAGCAGAGGAATTCATTCATTGGTTTACAGAAGCAATTTCAGTCAGAGTAGAGCCAAAATTTCAGATAGAAAGCTGGGGGAAGGAAACTATAGAAAAACTTTACTAGGCGGGGATGATAAGTTTCCTACAAAAATTTGATGGCCACTCTGAACAAATAACCAAGGATTTTATAAATGATTTCAGTCAAGACCAAACACGGGTAGGAGATGTCATTATTCCTGTAACTCGGGAATATCTTTCCCAAGCTTTAGATCTACCCATGATAGGTGAGAAGTATTACAAAGGCCTACACTTCAAGGAGAAATCTTGGACTTTCTTTCTTGAGAAGAACCGGAAAGGGACATTTGATAGAACAAAAGGGATACCCAGGGAATGCTTTAATGAACCATGGGGTGAGTTTGTTTTGGTTATCCAAAAGTTTTTGACTTGTGATAGAGGATATAGCGTTGCCCACTTGTATCATGTCAGACTTCTGCAGCATATAAAAGGGGAGGATAGGATTAACTTGCCTTATTTCCTATATAGGAGCCTTTTGAGAATGATTGAAACAGTCAAACATGAACACAGGCCTAAAGCAGGACAGATTTACCATCAAGGATTAATTAGAATCCTAGTTGAGTATCAGGTGAGATCACAGGGCATAGTGTGGCGAGACTTCATGTCTAAATATCAATTCATTGAACAGGTTAATGAGGTATAGGATAAAACAGAGCAAGAAAACAGAGAATTGATGAACTCACCCTTGTATCCCAGAACAAGAGCCAAACAACAGAATAACATGGTTATGCAAGAAAATGAAACATCTGTTATGTCTATTCCTAGAAGATTTAGGAATAAAAGTCCCATTGATTTAGACAAGGAAGTAGAAACATATTCCCCAAGACAACAAGAAGAAAATGATATTGCACAAGAGGTATTTGAGAAGGATTCTTCATATGATGATGCAGCAGTAGCATCACTAATGAAAACAACACAAGATTTTGAGAGAGAAATCAATCTGGGAAGAATCAGGGACTTAACTGACCAATTGGAAATTAGCAAAATCTTAGAGAAACAATTAAAAGAGGAAAACAAGGAAAATAAGAAAGATAATGCTAAATTGGTTAAAGCAAATGAAAAATTAATGAAGAATTGGGGAGGCTGAAAAGGAAAAATGGTGTACTTTCTAAGCAAGCATTTAAATGGCTAAAGGAAAAGAACATGTGGCAGGCAAAGTATGAAAAACAAAAGGTCAAAGCAGCTTTGTTTAGGGAGAGACATGACACAGGTCTAGATTGTTTGGTCAGGGCAGCACAACAGGAAGCATCTATAGGTACAACATCTACTACAGAGAGAAGAAGGTCAAAGAGGAGCAAGCAAGCATGGGGACATGCTTGATGATAAGCAAGGGAAAGATGTTGGGCCTTAGTTTTGGTCTTATTTTTGCTCAAAGAAACTTACTTATCCATCTATTTTCCATCCATTTTCCCTTAATTTATCCCATTTTGACATATATATGATATCCATTCAGGTATTTAATTTTAATTTTTCAATTTCTAAAGTTTTTATGAAAAATTGGTTTTTAGTGAAAAATTGGCAGATTCAGAAATTCCCGTAATAGCTCTATGGTTGATATGGTTTCAGGACACTTGGGCACGAATGGAATGCATGGATGAACATCTTGGGAACTAGGACTAAGCCAGAAATTCTTAGTTCGAACAGAACAAGCTTTATTAGGCCCATTTGGTGCTAGTCAACCATGACTAGTCATTCAGGAATCCCATAGAAATAGGGCAGTTTTGAGATTTTATAGGAATGGTCATCTTTCTTGGGATGGGAGTAATGAATTCGACTTAGATAGGTAGATGAGAGTAGATGGGTTTGTTTGAGTGAATATAGATCAGTTTTTTCATGAGACTTCTTATTTAAAGCCAAAACTTTGATGGCTTATGTATTGATTTTATGATATACTTTTATGTTGTGACATCTTTGGATTGAGGAGTTAATTTGAAGACTTGTGTTATTATTATTTTTCTGTTCAATGCTATGGATGTGTGACTGAATTTAAGCTTCTGATATCACCTCTCAAGTGTGCAAGGCAAGGGTGGAGGGCCCCCATTCCAAGCTAAGTACACTTCTTTGTTAACTAGTTTCATTTCCTTGTAATCTGGTTGATTGTAGCACTAGTTTTTCAAAGCTTTATTTCAGTTTGCTTTATGGTTTATGCATAATGATTGATTTCATTAGTTAATAGCTTATTCATCACTTTATTGAGTTGGAAAAATATGTGTTCAAGTTGGGCATCCCTTCTGCTAAAATGATGAATTAAAACTAGTTTCTTTCGTTTTGCATACAAGTAGTTTCTCATTGAGATTTCGATATTGAGATGAATAAATTATGATGGAATACCTTATGTGTCTCTTAAGTTAAGAGCTTCTTTCATTAATAATTTATCCATCTTAAGCTTTTGGTTTCAATCTCTGATTCATTAAGTGATAATTGAGGTAAAGGTGGACTTCTTGAGTCAAGAACCATTTCAATGTTTTTCCTCTTTTTAAGCTGATTGAATTAGAGTTATAGAATGTATTAATTTTAGCTTTTGAATAACTTATCTTTCAAGGTTTGATTACATCTGATGTTCACATATAGTCAACTTGCCTCAAAGCATAAACAACCCGGATTGATAAGAAATAATTGTGTTAATTTAGGTCCACAAATTAGCTCAACAGGCTTCAAAGCATCTTAGGTAGAATCTTGCTTATTATGCATATAACATTGTCACCTCTTAAGTTTGTACGAATTTCAAATCAATAAATTAAAGTTGGTAGCCCTAGGAGTTGTAGAATTCTTGTTGTGATACCATGACGCATCACTATTTGGCGTTGCTGTCGAGGAGGTGTCAAAGTAGGTACTGCTTTATGATTTAAAGTTTCTTTCTTTTCCATTCGATTTCCTAAAAAAAAATCATCAATATTTCTGTTTATTAAAAAAAATATCATTTCATGTCTCATAGAGCTAGGGACAACCTAGGAATTTTTTTGCCTAAAACCCCCACTTCTACAAGCTTTAACCCTTCACTTTTGGTGATTGTGTACCTTCTCCTCTAAACTCAAAGTATTTGGAGAACATTTTGGGTGAGAAACCAAATATATTTGAGGAGCCTATAGGGGAAGAAGAACCTCCTTCACCCATTGAATGAATGGTTGGAAATAGACAGCCTCAATTCTTTCCTATTAGGGAAAAAAATGGGGAGGCTAGAATGAAGAACATTAACCCCAATGCTCTTCCACATTTTTATGGCTTGGATTTTGAAGACCCTAATACCTTCATATTTGAATTTGTTTTTTTCTGAAGGACATATGATTGCCCTCTGATGAGTAGAAACTTAAACTGTTTCCTTCCACCCTCAAGGACGTAGCCCTGTGTTGGTTCATGATTTTGGAAGGAGGAGATATCACTACTTTGGATCAAATGAAACAAGAATTCAACACAAAATACAAATATTACTCAAGAGCAAGGGACACAAAAGAATAAATCTTCACGATGACTCAAGGGCCAGATGAGTCCCTTGAGGACTTTGAGGAAAGATTTCATCTAAGCTAAAGGAGAGTTAATTTCACCCTTGATCTAGAATCAATGAACATAGTGTTACTTTGAGGGGTTAGGGAAGAATTGATGGAGACCCTCAACATGTTGCCTAATGGAGATATTTACCCTGAACATTCCAAGAGAAAGTTTGTTACTTTATTCGCACACACATTCCCACACACAACACTTCGTCCTCACACACATTTAAAAGACACTTCATTCAATATTGGAGAATAAGTATTTAATTAACAAATGTGAGATCACAAATACACATAGTATTCGGGAACCGCGAACACCACGATTCGTTGTTTCTATTTTGATACAATTTTTAAATGGTCAAATCCTTCAAACATAGTTTTGAAAATCACACTTCAGATCATTGAAAACAATTTTTCCATAACTTAGTTGCATCCCAATATCAAATAAAATAAGCCCACATTTAAATAACCCAATATACACGAAAACCAAATTTTTAATTCTTCAAAGGGGAAATGTATGTGGAATGCAGATCATTATGAATCAAAATTTTTGTTCTTGCTCCACACAACCATTCTCCTACACAAAATTCTTTCACACATGTATTAAAAGGGAACTTCATTTAATATTGGATACTATGTTTCTACTTAAAGTTGAAATAATTTCATGTTAGCGGAAAAAAATTCCGTCTACACCCCCGTTCTCCTGCACATATCCCCTCTTCTGCACATCCTTCATTCTGCACACATTAAAAAATCCATACACATATTCTCCCACACGTACCCCCTCTTTTGCACACCCTTCATTCCACACACTAACGACTCCATACACTTGTTCTCCCATGTTGCTCAATTTGTAAAAGTTTAAAATGAAATAAGAAGAAAATGCACTAGGAGTCCCTATGTTAGTGTTAGTGTCAATGTTAATATCCATGTTTTTCCTTCCACAACTTCACACACATTCCCCACATTCCATTGCAAAAATAAACTAAACTATACTTTTCATGCCCCAAATATTCATAATCCAGAACCACTAATTAATTGATTAATATGTAGTGTTGTGTAGGAAGAAGTGTGCAAAGGGGGAATGCATGGGGAGATACAGAACATTCCAAGAGAAATTTTGTGGTCCTTTCTCTTCACATCCATTTCCCTATACAACACTTCTTCCTCACATGCATTAAAAAGACATGTCAATTAATATTGGATAATAAGTATTTAATTTAGAAATATGAGATCACAAATGCACATAGTATTTGAGAACCATGAATACCAAGATTAATTGTTTTCACTTTGATACAACTTTTAAATGATCAAAGCCTTCCAACAAGGTTTCTGTGTATATTGAGTTATGTCAACGTGGACTCATTTTATTTGATATTAGACTACAAAGGAGCTCTAGCAACATTTCTTTGTTGACGATCCAAAGTGCGATTTTCAAAACTATTTTGAAGGATTAAATTTAAAATAATTTCATGTCTATGGAAAAATATTCCCTTTACACCCCCATTCTCCCACACATACCCTCTCTTCCGCACAGCCTTCATTTTCCACAAATTTATGGCTCCATATACTTCTTCTCCCACACATATCCCCCCTTCTACACACTTCATTCTGCACACACCAGCCACTCCATGCACATGTTCTCCCACACAACTCAATTTGTAAAAGTTTAAAATGAAATAAGAGGCAAATGCACTAGGAACCCCTTTAATGTCATTTTTCATGTTTCTCCTTCCGCACCTCCACACACATTCCTCTCTTCATGAATCTTTTAATCAAATATATTAATTTTGTAACTTTACCATTGCTTGCACTTCTTCACTCTACACAATGAAAGAAGTATGTGTGAGGTAGAAGGGTGCAATAGGGGAAAAGTTTATGTTCCTTGTTAGAGAGACACATTCTCCCACACAACAATTCTTTCTCATACGAATTACAAAGAAGCTTCATTTAATATTGGATAATAACTATTTCATTGAAAATTTTCAAATCAAAAATTCACTTAGGCTATCTTCTTTTGCATACTTGTTCAACCCCCTCCCCCCCACTTATGTAAGCGACCTACAACCTCGTCAATCCTGGCATGATTGGGTAGAGCACTAGGAGTGTCAAGCATAATAGTGTGAGTGTTAAAACACCCACCAATGTAATAACCACTTACAAAATCAGTCTTTTTTTTTTTTATATATATTTTAAAATGATATGTGAGGCACTGATAAATATCGAAAATAAACCACTCTCTAGTGGGGGAATTATGTCACATCAAGGCTCGCTCAACCAATGGACAATTAGAAGTAAGATTTCCAAAAATTAGAAAATTATTTTTAAATTTATGAAAAAATAGGAATATTCAACATTTTTTTGAAACTTTTGTTAAAGTTACAAAAGCTAGAAGAAATAATTTAGATTCAATAGACTTTGACCATGAAGTGAGTGTTATAGTCCTTGGAAAGGCAGGGACTAAAAACACAAATTCATCTCTATAAAAAAATTCAAAATTTTAGGTAAATATTTATTATCGGATTTAAAATTGTATTTCCTAAGTTTATAATAAGATTTAAAGGTTTCTAGATTTATTTCCATAGGAGGAATTTTTTCCCTCAAACCTCATGTAATATAATGAAAGTAGTTTGTTTTAACATGCAGCTAGAAGAGTTGAATAATTTTAGGGATACACTGGATTTTGTTTATAGCTAGAGTATTTGAATAACTTTATAAATAGACTAGAGTTTGTTTATATTCTCCCTATATTTAGTGGATAGGAACCAATAATTTTTGGTTAGAATCAATTCCTCATTTCTCAGTATAAATCAATGTGTTGTAATGAGGAAAAAAATGAGGAGAGAGTTCAAAGAGAGAACATAAACAAAAGTTTGTGCAATGTCTTTGAGAGGAAGATTAGAAGCTATGGACCAAATTTCTCGTTAATATTCTCCTTTTCCCAAATTGTATCTATTCAGGTGCCACTAGATGAATATTAGTTAATCCTCAAGTGCATTGAGTGCACAATCTTTTGAAATTATTATAAATGTATGTATATTTGAATAATTTGTACAGTGTAGAGGAGTATGTATGAATCAAACTTAATGATAGAGAAATTGATAGGTGTAAGAACATTTGGATTTATAGAATTTTAGATACTTGGATATCATAGTTCTATGGTCAAGGTTCCAATGGCACAATAAAGGTTTAAAGGTGTTAATATGGATCTAAATTTTGTCTAAAAGCATCATGAAATTAAACTCTAGATTATTGGACCTTCAAATTATGTTAAGTAAAGAGGAAATGGAAATGGTACAAATTAGTAACAAGAAAAATAATTGTTAGTTTACATCAAGTATTGCAAAGGAACATGTTCATAGTAAATAAATTGGAAGGAAGAGTATAGTGATTTGACTAATATCTAGATAGTATGCATTATGAATGATGAAAGGATAGATCAAGGCATTGATACTAAGTGCAATGAAAATTCATGCCCTCAAAGAAGGAAATAAGTTAAAGGTCATATCTATAGATGTTCCAACATATTTTTTTGGTGTTAGAGTAGGAGTTAATACCTACATGTGAGTGTGGAAAATAATTATAGTAAGAAAATAAATTGCTGCTTAAAATTTTGAGAGGGTAAAATACATGGAAGTGTATTACATGATGTGGAATTAAATCTTGTAGCTTGATTTCTTACATAAGGTTATTATCAATTTGATGTAAGAGCTGGATGTGCTCTTCAAATTTTAATCTTTTAAGATAGGATAAGATTTTGAAAAGATAAGATCTTAAAACAAGATAAACTTTTGGAAAAAGTATATGTTTATCTTCATGTATGTACTGTTAGAAGGGGACAAAAAATTCAAATTGGACAAAGATGAAAGAGGAATTAGTTGCAAGAAAATCCCTCAAGCTAGTGAATATTGAACATCGAAGAGTGAAGAACAAGAAAATCTTAGAGAGAAGATCTGAGGAGAATAAGGATTAGAAGAGAAACCAACGGACTAGGTTGAGAAGAAGACCAAAGTGATGAATTTTTAGCATGGTGAAACAAACTTTTTGAAGAAGAAGAGGAATATTGCATCCTAAAGTTGAAGTGAAAGTTAGAGAAGAAGGCATGCACAATGAGTCATACAGGAAATGAACAAAAAAAGGAATGTATTAGTAGAAGGAAATACAACAAAAAAGTGAAATAAAAGTTATCTAATAAAGAATACAAATGAAATAGAAGCATGTGAAGGAGAGAGAAAAAGAAAGCTCGCAAAGATGGCGCTTAAAATAAGAAGGATTAGAAGAGATCAAAGGGGACATCCAACAACAAATTCATTGATGATAAAGATGAAAAAATTTCAATAACATGTGCAGATTGTTGAAACATCTTAGAGAGGAGGAAATGAAGCAGGTTACATAAGTGATGAAGAGGAATAACAAGAAGATATAGAAGTAAAAGAAGAATAAGAAAGTGTGGAAGAAATAAGTGTAAATGAAATCATGAAGATAAGTTCTAAACCTCAATTAAAATATCCTACATATGAAGAAAGTATTAATGTAAAATACTTAATTGATTGTATTGTAGCCATGGAAAAGTATACAAGGAGGTAGCATAAAACAAGAAGGTCAAGTTTTCAATTACAGGATTGAAAGGAAATGTTTCATTATTGATTTTAGTCGTACAAGGAATGAAATGAAAGTAGAAAAGGAAATTAATCACATACACAAATAGATATAACAAAGAGCATAGTAATATGGTGTAAACCCAACTCCTATTAATCGATGAAATATCAAAATATTGTAGAAAACAAATTGGATATAATTCGAAGAGAGAGAGAGAGAGAAAGAGATGGTGGCTACTAAAATTTTCAAAATATATCACAAAAGGGCAAAAGAATGACCTTTTAACATAAAGAAAGAACCATAACCATAGAAAATGATGTTCCAAAATATATGCAAACAACGAGGTGGTTAGTTGGTACATCAACTTCCCGATAGTGCAACTTTTCTATGTTTTAACCCTGTACAAAATTTACCTGTAGAAAAATTCTAAAAACAAAAAATAAACAATGATGAGCATATAAAACAAATACATTGAGATTTTCCCTTAGATCCCAAAATCAGGACTACCAAATTGATTTTTCATTATCTTCCTTTCAATGTTACAATACATAAATATACAAGTCGAAACATTCATATACTCTAATCCATTAACCATGGATTAGAACATAACCATATTTCCCTTGACCGACCTACAAAATACCATGGGCAGAAAACCATCATTCCCAAAACCATGTGCAAAACCCATGCAGAAAACCATAGGTAGGTATGCCCACCTAATATAGGGTCCCAAAAAAATTTCTTGGGACATTTCCCCAGACCCCGTTAAGAGGGGCTACTGGCCCCTAGAAACCCCTTTACAGGGGGGTTTGCGCCACCCCCTATGACCCCCCTGCTCATGCAACTAGTTGTGGAAAGAATATAACACACATCCAACAATGTTTGCATATAATATTTGTTCGAGGTAGAAAATATCTCATTGGAAAGAACTAGCCAAGGAATACAAATGTTTACTAGTGCTAGGGCATGCCATGTAAACCGTTGGCTCCCAAAACTATAAAAAAAACATTATTTAGGGCCTCAAAACATCCCTAGGAGTAAGGGGCCCAAAAAAGCCATTGAAAAACTACCAAGAAGATAGAAAAGCATTGAGTTAGTGAAATGTTATAGACATTTTTGGGCACTGCAACCCCAATCATACATGTCCATAAACCAAGGGCTCCTAAGTCCCTAAAAGTGTTGCTTCACACTCTAAAGGAACAAGGTCAGCTGATTACATCATCTCCTAGAAGTTCTCCATAGAAAACTGCTCAGAACTGGTCAAAGCTGGACCATACAGACTGCCCAGTGCAAGGGATGCGATGCATCTCACCTGCTCAGTGTAAAGGGTGCGATGCATACTAGAAATCCATTCTGTAGGGTGCGATGGGCAAGAGTAGACAAATGGCAGAGACAATTTGCAAGGTGGATCGTCATGGAATCTTCTAGAAACTTCTCTTGGGACACTTGCCTCTCTCAATTCACCCAGGGATGAGTAAGAGATCATCAATCTCCAAGTGGAATCAAGAACTATCAGAGAGAGGACACTAATCAAAATCCCAGAAGCTAACTCACCCCCCTGCAATCATCTATATATGGATCCCTCATCCCAGAGATCCAGAGGCTGGAATTTTGTATCTTGTAAGGAAGTGCTATAGGTTTCTTGGTGGAATATCATAGTGTTGGATGACCTAAGCTTTTCATGAAGTGAAGAAGGGCTTTCATGCTGGGAGGATGACGTTGGGTCAGATCAATAGGTTGTAATCCTCTCTTCTAATCTTTATATCAATAAAGCTATTCAAGTTTTCCTCCACATTCTTGTATGTCTGATAGTATATGCGTTTGTGTGGTAAATATATATCTGGTCCTATATTGTTTATGATTGTAGACCTTTGCACTTTGAAGGTATTATGCTGCTTTGACTTTACAGGTACTCTTTGAAGCGGAGTGGTCAAGGGAGAAGCGGCAAAGACCTGTTGGTGAGGAGAGGGAATAAGCAAAGAACCGAGCGAAGGATTGAGGTTGGTATTCTTTGATCTTCTCCTATCTACTTCTCATAAAGGAAAATAAATGTAACTTTAATCTGTTTGTTTCTAAGATAGCTAGCCATCTTAGTGGGACTAGCAGCTCTGCATAGACACAAGATTTCCTGATAACAAAATGGTGACTCCGCTGGGGAGCGAATAGCTTGTTTGCTTGTCTATACTTGTTTGCTTTATAAACTTACAGACAGAGCCTGAAGTTAAGCCAGCTAGCCTTCGAACTACATTTTCTATGCAAGTGCAAAGTAGATCAATGCTGCTTTAGTCTATCTCCGGGTTTTGTTTATAAACTAAACAATCGATTTTCAAACATCCTAATTTCCCTAGTGGTGGCTCTAGTAACCTCATTAGATCAGCCCCTATGATTTCTATTTACTGACTATCATTAGCTCGGCCTAAATCCCTGAACTAAGCTACAAACTGTGACCAAGAACCAAGTTGAAGTCTCATCCCTGGACCATCGCACTTTCTCCTCTTGGGAATCTAGATGCATAGCACCTCCCGTTTGCAGTAGGTGCGCTGCATCACACTTTACCTGTGTTGTAGGTGCGCTGATCAGATAAGACCTCTTCTCTTCTCAAATTTTAGTTTCTGTGTTCACTCTCTTTAGCTTTATTCAGGAGTTTTGCTGTCCGTGATCAGTATACCACTGTGGAAACTCCCTTCCTTTGCATGATTCCGCCTCCATAGTACAAATAATTGTAAATGGTTTTATGTATTGTGCGCCATTTACAGTTCTCTTTTACAAAAAGTATCATAATCAAACTGTCGTCTTTTGATTTGGAAGTGTCGCAAGCGACGTTTTCAGTCAAAGAAAAGAATTCTATTGTTCTTGATGTTCGATTATACAGTTACTATTGTATTTGATTTGAATTAGTAGTTTTTCAAGTGTTGAAAGTAGTTTTCAATTCAAAGTCGCAAAGTGTCGTCATTATCTTCCTTTTGTTTTTGAAGAGAAATTTGTTAGTACTGTTGCTTTGAAAAGATAATTCAGATTTGTACTTAGCATTCTTCTTGTCATTCACACATTAAGAAAGCTGAAAACAAATACATGCATGTGCATTTGCATTTAGACTGCTTTTTAGTTTGATTTAGGATAGTGCATCTAGTGTGTGCTCTCTGCTCTATGTTGAAAGAATATCATCTCTCTTTCTTTAGTAGCTAGGATTTTCATTGCAAAAAGAAGATTAAACGATTATTTATCATCTTAGATTGCATTTTAGGAATTGTATATCTACATCATGTGGTGAACCTAAAAGGCAAATTTCTTAAGCGAGATCAACTGTAAAATAAATTCAATGAACATAAAAACACTTTGGAACCTAATGCACAACATTTAGAAGTCTAGCCTAGAGATGTATTTCAGCATCGTAAAGCCTGGTAATTGTTGCTTTCATTGCTGGTTGGGTGATTCCTCCACTTTGAGACAACAAGTGCCAGTACAGACTTGTGCTCCCACATATCGTCGAGTATATATTGGGAGACCACAATAGGCTATATCCTTTATCCTTAGGAAGTCGTGTATGCCGCCCTATCGATCACAATGCACTGAACATAGCATTCGGGAAGATTGACTGCCGTACCGTAAAAAGTATTCTGCAGTTTTGCGATTGATTTGGTAATCCCTCTGTCTAGATTTCTAGAGTAGTCTCTTTCATTCCTTTTCAAATTCATTAAAGGAAAAGGTCCATCTAAGCACTTGTCACTTCAGGCTCATTAAAAATCGAAGGCGACTAGAGTCATATTTAGTTTTTTCTCGACTCTTAAAAATTGAAAAAACAAGTTGTGTCAAAGCGTTTAAAATTCATTTAATTCAGAATCATTTTTCCCTTTATTTTAAGTTGATCAAGTAATCCGCAATCGTGGAAGAAAGTCAATTAAAACCCCGTTGTTCGCGGAGGCTTACGAGTCAACTGTCTTTGACTCCGGAAATGAAACTGTTCCAGACAAAGTGAACTCGTTTAACTGGATCGAAGTCCCCTAGTTTGGTTGGATCAAGTACTACGAAATCCTCAGAGACTCCGGTTACTCCAAACATTTCTGGCATCCCTACCTCTACGGAAGAAGTTCCACAGCCACTAGGGGACAGTATAACTGATCCTAGTGTGAAGGTAAACACTTCTATTCCTAAACCGGCTCCATCTGCAACTGATTCAGAAGGTGTTATTCCCCAAAAATCTGTCACTACAGAATCGATACCTTCTTCAGCACCAGAAATATTTTACGGACCTGACGGTCTACCACTTCCACCTAGATTGATTTATATAGAAGAGATTGTGGAGGATCCCCCATCTAGTACTCCATCGCATTTTGGAGTTAGGATCACCCTATATCGTTCTTCGTCAGAAATTAGTCTACTGTTATTGGAAGTTCCTGTAGAATCACTAGGAAATCTTTTGGATAGACTAGATATGTCTAAAAAACTGTCGACATCTAGGACTGTGTCATCTGACATAGCAGCGGTAGAACTTCCTGCTCTCACTCCAACAATGTTCGTCGGTGTATCGTCGGTGTGTTCGACAGTATGGTCTGTTCCCGTTTGTTCATCTGGAATAACATCTGGAATTTCTTATGTTGAGTCTCAGCAAATTGATCCTTCTCAATGTCAATTTGGGTAGTCCGGTCCTCAAAGGCAAATCATTCCCTTAAGCACTGGATTACCGTTGTATGGGGGGCAATATGCCCTTTCATTGTCTCCTCTGGGAGAACAAACATACGAGAGTTCACAACAGAATTCAGGTTATGCTGGAATTACATCCAGTGGTTGGATGCCAATACTGCCTCAACAACCAAGAGTTGTATACTCAATGCAACAAAGTCTGCCTATGTCAAATATCCCCACTACACCGGCTATTGTGACAGTGTCGCAAGTACAAGCATTGCCTGTTGTATGCCAACCTCAAGTCTCTCAGGTCGCAATTCAACAGCCCCTTGTCTCTACGACACCACCACAATCATCGATTAGTGGCTCCCTAACTGGAGTGACCTAGGCTCAAACGGGTACCATTACCCCCCATCTTGGTCAAACAGCCAGTATTGGACAACAGCAAATGGTTTCACAACCATGGCTGGTGCAATATCAACAACCGCAATTCCAACAAGTCTACCAAGGATCTGAGCACCAAATCTTTGCAAGTAATGGGCAACCGTATATTCAAAACGGTCAAAATCAACCATTTCATAATGGTTATGCCCATCAACCTTACCAAAGTTATCAGCATCAAATACATTATGCTGGTATGAAAAGACCCACTGCTCAGGCAATCCCATCTTGTCCTGGGTATGCTTCGCCAAACCTGAATCAACAGTTTCCCTTCGTAGCAACTTTAGAGTTACCAGATCTAAATCGGCTAACAAACGATCAAATCTCTTACGCCCCTTGGTGGCTGGCGATTCCTCATAAACTTCCGTCAGATATTCCTAAATTTAATGGAAATCCGGGTGAAGACCTGTCAAATCATGTGATGACCTTTCATCTGTGGTGTTCATCTAACACTCTAAATGATGATTCGATTAGGCTTCGCCTTTTTCAGCGAACGTTAACTGTTTCGGCAGCAAAGTGGTATATTGAATTTCCTAAAGCTTCATTCGATAACTTCAGCACCCTAGCCACAACCTTTTTAACCCATTTTTAGTTACCCATAAGGTACGAAATAGGAACAGAGCTTCTTACCAATTTCAAACAAACAATGTCCACTCACATATCTGATCATATTCATGAGTGGCTACATCATCGTAGAATGGTGAAAACATATGTTCTTGATCAGCTGCTAGCTGAATGGTTTATTAAGTCATTATTACCATCTATTACGGAAGATGTGGCAAAGGGAGGAGTCGTCACTGAAGAGAAAGTCATTGCTCGTGCACAATATTTATATTTGATCTATATTCAGTCTAGCACGCTCTACGATAAAATCCCTGATGCTCCTAGACCGGAATTTTCCGTTCCTCCCTCTCCTAAATCAAACAAAGATTCTCATGCTGGGGATAGCGTGATAGGAATGACCAGCACGAAAACCGTAAAGGCTAAGTCAAAGAAGGCGCGTACGGTTTCAAGTCAAAATACAAATGAGGAACTTCTCGCTTCGGAAGTAAATGCCGTATCGACTGACAAAGGCAAAGAAACCAAGCAACTAGGAGGCAAGAAGAAAAAGGAAGGGAAGAAGAAGAAACAAGAGGAGTCGTCCCATGAAAAATCTTTTGCAAATCCTTCTGGAGATAGGAAACCAAATCGTCCATGCCTTATATGTGATGAGGATCATTGGACAAGAGAGTGTCCATATAAAGCTGAGCTTAGAAAATTCTTCAAGAATTCAAAAACCTCGGCGGTATTGACTGATCCGTTTCCAAATCTAGGAACAAATCTGGTTGCTAGTGACAATGCTTCCCCGTCCCAAGTGCTAATTTTGTCAGTTTCGAAGCAGCAAAATGATGCTTTGATATCGACAAGGAATAAAGATTACGGGAATCCACAGCTGTCGGACAACAAGGCTAATGATCAACCTAGTAGTTCGACAACAACTTCGACCGAAGTTGTGCCACCCATCATTCCTGAACTAACGATAAAGCCGCCAAAGGGAGTAGTACACAAATCGACATTTAATCCTCGTGCCAGAGTAGCACAACATTATAATATAGTGGAGGATCTGGCCCAATCGCCATCCGCTATGTCGACACTTGAGGTATTGCAAAATTGCCCCTCCCAAAAGCAGGCTTTATTATCAGCGATAGGTGGCATTGACCCAGTGGATTCCAATCTTTTGTCCTTTAATCACAAAGGATATGACCCTTAGTTACCAACTCAACTAGCTTTCCTTATTCAAGTGAAAGCCCTCAACAAAACTGTTCATTGAACAATTATTGATGAGGGGGAATCTACATGTATTATGTCGATGAGTTGCTGGAAAACTTTAGGATCTCCACCCTTGTTGCGATCTTCGATGACATTAAAAGCATTTGATGGATGAACATACACCCCATATGGGATTTTAAGTAAGTTGCAAGTCGAACTGGGGGGCAAAACAATAGAAATTGATGTTGAGGTTATCGATGGAAACCTCGATTACAACATCCTATTGGGAAGACCCTGGATTTATGCTATGGTTGCAGTTGTGTCAACATTCTTTAGAAAGATTGCATTTCCTTTTCAAGGAGGAATTTCAATCTTCGACCAACAAACATTTCTCCCCAACAGTTCACAAGTTACAGGAAGCATTTCGATGATCCATAGAAGCCCCCATTCGCTTCAAAATATCGGAGTGGGCCTACTAAAAGACCCTACATTGATGGGGACTTTTTCCCTCCAACCTCCAAACAATCTGGTGGAAGTAGCCACGGTGGGAACCTGCAACATGATATCTTCTAGATTAAGAAGATTCCTGAACATTTTGTCAGCATGGATCATCACCCTAATAGAAATATTGTAGCAATCAATTTTCTTGGCCTGGGGGGCAAACCCAAATCTACACTCATCGAGTGTTTGGATAGATAGGTCTAAGGAATATGGCACCTCTTCAGATCCTTGGTCGCATGTACATTCTACAGACAAAGGAATCATTCAATCAAAGATGATAGGAGAGGCATTATGGGAAGATTACCACCATTGTTCCCATCTTCCGGATTACCACGAAGATTATTCCAGCAATCTTAATCATCCTTCAGTTTTTGGTTTTCTATCAAATACTGTAAATACGGTGGATTCCGAGGACGGTTCCTATCTTGTGTCAACCTCATTAAAAAGTGAAACAACTCCCTTTCCAAGTCGAGTCTTTCAAAGATCTTGAAGGTAAACCTTCATTCCAACCACCGTGTTGAATGCAATGAAGCTTGGGGGGCATTCACCTCGATTTTCATTATTATGCTAGGGGCATGCAAACTTATCACGAGCAGTGTTACCACAGGGTTCAAGCTCATTAAAAAATAAACCCTCCGCGAGCAGTGTTACCACAGGGTTCAAGCTCGTTAAAAAATAAACCCACCACGAGTAGTTTTTATGCGAAGTTCAAGCTCGTTAGAAATTAAACCTAGCAATGAGCAAATGTTCCACCAAGAGTTTAAGCTCATTAAAAAATGAACTAATCTCCAGTAAATAACCATTGTGAGTGCATTATCATAAGCTTTTGAGCCTTGGTCGTGTTCTCATCATCACCTCCACTCTGTTTTAGCCAATCATACGCCTCCATTTGATTGTTTACCATTTTTGAGGAACATCTGCAACGAGTGATTCTGTTAGCCATCCTTGTGGCACTTTCGTGATTGGAAAATTCCAAACCTTAACTGGAATCAGCTGCTACCCGAAATTATCACATGTTCCTCAAAAAACGAGTCTCCTTTAAACTCTTTTCATCTGACTCATAAAATATGAAAAGTTTGCCGAGCGATTGGCCTCTCCAGCTCGTTAAAGCTACCGGAAGTGCTATCCCTCCTCTATATTTTAATCTTTTTGGACCTAAGGGATTATTACACAAAAAGATCGAGTGCCTGTCTTGTTCGACTTGTTAAAACTATCGAAAATTCATCCCTTTCATATTGTTTTATACTTTTTCGGACTTAAGGGGTTATATGACAAAAAAGGACTATTGGAGTTTCCTTTATGTCCCTTTCAGACTCTCTAAAATTGAAAAGGATCGAGCTATCCTTGTCGTTAAACCTATAGCGACAAACTTGTCCATATAGACAAGAATGAGTTTCACTGTCGCTAGGCTCGTTAAAACATAGCGATAGGTTTGCCCGAAGGGAAATCATAGAAAAAGCATATGTTATCCTCCTCAATCTTGATAAAAATAAAGAGGTACTGGTGAGCAATGACTGGGGAAAAATTGGGAAGAAAACTTGAAGAAAATTTATTAGTAGCAAGTCACTCTTGAACATGACACTTTCACTCCACGTCCGAGTCAGGTTGGGTTATTCCGTTCACTGGCCATATCAACATTGGTCCTTCGCACTATCCATATTTTGGGTTAACGCTACTAATTCATGTCAGTGTCGCCGGTATGTTCAAGAGAAGTCGCTCAGAGAATTCACCTGCATCTCATCCGCTGCAATACATTCATGCTCCATTCTTTCATGACTGCCACCCTGAACCATGTATCATCAGATTGTTTTCACCTCCAAAATCTTTTACTTCGTTCCGTGTCGTAGATGTGGGATTCATTAAGGCCCTCCTACCATGGGTCGCTTCTTGTCGACATCAGCTCATTATCTAAGAAGTCGACTTAGGAACAACCCTTTCAATACTTTGAAGCTTGCATGCCTCAATGGCAAGTTTCTCACTTCCGGCGACAGGTTTACATCAATGACCTTCGACCGAAAGATTTTACGTGGTGTTAGACGCCAAGTCCCTTTTTCACACCACGCGAATTGTACTGTAGTACCTTGAGGGTCATCATCATTATCGGTGATTCCTCTCGTGCCTGTTAACAGCTTACATCATTGGCTGGTAATCAGGCGATGTCTTTCCATGTTCGACTCCAGAACATCTTTCACATGGATTGACTTGTACTCCGAGTGAAGATTGGACGAGTTTGAAGACCCCGGATCTAGTTTCATCCGCTACGATATATTCAGGAAAATAAAGACATCAAATGTACATCATTTCTGCATAGATGATCATCCAAATCAAAGGATGATGGCTCTATCAGAATCATCAGTCTGCCACAACAGATGGTTGTCTGTCTTATGTACATGAAAATGAATTTATAAAGATGAGCATGGGAATGCCCGCCTCAGCAAGATCATGAAAAATATTATGAAGATAATGTATTATATTGTATCTTATTACAGGTCACCTTCCAGCTCAAAAAAACTTCGGATCCTCATGATAAAGCATTTCACCCTACATCAAAAGATTAATGACCTCATGCTTTAGGGGGCAATTGTTATAGACATTTTTGGGCATTGCAACCCCAATCATACATGTCCATAAACCAAGGGCTCCTAAGTCCCTAAAAGTTTTGCTTCACACTCTAAAGGAACAAGGTCAGCTGATTACATCATCTCCCAGAAGTTGTCCACAGAAAAATGCTCATAACTGGTCAAAGCTGGACCATACAGACTTCCCAGTGTAGAGGGTGTGATGCATCTCACCTGCTCAGTGTAAAAGGTGTGATGCATACAAGAAAGCCCTTTTGTAGGGTGCGATGGGCGAGAGTAGATAAATGGAAAAGACAGTTTGCAAGGTGGATCGTCATGGAATCTTCCAGAAACTTCTCTTGTGACACATGCCTCTCTGAATTTGCCCAGGGATGAGTAAGAGATCATCAATCTCCAAGTGGAATCAAGAACTATCAGAGAGAGGACACTAATCGAAATTCGAAAAGCTGACTCACCCCCCTGCAATCATCTATATATGGATCCCTCATCCCAGAGATCCAGAGGCTGGAATTTTGTATCTTGTAAGGAAGTGTTGTTGGTTTCTTGGTGGAATATCATAGTGTTGGATGATCTAAGATTTTCATGAGGTGAAGAAGGGTTTTCATGCTAGGAGGATGACGCTGGGTCAGATAAATAGCTTGTAATCCTCTCTTCTAATCTTTATATCAATAAAGCTATTCAAGTTTTCCTCCACATTCTTGTATGTCTGATAGTATATGCATTTGTGTGGTCAATATATATCTGCTCCTATATTGTTTATGATTGTAGATATCTGCACTTTGAAGGTATTATGCTGCTTTCACTTTACAAGTACTCATTGAAGTGGAGTGGTCGAGGGAGAAGCGGCAAAGACCGGTCGGTGAGGAGAAGGAACAAGCAAAGAACCAAGTGAAGGATTGAGGTTGGTATTCTTTGATATTCTCCTATCTACTTCTCATAAAGGAAAACAAAAGTAACTTTAATCTGTTTGTTTCTAAGATAGCTACCCGTCTTAGTGGGACTAGCAGCTCTGCATAGACACTAGATTTCCCGATAACATGGAAGAGGTGGTTGGTCACTAGTATTCACCTTGATCAATCTTCCTCTATGATTAAGAAATAATTGTATCCATTGCATCAAGTTCCCACATAAGATGGGTAAATTTTTGATGAATTTGGCTCGTGGTGAGAAATGTCCTTTGTGAAGAACTTTCCTTGATTGGACAACCCAATAGAGTTGTGTGTGTTTCTAGTGGGTATACTTTGTCTTGTTGTCCATGATTCTATTCACTCTAGCCTATTTAATGTAGTTAGGATTGTGTTATGTGGAGACTAATTTTTATATTTCCTCTAAGGTGACCAACAAAGGTGGAAAATATGATCAAAGAAACTCTACATTAAATCTTGGGTGTAAGCCTAAGAATGGGGGAATACTCAATTCAAAATCATTTTCACCGATGTCCTTTATGATTGTGTAAGGTCCATATCAAAGTGGTTTGATATTCCTAGGGGGTCATGTGAGGTCCTCTTTCTATGCATAACTTATCACCAACTTAAAACTTATGTGGAACCTTGTGTTGGTTATTTCATTTCTTGTACTTAACATCGACTTTCTACAATATATCATGAACTTGTTGTTGGAGTTGTTGGATCCATTCAAAAACCATGGCTGCTCTATTTTTCTTGACCTGAGAATGGGATGACTCTATAACTAAATATATAATGGGAATAACAACATCAATTGGGGCCACTAGTTAGAAGCCCAAGCACACTTGGAAAGAATTGTGTCCAATCATTGTGAATGTCTATTTATAATTATGTTGAACATATGGAAGGATTTCATCCCATGTACGTAGATTCTTGGAGTTGTACATGTGCAAGATATGCATAGTCATCATGTTGACCACTTCTGTTTATCCATCTATTTGGGGATGAAAGGTGATTGATTTGTTCAATGTGGTATACATAAGATACCATAGGATAGACCAGAAGGTATTAAGGAGCCTACTATCCCTATATAAAATAATGGTATGGGGTAGCCCAAAATTAACCCAAATGTGCTCAAAGAAGACTTTAATATTTCCTTCACCTGTGATACTCTTCTTGCATGGTGCCAAAACGAACATCTTAGAGAATCATTTGAAAAGAAAAAACACACAATCATTACTATTATTTATAGAGGGAAAAACTGACATATAATCCATGGATACTAACTCCTAAGGATTTTTTAAGGTGGGTAAAAGAGTGTACAACCCTTGCTTCTTGATAGTTGGTTTAGCTATGGCACAAGAAGTGCACAATATGATATACCAATGAACATACCATCAAAGATATGGTTGCTAGAAATAATTTTGAAGTAATGTTAATATATTCTCCACACTCACCCAATAATATTGTGTCTCCCACAATAGCTTGGCATGCTCACTTGAAGGAACACAATGGCGGACAATGGCACATCATGGATGTGGAATTTTGTAATTTGTTTTCATGTGATCAATGCCTAGTATCTGTACATGAATTTAGCATCACTATTGTATAACTATGGCCATCCAAAGGTCTCATACCCCTAATATTTAAGAACTATGGTTAATGCCATAATTAGGAGCATATTAAGGTACCCTACAATATGATTGGTGATAACATTCTTGTATGTGACGCTTAAGTGCAATTGTTGCAATTATGTGGACCATTTTTTATGATAGTAATTATATAATTTTCCTTGTCTCTACATGAATTGTAGAGGCCTATGATTAGAGTGGATGATCATCTCCTTAGCCAAAATATAATGTTGCCAATGTCAGCATGCCTTTACAATGGAGTACATCTCCTTGTCATAGGTGGGGTATCTATAGACAATATCAAAGAGTGTTTCACTATGTTAGGTCATTAGATGTCAATGTTGAGTGAGGAATACACTGATATCATAGTCTGAGGCATCTATATAAATCTAAAATGGATGCAGATGTAGAAGGGTAAGGACTGATGTAGAGAAAAGGTGGTGTTTCATATCCTTTAATTAATTTTGTTATGAATTTGACAAGGTAAAAAAAATTTAGCTCCACCTTTTGCCACTTGAGTTAAGGGATAAGTGATATAATACAACCCTAACACAAACCTTCAGTAGAAGTTATCAAGTACTAAGAAGCTATGAGGATCTATTAGAGTAATTAGGGTTGGTCAATCCTAAATGAATTGGATCTTGTCTAGGTCCACATACACCCATGTTCATCTACAATATATCCTGAATATTGAATTATTTACATGAAAAACGATCATTTATCCAAATTAGCATACAATTTGTGTTGTCCTAGTGTGCTCAAGGCTTGTTGAATGTGCTAAAAATGTTCTACCCATGTTATGATAAAGATGAGGATGTCATCCAAATGTACAACAAGAAAATATTTTGTGAATGGCCATGTGATATCATCCATCATCCTTATGAACATCATTGGAGAATTAATCAAGCCAAAGGGCATGACCAACAACTCAAAAAGGCCTTGTTTAGATTTGAAGGATGTCTTCCATATATCAATTTGTTCAATTGGAACCTATTGGTAGCTTGACTTCAAATAAATTACTAAAGAACATTGCACCCTTAAGTTGATGAAGAAGATCATTATTTTGAGGGATCAGGTATCTTTTCTTGATAGTGATTTTGTTTAGGGATCTATAATCAATAAATAGTCTCCATGTCCCATATATCTTCTACACCAACACAATTATATTTTCACAAGTAAAGTAGATCATTCAAATGTGGACCTTCTAGATAAGCTCATGAATTTTCCGTAATTTTATTTCCTCATTCTCTAAGAGAGAGAATCTATATATTGGGCCATTAGGTAAATGAGCACCAAGTATGAAGTCAATTGAGTGTTTTACCTCATAATGTAAGGGCACATCCATAAGTAGAGAGAATATATCTTTATATGTCTCTACAATATTTTACAATTACTTCTAATGTGTAGAGAGGCCCCATGTTTATGATTGGTGGTCCTAGTTACCTTCTTTTCACCTTCTAACCCAACCACGAAGAGGAAAGACTTTGCAATCTAAGAGATTACCTTTCGACACTATTATGTTGAGATGAATGAAATTTTAGTGGATGGAAATACCTCTTGTACCATATAGATATGACCTACTAGAGTAACAAAGACAGTATGGGGATGATACTCATAAAAAATACGACATTTCCACATATAATGTTGTCTTTAAATAACATCACAAACTTCAAATGGGGAAACATCACATAATACCTCATCTTTGAACGGCTTGATTCCGTAGGACAAATGATATTATTGGTTGGCTTGAATGTCTTATCTATGGCTTAATTAGTACCCAACAAAACTAGCTCATGACCTAACTCTATGTACCCTGACCTTGTTAGGGACATGCACCGAGAAGAAACAAGGATAAAATTTCTCTAATACCATTGATTCACGTTATACAAGGAATGAAAAAGTAGGAAAGGAAATTAAACAGGTATATAGATAAATATAATAGAGAGAAAAATAATATGGTGAAATCGTAACTTCTATTAATAAATGAAATGGTGGAACATTGTATAACACAAATTATGTGGAATGGTGGTAGTTAGTTTTGAAGAGAGAGAGATGGTAACTACACACATTCACAAAAGCTATACAAGAGGTCAAAATAATGGCCTTTTAACATAACGAAAGAACCCTATAGATAAAAAACCGTAAACCTAGAATATGAAACACCAAAATATGTATGGGCTTTGAGATGGTTAGTTGGTACAACAACTTTAAATGGGTGCAACTTTTGCATACAATATCCATTTGGGTAGAATAGTAGCTAGATGGAAAGAAATACCTAAGAAATACAACTTTATGCTAGGGTTAGGGTGTATGATAGCTATCCATGCCCTTTGGAATTTCGAGAAAACATCATTTAGGGCCTAAAATCAGACAAAAGTTTAGAACCCAATGACCATAGGAAATTGGAAAGAAGATAGAGAACCATTAAATTCAATGGAAGAGGTGGTTGGCCACCGATATCCACCTAGATCAATTATGGTTGGGTAGAATTTAGTGTGATAGAAGAATGATATGTAAGAAAAATATTAGTTGAAGTGATAGAATGGAAGCTAAGTTAAAGTCTAAATTCATGCGAAGATATTATTGCACACAACTATTCAAGGAACTTCAAATTTTGACGTAGAAAGAATTGGCTGTTAAAGCTTGTACAAAGGAATTTTACAAGCTAATTATAAGGACATATGACATAGAAGAATATATGGAAAAGGTAGCAAGGTATATAAATTCACTAAATTTTAGCATTCAAGATGAGATTAATTTATTATCTCTAGGAATAGTGGAGGAAGCTTATAAACTTTCACTCAAAGTAGAATAAAAGTTGTCGAGGAAACAAACTCAATATTCAAGAGGTAAAAATAGTTATTTCAAAGGTAAGAAGTGACATGATGATAGTAATTCAATTCAGGTTTATGAAGGAAGAGAATCAAGTCCTCCAAGTCAAATTCAAAGTCCAAGAGAAGATAATTTATAAGAAAGAAGAACATCACAATTAAAGAAGGGAATATTTTTGGGGTAAGTATTTTAGATGAAATGAATACAATCATGGATATTATGTATGTTCAAATTTTATACATGAATATCACATTAGTTAAATTGTACAAGATGAAGATGAAGAAAGTGTAGGATCATTGTCACTGATCAAAACGATACTTCTCAAACCAAGCAAAAAGGTCAAGAGAGAAAATATATAGAAAAGATTTGTTTAGAACCACTTTTAAGTCAAGAAATAAGTGTTACAAATTGATTATTGATGGTGGTAGCAAAAAAATTCTAGTATCTCTTCAAATGGTTGAGAAATTGGGTTTGGAAAATGTTGTTCATCCTACACCTTCTAAAGTGTCATGGTTATGTAAAGGACATCAAATTTTAGTCAGTAAACAATGCAACGTAGAGTTTAAGATAGACAACTATCAAAATGAGGTACTTTGTGATGTAATATCCATGGATGTTTGTCATTTTGTATTGGATACACTAGGAAATTTGAAAAAAAAAAAGGAAATTCATGATGGAGGAAAAATACCTATACATTTTAAGAGGATCGTGAGAGACATGCTTTGGTACTATTTAAATATGAAGGTGAAGTAGTAGACATTATTAATGAATTGATGATGATGAGTGAGAAGAATTTTTAAAAAAGGGAAAATAAGATGAAGTGGGAGATACATTGATTAACAAGAAAAATACAATCATTACAACCATCAACGTAATTGATTTTCATTTTAAAAATCAAATTTTATTAACTATGCATGAAAATATGATGACTAATGACTTTTCTAGTGAAATTTTGTTAAAAGAAAGTTTAAAGTATCCAATAACATCTATTACAAAAGTTTATTTTCCAAAATAGGTTTCCATGGAAGGTAATAAATAAGAAAAATTGACAAGAAAACAAGAAGAGAGTGAAGATAAAAAGGTTTTATTGAGAGACAACAAGAGGATTTTGTGTGAGAAACCACAAATTGATGTTGAAAACAATGAGTAAATATTATTATGAATAAGTTGAAGAAGGAAGAGTATTTGTGGAGGAACAAAAAAAGTGTTTCAAGGATAAGATCATGCACATGAGGTGCAAAATGAGTTAGTGAGTTGTACTAATTGGAAGAAAGGAAAGATAGAGGAAACAACGAGATGAAAAAATTCTTTCAAGTTGTCATGGTAGTTATCTACATGGAAGTCATTTTTATCACTAAGAGTGGGTTTCAAAAGCCTAATGAATACTTTTTTTCTTTAATATGTTTGAGTCATGTGTATGTGTGGTAAAAAAATATAAGGAAGGATCAAAGATGAAAACGGAAGGGATGAGTAATGAAAATACATTAGTTATGCGATGAATATTGTTGTGTTTTTTATGAAAAAACAATTCAAGAAGAAATCAAGTCTCAAGGGGAAAGAACTAAAGTACAATTAAGAAGCAAAGAAGATAAACATCTAGTGAATAGACCTTGGGATCTAGGATAGGAAAGCATTTTATTTTTTGGATGAACATGAATTTATTTTTAGGCTTTATCTAGAGTGGAAGCCATAGAAATGATAGAAATAGTGAAGAAGACATGTACATGAGTCCATAATGAATATTTTTTTATTCTTTGGGACTATTATGTAGGAGTATCATCTAAAATTATATTTCCTAATTTTGAAATAGGTTTTAGATGTTTCTAGATTGATCTACATAGCAGCAGTTTATCTTTCTCAAATGCCATATAATATAACAAAATTAGCTTGTTTTAGCATAAAATTAGAGTTGAATAACACTACCTATAGATTAAAATTTGTTTATATCTTCTCTAGATTTGGAAGATACAAACAAATTACATATGGTTCAAGCCAAATCCTCATTTCTTTTTACAAATCAAACTAATGTACAAACATAATTAAGACAGGGGTCAAAGAAAGAGAGAACACAAAGAAAGAGAGAACACAAGCAAGGAGTGTGTGAAGTGTATCCGAGAAGGAAATTTAAGGGTGTTTTTTAATTAAAAGTTATAGAACCACATTTATATGTAATATTCTCCTTTCCCATTTGAATTCTGGTACAAAAATGAGTTAATTCTTGAATGTGTTAGGTGTGCAATCTTTTGAAACTCCCTATAAATTTGGGTATGTTTGAAAAATTGACACGAGGTTGAAGAAAGAGAGATTTAAAAGAGGGAAGACAAACTGAAAACTTACAATTATTATCTAGATCACTGACAATCATCCATCCAAATAACAAACTATCCAAAATGTGTACAAATGATTAGAAATGGAAAATTAATGGATTTCTCGAACCTCCATTAACTTGGATATGAGATCCACAATAGAGTTCCGCGTTAAAGTTCCCTATATTATCAAGACTAAGAACATCGCAATTTGTAACATATAAGAGAAATATTGATTCATTCTCGAGGCATTGAAAAGCATTTTGTGGTTTTCTTTAAGGATAACTTTCAAAAAATTATGATATATTAGTTTAAATTGTTATTAATATTGATATATTTTTAATTATTTATTTTGTAATTAAAATTAATTTTATATGTGAAAGTTATATCTCGATAACGTAGTCATAAATATCTCACATCGATACACGTGGAAATTATGTTAACTCATCAGAATTTTAATAAATTAATAATATGGAGTAATATAATATAGAAATTTATTAATATCATTAAAAAATATGATATTTTGAAATATTGGTTTTTTGTAAATTGTTTGGTAGATTTCTATTAATATCAAGAGAAGAAAAGTTCACATTGCATCTGTTTTTTCAATATTTTTCAAAAAAACATTTTTTTTTTGAGTAAACATGCTATGAACTATCTAAAATTAAAAATGATAAAATATCAAAAAATTAGTTTTGAATCTTGATGTGTATAGAGTCTTGCTACTTTAAATTAAAAGAAGTTGGAAAAGTAAAATATCTACCACAATACATATAGTTGACAAAAAAAAAACACTGACTACATCCCGACACTAAACAACTGAAATTGTATCCCTTGTAGACCAACACTCAAATTTTGTGGTGAGCTTTTTAGTCCAAGATTATGACTCGCAATGTGGCAATAGAGTTGGCCTAAGGTGAGGCTTGAGTTGGAGAATTGATAACCGGAGACCCTTCCTAATGTTCAATCAACTTCGTGTTTGAGTCAACAACCACTTAGTGTTCTACGTGAGACAACCAAACAACTATATCATGTAAGGTGTATCTAATGTCTCTCAGAATTCTCTTTATATCCTCCTGACCTGCAAAAAGCTTGTAGTTGTCTAGTTTCTTGTCTCTAATAACAATGTTGAGCAGAGTTTCCAATTGACGATGGTGAGTGGTGGAATGAAGGAAGTGGATCCTTCACTTAAGAAACTTCCCTGGCTCTAGTACCCACTTGACGCTACTACCTCCTAGCTCCAAATCTGGTAAATAAACATGATCCCCGAATTCATTGGCCTCGAGCTAAAGAATTTCCTTCCAGACCTCCAGGGGCGTTGCTTCAAAGACATTTCTACTGATTCCCAACCAAATAGTCTCTAACAACACATTGAAGGAGACCCATAAGCGCCACATCTTTTCCTGGGGGTGCGTAGCCGTGGAGCCATGAACATAATAAACCTACAATAAAAAGAGCCAACACTTGTGGTGGAACAACCAACTTCAATGGACTAAAACACATGATGGTACAACAAGGTAACAAGAGGGTTCAAGAGACGTAAGGTTACACTAAATACTTTAAGGATTACATTGTAGAGACTCCCATTGTCCCAATTAAAACCATATGGAGAAGGTACCAGGGTACTAAACCATGCACACTAAAATAAGAGAGAGAAAGAAAATTCAGGCAGGGTCAGAATTTTTTAGGGTTACCAAAGGGAGGACTGCAACAAGTTCATATGATGGACCAGACTCAGAATTATAAAAAAAAAGAACAAAGAACATTAACCATTATGAGAAGTAAACACCAGAGCTTTGCAACAGAGAAAATGTGAGTGGTTACCAACAAACAATTTATAACCCATTGTCGACAAAACTATAACAAGACTAGGCATTAACAATGCTACTCGAGTCCTGAGATTGAATTGTAAGGGACAGATCGACCTCTCCAGGACAATAATCAAACGTTTCTTTGACACTATGAAAGAGATAGTTGAAGAGATTACCCTACTGTCAAACGATAACCCAACAACTATGAAGCTACCACAAGACCATTCTTTAAGCATATAGGTGAAGACCAGGTAACAAATACCTCTGCAGGAACATAACTTAACAAGATAAGTGAAGACCAGGAAACAAATACCTCCATATCTGCATGAAACATGAAATTGTTGCCGATATACAGAGAGCTGTGTCTGGGCCTGAAATCTCCGCCACCCTAAAATCATAGCCATGCGAATATAAGGAACCCAAGACGTAAGTGTATTAGCGTGTAGAATAAGGATAGGCATTGGTAAACTTTCCATTGTGAGCCAGGTGTAGAGAATGAACCCATAGGCTTGCCTTCCAATACTGATAACCATAATTTACTCATAAATGAGCTTATCTTGACTGCCAAAAGTGAGTTTAAATGTATCCAATCCGCCATGAAAATGGCAACCAATCTCCAAATATACAGACCGAAATGTATAGTTGGGCATTTTACCACACCGAGAGATTAACACTCCCACATGCTCACATTTAAGTAGCTTCGATTTACACATTTTCAAACCATATTGTGATTTGAAATCCTGACATGTTAGTGTCACGTGCCTCCAGGTGTAAATCATAGCGCTACCAACGAGGGCACACAAGTTTTACGCATGACCATTATGACGAGGCCGATGTGAATATACCAACGGCAAGTCTTAGAACCAGAAAATATCATCCTTCGTTCAAATTCCGAATATCTCCTCACTAAAACAAGGTAATCATAAAAATACTCACATCGAGGAGATATTGACCTATTGAAAATAATTTATACATTATACTATTTTTCTAAATCATTCTAAATATAAATATGTAATAACCAAATAACATTAAATGTGAAATTGATCATTAAAAATATATATTTGAAATTATTATTATAATTAAGCTTAAAATTTAAACAAATTCATGATATTAAATATAATAAACTTTATTTATAAACTTTATAATATTATATAGTATTAAATATTATGATATTTCTTCTACATACTTTAAAATATTTAAAAGTTTATTCAAAATTTAACTCTTTAAAAGTAGGTTTGATGTTTCTTTCTTAAAAATGTTAAATATAAACCATAAAAATTCTACACATTTATTCAAAGTTTAAAAGTATGTTTTATGTTCCTTTCATAAAAAGATTAAATATAAAAAATAATCAAATTAATGAAAAGATGAGATTAAATATGAAAGATAATCGTAATTTAGTTGGGCTGTTTTTAAATATTTTTTTATATTTTGAAAAAATTATAATTTTTTATTTAAAACAACACTAAAATTTAAAATTTTATTAATCTCTCCCTTTAAACAAAAGGAAAACAAATAATCTAACCAATACCCTAGAACTAGATCACCTTTGAAAAATCATTACCTAAATTAATAAAATTAATAAATAATAATAGGAGTTGTTGGATCTTTTGCTATTTCATCTTAGGTTCTATTTAATGGGTTAATTTTTCTTTTTTTTTAGATTTTCTCTCCTTCCCGTGTTTCATATCATTGTTTTTTTTTTTCGAGCTTTGTGATTTCTAGCTTATTTTGTCTTTATTTCGATACTTGATTAATTATTATTTTTCATTATATAATCCTTTAATGTATTTTTATCTTATTATTATTGAATTATTTTTTCCAGATTTATTTGAGTCAATATACAAATAAAGGAACAATCTTATAATTTGTTATTTATTGTTTTATTCTCTTTCACCTTTTTAAATAATTTTGACTGGTTCCTTTCAATATTCTATTTCTTGGTCAATGATAATAATAGTAACAAGAATAATTATGATAATAAAATTGATTAATTACTTAATTAATTTAATATGTATTAATTGTAACTTTGAATTTTGATCATGATATTGATTTATTTATCTTCTATTTTAGTTGACCTTCTCTTATTCTTTTGGTTAAATTTGACCCAAATTTATATTTTTTGGGATTTTAATCCTCTTTTTAATTGAATATTCATATCTATTTCTCTTTTTAATATTATTTTTATTTTATTCAAATTAGTCGTTTCAATCTAACCGTTAGAGTTGATTATCTCTTCTTGACGCCATCTCTATTTATTCTGGTGCCTATATCTAGTTTTTTATCTTGTCCTTATGATGAACCACACTGGACGGTTTGAAATGCGTCGTCATAATTTCTGCGATGTGATTTTTACCGAAAGATCTCTCAAATTCAATGTATGGGTCATAGAACCCTGAATGCGAAAATAATAAAGTTATGAACTTAATATTTTATTATTTAATTCTTAAAAATTGGTATTTTATTATTTAATACTTAAAGTGTTTGCATTTAAAATGTAAATCTAACCTCATGATCGATTTGAATGTAACATATTATTTATGGATACTTGTATATGTTACTACAATGCCTTTTGCATAGTCTTTTTTGTTAATGTTGTTGTGATTATGTATTACGATGACGAAAGGGTGATGTCCAACAACATTACCCAACTTCATACTGACTCCGATGATAAGAATTGATGTCAGACCTCCACCTGGCTCCAGTAACGAGCCCCAATGATGTATTTTTCTGAGCAAAAAAGTAATTATGAGCATGCACAAATCCCTAGATGGGTAATAAGGTGGCGAACCTCGAATGTGATGCACCATATTACACTTCGAGGAAGAGGACGAAAATGTGGCAAGACAACAAGCTGCTCAAAGGTTTCTATAAACTCATCCTCATGTACTTTAAATGCACACCCTAGGGCATATATGTCCCTGCATGTGGTATCATTTTGATTTACATTATCTCCTTTGACAGTTTGATCATGGGAATTCCTATACATGCCACATTGGAGGCTTCTATGTTTCGATCCAACAAGATTAGAGTGCTCATTAATGAGAAAATAATGACTCTTGTAATCCCAATGAAACCAGGATGTTACACAGGGCTGTTACAAGTCAATTTGGGTACATCAACTCCGACTTCCCAAGAGTTTCCATGACACCTTTCATCCAAAAAGTGTACCTAAGGAGATCAGCGCAGGTAGCCTTCTATCAGGTTGCATTGCAATGCAGGAACTGCACTGACTGGGTGCGCTGTAGTGCACTTAGCCTTTGTTTCACCTATGCTGAGCAAGTTTCAACTAAATTTTTAAATGAATCCATTGGATTCCTCATCCAATGGATACTTCTGGAAGTTTCCAAGTTGGTTGAGCTTGCATTTGGATGAGGAAGAGGATGAATGAACCTCAATCCATTATCCCTTCCTCCCTGGAACCACCTCCCAATTTTAGCAGAGCATTCATGAGGGCCATAATGGCTTAACCTCTTCCATTCAGCTTTAAATTTATCAAGCATTCAAAGGTTGGTCTAGGTTGGAATTTCTTGAGCTAAGGAAATGTTGTTTGAATGAGATTAGTAAGAATAGTGTAATGATGTCGAATTGTTGCTTCATGAGGAGAGAAGGGATCGAAACTGGAAGGAAGACACTGAATCAAGCATGAACATTCATGGGTTGTAATATTTCCTTTTATCAATAAAGAATTCAAGGCTTTTTCCATTCATGTTCTTATATGATCTATATCGTATTCTGGATTCTATGATATTTTTAATTAATAGATCTTTATTGTATGCTTTGATGGGTTTTCGTCTTGGCTTGTGTGTAGGTAATTTCCAAGCTAGTTAAGTACGGAAAGGAGCGGTGAAATCAGTCAAAGGAGAGAGGGAGCAAGCGAAAGTTACAGGTTGGTTTCTTTTCCTCCTTCTCTTATTTGTTGATTATAGGAAAAGCAACGAATTACTTTGTCTATTGGTTTTGTTATCACTCAGATTTTTTCCTTAGAAGTTATCAAAGAAGGAATAGTCTGAGGTAACCACAAACCTAATCTTTTGGACTTATGCTCTAGCCAACCTAAGTCCAGAGAGGGCTCTCTATTTATAATTTAACTTTGTTTTGGGTGGGATTTTAGGCTATTTCTTAGTGTTCATGATTGTTTGGTTTTGATTGGGCGGTGGAATTAAGAAAATAGATGGGCAGAGCAAGTATTCAGGCCATTGGGTTATGGAGTCAATTAAGAGTGGATGAATTGGATCTAATCAATCACTAAGGTAAGAGTTCACTGGGTAGGCTAGCGCAACAAAAGCAAATCTGTAGGTTCAAATGGATGAAATAGTCCTAACCAGGGCAAAGGGCAATGAAGGATCCTTAACCAGGATTAAGATGAAGAAAGGAAGGATGATTAGTAGCAAAGGGAAATGAAGAATCCTTTACTATGGACCAAAAGGGGTAAACTATGGAAGTAAGGGAGCAATTAAGAATTCCCAGACCAAGACAGTTTAGTAGAAAACATAAAGAAAGCAAACAATTAAAACAGAGAGCACTTAAGCTAATTTTGACGGTATCATTCCTTGTTTGCTTTTAAGATTTCGTAAGAGACACATATGAATATTTATAACATGAAGAGAAAACAATATTTAAACATGAAAAGATAATACTTATTTGTTCCAACTATGCACAAGAATCCAGTGAAATGTCCTTAGCTTTATTTCATATCCAGCAAAACCAGTCCAGTCTTGAGTACAATAGCTCCTTAGCTCAAAATAAAATGTCTACAGAAATGTATTTTAATCCACACTAATTACTTCAATTTGTGAAGTATTTATACAAAAAATGATACAAAATATCTCATAACAATATGAGAACTATTCTAGGAAATAGAAAATATCTTCAACATGAAGATAGAGATAGATGGAGAATTGTCTTCTTGTTGTCCCTTTTATTGTGAATGTGCTCGCTATTGTAATTTGGATTTGGCTCTTTTAGTTGCTTTGTAGTTATGTGCTGGAATCACTTTCTATCTTCTACCTACTGATACTCTTTACCTGTTCTTCTTTGACCCTGTATTACCTGTTTTACCTGGCAGCCATGTTTTACCATGTAGATTTACTGCAGTAACTTTATAGTAAATATGTAAGTTTTGTCCACCATTCACTGTCAGGTAATTTCATCCTTATCATTTTCCTGTAAATCTCATCAGCTTCTGTGTACTTGGCAAAATTTGGTTTTCTTGTGAACAAGTGCTTGACTTCATGGTCTATGTAAAATAGATTTTCAAGACTATCATATAGTACTTTGCCAGTGGGTAGACCTTTTACCCCTGAAGTACTAGCTTGGCTGCTGGCTAACTTGTTCAGTCTTTCAGTGTAATCACTCTGAGTCATTAGCTTATCATTTATTACCATAGGACTGGGGAGTCCTTTTTCTCTTAAGATGCCATACTTTTTCATAAAACTGTCAATGTCTGCTTGGATGCTCTGACATCTTTTCTCCAGATTGAGCATTAGGTTCCTCTTGGTAAGAAATTTCTTTATTTCAATGATGGTTGTTGTTCTATCCTCAATTTCTAGTTCATCTAGCTGGTACCTGTTTCTACTGTTCAAAAATGTGATCAATTGATTGGCTTCTTCAGGGTTATTTCCCAATTCTTCCACTGCCTTGTGCATTGCTTTTGTGGCTACTTTGACTAATTCATTCTGTTCAATAACAACCTAAATAGAAGGCCAAACATCATTGATGGAATCAATGACGTTGGCCCAAAGAATTTCTTTCATATCTCCCAATGGCTCTTGCAATGTTAAGTCCTTTTCAAGGACTTTTATTCTTTCTACCATCCTTTGTTCTTCTGAGCTTCTTCTTTCTGTGTATTTGTGCAAGTTTACAATTTGTCTCCAAACTTGACACTTGTTCTCTAAGTTTCTTAAGCTCAGTGGCCTGGATACTCATTTCCTCCATGGCCTTGATCAATTCAGTAGTCTTTTCTCTTGGTATCCTTGTGCTTGTTGATGTACCTATGTCTGTTGATGTACCTGTTACTATCAAAGCTATAGCTAGTGGAAGTGTCGGTGCCAAGGCAGTAGCTAAGGTGGAGGGCACTGCTGTGGAAACTGTAGGAATTACAGTATGAGGAGTGGTGGCGAACTCATTCTGTTTGGACTGTATCAAATTATCTAGTTCCTTCTCGGTCTCTTTTAGTTGTTCATTAAGCTTTAGGGCTAGGTCCATAAGCTCTTCCTCCATCTGTGTTTCTAACACTTCAGCTATCTGGGGATGATGTAGAGGAGGAATCTTGAGCTGCTTCTTTAGTGCAGCTATATCATCATTTTTCTTTTTGATAAGCTTTTCAGCTGCTTTCACGTCCTTGGGATCATGTCCCAGTTCTATGACCAAGTCCTCTAAGGACTTTATTCTGGTGTCTTTAGCCTGTGAAGAGGCCTTCTCCAACTAGAATTGTGTTGATATATTCTTCAGTGAATTTTGGAGTTGGTGGGCTGCAATTGCTTTGTTGATCAAAGTGGAGTAGACCATTTCACCAGTTTTCTTATGTAACTCAATTTGGTCAATAGGATGGATATCCTTTGCCAGTACCTCAAAATCTATTTTCAGATAATCTTCCATTGATTTGGGTTGCTGTGTGGTTGGCTTCAAAAAACTCTTTTGCATTTTACCTTCTTTTATGTCAAAGGTTGACATTAGTCTTGTTTGGTTTGTTGGAGCCATTTTCAAGTAGTGTGCATAACTTTGAACTTTTAATCTTTCATTTTTGGCCTTGATTTCTTTGTATTTTTCTTTGATATCTTGCCTTTGGCCAGTGTGAGCCCTGAAGTAGGATACTTCCACACTCTGTTGCCATTTTAGCATTTGAACCTGTGAGGTGGAAGGTTCTTGTGTACCTCCTGAAGGAGTGGTATGCATGCTTTCTGTTCTTTCTGCTCCTGTAGTCCCTGCTGTCTCCTCAGTATACTCTTGTTCTGAAAACGGAGTTAACCTTTGCCTCTTAGCATAAGTTTGGGTAACAGGTCTGCTGGAAGGAGTAGCCTCCTCTCTATCTCTTTTGAGGTTCCTCTCCTCATTTAGAGGAGTTTGCAAAATAGGAGGATTGCTCATGATTTTTTTTAGCTGAGCAAGTTCCTCTCAAATCTTAGGCTTCTTCTGGTTGTTCTGAAAGTCCTAGCTGCTCTGATGTCCCTGCTTGCTCTCATGCCCTGCTTCGGCTGTCTGCCCTCTGTGTCCCTGTGATTGCCTCTGAGATTGAGACTCTCCTAGCACCTGTACAAATGAATCCTCATCAAGTCTTCTATCTAAATCTATCAATACATTATCAAAAAAAACCTCTGTGCTATCTCGATCTAACAAAGTGTTTTCCACCCATTCAAATTGATTAGCATACTATTCAGTTTCAAGGATTCTATGGTGGATGTAAGGAGATAATTTATTCTTCTGTCTCCTATTGCAAATGAAGTTTAAGGGGTCATAACTCCATATAAAACTTTGTTTCAGTCTCAACCTTCGGAGGATTTCATCTGCTTCATTTCCTGCTTCCCTACTATTACATATAAATGGGCCAAGATGATCTTTTATCCTAAGTTGAGCTTTCTTCTTGGATTTCACAAAATTCACCTCATCTGAATTGATCATTTGCCTGTAGTACTCCAGAGCAAACAATCTCATGGGGAGGTATCTAGGCAGTTTGTAGGGAGCCAACTCACATCCATAGATTCTGATTTCAGTGTGGTTTTGGTACAAGTACCAATCCCCCACTTTATATTGCTTAGACAACTGTAGGACCCTCCTAATGTCTGCACTGATTTTGGGAGGAGGGATTCCTAGTAGCATAGTTGTCACAGGGTACACAAAGAGATCTATGAAATCGGTATAAGAATATTGAGAGTCAGATTGATGGATTAATGAAGTCCAGAAGGTCACTGATCTGGGGTTGCCTTTGGTATCAAGCTTTTAGAGGGCAATTGGAAATCTATTAGCTTGATAATATAAGAATAAATGATATAGAACTGAAGAATATTTAAACACTCTTTCATTTTCCAATCTCATGAATTGATCATGCATTTTATCAGCAATGAACTTAGCATAGTCAAACATGATGGTTGGTGGTTGCCCAAGAGAGTAGATGGACATAAAGGATATTATGATTTCATCAACAAATTTACTTGTAGTATAGCCTAGCACACTGGATATCATGTCTATGATGTCTCAGCCAAGATTCGAGAATATAATCCATAGGTAAGGGGGAGAGTCGTTTGGGGTGTATTGTTCTTCTCTAATGAAGGTCTGGTACAACTCAGCATGTCTGATTGAGGTGAGTGTAGGGTATCTGTTCAGCATATCTCCAATAGAAAGAGGAGTCAGGATTTGGTTTGGCTGTAATTGTATCATTTTGTTAATGGATTCAGCAGTGATGGTAAATAGAACAGACTGGTCAGGGGTTCTCATTGTCCTTTGGATAGGATTGTGATGCAGGAAAGTGTTCCCTCTGCGGACAGAGGCAACCCCTCTAGCCCTAGAGTGGGTCTAGTCACAAACAAGGACAGATCAATAATAGCTTTTCTTAAACAGTCATAGTTGGAGGCCTACCTCAACCGGTGGTCGATGGAGTTCCATTGCGCTGCTCCAGATTCCGTTTCCTTCTCCTAATGAGTGATCAACCTAAAACAATGCAAAGGAAATACAATAAAGCACGTAATCAGAAAACAACAATGATCTATTTACTCACAAAGTCAAGAAGTCATGAGCAATGAAGTAAATTACATACAAGACATAGCAAAACATCATTGATTGTATTAATAATGAAATAATAGCAAGCTTACAACCAAAGTCTTGACATCGCAAACCTTCTCAGAGGAATCCAACTAGTATGTTCTTCAAGCATTCACTCTTTGAAGATGGATCTCCCAACATACAAAGTTCTCTCTCACTCATAATTTTTACACAAAGTTAAGGGCACTTCACAACCTTCCACAAGCTATTAACAATCCCACACTTGTCACACTCACACCAGCTATCTAGCAAAGCTCACAAACACTAACAACACTGCTCAATCCAAGAATTTACCAACTAGCCAACTATCCAACTAGCAAAGCATAACAATGGTGAGAGTTTAAATAGGAGAAGGAGTCTCCATAAATGGTGGAAGAGTGAGATTATCCCCAAGGAAGGTAGCACAAATGATGGAACATCTATACCAGAGGAGGAAAGGTGACACAAACTATGGCAACAACCAGGTCTGGAGTCATTCAGAAGGCCGACTGTTGGAACAAATTTGCCCAATCTGGATCATCGAGGGGGCATAACTGAGATTTAGTGTTGACATCGCTAGTGAGCAATGTAGCTAGTCAGATCATCGCTAAAGATAATAAGTAACTTTGTGCTGGAGCATGAAATCAGACAATCACAGGAATCAGATGTACTTCTGTGTTGAAAGCGCGACTGGATTGTTTATGAGCGTCATTCAGCTTGTGTATTAAGTCCATAGTCGCGATGAGGCAGATAACTTAGGAAACGTGGGTCATTTGGCAGCACAAGAGAGCATTTGTTCAATATGAGCATGTTTGACTTGGACACATGACACAATAGAAAGACTAGGATGAAGGCAGTGACAAATTACTGTGTAACAGATGCCCCCTAAAGTATGAAGCCTGAGAGAATGGGAGGGGTGAAATGCTTTACAAAACTGATTGAGCCGGAACACCATTTGAACCTGCACGCAAGTACAACTGATATCTATGATAGTGAAATACATGTAGTCTAGGCATGGGCGCAGCCATCCAAAAGACATACAAACTAGGTTTGTGGTATGGATGCAGCCATCCAGCTAATAATACCATGATAATAATAAAGGTATGGTCGCAGCCATCCATGAAGACTCAGGTATGGTCGCAGCCATCCATTAAGACTCAGGTATGGTCGCAACCATCCATTAATGAGTCATGTAATCATGAACCAATCCACGCAGCTCGAACATGGGTAATCTGAGTTCGGGTCTTGAACGCAACCGATCATAGTACAAATTCTAACATGCGAATAGATGTGCTGAGGTCGAGCATGATATAAAGTTGCTTGATTATCGGTCAATGATGAAAACTGTTAATAAGCGTGAGAGAAACCACCAATAATGCCAATGGTTCTCAAGGTACTGTCTAGCACAATCCACGAAGTGTGAAGAAGGAGTTGAAGTCGAACACTCCTGGAATCACCCAATCGATGACCAATGATGAAAGTCGATCGTCAGGTGCGAAGAACTTGCCATTGAGGCATGCAAGCTCTAAGGTACCAAAGGGGATCTCTAGATCAATCTCCTGGATAATGAGTTGATGTCGACAGGAGATGACCCATTGCAGGAGGGCCATAATGTTTCCCCCATCAACGACATGAGATAAGGAACAAGTGGTAGACAGTGAAACAGAGTATCAGAGGAGGAGGCAGGGATGTAAACTGCAGAAGGATTTTACTCTTGAACATGTCGACGACAAGACTCCAGAGGGTGGCAGCATTCAGGTACCAAGGGATCAGAGGCTCGATGGAGACGGCGTCAATCGGATGGAATGAGGCTAAATGGCAACACAAACCCACAGAAGGGCAAATGACGATGTATGGATGTCCCAACCCGACAAGAAGAAAAAGTGTCGATGTTCAAGAATGACTAGTTGCTAATGATGATTTCCAAATTTTCCCCCCCCATTACTGGCGAGTACCCTAATTATTTTTGAAAACAAGCTTGAAGGGGATAGCATATGCTTGTAATATAAGTTCGACCGTCGATTGAATCCAACTTAGTAATAATTTAACGAGCCCTAGGGAGGAGAAGCTCGAGTCTCGTCATGGTGACGAGTCCAATGCCGTCAGGGTTTAACGAGTCCGACATAGGTAAAACTTGGAGTCTTTTTCATGTTTAGAGAGTTTGAAAAAGACACGGAAAAGAAAACTCCAGGGGGGTCCTTTTTTGTAGATTTGTGTCTCTCGAGCCCGAAAAAGTATAAAATGATACTCGAAAGAACCTCTTGACCATTACGATCAAGGAGTACTTTTCATGACTAGTGATCTCGACTCGAAAGAGTAGAAAAGTGATCGAAATCACGTCGTTTCGTAACCAATAACGAGCTTGAAACGACAAAAGCTCGGCAATCCTTTTCGTGTTTACACGGTCGGAAAAGAGCTTAAAGTAGACCGCCTCTTATTTCATTTAACGAGTCAAAAGGGATAACTCGGCTATCTTTTCATCTTTTAAGTTGGAAAAGAGTGTTAAAGAAGACTTTACAGATCAAGTGTACACGAAGCATGACACAACTCCACTACATGTAGCTCTACATAAAATACGTCAAACGTAAACCCAGTCGACATAAAATGATCAATATATGCGGAAACATAGTTAAAAAGCCAAATTTTTAACTAACCATGTGATAAAAATGAGGAAAAACCAAGATTTTAAGATATAATTTTTTTAATTTTCAAAAATTACTGTAAAAGGGGGGGTAATCCATTTGCTTTTACCATTTGCACTGTTCATTTCACCTTGGAACTTTTTGGAGCACCGACGTGAGCAAAGTTGACCAGTTGATTTCGGCCTCATTTGTCCATGGTTCATCCTGAAACTTTTACCAGGTAAGTAGACTTATTCCTGCACTTTATTTCAATATCTTTTTAATGCATTTTAGCGTTAGACATGTAAGTTTAGATGGATTTTTGAGTCGGAGTCCGCCGCTCGGTCATCGCGGGTATGCTGCTTGGGTCCGCGATGACCGAGTGCGCTTTACACATAACGCTTTCTGATCATCGTGAGAATATGATGTATTCTCGCGATGACCACAAGAAAATTGAACTGTCAACTCCATGCCATCGCGATTGTTTTAAAAACAGTCGTGATGGCGACGCAAAATTTTTTTTTTGTGCAAATTATGAATTGAAATTTGTAAATGAAGTTCTAATTCATTTTTTCTCGTCATGCAGGACATCATGGCATTTGTTTGGCAGGAACGAACGCACGATGATAATGATGTGGAAGCTTTTGCTGATGCTGGGTGCCGAAATGATTTACGTGCATGCAGGTTGCTAGAATTCTTCCTTACTCTCAACCTTCGGGCCCAACCCGATTTGCTAGATCTATTGATCCGTTCCCAGAATCCGACAGATGGGAAATTCATAATCCGAGGCTGAGACATTGAGTTCAATGCCACTGACTTATATTTCCTGACCGGGTTGTCTCGTCGTGGTGAGATGCCAATTCTAGAGGGGCAGCAACCGGGGTGAATCTCTAGAGATGCTGATGGCAAGAGTGTGCCCACGGGCATGCAAAACGAGAAGTGGGAAGGTGGCAATCCCGACGGTGGAAGACGTGGTTCTCCGTGCAATGCTATTTATGGTGATGAGGGCAGTGGGCTCCCAAGCCAAACACGAGGCATCAAAGACCCATGTTCGGTTGGCTCTCGAATGTCTCAATCCGACCATGTTCAACTGGGCGGAAATAGCGACAGCCAATATGAAGAGACAACTTACCAAATGTTGTCGAGGAGAGACGAAACAGTTTGGCTACGGGTCCATCTTAGTCCCGCTCATGCTGGAGCGGGTGTCGGCACTGCAACTGGAGGACATGGACTTGGATTTGCCCAGGCTAGGGGAGACTAGGATCACACGGTGGGCACATGTTATGCCACGAGGAGGTGGCAGACGACCAGTGTCGTGGGGGACACTATTCCGTGAGTGGCTGGATCGCCAGACGATCTTCGTCGAGGACTGGCCATATGCTGGCATGGACTTTCGTGGAGACCCTGACATGTAGCTGCCTGCTGGCGAGTAGTGGGATGATGGTGGTAAGACACTTGATCACATTGTTTTTGCATTTTATTTTTTTATGATGTTTTTTTAGATTTTTTCATGTATATGTCCTAATGACGTACTCTATGGTATTCACAGATGTGGGACTAGTGAGGCCTGTAGGGCTGGCTCCAGAGGCACGGAGGGATCCACAGGGCATTGGAGCGCTGGCCTTGGCTCCCCTAGCTGGGGATCCCTGATTACATGGGGGTCGAGGAGGTCCCCATAGAGTTCCAGATACATAAAGTAGGAGTGATACCCAGGGTGCACCACCTGTTGAGGTGAGTGGCCCGAGTGGTGGTGTGCTATAGGGAGCATAACCCACCGCAGTAGACGCCTAGATTTTATTTCTTGCTAATTTTTTGAGAGACATGTGTCTCGGATGTATGGAGAACACAAACTCTATTTGGACATATACACTTATTTTTTGAGCACCTCGGTGCGCCACACGATATATATATATATATATATATACACACACACACACATATTCCTATGGTTCATTATTGTGTTTTGCATGCTTCTTATATGTTATTTTGATTACATGTTACGCAAATGTCTAATACATGGTTTGCTAATGCATTAGTTAACGTGTTTAATCTTCGTGGAATGTGTTGATATGTAATAAAATCAAAATTCCTTTGTAACAATTTAACACGTAAATACAACCTTAAAATCCAATGGTCTCTGATGGAATAACTCCCATTAAGCTGGTGGACGACAAGCTCAGAATCCAGATTCACAACCAATGTACGAATATCAAGATGAATAGCCTCAGTCAGTAACTCAATAACAACACTATATTCAACAACATTGTTTGTGGTACAACCTAGACAAACACCTTGAAGGTCTACTAACTCACCGTGAGGATCGTAGATCACCCATGCCGCAGAAGACAGTTGCGGGTACTGCGGCAGGCATCATCAGCGAAACCAACGTAAGGTGTACCAGACATCTGCACAAGAAGCAAAGGACACAATAAGCGGTGATTATTCCTACACACCAAGCCAAAAAGGAAAACACACACATAGCACACCTGCTGAAAACACACGTATGTACAAATTAGAGTGCATGGAGTTCATGCATAATATTTTTTTAGGTAAAGCCCATTTCGAGGCTTATCTAGAGGGTTCCCTTCATAATCAATCAGCTCATAGGCCCCTTTTTGCAAAACTCAGCTTACAAAATAAGGCCCGTGCCACATGGGCTCGAATTTACCTACCCCCAGTTTATCATTTGCTTGATCATAGAGTAGGACTAAATCACCTTCAACAAAAGAACGAGGATGGAAAGTATGATTGAAGTGAGTTTTCACTCTCTTCTTCTGTGCTTCAATAGCTAGAGAGGCTAGTCATCGAGTCTCGTCTAGCTACTCTAGGTAGAGAAGGCGTTCTTCTACCGGAGTAGTGTTGGGGAGTAATTCGACGGCTAATTTCAAAGAAGGGATCTCACATTCAATCAGAAGGGTAGCCTCCAGCCCGTAAACCAATTGGAACGGGGTGAACCCGGTGGCATCCTTCACAGAGGTTCGGTAGGCCCATAAGGTGGAGAACAACATCAAGTGCCAGTTGGACTTGTGCATGCCAATGGTGCGTTGAAGCATCGTAACTAGAACTTTGTTGATGACTTCTACTTGGCCATTGGCCTGAGGATAGTATGGTGTCGAGCTATCATGCTGCAAGCCTAGCTGGGTTGTTAACTCAGTCATCATATGATTATGGAAATGTTTGCCATGATCAGTGATGATAGCCTGAGGGACTCCAAACTGTGAGATAACATGATTAAATAAAAATTGCACCGCTGTGTGACCGTCTTCAGATAGTGTAGGCATTGCCTCGGCCCATTTTGTGAAATAATCAATGGCAACGATGATATACCCATGCCCCCTGGTCGAGCGAGGGTTACAGGTCATATAATCAATGCCCCATTTGGCAAAAGGGTCGACGGTAATCACAAGGTACAATGGAGCGGGAGGCGCGCACATCTTCCATTGGTAGATTTGGAACTCATGACAAGAGCGGACGATAAGAATGCAATCCTTGAAGATGGAAGGCCAAAAGTAACCAGCATGGAGGATCTTCTGAGCAGTAGCATATACGGACATGTGACCACCACAGGCACCAGAATGGCAGTCATTTAGAACTCATTCGGCTTCCTCGAATGTTAAGCGTTGGTGGAGAACGAAGTCGGCATCGAGACGGTACAGGGTGTCCCCAATAATGCGATAAGGTTGAGAATGATGGCAAATCCATCGCTGAGCATCCTTAGAAAAATCAGGATGAAAAGAGGACGTCTGAAGATAAACAATGATATCCCCGTACCAAGGATCGAGGGTGCTAATTAAGAACATAGTTTCATCCGGAATATGGTCCTCTAACCAAGAGGGCATGGTAACAGATGGCAGAGAGCAAAGAAACTTAGCAAAGATGAGGGATTTCTTAGACTTGGCAATGGTGAATTCCAAGTCGAACTCTTGGAGGATAACAATCCACTTCGAGTACTTGCCCCCTAGTAACTGACATGACAGGATGTACGTCATTGGGTTACAATCAGAAACCACTATCGTAGTGCGCAATAAGATATAATGGTGGAAACGTTGGATGGCACAAACGGTGGCCAATGCCAATTTGTGATACAGGAAAGTGTTCCCTCTGTGGATAGAGGCAACCCCTCTAGCCCTAGAGTGGGTCTAGTCACAAACAAGGACAGATCAACAATATCTTTCCTTAAACAGTCATAGTTGGAGGCCTACCTCAACCGGTGGTTGATGGAGTCTCGTTGCATTGCTCTAGCTTCCGCTTCCTTCTCCTAATGAGTGATCAACCTGAAACAACGCAAAGGAAATACAACAAAGCACGTAACCGAAAAACAACAATGATCTATTTACTCACAAAGTCAAGAAGTCATGAGCTATTAAGTAAATTACATACAAGACATAGCAAAACATCATTGATTGTATTAATAATGAAATAAGAGCAAGCTTACAACCAAACTCTTGACGTCGCAAGCCTTCTCAGAGGAATCTAGCTAGCATGTTCTTCAAGCATTCACTCTTTGAATATGGATCTCCCAACATACAAAGTTCTCTCTCACTCATAAGTTTTACACAAAGTTAAGGTCACTTCACAACTTTCCACAAGCTATCAACAATCCCACACTTGTCACACTCACACCAGCTATCTAGTAAAACTCACAAACACTAACGGCACTACTCAATCCAAGAATTTACCAACTAGCCAACTATCCAACTAGCAGAGCATAGCAATGGTGAGAGTTTAAATAAGAGAAGCAGTCTCCATGAAAGGTGGAAGAGTGAGCTTATCCCCAATGAAGGTAACACAAATGATGGAACAACCATACCAGAGGAGGAAAGGCGACACAAACTATGCCAACAACCAGGTCTGGAGTCATCCAGAAGGCCGACTGTTGGAACAAATTCACCCATTCTAGATCATCGCGGGGGCATAAATGAGCTTTAGTGCTGACATCGCTAGTGAGCAATGTAGCCAGTCATATCATCGCTAAAGATAATAAGTAACCTTGCGCTGGAGCATCAAATCGGACAATCGTGGGAATTAGATGTACTTCCACGCTACAAGCGCGACTGGACTGTTTATGAGCGCCATTCAGCGTGTGTATTAAGTCCATAGTCACAATGAGGCAGATAACTTAGGAAAAGTGGGTCATTTGGCAGCACAAGAGAGAATTTGTTCAGTATGAGCATGTTTGACTTGGACACATGACACAGTAGAAAGAGTGGGATGAAGGAAGTGACAAATTACTGTGTAACAAGGATCATAGTTCATGTGGCAGTAATGTACAATCTCTGGGAAGATATGAACTCTGGGGAACTGGTACTTGGGTAGTCCTAATTCCCAAAGTCCAATGTAGTCTGCATGGTTCAGGTACTAGTCTCTGTACTTGCAGAATAGTTTCAAAGGGGATTTTTGGACGGAAGTATCTTTAATCTGGAAGTCTTTGTCTGCAAGTTGGGGATGGTCTAATCCTTGAGAGGAGTCATAATGGGCATGACATTCAATGCAATTGGGGCATCCATCCTTAGTTCTTGTGGATTTAAGGATGGGGGCAAAGGGTTTCAGAGAAATTGGGAAAAACTATGTATTTCAGGGTATTTTAGAGTCATGAGGCAACTTATCTTACTAAATTACTTAGTATTTGAAGCAATTTAGTTCAGGTTTGGCAAGAAAACAGTGTTTTTCAGTAAAATTGGGGTAAATACTTGGTTTCAGCTTTTGAACAGAGTAATGGTGACTGTGCCCTGTTTGCAGGAAGTACACACAGTTGAAAGGTGGTCGAGAATTTCAGCAGGTTCAGTAAGTTGATGGTTGGTAGTAGTTTTACGGTTGCACATACTTCTGTGCTTGCATGGAGGTCGGAATGTTCTTTTTCCTCGATAAAACGAAAAAAATATAAGTTTTTTGGTTTTATTCGTAAAGTCAATGGCTTTGGCAGGTACGTTGGGAAAAGGGCAGTTGGCGCCAACGGGGGATGTGATGTTTTGGCATGTAGCGGAGGTGGTAATTGAAATCCATCGCATCGCTTTTGGGATAAAGTGGTTTTGGGGAGAGGCCACCCGATGCCATTCATCAGGCACCACATAGCGGCGTGGTGAACAGTGAAACCACTTACATCAGGCGGGTAAAGGCTGGCCTTCAGAGGCCGCCCGATATGAGTGTCGACCGTTGGATTTGAAGGGGTCAGATCGCATGGTGATCGGGGCGATGATTTGATTGGAGATTTAATGGAGGGGCCTAATGGGGTTTTACTGAGCGGAAGGATTAATTAACTGCAGATTTGGGAGGCTTAATGACGTCGGGAGTGATTTGATTAGCAGGGACAGATTATTATTTAATCATTGATTGATTAATTAATCTCTTTAATTCGGCGGTGGGTCGCGGTTATTAATTAGTCGTTAATCGACTTAATTAATCCCTTTAAAAGGTTTATTAATAAGGCCTATGTTTCAAACCTCACGGCGAGATATTGACATATGGGTTTTTTAATAAAACATACAGGAAAGGGGTTTATCTTTGGGAGTTAATAAATATAATTAAAATTAGGGGTTAATATGAAATGAAAGTGGAAAAATGGATTTTGTGCTAAGTATAATGTGTTTGAAATTTATTTACATTTTCACATAAAACATCATAACTTAGGCTAAATGCATATTTGTGGGTTTTTGTGAGAAAAGGGTTTTGCTTGGGGGGAATTACTCTCCCTAGGAACATGGTGATTTTGCCTTAGGAAAGGGAATTTTTTAGATGAAATGACTGAATTATGGAGGGGGTGAATGTTGGTGAGGTGGTTTTAGTACTTAGACCCTAGAAGTTATTTGTCCGAGTGTTCGGTCCCTCCAGAAGTTAGAGAAATGCTATGAGCCCCTTTAACCTAAGGTTTTAGGTACTTTTGTCTTTCCTTATGGGAAATTAGTAAACTTAAGGGTAAAATGAATGGGGAAATTAATCACTTGACTTTATATAACTGTTCAATTGTCATCCATACTTTAGCAACTTGATGATGAAGGTAAATGATATGATCTTGGCTAATCATTCATCAGAATTCTGCAACCATGCAACTACTTACCCATCTACTCATCCTACCATTTTTTCTACTCTTTATTAGGGTGCACTTAAACTAGCAAACCCTTATCCAAACATTTTTCTTTTCTTTTACAATACAAACTATTTAAGTCTATCCTTATTACATCCAAAGGCTTAGATTAAATTGTTGAGCTCCTTTTATTTACTCTACCTATCTACTTATCTGCCAAGTTTAAACAGTTTGGTCAGATTTTATTCACTATCTATAAGCATGAAATTCAAAAATATGGAATAACCAATATTAAACTATTTGGTTACCATGAATTGTGGCATAAATAACAAGTTGCACACAATCATTACTGTGCAAAAAAGTAAAATAGCAGTGGCATCTGGACTTGCACACTTACATGGTCTTTTTATTTTTTCTTGGGGTTCATTTTTCATCTTTTTTGACCTTTTACTCTTTTTGTCCTTTGATTTTTCTTTTAGGACATACCCTCTTTACATTTTTTTATTTATTTATTTTTTTTTTAAATATGGAACATATTTGCAAAAAGAAAAGGTATATACATATTATAGATTAGATCTCAGCCATTCAAAAATTATGACTCCTATTGGCATAGGAACATAATAGTTTCTAGACTAGCTACTAGGTCTAGAGGGTTAGGCGTTTGTAGAAACACTAAATTTGCCCGAAAAAAATTGGCGACCATATTAGGGAGATCTTGGCCCTTTTAGTAGCTTATCCACCTCCTTAGACACCTTGACATACTTTACTTGATGCAATTCAACCTTTTGCATTGAATTTTGGTCAAAATTTGAGTTTCATGACTCTTAAGTGGCCTCACAGGAATCTGTAGGCTAGCCTTAGAGACAATGCTATGCAGCACAGTTAGGCCTTCTTTGACCTGGAATATTTGAATAAGCACAGTTTGGACCTATTTGGCCTACGCTGATCAGTGCAGATTGGCCCTCTTTGACCTGCACTGATCAGTTTTGAAATCATTGAAATCAGTGCAGTCTTTAGTGAGAGCCAGTACTCTGCAGCGCAGTTAGCTCCTTAGTGACCTATGCTGATCAACCTTAGGTTAAATTCCCACCTTTGGATTGAATTTTTTCCAAAATTCTTCTGATTGCTTGCTTGTTGAAAATCAATGATGTCTTATCTCCGAAAACAATATTTTCATCTCCTTATCCAGCCCTATTTTGATTGGATTGATTAATGTTTCTTTAATGTTCTCTTTGTCATTATCAGTCTATAGTCAAAGGTAGTTTTGATCGATTGTTTTGTAGATAGAAAAGTGTCGTAAAATCTTCATTTTCTTCGAAAAATGAAGTGTCGTAAATTCTTCATTCATAAATAATCGATTGATTTATTTGTGCATTTGATTTGTATTTTCATTTAAAGTGTTGAAAAACTTCATTTCTCTAAAATCAAAAGTGTCATATAGTCTTCCTTTCCCTTCTAAAAGAAATTGTCACAAATTGTCATTTTTTATTAAAAGAGTTCTGAATCGTTTGTGCATTAGTTTTTCTTATTGCATCATTCACATTAAGAAAAACTGAAAAGAAACACATGCATCTTTCATTGAAAAGAGTTTGTGTGTGCTAAATGGAATGGTTTAGGGAATTGCATTAGTTTTTTCTCTTTGTTGCTTGTTCAAAAAGTACTTGTATGCTCTATCCCTCATAGCTAGGATTTTCATTGCTGAAATTAAATGGAAAGAGTGCTTCTCGTTCTAGTTGCATTCTTAGCAATTTCGGAAAACATCTCGTGGTGAACCTTCAAAGGCAAATTTTAAGCAAGATAAACCTAAAATTTACATCAATTAATCTAATAACACATTGGAACTTAATGAAAAACATCTAGAGGTCTAGGCTAGAGATGTGTTCTGGCGTCTTTAAACCTAGTGGCTGTCGTTTTCACTGAGGTTGGGTGATTCCTCCTCTATGATTCGATAAGTGCTAGTATAGACTTGTGCTCCCTGTACCATTGTGCATATGGTGGGAGACCCAAATAGGTTGAAATCCTTTATCCCTAGGAAGACTAGTCTGCACCTTACCGATCGCAACATGCCGAACACAACATTCAAGAAGATTGACTGTCGTATGTAAATTCCTTGGTCATTTCTCTTTCATTTATCACCAAGGTGTATATTGCAGTTTTGTGATTTGTCTAGTAAACCCTCTTGTCTAGAATCTCCAGAGCAGTCACTTTCGTTCCTTTTCGACTCTTTAAAAGTAAAAGGATCATCTGAGCACTTGTCCTTTCAGGCTCATTAAACATCGAAAGTGACTAGAGTCATCTTTTGATTTTTCTCAACTCTTTAAAAATGAGAAAGCAAAGTTTTGTTCCAGTGTCGTAAAAATTAATTTACTGTGGATAACATCCTCCATGCTTATTTCTTAGTTGATCTTAGGTTGAAGCATATGGCGACAAATCCGGAGTCCACATCAAGGAATTCCTTTTAATGGGAATCCTAGTCCTTTTCCTCCTTTCGAAAATATTGGTGCTCCTTATATGGCTACATTGTCCCTTCCAAGATTTACCATTGGCTTGCCAGTATGGTTATTTTCAACTTCCTTGGTTCTAAATGTCGTGTTTTCTCCGCAATCAAGTACACCTCCAACTGGACAAAATCAACCTCCAGTTGATCCTAAGGTTGACCCTTTGCCTTCTTCCTCGGTCGTTTATTCCTCCCCTTCTTCCTCTTCACTTGGTGAAAGTATTGGTACTAGTAACCAGGTGGCTAAGAAGAAGAAGAAGAACAAGCAAATTTAGCAGAAGGGCAACCAAGCAACCATTGCTTTGAATGCAACATCTGATGAGAAACCATCCATCAAGCCTCACAAAGTTCAATATCCATGCAAACTTTGTGCGGGAGACCATATTCTTCGAAATTGTCCTGATATTCCTCAGATCTTAGAAGAATGGTCTTCTCGTTCACATCATCCCGTGTCATCAACCTCTGGAGATCATGTTGGTGACATACCATCAACTAGTGATAGTAAAGTTCATGGAAAGAAGGGAAAAGTCAAGTTTCCATGTAGGTTATGTGAAGGGAATCACCCCATTCACCTTTGTCCCTATCTGGATGAAGCCAAAAGAGTGTTGGATAACCGTCCTACTTCACTGTAGTGACTTCCATATGGTTACAGGAAACTCTCCCTAAATCCTTCACTAGTTGATGAATTGACTGACCAAAATCAACCGTCGGTCAAACCCACTCTCTTTGAAAGTGATCCTATGAGTCTATACGTGACCCAAATCAATAGGTAGAGGTAACAGTTGACCTGATTTCACCTTCAGCTAATCGTACCTTTCCCGAAGAGATTGAAAATTATACCACTCAAGTTATTTTTGTTTCTTCAAATTCTAATGAGCTTGGGGGCAGTCCTTCTATTCCATCAAGACAGGAGAAAATCCCCCTATTCTCATAACTCAATGGGTTAATTCTCTCGTTTCTATGGTACCCCCTCCATGTAGTCTAGTCACTTCCTTCAATTGGAATTAACTGGCAGGATTTCACCTTCCTTCTTATGTGTCGTTCCAGATCATAGTACAAGTTTGTAATATGATTGTATTTGGCACTATTATAGATGAAGGTGCATCTGTGAGTATCCTTTCCTCAACTGCTTGGCAAGCTCTCAGTTCACCGCCGCTTGTGCCTATTACCCAGAATCTATTGGGTTTTAATATAGGAACCAGTAAGCCTTTAGGGATCCTCCCTAAGTTACCTATTACTTTGGGAGGAAAAATTGTTTATTTGAACGTGATGGTCGTCTCAGGCCCTTTAGATTATAATTTACTTCTGGGGCGCGACTACGTTTATGACATGGGAGCTATTGTTTCAACACTCTTTCGAGTGATTTGTTTCCTGCATGAAGGCAAAATTGTCACCATTGACCAACTTTCTTTTCCCGGTCCAAATATAGCTCCTAGTCAACCATCTTCCCTAAGTGGTCCTTTTGTACCAATGGTATCATCCCCACCACGGGTTAATTATGTGACAACCTGTTCCATACCTACATCAACCGATGATCAATTCAGTGATGTTGTACATCATGTATTAGGGGCATTGGAACTAGATCTCTCCTTCATGACCTCTTATGAGTTGTGATTGAATTCGAAGAATATGAGGACAGTTCCTTGCATTGTGTCAACCTCGTTAAAAAATGAAACCAAGGAATATGAGGACAATTCCTTGTCTTGTGTCAACCTCATTAAAAAATGAAACCAAGGAATATGAGGATAGCTCCTTGTCTTGTGTTAAATTTTTTAAAAATGAAACCAAGGAATATGAGGACAGTTCCTTGTCTAAATGAAACCAAGGAATATGCGGATAGTTCTTTTACTGTGTCAACCTCATTAAAAAAAGAAGCAGCTCTCGAGGATAGTTCCTTGTCTTGTGTCAACCTCGTTAAAAAATGAAACAGGTCCATGAGGATATTTCCTTGTCTTGTGTCAACCTCTTTAAAAAATGAAACAAGGAATATGAGGATATTTCTTTTACTATGAAAACCTCATTAAAAAATGAAACAGGTCCATGAGGACAGTTCCTTGTCTTGTGTCAACCTCGTTAAAAAATGAAACTAAGGAATATGAGGACAGTTCCTTGTCTTGTGTCAACCTCGTTAAAAAATAAAACCAAGGAATATGAGGACAGTTCCTTGTCTTGTGTCAACCTCATTAAAAAATGAAACCAAGGAATATGAGGACAGTTCCTTGTCTTGTGTCAACCTCATTAAAAAAAGAAACCAAGGAATATGAGGATAGTTCTTTTACTGTGACAACCTCGTTAAAAAATGAAACAGGCCGATGAGGATAGTTCCTTATCTTGTGTCAACCTCGTTAAAAAAATGAAACAAAGGAGCACGAGGATAGTTCTTTTACTATGTCAACCTCATTAAAAAATGAAACAGTTCCATGAGCATAGTTCCTTGTCTTGTGTCAAGCTCATTAAAAAATGAAACAAGGTCCCCTGGAGCAAAGTTCCAATTCGAGTCTTTGAGTAGATCTCATAAAATCCCAGTCGAGTCTTTCACTTGATCTCATAAATGAACCTTCATTCCGTCCACCTGATAGCCACAAGTAGTCTACTTAGGTGAATGTAATGAAGCTTAGGCAGCATGCACCTAATGGTAAAGTTAAGTTTCCCTATAGGTTATGTGAAGGGAATCACCCCATTCACCTTTATCCCTATCTGGACGAAGCCAAAAAGGTGTTGGATAACCATCCTGCTTCACCGCAACGACTTCCATCTGGTTATAGGAGACTCTCCCTTTCATCATGCTGGGGGCATGTAAACCAATTCCAAGCATAGTTTTTCATTTCAAGCCTGTGTAAAAATGAAACTGAATCCAAGCATAGTTTTTTCGTTTCAAGCTTGTGTAAACATGAAACTGAATCCAAGCATAGTTCCCTATGGTTCAAGCTTTTCTAAAAATGAACCAGTTTCTAGTTTAACCCTTGTAATTTCCATTCTATCAGCCTCTTTCATCAAATGAGCCTTGGTTGTTTTCATCCCATCGCCACCATCCCTTTGGCCGATCATACGCTTTTAGTTGGTCGTTTTATCATTTTTGAGGAACAGTTGTAATGAGTGGTCTTATTAGCCAACCTCTTCACATATATCAACATGTTTTGAGAAGTTCCAACATCACTGGAACCAGTTTCTACCCTAGACACCACTCATTCCTCAAAATCGAGTCCTCTTTAAGCTCTTTTCAGACTCTCTAAGCATGAAAAGATTGTTGAGCGCTTGTCGTTTCTAGCTCGTTAACGGATTAGAATCGATATCTACTAAGTATAGTTTTAACCCTTCTTCGGGTTGAGATATATTAACTACGAAAAATGTACTCGTTGATCGAACATGATCAATAGGTTCTCTCTTGTATTGTTTTATGCTTTTTCAAACTTGAGAGACAAATTTACGAAAAAAAACTTGTGGAGTTTCCTTTTAGTCACTTTTTAGACTCTCTAAATGTTAAAAGGACCGAGTTATCTTTGTCGTTAAACTCGTTAAAAACATTAAATAGCGACAAAATTATCCATATAGACAAGACCGAGTTTCACCTTTGCTAGACTTGTTAAAACATCAAATAGTGGTGGATTCACCTGAAGGGTGGAATTATACAAGAAGCATATGTTATCCTCCTCAAGCTTGATAAAAATAAAGAGGTACTGGTCAGAAATGATTAGGGAAAATGGGAAAAAGCCGAGAATACTTTACGGTAGCAGGTCGCTCTTGAACATGACATTTTCACCTCATCACCGTGACTATGTGGGTTGCGTCATTCAGCTTGATGGTTATCACACCATTGGTCTATCATACCATCCATCACTTTGTTTTCGGTCAATGCTACCAATTCACTTTAGTGTCGCCGATATGTTCAAGAGAAGTCATTCAGTTCAAAACTTCATCCTTTACAATACAATGAACCTTCATTTTCATGCCCTCCCTTCCTGAACCTTGTGTCTTCAGTCGATATTAAATCTCCAAAATCATTTACCTCGTTTCATGTCGTTGATGTGGGACACATCAAGGCCCTCCTGCGACGAGTCACTTCTTGTCGACATCAGCACAATATCCAAGAAGTTGACTTAGAAACACCCCTTCAGTACCTTGAGGCTTGCATACATCAATGGCAGGTTTCTCGCTTCCGGCGATAGGTTGACATCACTAGCCTTCAACCGAAAGACTTCGTATGGTGTTTGACATCAAATCATTTATTCACACCTTGTGAAATGTACTGCAGTACCTTGAGGGTCATTATCATTAACGATGACTCCTCTCATGTCTGTTAACACCTTACATCATTGGCTAGTAATCATATGATGTCTCTCCATGTTCAACCTCAGAGCATCTATTCACATGGTTAGAATTGTACATCGATTGAAGATTGAATGAGATTGAAGACCCCAGATCTAGTTTTATCCATCCGGGCTGCGATATATTTTCAGGAGTACTATATCAAATGTACAAATGGCCTTACATTCATGGTCATCCATTCATGGGTCTATATCTGTAGATGACTATATTTGTACATGTAATGAAAGTTTATAAGCTGAGCATGGGTATGCCTTCCCTCAGCTAGTTCGTGAGAAAAAATCAACTTATCATGATATTTGTGTTGTAACTGATGCAGGTCACCTTCCACTTTGAAACCTTCTCTCCAAATGGTAAACCATCTCACTCAACATGTTTGTTTTCGACTTCATGCTTTAGGGGGCAACTGTTACAGGTCAATGTGGGCACATCAACCCCGACTTCCATATCAGTACTATTAGGGCCCATCAATCCCTAATTTAATTGTTTTCATTCCCTAATGGGTTCAACCTACATCATACTTGCCTCCCAAGAGTTTCCATGACACCATTCATCGAAAAAGTGTCCCTAAGGACATCAATGCAGGTAGCCTTCTATTAGGTTGCATTATGCAAGAAATGCACTGATTGGGCACGCTGTTGTGCACTTAGCATTTGTTTCACCTACGCTGAGCAAGTTTCAACTAATTTTTTAAATGAATCCATTGGATTCCTCATCCCCTTCTAGAAGTTTCCAAGTTGGTTGAGCTCGCATTTGGATGAGGAATAGGATGAATGAACCTAAATCCATTATCCCTTCCTCTATGGAACCACCTCCCAATTTTGACAAACCATTCATGAGGGCCATTAATGGCTTAAACTTCTTCACTCAGCTTTAAATTGATCAAGAATTCAAAGGTTGGTCTAGGTTGGAATTTTTTGAGCTAAGGAAATGTTGTTTGAATGAGATTAGTAAGAATATTGTAATGATGTCGAATTATTGCTTCATGAGGAGAAGGGATCGAAACTGGAAGGAAGACATTGAATCAAGCATGAACATTCATGGGTTGTAATCTTTCCTTTTATCAATAAAGAATTCAAAGCTTTTTCCATTCATGTTCTTATATGATGTATATCATATTCTAGATTCTATGATATGTTTAATTAATAAATCTTTATTGTATGCTTTGATGGGTTTCTGTCTCGGGTTGTGTGCAAGTACTTTCCATGCAAGTTAAGTACGGAAAGGAGTGGTGAAATCGGTCAAAGGAGAGAGGGAGCAAGCGAAAGTTACAGGTTGGTTTCTTTTCCTCCTTCTCTTATCTGTTGATTATAGGAAAAACAACGAATTACTTTGTCTGTTGTTTCTAGACTAGCTACTAGGTCTAGAGGGTTAGGCATTTGTAGAAACACTAAGTTTGCCCAAAACAAGGGCACATCTGGCTACCAAGGGCCTCGTCCCTCATGTTTAAGATACAATATAATTGCATGGTAAATGTTGTAGGGTGGAGGAGAGTTGGGCACCATAAAATTCTCACAAAAATCAATATACAATATTACAACGAGGAAAATGTCCAACGAAATTAGTTAAGGATCAGACCTCCTACAGACCGAAAGTGGTACGTTGTAGGAAGTGTTGTTATGTTTATTTTTATTTTCAACTCAAGTCTTGGGTATTGTCTACTCCATCCTAGAGTTTCTGGTTGGTTTGGCAAATTAGTTGGTCCTAATTTGGTGACTTCATGGCTCTTCTACAGTCGTTTCTTGGTAGCCCAGTTCTTACATTTGGTTTCTTGGTCCATTTCTGTTAAGGTCAGATATTACATTTTTTCTTGTCAGTTGGACTAACATTCTCACTGTATAGTTAGGCCGACATTTGCAGTGTAAGTTGGAGGAGTTCCTATCAGTTGTTAATTCTCTAAGCCTAAAAAGGTCTCATATTAAGGTCGTTATCTTTTTGCTAGGTCAATGTTTTTCATACTAGTTATCCACAACTATAAGTCTCATCTCTCCTTCTAACTCATCACAGTCCTCACTTAGGTGGCTCCTGAGAATTTGGAACCAAAGGGATTGATTTCCATTGTCCAGTCTTGGTTTGGGGAGTTTGGTACACAGGTACCTTTTCAATATGGTTTTAAATGGGTGATTCACAGTCACATAACCACACATAATGTAGTCCATCTTAGTGTTTCTTGTCTTACATGTCACTGTTGTTTCTTGTCATACTATTACACCTGTAGCTACTCTGTAGAGAGTTGTCTAGCCACAGGTAGTAGCATCTTGTACTGCAGGAACTGTATTTCAATGGCACCAAGGTGACGCACCTCAAGTCACAGGGGAGGTTCCTAGAGGCCCTCCTCCTTGTATCACAGAAGGCTATTTGGTTGGGAATCTATTGCTAAATTGTTTTTTGCAATGCCTCTGGAAGTTCGTAAAGAAATTATTTGGTTAAAGGCAAAAGAATTTGGTGATAGAGCCTATTTTTCAGACATGGAAATTGGAGGTAGCAATCTCAAATGGATCCCAGATCTAGAGAAGTTTCGTAGGTGAAGGATCCACTTCCTACACTCCATAACTCACCACCGTCACATGGAAACTCTACACAGTATGGTTATAAGAGATAAGCATATAGACAAATATAAACTCTTTTCTGGTCAAGAAGACACCCATCCAATCTTTAGAGACATCAGATATAACTTGGATGACAAAGTTGTTTGATTATCTAGTATCAAATTCTATATAGTCCCAAATTCCGACATCGACTCAATTGAGCACCAATATCTACATGTGATCATCAATTCTCCAGAAAATGAAACTCCTCAAGCAAACTCATTTGCATCCTCTCCATTGATAATTATGGACTAATAATTCCAACGGAAGTTTAAAGAAAATATCTTTTAGTTAGAACCATCTCCTTTAGTTTTAACATTTTTTGTTTCCATAATAGCCATGATAATCAAACCCTAAAAGGAACATAATACCGAAAGGTCTCCAAGATCATAATACAACTTACTACCATTAGAAATCAAAGGTATGCTTTGGTCACAAGTATAACGAAGGGGGAGGTGTAAAATCACAATGAACGTGCTTCTCCATATGGGCCAACTTGCGACCAAGCCAGATCGGCTTCTCTTTCATATGCCTTTGTCCCCTCATAAGGCTATCTAATCAAATGTCCATCTACCACTAGTTTATTCATAAATTTGATAATATCATTACAGTCGCCATGACAGTCCCTTTGAATCTGGTGCAACTATGTAATAATCTAACGCACAACATTGCCCACATCATCTACGGGTGGGGAGGTTACTCTAGTGCCATGTGGCTAAGCGGGGGTGGGTTCCACAGCCTCACCCTAGCCAGAGTCTCGTTTTTCATGACCTCCATGATACTCCCATTCTCCTCTTCATCTCTTCACTCTTCCATGATGTCTTAACATGATCAAATGGGTGATAAAGACACTAAACATGTCAACCGTCTAATTAACTAGAAAATTTTTCACCAGAATGGCCTTCTCAGCACTGTCGAGTCCCAAGTGCCGATGACTGTTCCTACCATTCTATAACAAACTAGATACCACCTCCAAATATTTATGGTAAGGAATCAAGATAGCCCATTGTATCCTAACCTATTAACACAAGATATTTGAGAAGCTAACAATGCCTCACTGGCATGAATTAGGATCCAAATATTAGGCATAAATGTCCAATGTCACCTCTACCTATATAACCCCACAGAAAAATAACAAGCACAAAAATTCAACACTGATACCGTATACTAATAAAAGGATTAGACATCTACACACCAGGACTCAGGACTAGGCAAACTAGAATTGAAATTTCCACCCTTTCCATAGCTTGTATACAAAACTTACTACAAATACATGAAGGGCTCACTTTGACTGCTAAGAGGATGTACTAGTGCAATTCACTTAAGCTACGCCTTTCATCCATCCAACAAGTTGACAACCGTTGTTCAACCTAGAAGACACATAAGGAATTATTACTAACAAAAAAATCCATTTTTCATAAATTTTCCCCACTAACTACCCCGCCAGGCATAGAACAAATAAAATAGAGAAAGAAGCAGCCACACCATGGTCTCAGTCAAAATAATCCAGGACACGTTCCCACCCTAAACTAGATCACCAACCTTGCAAAGCCTTATGCTAGGATCCCAATTGAGGATGCACAAAGATGTTGAGTTGTCATTCCAACCATCCCATCCCCTGAGTGTAATGTCCTTAACTATTATTCTTAGTGCAAACAAGAGGCTATCATGGTCACCACCCTCATCCTACTTAGAAAAAGCCAAACGAAAACTCATACACTCCCATCCCATGCCAAATTCCTCCATCCAAATCCTACAGACTAGCTTCACAACATGCAACAGGACATCAATAATAAAAAATGCCATCGCACCCATTAAATAAACAAGATATAAAGATCCACCACCTTAAGCTTCACACGAGACTACATTTCAATTGGGTGCCACGCCACCCACTCTTAAATTCCTTGTGGGTCAGTGGGTTGGCTAGCACCCACCCTAATCTTTTCCCTCACATGTTCTAACATCCCATTTCGGGGAGAAAATACATTTGAAGTTACTTGAGTATAAAGGATGTAAATACATTTGAAGTTATTGTAATAAATTTCCTTTCATTGGCTTAAATTGTATAAATATTTTTATGTATTCTTATGTTGGATATAAAATTCATGAAGTGAAAATAATTAAAAGTGGTAGGAATTAAAATTGGAGGTCATATCTCAATCGGGGTGTTGGAAACAGATACCACAGAGGGGGGAGACCTACCACCTTGTCACCTCTCAAGGCATTAAAGAGTGGGGAGGCATGGCCATATTCCCTCATGTAGTCACACATGTTATGGCTAACGAGGATCTAATGAATTAATATGTAAACCCCCTCAACATCTAGTTATTCAGTTTTTTATTGAAGGAAGGCCTAGGCCCTCTTATACTGGACCTCCATATCTCCTATCACACCACAGGTTGGACACTTTGTTTACTTTTTACAACTCTTATGCTACATTCTTCCCTATTAAATGAACTTTTGCGAGGGGGTTAACACCAGGTCTTAGCATACAATGTTTGGAACAAGCACGCCTTCAGAAAACTTGTAAGTTTTCTATTGGCCCCAACTTCTAGCTATCATTTTCGATTCAATTATGTGTTTTTTATTCTATGCACCAAGTTTATAGGTAATATCATTGAGGCTAAACATGTTATTGTTATTCTCACAACTCTTGTCCCTTTGGCTCTTCTGTACTCCTAGAACTCCTTCTCATTACCTTCAATAGCTTTGTTCCTATGGCTTCAACTCTTCTAGTTTGCACTATCTATGTTACTTACACTCTAGCCTACTCCAGTTTGACCTCCCTCTATCCCATCCACTATTTCACACCCTTCTACTAAATTCACTAGTGTTGGTTTCCTGGGCCTCTCCTAAAATTATGCCAAGGCCAAGAATGTTCCCAAGGCACATCTTTAGGGGTCACAAATCCTTGGGCATACCTAGAGCCTAGTCAATTGTTGAAATTTATCCTTTTGTCACCCTTCTTGAAGTCCAAGAAGAAATCCACTAACTGGAAGCTTGGGAAGCAACTCACCAACAAGACCATTCAGATTTAGAAATTCAAGCTGAATTCTTTGAGTAGCTCCCAGATATTGGCCACACTAGGGGCCATAGGAACCAATATTTTCATTCCCTCACCCTACACTAGCAAATGAAAATTTTGTTGGGCTATGTCATCAAAGAGAAACTTGAGGATCATAATGAATTCATAACCTACCTCAATGAAATGTAGTCAGATTGACACTCACCACTACAAATTTTCTCACCATATTACATCAATCCTTACATTAATTTCAATCCATTGTATACCCTAAAAGGAAGGTTTTATTCATAGGATTTATTTGTTTTTTTAAATATTCTTCAATTGTTATTAAGCTACCCAAGAAAGAATGTAAAATAATGAATAATGCACCATGAAAGAATGTAAAAGAACAGTTAATTGGAGCACTTGTCCCTTTGTTTATTAGGGAAATCAGGGTAGTTGAGATACTTAAGCTATCAAATTTTAAGTAATAGGGCTTCAGTCCAAAAATATCAATAGTAGAGGGAATATTTCACTAGTGTCGGGACATCATTGTAAAGTAAGTTGTTCCAATAGCATATTACCCAACAACTTGTTGAGACACATGTCCAGTGGCTTTACATTATGGACTCATTGTTCCATTGAGCTCTATTATGGACTTGAAGGATTAATTCTATTAATAGCCCAAGGAAACATTGGAGGATTTCTCTAGAAAGCTCAGAGTTGGTGAGGTAGTGAGCCACTAGTGAAGTAGCGAGCAACAATTGAAGTACTCATGAAGAAGATAAATGTCAGAGCATAGAACATTGATTGCAATGAGAAGATCATCAACTATAATGAGCTTTGATGAATATTTAATGGTGCTTACAAATATAATGATAGTTTAGCTACATGTTGAATTAAAATTATTTTTCACACTTTGAATTTTGATATTAATGTTTTTATGTAAAAAATATAAGAAAAATAAACACATACAAGAGACTATTTAAATATGGTGTACTCTAACTTATAGAAGAAATGATATTTTCACTAGAATTCGACAATACAATGTCAAGAATGATTGTCATTTTTTGTTGTTTAAAATAAATTTTTGAATGCATAAATGGATTCAACACCCTTAAAACCCCCAAGGCACTAAAATTCTATAGATTAAACAACTTAAACTCAAGTTTTTAAAAATCTATGTCGGATTTTGCTTAAAATTAACTAAGAAAAAATGCCTTGAAAATGACCATTTCATTTATTAGTTAAACTACACATTTAAATATTAACCTACTATTTAGATGAATCAATCATTAATACGATTAAATTAAATAATTTAAAATTTTATATTAATAAAAGAATTCCTAAAGCATATAATCACACTATGTTAACCATACAACGAAAACAAAAAGTCAAATTCTATAGAACACAAATTCCACTTCCATACTATAACATTTATTATTCCCTGTAGTAACAGGGTAATAACGCATTCAAAATGCGTTTGATTGTGACATTAAATCTCAATTGACTAAAAATTAAAATATGTTTTCTAATGTAAACATTAGAATATATATATATATATATATATATATATAAATTTATAAATTTATTTTTTCTCAATTTTAATTGAGTCTCTTATCTTACCATCATTATATGTACTTTGCAACACAATACTTTTCTATTAAAAACAGCATACAAATCATTAAAAATACTTTGAATAATTCAATTTTGATCATTATCGTAACAAATGATGCAGCAGACTCCAAGGGCATCTTCAAACCAACAGAAATAAAAAACAAAATCCATGCCTAGTGTGAATGACTAGACAAAGGTAAAAAGTCACTGATTCATCAATTCTGAAATGTGTACTGACATTTAATGCTTTTTAAATGAGTAAATAAATTAACTTCAATCCATCGCCCAGGCCTGAGGGTCTTTTTCCGGATTGTAATTCATCAGATGCACGCAGCCGATTCCTTTAGACGTTAATTTATCCTACGGGCATCGAGTTAATTTCAGGGGATATTTGGCAGGGTTTTATCCCGGCAAATTGCCATACCATTGTCACTAAGCGATATTAGCAGGGCTCGCATTTGTTTCATTAAAAAAATTGAAATATCTCTGCAACAAACACATTGGAATTTGTTGTTGTTGGAGTAATCGAGACTTTGGGTTGATGAATGCAATTAATGGAGAGCCCAAATTAATAAAACAATCAATGCCATCTGTGAGTTTTAGGCATACATAATTCAAAGTGAAGACTACATCATACGAAAGTTTGCAAAGAAATTTCCCATCAGCAATGGAAGCCTTCCATGGCTCAGACTTTGATGCATATTCAAAGAAAAATATAATTACAGAGAGACTTTGATGCATATTCAAAGAAAAATATAATTACAGAGAGTGTTTCTATCCTTCCTTAACATTAAAGACAATTAACGTGAGCAATCTTTTACATTAATATTTGACATAAGTGAGTCTGGTTCTGCCATGACATTAACAAGAACAATGAATGAATTAATGAATGCGCTTCACGGTTGGTGTGTGAAAGAGGAAACATCGAAGATACCTATTATCTATTACATTTTAGATTAATACTTTCAAATTATATCTGTATCATATTATTTTAGAAGGTTTATGTATTTTGAACCACAACTAATCTTGTGCCAAAGAATTTTAGTACCCCGCGTATAACCACATTAGATTTCAGTTTCACAATCTTTGTTACAATACTGACCTTCCTAGCCTTTTACAATTTCAAAATTATAGTGAGCTCGGGAGGCTTCTCTCCAAGCTTTTTGAGCATAGGAATAAAATCTTAAATCAAAATAATAATTTGTTTCTTTAGGTCCGATAGACCATTATTTGGTCTCACCGGACGTTAACCATCATCATCATCCTCATCATCATATTTTGGATGAATACGTCTAATCTCTATGTGATATTTTCAAATTTCAATAATATTCTAAGTATATTTATTTTTTTATAATTTTGTTTATTATTTCAATGTAGTTTGATTGTTTTATATTTGTATTTTTGTTTTAATAAAAATATATTTTTTAATTATTAAATTATATTTTTAATATATAAAAAAATTTAATATAGTTAAGGATACTTAAATTATATTTTTAAATTCTAAGGTAATAATAAAAACAAATTAATTATATTCTAATATAATAATAAGTACAAAATCAAGTAATTTAATGAGAGGATTAATAATAATCTAATTTCATTGAGATATTCAAGTTTTAGAGACTAAACTATTAAAAATTTGTAATTTTATCCTTGTTTAGATAAAAAAATGAAAATTTATTTAACTACAATATTCTTATAATCATTTAATTTTGCAAAACAATTTAATAAGGTATAGAAAAATATATATTTAAAAAACCAACTATAGCTATTGAAAATGTCCATGGAAATAGATTTTTATATTATGTGAGAGACTAATAAGACTATTTTTGTGTTTGAGTAGGATTAGATTCTCCACTGTCATAGTGAAGTATTACAATTAACAAAATATCTCAATTTAACAGTTAGTAAAGGCCTAGTTGAACTTATAGATGAAATGACTTTTTTCACGATGGTTAATTTTAATCAAAGTTCGACAATTTTTTTTTTTAACTTGAATTTAAATTGTTTAATTTGCATAATTGGAGTGCTTCGGGTTTTCAGGGCGCTGAATCTATTTATGCATTCAAAAATGTATTTTAAAAAACAACAAATCTTGAAATTGTATTGCTGGATTTTGGTGAAAAAAACTTTTCCGTCTATAAGTTAGACTAAGCCATTAGTAAAACCTAAATTGACTAAATTCTAAATTTTAACACTAACATGATTTCAGTGTTTTTACTTTAATTTAGCTAAACCATTAGTAAAAGCTAAATTGACTAAATTCTAAATTTTAACACTAACATGAATTCAATGTTTTTACTTTAGTTTAGCTATATTTAAACCAAGCGACGGGTACTAGCTACTATATAACATTTGTTTTAGTTAAATTTCAAGTAAATTTTAGTTTATAACTTTTCAATAAGCATCAAATTATAAAACAATTATGAGTATAGTATTAAAAAAATACATTGATGTGCTTCTTTTTAACAAAAAATCATCTGATACAAATTTCGAATTATATTTGTAAATAAATAATAAAGTTGCACATAGAGAACATGCTAAGCATATACAAATTTACATTAATGATGAAGAATATGAAATAATATTTGGTTCATATCTTTCAAAATTCAATAATTAAACTAAGCGGCAGTGAACGCTAATTATATAGCCTAATTTTAGATATTACGTCATAGAACACTTACAGTGTTAATTAGTCGGTATTAATTAGTTTAGTTGTTGGATTTAAGGAAGCCTACTAAAAGATTAATTTTTTTCCAATTAACCTGAAGCTGCTGTCCAAAGAGAGGGGTTCGTTTTTTACCACTACCTAACCTTACAAATTTTATGTGAGTCTTCCCAACATTAAAGTGTCGTAACCTCAAAAACACATGCAAAGTACCATCCACGTGGATAAGAATTATAAAAGCTTATTTTGGAAGTTTTGTAAAACACAATAATTCACCAAATGGTTTAAGAGCCCGTAATCATTAGCAACCATAATAAATTATCAATGAAGATGCTACATTTCTTTTGAGTTATGAAAATCTCACGCAATTAAAATACTATGAATTACTTCAAAATGTTCCTAAACTTATTATTTATCGTCACATGACAAATGAGGACTTTAGTCTTTGGTTCTAACGTTTTGTTGTCATCTATAGTCATTACTATTTGTCTTCTAAGGCTCATGTTTAAGTGTTGAGAGCTTTATAAGATCCGTAAAGAGTGGGTTGGATGGAGGATTCAAAATTCCTCAAGGGATTGGTGTTCCCTTTGATTCATATTTGTCATTTCAATTTGGTAAATAAAAAAAAGGGCACATTGAGGAAAGCTGGGTGGAAACCTAGCCAATAAATTTTAATTTTAATTCATAAGATAGTTGATAATAACTATCAAATGATATCATTTAAATAACCAGGGTGATAGTTGTATAGAATTATAGTTTTTGTTCTTTCATATGGATCTGTATTTATTTATTTATTTAAGAATATTCTATTTCTATAATCATTTTCATAAGCCACATCTCCAAACTCCACACAATAAAAGCTAAACCCTGAGATATGCACACTTTGCAATTGTTATAACAGTTGTCCAAACTACCAAAGATATAGAGAATTAGGTAGTTGGATTAAATGGAGGCAAGGAAAACACTCAACAATATTATATATGAAGCAAGTGCATACTATCCCCAAGGGTTAGCTCATTTGGTCAAAATCAGTACCTCGCCATCGGGAGGTCACAGGGTCCATTCTCCCCGAAGCCCTTGGAGTCAGGTCTTGCAGTAGGCCGAGGGGCGTTAGCCCAGATTTTTCTATGGACGTAGTGCCACCCGTTGACCAGGGTGTCCGTGAACCACTCTCTCAAAAAAAAAAAAATGAAGCAAGTGCATACCTAAAAATTTAAGTCGTACAAAATTAATATATAAATTTCACTATAAGGTGCGGACGAAGCTTCCAATGTGTCAAGTTTTTGGGTGAGGAGGAATCTTTCATTGTGTGAAATGTGGAGGAAGCACAATGAAAACTTCCTCCACACTTTCACACTCCATACAATGAAATTAACTCAATTAAAAACAAAAGATTTAAATATATAACATCTCTTGAATTTAAAAAAATAAAAACATATAACTACAAAGTTTTGATAATGAAAATAATAAAAATTGCTCTACATTATGTGTTTTCATTAGATTTTTATTTACTAGTGTGGCAACCTATAGTGATGGATACTAATTGTGGTGCAGAGGGCTCCACACCCAGTATTAAAAAATTGATTATGCATTGCCTTGCACAATTAGATAGATTAGAGTCAACTTCAAACCCACTTGTGTGAAAGCTAATTAGAGGTTAGCTTCTCTCTATGATATAGGCTAATTACTCATATACTGTGATCACAACGTTCACATATCCTTATGTAGAGAAGTAATTTACCAGAAAATTGAAATTGGCATTATGTTTGAGGAAGAAGTGGTGTGGAAGAGAATGGGTGTATGGAGCAACGAACATAAATTTTGTTCAATAATGTTCCATACATCCATATACATTCCCACATACTACATATTAATTAATTATTTAGCAGTTTTGGATTATTAAATTTTGGGGCATGAAATGTTTTGGTTATGTGTATATCGGGTGTGAAGTAATAACATATCGTCTAAAACAACCAAAGTTGTGACAAGACACTTATGTTGCCAAAATAAGTGACAGATTGAAGTACAACACACCAGCCATGTGAGACTTAGTTATTCCATTTTCGTGCGAATTCATAGAGTATTGTTTAGAGATGACATAGAACACACCCTAAAAAATATATAAGACGGTGAATGTTATGTCATTTAACCAAAGAATTAGCATATGTGTTTATCTGATTAGCACAATTTGTTGTTACAGGGGGTAAACACAAACATGCTATTCATATCGTTTGTACATGTCAATAGCTAGAATAACTCACCATATACAAGAAAAATAAAGGATTAGTGAGAAAAGTAAATGTTTTGCTTTCCATATTGAAAAATTAGTGTTAATCCTTGCAATTAAAGCAATAAGCTATGTACTTTAACTAAATATTATATCAAAAAATATTTGTAATGACAAAAGGTGCATACAAACTATTGAAAGCATTTAATACCAAAACATGAGAGAAAGGGCAAGTGTGTAGTGGCCATATATCAGGAAATTGTATCGAGACGCAAATGTTTTTGGAGGTGCAGGAACTTACAATGACTGATAGTGACTACAATGTAGACGAATCTAGATTATGTATTAAAAAATTAATTAAGGCTTATTCTTCCTTTTAACTTCTATTCAACAAATCAATGCACAATGAATCCATTGTTCGAGTGCTTAGTAACATTTACTTTGATGCATTGTGTAATGATTGCTAGTTCTAAACATATCAAGAAGATCATATCTATCAATATTATAAAATGGTACTTTTGGCATTTATTTGGAAGATCGATGCATAATAAACACAATGTTTGAGTGCTTAATAGCATTTATTGCTTGTAAACAAGTCAAGAGGGTGCACAGGGCTCCATAATAAGGATCTATGATATCATATTGAAATGATGTGTAGACCCCCTCTGCACACTTCTTCCGCACATTACCTCATTTTCCAACAACGTTTTGGTGAAATGTTACATAAATTCAATCGACCTCCCATGGCATGGATTAGTGGATATAAAAAAATTTAATTAAGACTTAATTTTATGATTAATAGAAGCTTCATTGCTAGTAAATGTAAGTCTACTTGATATTTATTTGGAAAATCAACATGTAATCACAACATTGCTCAAGTTCATAATAGCATATTAAAATAATAATTAAGGTTTAATCTTACAATTAAAAAAAGATCCCTTCCATGTTGATCTAAGCATTTATTCGGTGAATCGATAGGAAATATAGATGTAAGAGTTTTCTTGGAGCACTCTTGGAGGAGTGTAACATATTTTGGATTTGGATCAAGAATGAAAAGGAAAAGCAGGAAAGCACAAGGAAACAGTGGGATCAACAACTACAGTTGGATTTATTTGCAGATGTTGAGTTGTATGTATTATTTCCTTGCTAGTTTTGGCATGCATGGCACATGCATGTGGTTTATTGGTTTTGAGTTGTCATTGGCATGGAGGATGCCTTAATTGATAGTGATTTTTCCTAGCCTTGCCGTTTCCTGGATAGCCATGGTGTTGTGGGTTTTATTATTTTTTTCTAGTTGGTGCTCATGTCCCTTTGGTTGTGGGTTGATTTATTACTTCCTGGAGCCTTGGTTGGAAAAATACTCTCAAAGCCCTATAACGTCTTGGGTTGAGTTATTAGTCCTGGAACCTTGGTTGGACAAATGCTCTCAAAGCCTTGTAATAGCCTGGGTTGAGTTACTAGTCTTAGAAGCCTTGTTTGTACAAATGCTCTAGAGCCCTTTGTGGGTTGAGTTACTAGTCTTATATCCTTGGTTGGAGAAACGCTCTAGAGGCCAACAATAGTTGTGGGTTGAGTTACTAGTCCTAGAGCCTTGTTTGGACAAACACTAAGACTCTTGACAGAAGTCATGGGTTGAGTTACTAGTCTTGGAAGTCGGGTTGGAAGAAATGCTCTAGAGCCTTAGACAACTTGGGTAGAGACTGATATGGTGACGGTCAGTGATGTCCGACCATGAGGTGGTATCACTGGTTGAGGGTTGAGGTGGTTTGGCCTTTGGAAGCCCTGGTTTAGTTTTGGTTGGTTTATGTCATGAGATTCCGCATTGATGCTTGGAATATGGCATGGGGGTGACTGATTGAAAGAGAGATTTGGTTCAGCCTAGTCTATGGTCAGGTGGTATGTGGAAGTCCCAGACCTGCTTTCATTTTACATATGTTAATAAGAGCTTCTTTCCTCTTGTATATGATGGGTAAATGTACTTGTTTATATATGGTTTTTATGGTTGTTATATCCTTATTATTTCTGTTGGTTATATGTTGGTTATGAGTGTTTTATGATAGTTATGATGTATGGCTCTCATCATGTTTTGATTAGTATGTGGAAAATAATGAATGCATGACCTAATAGATGATAATGCAACTAATGTGAGAAAGAATTAATCCTTCTTGATGATTCTTAGATAATTATGAGACCCCTATGCTCATATCTATTTTCTTTTCAGTGGAAAAATCTGTAACCTTTTATTTAAAAAATGAAAAGTTACAATTGTAGATGCATTTAGCATTTCCATAAGCTGCCCATTGGGCTCAAGTGCTTTCGCACCCTTCGCAACGATACACAACTAGCGTGCAAAAATGAAAAAAGAAGAAGAAGAAAAAGAAGAGGGAAGAAGGGAGAAAGCAAGGAAAACTGAATTTCGGATCTTCAGGTTTTCCTTCCCTTTTTCTTTTCGACCTTGCGCCACTCTCCTTGAGTAGGCTCGATCGAAGCTATGACTAACTGTGTTTCTGCTCTCTGCGGGCCTAATTCCTTGTCTGAATCTGAAGTATCTGATTGATGAAGTCGTTTAATCCCTCCCATGCTCTGATCCTCGTTTGTCTTCTCTGCCTGATTTGGGTAGAACTGTGGAGTCTTGTTTTCTGATGTATTTTCCTTCTGGGTTCCCATTGCTTGGGGTACCTCAGCATTCTCTGTGGGGGTATCGTCCTCTTCTGCTTCTGATTCTTCATCCTCTGAGTTAGGAGGGGAGAATTGCCATCCTTTCCTCTGCTTCCCTTTCTGCTTTCTTTTACTGTTTACTTTCTTGGCTTCTGGACATGTGCTTTGCAAGTGTCCTGTTTGTCTGCAAAGCCTGCATCTAAAAGCAGTATTTTCATAGTCTAGTGCTTGCAGCCAATTTTGTTGTTTGTAGATCAGCCTTATGTTGTCTGGCAGCCCTTTACTTAGATCTACTTCCACACAAATGCGTGCAAAAGTGAAGATCCTTTCATCAATCCTTTCCAGATCTGTTTTGATGTATTTCCCTATGCTGTTCCCGATTCCTTCCAAGACTCGTTCACTCCAAAAGTGAAGGGGAAGGTTATGTAGACGAACCCAAACCGGCACTTTAGATACAGTCATTTTGTTTGGATCAAAATCTTTAAACCATGGGGTCATGAACAGCCCCGTCGTTCCCCAGAACCAAGGCCCAACACTGATGATAGTATCTCTGACCTCCTTAGATACAAATCTAACTATGAAAAACCCTTTGGAACATAGATGAATGTCGCATTCCATGGTCCAAGTGGTAAAAATCCAATGAAATAGATCTGTTGGTTTTGGCCAGAAGCTGTTGAAGCGACATATTAGAGCTTGTGTTTCATAGGACTTAACATAATCATCAAGCCCTGTGGAATCAATATTAAAGGCTGGAGTTTGTCCTAGCTGGTCTACTATGTAAGGCCGGGGTGTATATCCACCTTGATCTGGGAAGGATCCTGATTCTCTGTTGCCTTGGAGAATGTTTTTATAGGAGGAAACTCCCTTAGGTTTATGCTGGGGTGCTGTTTTCCCCTTGTCCCCTCCTGAACTACTTGGCTGTCCCTGAGATGGGGCCCCTCCTCTCAGCCTGAGGTTCAAAACAATGGTTTCTCCTGGACTAATCTCGTAGCTTCCCAGGGTTCTGTTGTCCTGGAGGGACCACCTGCCACTGACTAAATGTTGGATCTGGCCAGGATAGCCAGTCAATGCCCAAATTTGCTGCTTTAGCTGCGAAATAGAGCTATCTGCATGTACCCATACTAAAAAAGATTTCTTCTAAGGGGTTTTAATAAAAATTTGAAATCGATTTTTGGTTACCTGTTGTCTACATTTTGGCTAAGTTCCTGCTCTGCCTGAACCGGTGTCGTTGCTAGTTGCCATATGGTCTGGCTGTATGCATTCTTCCATATCTGGCCTCCTATTGGGTCGATCGACCTTTTGTATGACGGAATCTGCGTACCCTCTGCTCAATCGATGCCTATTTCCGCCGATCTGCTGCCTGGGTTCTGGGTAATCTTGAAGCTTGCTCAGATCAGTTAGATCTGGCCTGGATCTGTAGAGTTTGGGCCATGCAGTTGTGTGATGGATTAGATCTGCTACATGCAGTCCCCCATCTTTGCATGCAAAAGACGGCAGTAGAGAGATTAGCCTGATGAACAGCCGGCTGGCAGAGCCTGCATAAATCGGGCCAAACCCTGACGATTCTCCGCCCCCGAAATGGGTTCTGAGCCCAAAAACGAAAATTGTCTGCCGATCTCTGTCCTCGTTCAGCTTTCCGGGCTTCTCCTTCCGTTCTGCCTTTGATATGTTTAGCCCTTCAAGCATGTCTGCTATGCCAAGAGCGTCGGGTGCTTCCCTGGCGTTGGGCCACATAAACACGGCCATACCGATTGATCGAGGGGGTTCCGGGTGCTCCAGCATCGCATACTTGAGGCCGAACCTGTAGAGGCCAGAGGCTATGGCCGTCCCTGCCACACCGCCTCCAACGATCGCACTGTCGATGATTCCATTTCCGTAGCAGGAAAAGCTCGCTGCGATGACCTATGCTCATATCTATTGTTATGCCCTGTAGATTTCATATTCATGACATGTTTGATGAAATGACTGATGGTTTGGCTTGGTTAGGTCAAGTCCTTGATAATGTTTTGTGTTATATGTGTTTTCTTAGTGTCATTTATTGTCTCGAGATGTATCATGAAGTTACAGGTAGTGGATTGGAGACTAGACTTGAAAAAGTGGCTTAAAACTCGCAGTCTATGGCACAAAATTGGCTGAAAAAGAATATAGTATCTCCCTTGCAGAAATTGTGGGAGCGACTAGAGGGTCTCAGTTGCATGCATGCCCATGTCATGGGAGAAACTAGGGGTTTTCTCATTGAAAAGGCTAGGTTAACTTAGTGGTTTTGCGCTTGGAGTGGTGGATTAGCTCCTAGGGGTCCTGTAGCACCCGAGGGAGGTTTGTAAAGTATTAGTTAATCGATTCTACTTCCTTAACTACACTTAGGGAGTTTAATCATATCATAGTAACTCTTCGTCACATGTTTACCCCAGTTGGACGGTTACTTGGGTAGATGTGGGAGCAGGTTCTTCCAGAGAGGTATCAGAGTGGGTTTCGTTCTCTTTGTGTGGTATCTGGTTTATGTTTTCTTTGTGTGATATCTGATGCCATAGAGTGGTATCAGAGCATGGTTCAACACTTGGACTAGATGAGAAGAATGTGTTTGTCATGCAGAAATTTCAGTTGCATATATGTCCTTATGCTTGTGGTCTATGTACTTTTTATGTATGCATGCTACTGTTCATTGTCACAATTGTGTTTCCATGTAGGAGTTGACGATGTCATTGATAGGATGAGTTTGTCATGAATGCATGTTAGTTGTATATGCATTTCCTATGCATGACAGTTTGTATAAGTTATTGTGCATGCATTTTCATGGCTATGGTTATGCATGTATAGTAGGTCAGACATGCATTGTGAGGTCAGTGTATGCAATTAGGTCATCATGATGCTATTGGTATGTTATGATGCTAATGTGTTGGCAGAGATAGAGTAGGAGATGCAAATCATTAGAGTGAGGTCACGACACTAGACTTTGAGGTAAAAGCGGATCATCATATATGTTTGTATGTTAATTATGAAATTATGTTGGTAATGAATGTTATAAACATTAAGGTTATGTACATGATTGTCATTTTATTGGTGTTGTGGTTACATGCATGATAGATGCTAGTTGGTCAGTGTAGCATATGCATGTGTGTCAGATAGTCATGCATGGTAGTAACTTCTTGTTATATGCATTATTTTTGTGGTTATATGATAGGTAACTTGATGATTATGTTATATGTTGCTGATGAATATTTTGTATGTTAACTTATTGTTGTTATACATTAGTTAACTTGATGATTAGGGTTATTACATTAAGATCTTGATGTTATATGTATCGTGCTAACCTAGATTGACCTGTGTAGATGATTATGGTTATGATGTTCAGATATGAGTTAATATATTGTGATATTATGTCATACTAATCTAGAATAACTGTGAATATGTGATTGTTATGCATGAGTGACATTTGTTTATGAGTTTATTGTGTGAACATATTAGCTAGTTACTATATGGATATCATGACCGTATTTACGTTTGATTTCATGTGTTGTGAAGTTATATGGTGCTAATCTAGATTGATTGTGAAAACAAGATAACCTTCCCTGAGATACATTGAGGTGTTGGGAATGGAATCCCCCAAGGACATTTTTGGGGCTAAAAGCCCATGTTTTGGGTCAAATTTTGTAATAAAGTTGTAAAGTCACCCCATTTTGTGGTCATGGAGCGCAAAGGTGTCATAAGTTATAAAGGGTTATCTGCCCTTATTTTGTAAAATGTAAAGTCGGTTGTAAAGATCTACCCATGGTCCACGGACTATGGGATTGTATACAAAGAGCTAAGTAAGTAAGCTCTAAGTAGCTTTAAGAAGTAAGAAGTCTTAAGTGATAAGGAGGAAGTCTTTAGAGAAGTCTAAGTTTTGGGTTGTAGCATAGGTAGAGGCTCTGCAGCTAAGTGTGCAGAGGCCTAGGGTGGAATTCTGCAACTGAGTGCACGGACCCCTACAGCTGTCTGCGTAGGGCTGATAGAGTCTGTAATCATCTGAAGATATTAATAAAGAGAAGCATTCTACAAATTTTGTGTCTTTGTTTTGACCGAAGGTGCACGAAGATGTATGGTGCCTAAAATGCAAGGGTCAGGGGCATGACAAAGACCATTGCCCAGTCTTTGCGACTATATTGCAGGAGGAGGACCAATGCCTTTGAGTCCAGAAGCACAAGAAGCACTAAGCATGGGGCCTGCATTGTGGTGCGCTATATGTCAGGTAGTAGGAAAACATATAATGGATAACTGTCATTTGCTACAGAAGTTTGTATAAACACCACATCAATTGTTCTGCAACTTCTGTAGGTCGGTAGGGCATGATGAGTGCAACTAAAGAAGCTATGAATTGATGATGGATAGAACACCCACCTATAGGGTTCAAGAAGAAATGTGCCTCCTTGACCAGAGCGTGGGGATGGCTTGTACAGGCTTTCAGGGGCACAGACGAGGCCAAGGCAGAGGAGGACCTGGAAGAGGTCGGGGATAGCTAATCTGCTACAGTTGTGGAGGACCAGGAAACTATGCCTGCAATTGCGATAACCGAAGGCGTCCGTCGTGAAAATATTGCACTATGTTTGATCATGAAACAGAGGACTGTCCTATGCTGATAGCGAGGATATGCGAAAAATGGGTGCTACCACCTTAGCTGACTCAAAACCTGCAGATGATGAGGTTTGAGCCTCATGAAGAGGATCCAAATGTGAATATAGTGCTTCGAAGTGGAAGTGCAATAGGGGATGATAAGGGGAAACATTCCGAAGACAGCTCATGGGTTCGCAAAGCTCCAAAGCTCCGGTGAAGGAGGATGAATTTGATTTGGAGTGTGCACGTGAAACTTTAATGGAAGCAAAGAAGAGCTTCACTTAGGCCTCCACCTCAGGGAGCAAGGATAAGCTTGATCAGGAGATGGACCCTTCTATGCTTACGACCTTCCTAGAGACCTGTATGAATATGCTATGCGATAGAAACGCTGTGAAGGAATTACAAGAGCTTATAAATAGATGCGCTGGAAACACTGGGTGAACCGCACGTGGTACGAAAGATTGGCAAGCATAAAACAAGGACAGGACGAGAGATGAGGCTAACTGTGCAGATAGGAGAATATGAAATGGATCAGGTTATTTTGGATCTAGGGTCAGACGTGAACGTCCTACCAAAGAATACTTGGGAACAGATGGGGAGACTTGTGCTACAGTGGTCTCTGATTCAACTAAGGATGGTAAATCAGTAAAAGATCATCCCCATGGGGCGGCTCCAAGGGGTGACTGTAGATATTGAATGCACAAGTGCATTGGCTGACTTTTAGGTAATATAAATTGTGGATGACAACAACTCCTACCCTACGCTCCTTCGAATTGATTGGGATACTGATATGAACTGGGTAATCAACCTAAAGAAGCGAAATATGATATTTGAGAAGAAATCGCTCCACGTAATAGTACCCCTAGATCCTGTTGAAGGATTGCGCTATACTAAACTAGTCTGCGATTATGAGAGTGATGACGATTTGGATTGTATATATAAGATAACAGCACGAGGTCAATATTGGGTGAATCCAACAACAGATGGATGAATTACATGGGATCGTGAGAGTTCATGCACCTCAGACTCTAATGAATAATTAGAGCATTGACAAAATCTGTTACATGAAGTAACCATATTGAGTTGTAACATGATGACTCGGTCGCTGCGCTGTGCATCATCAGAGGTAAGAAATCTACCCACTTATGATGTCTTGAATGATGTAGATGTATTTTTGGACACATTTAAGAGGGAGGTACCAGAGAAGTAGCGCTTCCAGTCTTTGGACTAGCCACTGCGTGCTGCACCAGCAAGGTGGTGGGGTGTGCACAAGGTTAGCTTTGATGATTGGCATGAGTGTAGGAGCATGATGAGAACACGATTTGGGAAGCCAAAGGTACGATTGATAGACAAATATGATGGGAAGAATGATCCGCATGCGCACTTGGCCAAATGGGTCGAGGCTTATGGAGTGAAGCCCCAACCTGAATGGGTGCACTTGTTCTGTCACACCCTGGATGTCATCCTGATGAACTGGTACTTAGAAACAGAACTCCGCCATGGTATAGGTGAATGGGATATTCTGCACGAAGGATTCATAATGACATTCAGCTTTGAAGATGGGTTTGACTGTATTGACGAGGCGCTACAAGAAGTGAAAGCAACAATCTTTAGGATACCGCAGGATCCTTTGGACTTGATTCAACCTGATTGGACTACTTAGCTGAGCCATGTGCTGGAATGCTATAATGTAATCGCTAAAGAAGAAGATGAGGATCTGCGAAAGATTAATATCCCTAAAACATAAGGTCACCGCGAGGTTGAGGCACCGCAGATTGAGAATCCTGATATAACCATGTCACTAAAAATAAAATAGGTAAATATTGGTATGGAGGCAGAGCCCAAATTCATGAATATTGGAGATTACTGGGATGACGCGACGGTGGATAAGGTCGCTGAATTACTCCGCGAATACCAGGATTTGTTCCCTACCAATTTTATGGATCTAAAAGGGATAATAGGAGACTTGGGTGTTATGAAGATCACGTTGAAGCCTGATGCGAAGCCGGTTAAGCAGAGACCTTACTGTCTCAATTTGAAGTATAAGGAGAAGGTCTGCTTAGAGCTAGACAAGATGCTCGTGGCAGGCATTGTTGAACTCGTAGAAGAATCTGATTGGGTAAGGCCAATGGTGGTTCAAGAAAAGAAGCAGAAGGATGAAATAAGGATATGCGTAGATCTCAGGAAGTTGAATGATGCTTGTGTACATGATCCTTTCCCGACTCCATTTACTGATGAAGTGTTGGACAATGTAGGTGGCCAGGAAGCATATTCCTTCACTGATGGGTTCTCTGGGTACCATCAAATCAAAATTGTGTCGAAGGATAGAAGCAAGACAACCTTCGTGACTGAGTGGGGATGTTTTCATTACACTGTAATGCCATTCGGATTGAAGAATGCCCCTGCGATTTTTTTGCGCGCAGTCATTACTGCTTTAAGGAATTTATTCAAAAGTTTCTGGAAGTGTACTTTGATGATTGGACTATGTTTGGGCTGGTGAAATCCCATGTGGAAATTTTGCGCTTGATGCTAGATACCTATCGAAGATACCATATTGAGCTAAATCTGAAGAAATGCTTGTGTTGTGTTCCTTTTGGGACCCTGCTGGGTTATGTGGTTTGTATACAGAGACTAATGGTAGATCCCATGAAGAGCATGGTGATATTTAACTTAGAAACACCAAGGAGTGTGAAAAAGTTACGTGGTACCCTAGGACATACTGGATATTACAGAAAGTTTGTCAAGGGATATGCCCAGATCGCTATGCCTATGGAGAAGTTGTTGAAAAAGGATGTCACATTATGATGGAACGAGGACTATAAGAAAAGCTTGGATGTATTGAAAAAAAAGATGGTCACCGCATTGATATTAGTATTCCTGGATTGGAAGAAGGAGTTTCATGTACATGTTGATGCGTCATGTATAGCGTTGGGAGCAGTACTGACACAGGCTGGCAGAGGCGATTTGGACCTTCCTATAGCGTTCACAAGTAGAAATTTATCCAAGGCGGAGAAGAACTATTCAACCACCGAGCGTGAAGGGTTAGCCATGGTATACGTGGTCCAGAAGTTTAGACATTATTTGTTGGGTGGCCATTTTAAGATGTATACAGATCATTCCGCATTCAAATACCTCGTCAATAAGCCTATGTTGGGGGGGAGAATTTGCAAGTGGTTTCTATTGTTCCAGGAGTATGATTTTCATATTATTTTGAAGCCTGGACGACTAAATGCAAGACCAGACCATCTATTGCACATCGAAACAGGGGAAGATCCCACTACTTTGGAGGAGGGATTTCCTGACGCGCAACTATTTGTAATGTGCGTCGCGGATGATTATTTTGAAGATATCATACACTTCCTAATGAAAGGAACTACCTTAGAAGGTTACATTGTCCAACAGAAGGAGTTAGTGGTGTGCGCAGTAGACTTTTTTGTCATTTCCGGGCATCTCTAAAGAATGGGGTCCAATGAGATATTGCGATGATATGTACTAGAGTTTGAAAGGATCAGTATCCTCGTAGACACTCATGGGGGCACCGCGGGATGACATTATGTAGGGAGAGTGACCGTACAAAATATTCTTCACGTAGGGTTGTGGTGGCCAGCCCTCCATTAGGATTTAAAAGCTTACTGTAAAGCATGTGATATGTGTCAAATGACTGGCAGGCCATCGTGAAGGGACGAGCTGCCTCTGAATCCACAAATGACGTTACAACCATTTGAGAAATGGGTGATAGATTTTGTGGGACCCATTCAACCCCAAGTGAAGAAGATGGGAGCGAGGTACATTATCACTGAGATGGAGTATTTGACTTAATGGGCGAAGGCACAACTTGTAAAGGATTGTACAAGCTCGACTGTTGCAAAATTCCTCTTTGAGTATGTACTAATGCAATTTGGGTGCCCAAAGATTTTGATGAGTGATCATGGGACGCACTTTATGAACGAGACGATCAGTGTGCTGATGGAGGAATTTTAGGTATATCACTAGAAAATCATGCCTTATCACCCGTAGGCTAACAAGACGATGGAAGCATTCAATAAAGTGTTGGAGAATGTGCTGACCAAGGTTTGCAATGCTAAGCGAAGTGATTGGGACATACGCATACTTGCAATACTATTGGCCTATCGGATGATATGCAAGAAGTTGACTGGACAAACACCCTTTAGGCTTGTATATTGTGTTGAAGCAGTGATGCACATGGAATACATTGTTCCTAGTCTGTGCATAGCGATACTCACAGGTATGACTGATCGCGGAGCCCTAGAAGAGAGGCTCGCGTAGCTGGTTAAGCTTGAGGAAGAGAGATTTCTAGCTGGATTTCACCAATAGGTCCAGAAGCAGCGCGAAAAAGCATGGCATGATCAGCACATTAAGCTGTGAACCTTTAAGGTAAATGACGTGGTTTTGTTATATGACAAAAAGTTTGATAAATTTCCAGGGAAATTCAAAATGCACTGGTTAGGGCCCTATGTCATTAAGGAGATTACCGATGGAGGAGCAGTTCAGTTGGTCAAATTCAATGGAGATCCCTTCCTAGTAAATGTGAATGGCAGCTGATTGAAGCCATACACCGGTGGTCTGGCAATGTGACTATATGAAGGTAGCACAGTCTTAGCACTCTAGGCAGCTGAAAGGAGGTGCGAGACTATAAACTACACTGCCCAAGTTGGGGAACTGCGTGATTCGAGGATTTTGTGAAGCAAGGAAGTGTCACAAGGTTTGCAACAACGTGAAGGGAGCTATGCTACCCAGGGAGAAATCGTGCAGGTTGGCCAGAAAGTGATCATTAAAGTCACTGTTCATGATTTGATGGTAGAAATGCGGCCAAATGGCGCGGCCAGCCAACATTTAAGATGAAATTTATGGGTCATATCCTTGAAAATCTACTACCAATCCGGCCTTAATGAACCGAATATGGGGGGAACAGTTAGATTTGAATTCAAAATGCCCTATAAATTACAGGTGGCTGCCCAGTGAAAAACACTTGGCATTTTGAGAATTGAGTTGTTGAGCTCTTAGGTGCACATGAATCGCGAGAACTTTGAAGCTCTGATAGCCAGTTCAGTATTTGAGACATTGCCGAAGGTGACATAAGAGTTATTGCATAACATCATGTTAGCACCCACAAAAGTTATAGATACTGAAGTAGTGAATGCAGAGGATTTGGTGTCAAAAATTGTTATGGAGGCCGAAGAAGCTGCTCCAGAGGTTCCCGAAGTATTAGTGGAAGTCCCCAAATTGCCAAGATTAGTGAGACCAAAGTTGACCCCAACCAAGGAGAGCGCGAAGGATAAGAAGGGAAAGAAGCTTGCAATATCGGTGCACACATCGTCGAGAAGAAACCCACCAAAGGACAAGCCCACCACACAAGAAAAGGGCAAAGCCATCAATCTGGAGTCAGAGGAGGAAGAAATCAAAGACATCCCAATGGATGATGAGGACGTGGGAATAGACATGGGGGAAGTTGAAGTCTAGGGTGTTGACCCTCTCACTCCGTTGTCTGAGTATGTCCCTCTGATGGGTATCATCATCGAGTAAATATATGGGCCTTAATTGACCTTAATTCACTTCCTAGCTTAGTCAAACCAACTATTCTCACAACTTACTGCATGCTTTTGATTATATTTTGTTTATGAGATGAGTAGAGTTGGATATTTTGCTTTGTGGTCTAATGTGCATGTAATGAAGGAATAAAGGATAAAACAAAGGAAAATGTAGGGATAAAAGATAAAAGAAAGGAACGATGGTAAATACCTTGGTAAAAATTCAAATGGGACATGGGAGAGGAATTACAGGAGGTAAATCCTCCTCATTTATTGCCCCTCCATTCGAATATCCCTCCATCAGCTAAAAGTACAAACAGCCAAATCAGGTGTACTAGAAGGCAGCCAAGCAAGTGAAGGTGTAAATAGCCAAATCAGGTCTACTAGAATCCAGCCAAGCAAGTGAAAGTATGAGCTTATCTTGAGTTGGGAGCCAAGCCTCCCTACTAGAAGGCAGTTGGGCTAGTGAAAGGGAAAGCACGAGTTTATCATTGAATTGGGAGTTGTGCCGCCCTAATTTTGAAGGAAGTCATTGGAGACTTCAGATGTATAAGTAGAGAGGATTAGGACCTTAGTTTTTGTAGTTAGTCACAGTTAGTTACGAAGAGTTACCAAGATTTAGCAAGAATTCTTCTTTGTTTTCAAGTTGCAAGTCTTGTAACAGTTTTTGAGTTATAATGAAGATGAGTTTTGTTTTGAGCCAGCACTAAGTTAACTTAGAGGGCTGAAGCTCTTGGGTTAGGGCTTGACCCTAACAGCCAAAGATCCTCTTTATTGTATTGTTATGCTAGCAAAGATTCCTATTTTCTGTTCATTTCCTTAATTAGATGCATTTTCATTAAAATAGTAGCATATATTCTTGTTTTCTATTCATCCACTTAAGTAGTTCATTTCCATTATAGCAGTAGCATAGATTCATGGTTTGATTGTTTATTTACTTCAGTAGCTGCATTTCCATTACAAAGGTTTATTGTTTAACTGTTCATTTGCTTAAATAGTTGCAGTCTCATTACAGTACTGTACAGTAGATTAGTTGTGTTTACGGTTGCTTCATTTATGCTTTCATTCAATTAGTAGGTTAGCAAAGAAGAGATCCACAAGGTTGCCCACAGGTGTCTCAGCCTCACCTCCTCCCTCTGGGACCATGACTTGAGGAAGAAACCTTGCAGCAACCCCAAAAACATAGGGTTTTGGTTTTCACAGGGAGTTTGTTGTTTAACACAGTCACTAGGTTCATTACAGTGTTACTCTATTCCTTTCATGATCATCTGCTCCTTCACTCTCTTCCTATCATTTGGTTTCCCTCATATCCCTTTCATTCCCCCTCAGCATGAAATACTTAGGCGTAAGCTGTTAATTCACGGTTTAAATGGTTTTTAACCATAGATTGCCATTCACAGCATAACCCGACCAATCACTGCCTGATTCACCTTTAAACGCCGACCTTTTTCACTTTAAATCCCCATCGTTGATCTTCATCGTCAAATTCGATGGCTATCGTGCACCCGCTCACCAACTAGCTCGGTTAAGTCTCCATCGTTGATTTGTGTAGCCAAATACGACGGTTATCGCACCATATCGCGTGGATTTCTGTCTGATCGTTATCCGTGCGAGAGCACATGATAAGACTGGTTTCCCCATGCTACGTGTCACCCAGGGAGGCTAATCGCCCAAAATGTTAGAAAATTTCTTACCGCTTTGAGGGAGCGCGATAAACATCTTACCGCCCTCTAAACCCACTCCGTCATTTTCGCACGTTTTCTTCTCTCGCTTTAATCTCCACCATCGATCTGTCTCTTGATCCAACAGTTGTCGCTTCACTCGATTGCCAACTAGCTTGGACGATCTCCATCGTTGATCAGCCCTTCCTAATCCAATGGCTAACGTGCCATATCATGCGATTTCTGTTTGATCGATATCCACCCGAGGGCATGTGATAAGAGTGGTTTCCTCGTGCTACATGTTGCTCGGGGAGGCTAATCGCGTGAAATTTCAAAATAAACTTATGGTTTTGAGGGCATGCGAAATACAACTTACCACCTTTGCCAACCCGCTACTATTTTCGCACGTTCCTTTTGCTTGTGATCTAATCTTTGTCATCCATCTGCTGATTAATCATGTCCGTCCATCTCTTGACTTAGCCTCCACGATATAATCTCAGCCATCCATCCTGTTAGTTAACCATGCTCGCCCATTTACCTACGTACCCTCCTACAATCTGATCTTAGCCATTCATTTTCCTTTCACTTGCTTGATCCAACGGTCCTTATGCGTTGTTGCTCCCTTACGTCCTCTTTTGACCAATTTTGATCTTCAACTACTCTTCCGCTTAAACACAGACTTAGCTTAGTTTCCTTTTCTTACCCCTTAGTTTAGTTTTGAGCTTTTACTTCTGTAACTTAGAGAATTAGCATTAGATTAGTGATTGATCTAGTAATTCCGCTTAGCATATTTGTTTAATTGGTTAGCTAGAGTCTGGTGTGAGTTTAGCATTACATGATTGTTTTCTTCATTACCACAGTAGAGTAACTCTCCCATATAATAGATTTTCTCTTCTTCCATCAAAATCAAGCTTCTTATGACCCTATAGAAGTCTGGCTTGGAACCCCTGGGGTATCTTGCCAGATGAGCAATGACAACAGGCAGTACCTTCACTTCTACTTCTTCATATAGCACTGTCACCTCCAAGTTTGTATGAAGCCTGGGTTGATAACTAAAGCTAGTAGCCTTGGGAGTTACAACATTCTTGCTGTAATACCTAGGCTCATCACTTTTTGGCACTGTTTCTAGGGAGGTGTCAGAGTAGGATGTGAATTACTGCTCCTTCTTCTATTTCTAGTCTCTAACTTTCTCTTCTTCTACTTCTAGTCTTCAATTTTCTTCCATTAGTTTATTTCCACAAAAGTAATCTAGTTTCTTTCTTTCATTTGTCATTTATCTGCTTTCCTTTCCATTTTGAAATTAGCAGTTTCAATTAACCAAGTAGTTTCCTTTTTGTTAGTAGCTTTTCATTCAATTAAGAAATTTCATTTTGTAGGTAGTTTTCCTTCTGTTAGAAGTCTTTCCATTCAATTATCAGTTTCATTCTGCAATTAGTTTCCATTCTATTAGTATTTTTTCATTTAATCAACAATTTCCTTTCCGCAAAGTACTTTCTATCTTTAAATAAAATCTTACAAAAACCAACCCAAAAACATTTCCTTTCATGCCTCATAAGAATAGGGATAATTTAGGAAAATTCTTACCAAATACCCCCACTACAACCAACAGTCGACCTTCTCTCTTCTTTGGTGACTGTGAATTGGAAGAACCTTTAGGTGTGCAACCTGACATATTTGAAGAACCTATAGGGGAAGTAGAAGAGGAAGAACCCATTCCTACTAAACCAATGGCTGAAAACCAAGATAACAGAGGAGATAGAGAGAGAATTGAGGGTGCCTTCCCCATTAGGGAAACCAGTGGGGACCCTAAAATGAAGAATATAAGCCCCTCTTCTCTACCTCATTTCCATAGCTTGACCATAGAGGACCCTAACACTTTCCTATCTGAGTTTGTTGTTATATTACGAACCTATGACTATACAGAGGATGAAAAAAAGTTAAAAATGTTTCCATCTACCCTCAAGGATGCAACATTGCACTGGTTCATGGGTTTACCTGGAGATAACATCATAACTTGGGCTCAGATGCAGCAGGCCTTTAACAACAAATATAGGGACTAATGTAGGTCAAAGGACACTAAAGAAGAGATTTCTAGGATGACCATAGGCCAGGATGAACCGTTAGGAGACTATGAGGAAAGATTCCAGCTCAGTTACAAAAGGGCCAGGTGCACACTTGACCCTGAGTCACTAAAGCTGGTCCTGCTTAGAGGAGTAAGGGAGGATATCCTAGATACCTTGCATTTGTTAGCAGGAGGAGATATCTACCAACTACCCTATGAGGATATCAAGACTGCCTTTAGAAACTATTCTAGGGAAACCAAGAAAAATGGTAGGAGTAGTCAACCTATGGCCAGTACATCATCTTCCAACTCATCCATCAAGGTTGAAATTGGAAATATGCTGGAGGATTTCAAAAGTGAGATGCTGCAAACCCTTTGCCTTGCAATTGGATACCATGAATATCAAAAGGAAGCAAGAGGAAGTAGAGAGAGCCTTGACCATCTTTTGTCCTAGATGCACCAGGAGGCATCCTAGGAATGAATGCCCATAGAACTGTATTGATATTTTCTCAGTCTGTGAATAAAATCACTCCACAGATGAGTGCCATTCCTTACCTAGACTCAAAGCTGTATATCAAGGAGATGAAGGGGTCACTGAGCGGCTTTGCTACATCAACCAAAGGACACCTCTCGGGCCTAGACCATACCAGTAGGGTGTGGAAGGATCATCCCATGCAAATTGCAGACCCAACCAAACCACAACTATGCCTTCTTGGGGACCCCCTGCTCATCCTTCCTTATCTACACCCCCTCCTTGGTCCTATGCATCTCAGTATCATTCCCATCTAGCCAGCTAGTCATTTAAACCTTACATTTAGCCACAACATCATTGGAATACCCCACCCCAGGGGTGGAGGCCCCAATTCAACAATGTTTCAGCCCTACTGCCTCCACCACCCACCCAACCACAACTCCTACACTCTGCTCCACCTAAGAAACCCCAGATGCCTGCCCAGCGAAATCCAAACCCAAACAATAGGCAGGCTCAACAAGGATACAATGGAGAGACATGACACCCAACTTATGCTGTAGAAATCTAGGAGATCAACCTAATATCTGGGAGAATTCTCCCAGATAACCATCGTCCCTCTGCACATAGGCAGGTTGAGGAAGAAAGAGAGGAAAGAAACCTTAAAGTGAATCCACCCTTTCATGAAAGATTAGCCCAACCACTCCAGCCTGCCCCAGAAGAAACTGAACTTCTAGGAGAATTGAAGAATCTATGTGTAAACATCCCCCTTCTCCAGGAAATCAAAGATGTTCCTATCTACAATAATTTGATTAAGGAGAAGTGCTTCAAGCATCCAACAAGAAGAAAAAGGGATGCCCCTACCATTCATCTCATTAGGCAGTTATCTAACCTAATGTTGGGGCAGGTAATATGTCCAAAATACTTAGCAGTCACCCCTGAGGGAATTGTGGAGCATGTGATGGTCTCGATTGACTCTTGGGAGTACCCTATAGATTTCCTAGTTCTATAGCGTAAGGCTAAGCTTACTGGTTACCCTCTCATCCTTGGGAGGCCATGATTGGCCATAGCTGATGCCTACATTAGCTGCAGAGCTAGGAATATGACCATAAAGAATGGGCATATGTCCAAACAGTTAGTCTTAAACCTTCTTTCTCAACCCTCCCTAGAACATGATTTACCTTTATGGTTGGAGGAGGAGGAAGAAGATGAGCTTTATTCTACCCAACTTTATGCTTTGGAAGCAATTGTAGGAGGAGGACAACAAGAGGAGGATGACTTAATTGAACACCTGCTCCAAATTTCAACTCCTGGTTCATTACCATTAGAAGAAGAAGTAAAGGAAACACTGAAAAATCATCAAATTGACTTATTCTTGGCCAATCCCAACCCACTCCGAGTCAAAACCATAGAATTTGGTCTAGAGAAAACTTTTAAAATCAACCCATCTATGTCTGCTCTTGAAGAGGAAAAGCTATGCAATAGGTTGAAAGAAACCTAGAATCCTTCGCTTGGAGCTACAAGAAAATGAAGGGAGTACACCCCTTAGTGTGTACTCACCACATATACATCAAGGAAGGTTGAAAGCTATCCAGGCAACCACAAAGGAGAATGAATCCAACCCTTAAAGACATAATCAAAGAAGAACTCCAAAAGTTGTTAGATGTAGGGTTCATTTACCCTATCTTTGATAGTGAGTGGGTCTCTCCTTTAGTGTTAGTTCCCAAGAAGGATGGTAAGTGGAGGATTTGTGTCGATTATAGGGAGTTGAACAAAGCCACAAATAAGGATCCTTTTCCCCTACCCTTCATTGACCAAGTGCTAGATGGCCTTGCAGGGAAGAAGTTCTTTTCTTTCCTAGATGGATTCAGTGGGTACAACAAAATCCAAATCTACCCAAAAGACCAGGATAAAACCACATTCACCTGTCCTTGGGGTACTTTTGCCTGTAGGGTCCTTCCTTTTGGCTTATGCAATGCTCCTACCACTTTCCAGAGAGCAGTCTTGAGTATTTTTGATGAATTAGTACATGATGCTGTAAATATCTATATGGATTATTTTACACCGTATGGCTGTGATTTTCAAGAAGCCCTGACTAACCTAGGGAAAGTATTATGCAAATGCATTGAAATGAACCTGTCTCTCAGTCCAGAAAAATGTGAATTCTTAATGACTGAAGGGAGTGCGTTAGGTCATTGCATATCTCAGTACGGAATGCATGTGGACCCAAACAAAATAGCCATCATCCAAAAGGTCCCACCTCCACAAAAGCAGAGAGATGTCAGGAGTTTCTTAGGGTTAGTTGGATACTATAGAAGGTTCATAAAGGACTTCAGCAAGTTGGCCTCTCCTTTTTTTGGGTTGTTGGCCAAAGATTCTGAGTTTATATGGTCAAAGAGCTATCAAGAGGCCTTAGACATTCTAAAGGGTAAGTTAACCACTGCACCAATCCTGAGAGGCCCAAACTAGGTGCTCCCTTTTCATATTCAGGCTGATGCCTCACACAAATCCATAGGAGCAACCTTAGGCCAGGTAGAGGAGAAATTCCCCTATGCCATCTATTTTACCAGGAAAAACATATCAAAGGTTGAGTTAAATTATGCTATGACCGAAAAATAACTCCTAGCTATTGTGCATTCATTGAACAAGTTTAGGCATTACATTACAGGCTATCAAACATTTGTGCATACTGATCATGCTGCAATTAAATATTTAATGAACAAACTAGATGTAAATGCTAGAATCATAAGATGGTTACTTTTATTATAGCAGTTTGATCTAACTATTGTTGATAAGCCTAGTAAGGAGAATGTTGTTGCTGACTTTCTATCTAGGATGAATCTTCCTGCAGGTGAAGAAGGAATGGTGGATGATCAGTTACTAGACGATATTTTTTTTTCTATTTCAGTGCTCTCCCCATGGTTTTCTGATATAGAAAATTGTTTGGTATCAGCACAGTTCCCACCAAACTTGCATCCATAGAAAAGAGCAAGATAATTAGGAAAGGTGACCCCTTCACCTGGATTGGGGGCAATCTGTTCAAACTTAGCCCAGATCAAATCTTGAGAAGGTGTGTCAGGGTAGAGGAAGTTTTTGACATCCTTCTGACCTGTCATGATGGGCCTTGTGTAGGTACTTTGCAGCAAATAGGACAAGATTCAAAGTGCTGCAAGAAGGATATTTTTGGCCTACTCTTCATCACGATATGAAAAAGTACATTAGCTAGTGTGATCAGTGCCAAAGAATGGGAAAGCCTACTCCAAGAGAAGAAATTCAGCTACAAACTCAAGTGACTTTCGAGCCATTTGACAAGTGGGGAATGGACTTCATTGGGAATATCAATCCTCCTTCAAAGAAAAAATAGCACACTATTGTGTGCACTGATTACTTGACTAAGTGGGATGAAACCAAGGAAATTAAGGCAGAAACAGAAGAGAAGGTGGTTGAGTTCCTAAGGGAGAATATATTCTACAAATTTGGTACCCTAGAGATCTAGTCACAGACCAAGGTAGCCAGTTTACCTCTAGCATGATTGAAGAACTACTCAAGCATCACAAAATCAAGCATAGGACCTCCACTCCTTATCATCCACAAGATAATGGGCAAGTGGAGGTGACCAACAGAGCATTGGGGAACATCCTAACCAAGGTAGTGAACAACAACAGGAAGGATTGGGCATAAAGACTAGCTGAGGCCACCTGGGCCTATAATACAACATGGAAGACCACCACTAGATTTACACCCTATGAGCTGGTCTATGGGAAAAAGGCTTTGCTATCTATTCGATTTGAATATAATACATTGACGATGATAGCCCAACTAGATTTGGATCTCAATCATGCATTGAAAGAAATATTGTTCCATTTGAATGGCTTGGATGAATTCAGAATGTAGACCCTCCTCCATACAGAGATAGTTCAGCTTCAGAGAAAAATCTGGCATGACAAGCATATTAAGGAGAAGCAATTTCAAGAAGGAGACTGGGCATTGTTATATGACTCCAAGCATAAAGACTTCAAGGGTAAGCTAAAGACAAGATGGTTTGGACCTTATGTGGTTGAAAGATGCCATGACAATGGTTCAGTGCAGATCAGAACTATAGATGAAGAAGCCATTCCACTACTAGTTAATGGACATAGATTGAAAATTTATAAGAGGCCTTTATCTAAACAAGAGTTCATTGATAGTATCAATAAGACAGTGATGATGGTGGAGCAATTTTCAGCTCCTCCCTCATCAGGTCACTGAAATGAAAGAAAACCAAATAAGGATTCAGGTGAAAACCTCCATGAGGTGCCTGAGTCCCATGTTTGGGATGAAAACCTCCATGAGGCGCCCAGGGTAAATATCTAGGGTGAAAACCTCTCTGAGGCACCCTAGGTGTTTCTAAAATATATATATCTATATATATATATATATATATACACACACACACACACACACACACACACATATATATATATATATATAGATATATAGATATATATGTATATATATATATATATATATATATATATATATATACATATATATGTATATATATATATATACATATATATGTATATATATATGTATATATATGTATATATGTATATATATATATGTATATGTATATGTATATGTATGTATACATATATATATGTATACATATATATATATATATATATATATATATATATATATATATATATATATATATATATATATATATATAGTAAGATAAAAAAACATAATTGTTATTTGCAGGAGGATGCGAAAGATAATCAGGGAGAAAAAAGAAGATACAAAGGGAGCCTTGCCTCACATATGTTCATCTCCTCCACTCCTTACCATGCATCCCTCCATAAATTCCATTGTTTTTCACTTCATTGATCCAATTCAGTTGAAATTGTGTTTTCTATAGGATCCCCTGACTGGCAGATTGGTTAGATCCCCAAAATTCATTCTAGACATGATCTAACCCCTCACCTCATCCATTAGCATCATCCCTACATCCACACATTCCTACTCCCTCTGTCCATTCAACAACATTAGATATGCAGTCACAGACACCATCAGCAGACTGTAGAGGAGGAAGAAAGATGACCATACAACAGCATCAGATCTGCAATTAAGAGCCATCAGCAGATAACAGAGGAGGAAGAAGAATGACCATCAACAACATTGATCTTTGACAACTGCAGCATGGCATTAAGGCCATAGGCAAGTGTCCCACTCACTCACGCATATGCATCATTTGATCAAAAGTTTTAAATGTTAAGAGGTAGTTGGTTTGGAAGTAAAAAGGTGACCAGCTTCCTCTAAAAATCTACTGGATTACATACATAGGAAACTCTTTTTTTTCTCAAAGAATTTGCTTACTTCCTCCTCAAGAATCACAAGCAAGATGCTCATCAAATATATCTCATGTGAGGGTAGATACAATGTCATTTATGACTACCATTTTAGAGATCTTGAAGAATTAAGATTTGGGTTAAAAACACCAGTTCACCAAAGACAACTTACCCTATTTTCCGATGCATTCACTCATGGACTCCAATAACAAAGAAAAGACAGAAAATTCCAAATAGTTAGTTCACCATGGGTTGACTAGAATCCTCATTGAGGATGCCCTACGAAACCTAAAGATCCATATAACATGGTCAGTCTTCAGAGACTTACCAGCAGAGGATAACATCAAAACCCTCATCTATGATGTTAGTCGTTCTATCAGTAAGGAGGAGGCAACACAAGAAGAAGAAGATACATAGATAGATGGGGATGAGATGGATGAAGAAGGAACTAATACAGAGGATGATTCTGAAATAGAAGAGAAAGAAGGCATTGAAACAAAAGGGGAAGAACAAAAGGAAGAGTCACCTAGGGTGTCTCCAGAAGTTCTTGAGTAGAAGGCAACAACTGCCACAACTGCTCTCAGCACACCAGTCAAGAAAAAAAAAGGGAAAAGAAGAAGGAAAACCCCTCTACATTTCAGAACAAGAAGAGTAGCAAGAAACAAAAGAGCTAAGTGGCTTTAGGGACAGAGAAGTAGCTAAACAATCAAATCCCATGGTCCTAATCAACACCCATAATCTAATTGTAAATAATCCTCAACTGCCGCCTCAATATCTTGCTGCTCAAGGGCAAGTAATTTCACATTTTGAGGACATGTTTAGGCTGGTAAGAAATGATGATATACATGCTTGCATAAGGAAATGGAAAACACTGCCACATAGCTTGAAGATCAGAGAATATAAGTGGGAAGAAGTAGAAAGGAAAGCAGGCTTCTATAAACAAGAAGTAGTGACCACAGCTGAAGCATGGGATGTTAGAGAGGCTACTAGAGCCACGAAGTTGCTCAAAGGATGAGCAACACTTTTAGTAGGGGGGTGATGATGAGTCTCATCATTGAGTAAATATATGGGCCTTAATTGACCTTAATTCACCTCCTAGCTTAGTCAAACCAACTATTCTCACAACTTATTACGTACTTTTGATTATATTTTGTTTATGAGATGAGTAGAGTTAGATATTTTGCTTTGTGGTCTAATGTGCATGTAATGCAGGAATAAAGGATAAAAGCAAGAAAAATGTAGGGATAAAAGATAATAGCAAGGAACGATGGTAAAGTCCTTGGTAAAAGCTCAAATGGGACAAGGGAGAAGAATTACAGGAGGTAAATCCTCCTCATTTACTGCCCCTCCATTCAAATATCCCTCCATTAGATGAAATTAAAAATAGCCAAATTAGGTTTACTAGAAGGCATCCAAGTAAGTGAAGGTGCAAACAGCCAAATTAGGTGTACTAGAAAGCAACCTAGCAAGTGAAAGTACGAGTTTATCTTGAGTTGGGAGCCAAGCCTCCCTACTAGAAGGTAGTCGAGCTAGTCAAAGGGAAAGCATGAGTTTGTCATTGAATTGGGAGTTGTGCCTCCCTAATTTTGAAGGAAGTCATTAGAGACTTCAGATGTATAAGTATTGAGGCTTAGGACCTCAGGTTATTTAGTTATTCATAGTTAGTTACGAAGAGTTTCGAAGAGTTAGCAAGAATTATACTTTGTTTTCAAGCTACAAGTCTTGTAATAGTTTTTGAGTTAAAATGAAGAGGAGTTTTGTTTTGAGACAACACTGAGTTAAGTCATAGGGATGAAGCTCTTGGGTTAGGGCCCGACCCTAGCAGCCAAAGATCCTCTTTATTGTATTGTTATGCTAGCATAGATTCCCGTTTTCTGTTCATTTGCTTACTTAGATGAATTTTCATTACAGCAGTAGCATAGATTCATGTTTTTTGTTCATCTGTTTAAGTAGTTCATTTCCATTACAACAGTAGCATAGATTCATGGTTTGATTGTTTATTTACTTCAGCAGTTGCATTTCCATTACAGAGGTTCACTTTTTAACTGTTAATTTTCTTAAATAGTTGCAGTCTCATTACAGTAGAGTAGAGTAGATTAGTTTTGTTTTAGTTTGCTTCATTTATGCTTTCATTTAATTAGCAGGTTAGGAAAGAAGAGATCCACAAGGTTTCCCACAAGTGTCTCGGCCTCACCTCCTCCCTTTGGGACCATGACATGAGGAAGAAACCCTTCAACAACCCCAAAAACACAAGGTTTTGGTTTTCAAAGGGAGTTTGTTGTTTAACAAAGTCATTGGGTTCATTACAGTGTTACTCTGTTCCTTTCATGATCATCTGCTCCTTCACTCCCTTCCTATCATTTGGTCTCTCTCATATCCCTTTCATTCCCCCTCAGAATGAAATACTTAGGCGAAAGTTGTTAATTCACGGTTTAAACAGTTTTTACCCATAGATTTCCTTTCACAACAAAACCTGACCAATCACTGCCCGATTCACCTTTAAACACTAACTTTTTGCACTTTAAATCCCCATCATCGATCTGTCTTGTTAGATCCAATGGTTATTGTGCACCCACTCGCCAGCTATCTCGGTCAAGTCTCCACCGTTGATCTGCCTAGCTAGATCTTATGGCTATCGTGCCATATCACGTGGATTTTTGTTTGATCATTATCTGCCCGAGGGCATGTGATACGAGCAGTTTCCCCGTGCTATGTGTCACCCGGAGAGGCTAATCGTGTAAAATTTTAGAAAATTGCTTACAGCTTTAAGGGCGTGCGACAAACAGCTTACTACCCTCTAAACCCACTCTGTCATTTTTGCATGTTTTCTTCTCTCTCTTTAATCTCCACCGTTGATTTTCCTGTTGATCTGATGGCTATCACTTCACCTGATCGCTAACTAGCTTGGCCAATCTCCATCATTAATTAGCCCTACCTGATCCAACAGCTGTCGTGGCATATTGTGCAGATTTCTATCTGATCATTATCCACCCAAGGGCATGTGATAAGAGTGGTTTCCCCGTGCTACGTGTCACTCGAGGAGGATAATTGCATGAAATTTCAAAATATAGCTTATGGTTTTGAGGGCACACGAAATACAGCTTACCACCTCTGCCAACCTGCTACCATTTCCGTATGTTCCTTTTTCCCGTGATCTAATCTTTGTAGTACATTTTCCGATTAATCTTGTCCATCCATCTCTTGACTTAGCCTACGCGATATAATCTCAGCCATCCATCCTGTTAGTTAACCTTGCTCGCCCATCTACCTACGTACCCTCCTGTGATCTGATCTCAGCCGTTCGTTTTCCTTTCACCTGGCTGATCCAACGATCCTTATGCGTTGTTGGTCCCTTACATCCTCTTTTGACCAATTTTTATCTCTGAATAATCTTCCCCTTAAACACATACTTAGCTTAGTTTCCTTTGCTTATGCCTTAGTCTAGTTTTGATGCTTTTACTTCCGCAACTTAGATAATTAGCATTAGATTAGTGATTGATCTAGTAATTCTGCTTAGCATAGTTGTTTAATTGGTTAGCTAGGGTCTGGTGTGATTTTAGCATTACATGATTGTTTTCTTCATTACTACAATAGAGTAGCTCTCCCTTAGAATAGATTTGCTCTTCTTCCATCAAAATCAATCTTCTTCTCACCCTATAGAAGTCTGGCTTGGAACCCCTGGGGTCTCTTTCTAGATGAGTAGTGATAACAGGTAGTACCTTCACTTATACTTGTGTATATAGCACTATTACCTCCAAGTTTGTATGAACCCTGGGTTGATAAGTAAAGCTGGTAGCCCTGGGAGTTGTTGCATTCTTGTTGCAATAACTAGGTTCATCACCCTTCGTGCAAGGGTAAGTGCAAGGTGCCAAAAGATATCGATGAGAGCAAGGTCCCCTTGCAAACCCCTCTACTGCTAGATGAGATTGTTTTTGAAGGACCACGCTTGGGGCAGGTTCCTCTGTTAAAACTTGAAGATTGGGACTTGGCTGACCATTAGAAGTTCCCACACTTGGCGATTGAGCAACTAATCCGCCGCATTATCAATACAACCACTAGGATGACACATTGGAGCCGCGGAGGTGGCTTAAAGGAGTAGACAAGGTAGGTCTACACAACCTGCTATGGGTGCCACACTAAAACCGCACCCCTATTACAATATTGGTCATCAAGAAGCTTCTATGCTTGGTGCATGATGGGTGTCTTTGGCTAGAGGAGCCAATACCCATCACTGACAGATTGATCCATAGAATCACACAGTTGCCCTACATAGGAGAAAATTCAGCCATGATGTTTGGCAGAAAAGGTGGTGAGCAGACCCTTGCGGAGGCCATGAAGGAGAAGTTTAAGCTGGTGAAGAAGCCGCATGGATGTGCCATATACAGCATCAATGACCCTGCTGTAAAGGTGGCTACGCAAATTTTGGCAGGGAAGGTGATGAGGAAGTGTCGCGTCGATGAGGTGTCAGTGCCTGTCATCACTCTAGTAGCCTAGTGCGCCGAAGGGGTCTAGTTCAATTGGGCAGACTATCTTCATGATGAGTCCCTGGCGAACTACCGCGAGGCACAAGAGCTCAGCAAGACATTCCACTACACGTGGCTCTTGTTCTCTATTGTGCTGGTAACATGGGAGATGCCAAAGGATAGTCAATTCCTTTCGGTTGCACCAGACCTACCAGAAGCAATGAAGTACACTCTTCTGTGGGCGACAAAGGATGCATAATGCATCAAGGACAGTGTTGTAGCATCCATTGTTATTTAAGTTTATTTTCTGTTTATCACAAAATGAAAGAAAAATAAAAAATATGAAAGAAAAACCAAATATTATGTTATAATAGAAATAAAAGGAAATGTGGAGATTTGAAAGAAATGGTTGATTTTATATTATTAATGGCTTTTGAAAGTGATAAACCTATGAGAAGATCTGGGTCATCTGATCAATAGGCCACAGATGTAGTTGTGAGGATAACATGGACGAGGTTTATTTCAGAAATCGGATGCAATGGTGTATGAAATGCAATCTAATACGTTGAAGTCTAGATCAATCACAACCATTCATAGAAATGGATGAGATTCGATGGATGTCACGTCAAAAATTAATCGATTTCTATTTTTAAAATCAAACCCGATAAATCTTTAACTGGCAGTTTTATTTCTTATCGGGTCTGTGTGGGAGTCAAAGGGCTATTGAAAAAATGGACGCGATAAGGTTTTTTTCAAAAGGCTTAAAGTCTTGTTGAGTTCCAAAGGATCAGATCGTCCATTGTATGAGTGATCGAATGATGATCATGCTTAATTGTACGGCTCAGGTGGACCCGATATGTAATGATTTGGGGCTTTATTCCTTTTTTTCAGCAACAATGATTGGTCAGGTTTCCTTGCGTTTTAGCCAATCTGAACATTTTCGATATATACGTGGCCCACAAGTCCATGCATGGGGTTTTGTTACAATGAATTGTGTTGTGTTAAAATAATTTAACCATTATCAAAACATCAATAGAGAAACTTCATCAATAGCTAAGCCATCGATTTGAACAGCTAACAACCATCATCAGTTTTCTAAATTTTGTTACTTCCTGTTATTTTATTTTCTCGAGAATGGGGTGTCTTTACCCTCTGTTGTAATATTCTAAAATTATGTTTACTTTAAGCAGTTAGGAGATAGTTAAGTAGTTTGATAGCTTTGGTGATTACAAACTATCTCATAATGTATAAAAGGAGGAAAATTTATAGATTAAGGGTTTGAACTTTGGAGAACCTGGAGACTAGGTCACTTTATTCTTGATAAAACTGTTGATTAATGAAAGAGTCAGAAGTTTTCCACACATTGTTGGGTATGATTTTGTGACTTCTCTGTTATGTGTCATCATAGGTTTTCTTCCTTTAAGTATGGTAATGAAGATGCAGGTCTTTATTTGCTTATATAAATGTAGTTAAAATCCCTTAAAAGAGCACTCCTATACATGAAGTTCCTACCTTTGCAATTCTTCTAAGTTACAGATAGTAGTTCCTGTGTAAGAAAACATATTATCTTTAACTTCTCCAGGTGTCACGGATAGTAGATTCCGTGTAAAACAGCATATTGACTCTGACTTCTTCAAGCTTTCTTAATTCATCATTTATATTCAGCAATCAAATGGCATTCTGAGATTTTCATGTCACCTAAGTATTAAGGGTTAAAAACCAAGTCTTTTAGGTCCTTCATTTGAGAATACAACATACAATTTAGTGACAAACAAGTGACAATAAATATAAACATTAATTTCTTAAGAAAAATTTATACACAGACAAGAAATTGGTTTCTTAAGGGACAACATTAATTGACACCATTGTTGGGGAGAGAAGACAAGGATACTTTTCCTTGGGTTTTTTTTTCTCTGATTGTTCAGTGAGGAGGAAATATTTGGCTGTATTGAACAAAAAATAATAACTCTTGCTCCGAAGAGACTCCATACAAGGTCAGATACCTCACAGAAGAAATTTCAAGCCCTTTCAGATCCTGAGAGGCTAGTTTCCAAGAGGGTTGGTAGGCCTAAAACTCCACTTACACCAAGTCCTACACTGTGTGCACTTGGTAGCAGTTCATCACATCTTTCATCCAAACATTCATCTCACCAAGAGTCACCTTTTACATCCAATTCATTTCAAAAACCCAACTGTCAAGAACAGTCTTTAGAGTCTGTTTCTTTTTCAGTATCTGCTATAGTTATTCAACCTGAACATATAACTACATTGCCACCTTTTCATACTCCAGATACTCCTCAGTCATGTTCCACATCTACTAGTAATCAAGGTTCAGTAAATTCAGGAGAAAATATGGCAGCTCCTACATTTTTGATGAATAGGTATGCAGCTATTCAATTGCCACAACAGTTGAATCAAATGCCACAAGAATACTTGAATATTCTTCCTCGTTTCACAGGGGAGGATGGAAAAACAACAGAGAATCATATATCAGTATTTTGTAATTTCACAGAAAACCTAAATGTTGAATGCCTAGATGTTGTTCTAAGACTTTTTATCCAATCTTTGGATGGAGAAGCAAGAAAATTGTTTAAAGGGCTTCCTAATAACTCTATTACAACATGGGAAGAGATGGAGTGCCTGTTCACCTATAGATGGGGAGAGAAAAGAGACCATGGGTATTCACTCACAAAGTTTAATGCTATCAAGAAGAAGTCTGATGAAAGTGTTGTTGAATTCATCAGAAGTTTTAATAAATTGTACAATAGTCTTCCAATGGATATTAAACCCCCTCCTGTTGGTGCAAAAATAACTTTTGCAAGGGATTTTGAGTCAAATTTTGGATTTACATGGAGGGAAAGGAGATCCCCAACCCTTGATCAGATCCAAATTGATTCATTAGAGATAGAAGCAAATCTGGTGGCTGCAGGTAAAACACCAGTGTGACAGCCTATCCAAGATAAGGGAAAGGCTAAAGTAGAATCCTCTCAAAGTCAAACATTGGAGGATATGAGTAATGTAATTAAAACTTTTTCAAATAAATTGATTAAATTAGAGTTGGAAAGTAAGAATTCTCATAGGCAAGCACAACAAAACAAAAATTTTAATCCTCAATATAGAAGACAACCTCTGCAAATTTTGCAGAAGGAGAGAAAAGATCAAGATCATATTCAAGCACCACTGTATATAGAAGCAGATCTTGATGAAATACCAGAGCATTCTAGGGACCATGATGATCAGATTTCCACATTGTATGCAGTAGATGAAGATGAACTAGGTGTTGAGGGAGAAGAATATGAATATGTTGAAATAGATGCCATTTATGATGAGAATGAAATTGATAAGTATTCGAAACAATTTTCTGATTTTATGTAGGTAGAATTATATAAGAAATATGACTTGAGATCAAGGAAAAGGTATAGAAGTCAAGAAGATGAAGGTGAGCAGCAAGTTCCATCTCCCTTACAGAAGGCAACTCCACAAGAACCACAGCCTACAAAACAATTGAATAAAGGAAAGAAGCAACATAATACAAGTAGCAAGATTCAAATGCTTCAAGGTGAGTCTTCTCAAGACAAACGTGAAAAAATTCCTTTAGAGAAACTTGTTTCTATTCCATAGGAGATTTCAGTCATGAAGAGAGGTGAAGATGAAAATGAAAGGAATACTAAACATGGTCATGTGTTTAGTCTAACTAAAGAATTAGAGAAAATCAAAATTCAAGTGCCCCTCACAGAGTTGGTCAAAACACCAGTTTATCAGAGAGAGATTGCTGAGTTTATCAATGTAAGAGAGAATGTGAATGTAAATGACACCGTGAATCTGCAAGAAGATAAACTAGTAGTGGTTTTTCGTCCACGTGTGGAAGAGGTAGATTCTTCAACCCCTCCTTTCTACATTTCTCTATTGATTCATGGTTTCCTATTACACAATTGTATGTTTGATTTATGAGATTTACATAACCTTATGCCATTATCAGTGATGAAAGAACTAAACCTACAAGTTACTAAACCTTACAGAGACTTGTATTATTTTGATTCAAATAAAGTCAAGTGTATGAGGGTCATTAAAGATATGGTGGTGTCACTAGCCCAGATCCCAGCTAGAAGCTTGGTAATGGATGTAGTGGTAGCAGATATCCCTGCTATGTTTGGAATGTTGCTATCTAGGTCATGGGGAGCCAAATTGGGTGGTGTTTTGAAACTAGATTTTACATATGCTATTATACCAATTTCTGGTGGAGAAGAAAGGAGGTTGTATAGAGAAACCAGATTTGTAAAAAAAATCACAAAAAATGGGGCAAGTAATTCACCTGTATATAGCCAGGAGAAATATGACTTTTCTTGCTTCATGCTGCATGATAATGCAGAGCTGGTTGAAGATAACCAGAGGCAGCTTACTTTAGCTAGTGTAAATACAGAGCTGCAAATAGAAGGGGTGTGGAAGTGCTTCTTTGATGGAGCCTATTCTAAGGAAGGAACAGGTGTTGGTTTCCTTCTAATTGCACCTGGAGGTAATATGTTCCCTTTTTCTTTTAAATTGGAGTTCGAAGCAACAAACAATGTGGCAGAATATGAGTCCTTGATCATTTCTCTACAAACAACAAAACAAATCGAAGTCATACCAATTTTTGTCTTTGGAGATTCAGAGCTAATTATAAAGCAAATAAAGAACCATTGTCAGACAAAACACCCTAGGCTTTAGGCATACATAAATGAAGTGTGGGATTTGGTTGAGAACTTCTTTGAAGATTTCGGTATTTAGTTCATTCCAAGACATGGAAACAGATTAGCGGATTCTTTGGCTGTGGGTGCTAGTACTTTTAGGCTGCCTATTAATCCAAAGCTAAGATATGAGGTCAAAATGAGGTACAGGCCTTTTGTTCCTGATCATATAAAGCACTGATAGATTTTTGAAGATGATTAGCAGATTAAAGAATTTTTTACTATGATTGAAGATTTTCAGGGCACAGAGATTAATCGGGATGAAGATGAAGAAACAGAAGATGTGGAGGTAAGTGGTTTGAAAAATTATATAGTTCATCAAAAGATTAATCAATTAAAATATAATACTCTTCCAAGGGGACTTGTCCCTCTTGAAATACTTTTTAACTCCAGTGATGTAATTGTTAGTTCACAAAAAATTCCATAGGATGAGCAGATTCAAGATCACAATATTGGAACCCAGGAGGATCCCATGTTAGTCAAATTATTCAATGGAGTTCCACCTAATTATAAGGAGAGATATATTAAACTTTTCAAGGACTAATGTTTTTTCTTGTTCCTATGAGGATCTTAAAACATATGATGTAAGTATTATTCAGCACAAGATTCCCTTGAAAGAGGGGATTGAACCATTCAAGGAGAAGCTCAGGCAGATAAACCCTCTGCTTTTACCATTGACTGAGAAAGAAGTCAAAAAGTTGCTTGATGTCAAGATTATAGTTCCACTCAGGTACTCTGACTGGGTGGCCAATTTAGTGCCTGTAATGAAGAAGAATGGAGAGATAAGGCTATGTGTGGACTTTAGAAATCTCAACAGGGCTTCCTTGAAAGATAACTATATGTTACCTAAAATGGATCATGTGTTGCAAAAGGTAATAGGATCATTTAGGATGTCAATGCTGGACAGGTTTTCTTGGTATAACCAGGTGGTTGTGGATAAAGAAGATTAGAAGAAGACTGCATTCGCAACTCCTTGGGGAACCTTTATGTATGCTAGAATTCCTTTTGGGTTGATGAACATAGGTGCTACATTTCAGAGGGCTATGGACATTGCTTTGGTGGGAGATAAGTTTGTAGTGATATACTTGGATGACAACACTGTTTTATCTAAGTATGATGAAGAGAATTTGGAACATCTAAAAAGGACTTTTGAGAAATGTAGAATATTTGGGCTTTCCTTGAATCCTAAGAAGTCCATTTTTGCTCTGGAGGAGGGAAAACTGATGGGGCACATTGCTTCTAGAGATGGAGTGAAGATAGATCCAGGAAGAGTGCATTCCATGTAGAAAATACCATTGCCTAGGAGTAAGAAGGATATTCAGAAGTTTCTGGGAAAGATAAACTTTTTAAGGAGGTTTGTGTCCAATTATGTAGAAATTGTAAAAGAAATTACTAATATGTTGAAGAAAGAGAATGAAGTGAATTGAACCAAGGAAGCCAGAGAGTCATTCTCTGGGATTAAAGAAGAATTACAAGCTGCTCCAGTCCTAGTTAGCCTTGATTATCAAAAGCCTTTCCGAGTTTTCTCATTTGCATCACCTAATTCCATAGTTGTTGTCTTGTTGCAGAAAAACAATGAAGAAAAGGAGCAACCAGTTGCTTTCTTTAGCAAGATTCTCAAAGATGCTGAACTAAAGTATAATATTCTTGAAAAATAGGTATATGCCTTGGTAAAAGCCCTAAAGGCCTTCAAAACTTATGTGTTGCAGTCACAAATCATTTCTTATGTACCAAATGTTGCAGTAAAGGATGTCTTAGTCCAGAGTGATGTGGAAGGCAAAAGAGGAAAATGGATAGCCAAGATCCAAGAGTATGACTTGGACATAATTCCCACAAAGCTGGTGAAAGGGCAGGGATTGGGAAAGATGATGACAGAGTCAAACTTTTAGGCATTGGGAATCAACTTGCTGACATGTATGAAAGAATAAGTAATTGAAGAATGTGAAGAAAATCCAGACCCATGTATGAAGATCAGGTATATGTTTTTATGTTCAGAATGGTACAAGTACATAGTCCATTATTTGTGTTTTCTCTCTTGTACTTAATCTTTGGATAGAACAAAGTACAGAGAATTAAAGAGCAAAGCACAACCATATGTGATTTTTGAGGGCAGATTGTATTGGAAGGATCCTGTAGGAATTTTGTTGTTATGTTTAATAGAGGATGAATTTACAGAGACCATTAAAGATTATCATGAGAAGTTATGTGGAGGACATTATAGTTGGAAGGCTACTGCACACAAAATCCTCCAGGCAGGGTTTTATTGGCCTACTCTATTTGGTGATACATATAAGTTTGTCAGAAGCTGTCAGAAGTGTCAGCTTTTTGCTGAGAAGAAGAGGTTAGCTCCCTTGCCTTTGATCCCAGTCTTCATAGAAGAACCATTCAGACAATGGGGACTGGAATTTCTTGGAGAGATTAACCCACCTTGAAGTGGATAGCACAAGTGGGTTCTCACAGCTACTGATTATTTCAACAAGTGGGTAGAAACTATACTTACTAAAAGGGAAAATGACCACGTGGTGATGAAGTTCTTAGAGGAAAATATTTTCAGCAGATTTGGATGCCCTATGAAAATCATAATAGATAATGCTCAAGTATTCAATTCAAGTAAGTTTATTGCTTTTTATCAAAATTATAATGTTATTTTATCCCATTCAACTGCTTATCATCCACATGGAAATGGATTGGCTGAATCCACTAACAAAACTTTGATGAAGATCCTTAAGAAAACTATTGTAGAGAACCAGAAAGACTAGAATTTGAAGTGAAAGTTTGCTCTATGGGCTTCTAGAGTGACTACAAGAAGGTCTACAGGCAAATCACCTTTTGAGTTAGTGTATGGAACTCAAAATTTGTTCCCAAGTCAGCTTGTGAAGCCTGTGATTGCAATGCTTCAGGAGGAAAAAGAAGAGCCCAGTGCTCTGATAAGAAGAATGAATAAGGTAGTGGAGTTGAGTGAAAACGGGGATAAGGTAAGAGACAACTTGATTATGTATCAATCAAAGATGAAGAATATTTTTGACAGAAAAGCTAGAGAGATTGATTTTAAAGTCAGAGACCTGGTATTAAGGGGGGATACTAGAAGAGAAGATAAGGGTAAGCATGGAAAGTTTGATCCTCTCTGGTATGGCCCATTCAGAATTATAGAAGCAAGGACAAATAATACATTCTTCCTAGAGAATCTTGATGGTGAATCTTTGCAGCTGCTTGTCAATGGGCAGTACCTCAAACATTACTTCCAGTTCTGAAGCATAAGCATCTTGTCATTGTAGATACCAGAGTGAATTCATTGTAAAAATTCCATAGAAGTTTAATTGGCTAAACAATATGTGACTCCATGCTTGAGGTGAAAGCACTGATTTGCGGTTCTTATTCTTCTGTGGCAAAAGCACTATCCCCAGGTGGAGCTAGATGTTGTAGCATCCATTGTTATTTAAGTTTATTTTCAGTTTATCACAAAATGAAAGAAAAATAAAAAATATAAAAGAAAAACCAAATATTATGTTATAATGGAAATAAAAGGAAATGCGGAGATCTGAAAGAAATGGTTGATTTTATATTATTAATGGCTTTTGAAAATCATAAACATGCGAGAAGATCTGGGTCATCCGATCAACAGGCCACAAATGTAGTCGCACAGATAAAATGGATGAGGTTTATTTCAGAAATTCGATGCGATGGTGTATGAAATGAAGAGTAATATGTTGAAGTATGGATCAATTGTAGTCGTTCATCGAAAGGGACGAGATCCGACAGATATCACGTCAAAAAGTAATCGGGTTTTACTTTTAAAATCGGACCTGATAAATATTTAACTGGAAATTTTATTTCTTATCGGGTCCGTGTGGGAGTCAAAGGGCTGTTGAAAAACTAGATGCAATAATGTTTTGTACAAAAGGCTTAAATTCTTGTTGAGTTCTGAAGGATCGAATTGTCCATTGGATGAGTGATCGGACGATGATCGTGCTCAAATGTGCGTGAGGGTTAATGGCTTAGGTGGACTCGATATGTAATGATTTGGGGCTTTATTCCTTTGTTTTCAGCAATAGTGATTGGTCAGGTTTCCTTGCATTTTAGCCAATCTAAACATTTCCGATATATACGTGGCCCACAAGTCCACGCACGAGGTTTTGTTAAAATGCATTGTGTTGTGTTAAAATAGTTTAACCATTATCAAAACATCAACAGAGAAACTTCATCAGCAGCCAAGCCACAGATTTGAATAGTGAACAACCATCATCAGTTTTCTAAATTCCGTTACTTCCTATTATTTTATTTTCTTTAGAATGAGGTGTCTTTACCCTCCATTATAATATTTTGCAATGACTTTTACTTTAAGCAGTTAGGAGATAGTTAAGTAGTTTTGACAGTTTTGGTGATTACCAACTGTCTCATAATGTAAAAAGGAGGACAATTTACAGATTAAAGGTTTGAACTTTTGAGAACTTGGAGACTAGGCCACTGTATTCTTGATAAAACTGTTGATTAATGAAAGAGTCAGAAGTTTTCCACACATTGTTGGGTATGATTTTTTGACTTCTCTGTTATGTGTCATCATATGTTTTCTTCCTTTAAGTATGGTAATGAAGCTGCAGGTCTTTATTTTATTATATAAATGAAGTTAAAATCCCTTAAAAGAGTGCTCCTATACTTGAAGTTCCCACCTCTACAATTCTTCTAAGTTATAGATAGTAGTTTCTGTGTAAGATAACATATTATCTTTAACTTCTCCAAGTGTCATAGATAGTAGATTATGTGTAAAACAACATATTGTCTCTGACTTCTTCAAGCTTTATTCATTCATCATTTATATTCAAAAATCAAATGGAATTCTGAGATTTTCATGTCACCTAAGTATTAAGGGTTAAAAAACAATTCTTTCAGGTCCTTCATTTGAGAATACAACATACAATTTAGTGACAAACAAGTGACAATAATTATAAACATTAATGTCTTAAGCACAATTTATACACAGCCAGGAAATTGGTTTCTTATGGGACAAAAAACAACAAGATCTTTTGGATCTTGATGGAGATGAACATCTGCATGGCTATCAATTGCAAACTGCGATTGTCACCTATGGTGTTTGCCAACCTACAGGGCTACGCAGAGTTTAAGGTAGATTTTCACCATGTGTCCATCAGGGCACGAAAGGACCCTGTGTAGACATGGTATGACTTGCCTTACCTGGCAACGGATTATGCCATTGATGCAGTACTTGGTCGTTAGTCAGTAGAATGGCGCACTATAGCAGACTTAGCAGTGGGAGGAGGCCAAGATCAAGATGACGGAGTTGGCCGAAAAGAGAAATTAGGAGGCCGCTGATAAGGCCCAAGTGGAGCGTGATGCTGCTCAGCAGACATAGAAGCAAATAGGTAGAATAGAGTGGAGCTCTGACAAAGGCGCAAGGTCACCTTCACCCAAGACAGAGGAAGAGATGGACGAGAAGAGAGAGTAGCACGTCTCGGACCCGCAGGCAACGTCCACTTGCATCAAGCGTCCAAGGGAGCAAGAGAAAAGACGGTCCAGGAAGAGATCCAAGGCCACTAAGGCGTTGTTGGACCCAATCACCCTCACAGAGGGCGACATGCACGCCATTGGATACACCGTGCGAGATGTCACCGCAGAGGCCCTACAACAGTTTGAGTAGCAGCAACAAACAATATTGGCGGCCATCCAGACAAGTCTGTAGGAGATGTATAGCCATGCGTCACAAGCTAGCACGATGTCCACCAGCCTTGCTATCGGCGCTTCAGAAGCTGCCAAGATGTTGCACGCAAAGTCCTCCAGCGTGATAGTGCTACCTGATGGAGAACTGACCACTGAGAATGAAGCTGACAGACCCACTGTCAGTGCCCTCAAGGGAGCAGGCTTGAATCTAGCAGCACTCCCTAGTGAGGCACTCCACCTATTGCAATATGGAGTAATTACGGAGCTGAGGCCTCGTGAGCATTGCGCCCTAAAGGTGATCAGCGAGCAGCGGATTAACAATGAGCAGATGGCCCTATAGTGAGACTTTGCCATCATTGCCATGACTGAGGTGACCAACCAAAACAAGCATATACTTTAGTTCATGGAGGAGGCATGTTGAATGGTCCCAGAGTTGGCCATTGCTGAGGAAGAACCAGTCGAGGTGTGCGTCCGCAAGTTGGCTACAGGGGTGCGCGAAACGTATAGAAATGGAAAGGGTTCAGTTGGAGTTGATCCTGCAGATCACCAAATTACAGTTGAAGGCCCAGCCTTCAACTCCACCAGACATAAAGGAGAAACGTGCAAGCATTGTCATAGAGGCAATAGTGGTGGTTGACAGTGCAGTAGAAAACTGCACACAACTTTTTGAGCAGTCGTTCGAGGTCTTAACGAGATTGCAGGAGGACCCTAATGTACAACGACTGGAGATAGAAGCAAGAGAATTGTAGCAGTGATATGATGAGGTCAAAGGCATAGAGCGAACCATTGCGCTTACATAGATACTAGCAAAGCTACAGAAGGCCAAGCAGTTGAAAGAATAGGTGGATAGAGTGCAACACAAGGAAGCAAAACTGAAGGAGAAATTGAAGCCCTAGTTGGATGAGGCTTATGCAGTTAAAACCTCTATTGAAGGAAAGCTTGCGACTCTATAAGCAACTCAGCAAAAGCTTCAGGTCGAAAGTTCAGGAGCAGTGACCGAGCAGATGGTTGAAGATGTGAAGCAAGTGGCCGCATAGTGCATTGCCAAGGTTGCAGTCATACATGTTGAGCTGGGAGGTCTTTGTGCTAAGATCTACGCGCCTGCAGAGTGACTCGAGGGCAAGTCATGATGTTTGTGTTGGGGGCCTGTTGGGAACGAAATCCCCCAAGGAACGTTTTGCAGTTAAAAACCCATGTTTTGGGTCAAATTTTGTAATAAAGTTGTAAAGTCTCCTCATTTTGTGGTCACGGAGCGTGAAGGTGTCATAAGTCATAAAGGGTTTTCCACCCTTATTTTGTAAAATGTAAAGTCAGCTATAAAGATCTACCCATGGTCTATGGACCATGGGATTGTATAAAAAGAGCTAAGTAAGTAAGCTCTATGTAGCTTTAAGAAGTAAGAAGTATTAAGGGATAAGGAGCAAGTCTTTAGAGAAGTCTAAGTTTCGGGTCATAGCGCAGGTAGAGGATTTGCAGTTGAGTGCACAGAAGCCTAGGGTGGAAGTCTGCAGCTGAGTGTGCGTACCCCTGTAGCTGTGTGCACGGGGTGGATTGATTCTGTAATCATCTGAAGGTATTAATAAAGAGAAGAATTCTACAAATTCGGTGTCTTTGTTTCTTGTTAAATACATCTTGTCATATTTCGTATGAATTTCAATTACAATGCTTATGTGATGCGCAAATGTATGTAACTACGTTGGTTAGTTGAATGCAAGTAAGGCTATTTGTTTACGCAACGCTAACTATGATCATTTAATAAGATAAGTAAGACACTTAAGATAATTTGGGAATCTTCACAATACGCTGCCCTAGCAGCGCGAAAGTACCTGGACCGCAAGTTAGGGCTACGCAAAGGTCAATCATACCCCTTTGCAGAGGTGTCGAAGGGTAGGATAAAGGGCTAGATAAACAGAGCCCTAGAATTTAATGACCTACATGAAAGCAGGAACAGAAGGAATAAATTGACATCAAGACCATCTCAGGGTGTGGAAACTTGGTTCCAGCATCCCCTTGTACTGCTTTGGGAGAGACTTCAATCCGCGCTTCGTGGGCTGATGCCAAAAGGGCTAGTAGTGTAGGGATTTGTTTGGATAACTAACATTGAACCTATGTCAGGGCCCACGTAACCAACATGAGGTATGAGTTTTCTTATGTCGTTGTATTGGTGTTTGAGTGTTTGGTGTCTATTATTTCATCTAGTTGATTTATCTAACATGGTATGTTTGTAGTTTGTTTGAATGTTTGATTAATTGCATGATCTGAGTATGTATCTATAATATTGCATGAAGGAATGATGTTGTTTTAAGATGGTTGCAATAACACGTGTTGAGACAACTTATATGTGCTTGAGTGCAAGTAAGTGATAGTTGTAGCATTATGTATTATGACCGACGAATCTGAGTTGATTTTTGAGTATAACATGGTTATTAGTCTTCGTAAAGGTTGATTTCAAATCCATAGACATTATGCTTTGAATTTTGTAACATTTGACTGACATGTGTGAGCAGTTGTAGGGAAATATCCTTGGTATTAGTGTGACAAGGTAATAGTTGATGTGTTTATATAACTAATAGTTGATTGATGTGACAATGCATAGTAAGACTCGATATCAATAAGGTAAAAAGGTAAAAGAAAAGACTTGGGTGAGAATTCCTTTGACTATGTATGGATACCAAAATTTCAAATGAGTGAATTCTTTGAATATAACAAGTCTTCTTAACCCTAATCTTGTCTGACATTATGAGGATATGTGATAGATTCATGAACATGTATTTGACAAGTATATTAGCTAGTTTCTAGTTATGGTTGGATTTGTCAAGGGAATTGGAGTCCCTTGAGAGATGCCATTTATGTGTTCAGTTACAAGGAAAAGTCCTTTGTGTAACAAGGTAAGATAATTGGTCTATTGTTATATTTATTTATGCAATGACAATTATGTGTTTATGGCAGTATCATGGAGGGGATTGCATGGACAAAGTTGCTTCATGAAATCTTGAAGGCTTAGGTTGAGATTTCCCTTGAAAGCATTGGGAACCCATGGGGTTGAGTGATGGTGTTTGTTGGTAGTTTGTGCTTTCAATACTTTGTGACTTGTTTGAACTTTACTTTCCGTTTTGTTTATGTATGGTGCATGGCCATGCCACTTCGTTTGTGGTGTCGTATTGCTATCAGTATTTCACAGTTTGCTTCTTGTTTTTTATTGTTCCTTCCTTTTATTTTTGAGGGTATTGGGAATTGGTTTGGAAAGAGTAAATTTAATGGGACTCCACCATAGCTAAATGAAACCCATCAGGTAATGAAAGACCTGGATGAAGCTCGGTGCATGAATAAGGGCAACTGAAGGTAAGAGTATGACAACTAGTTGGATTGGTTGGATCCATTGATGTAAATGGACAGTGGTAGGATAGTCATGAGAAAAGTAATCAGGAAAGGTAAAGTAAGTGGATTTGAAGCATCAGATGCATTGACTATGTTGGGAAAATGTTTTCTCAATATTGTACATGTTTCACATGAATAAAGGGAGTTCTATTGACCTTGACCTTCTGATATCTGGTAATTATGTTGTGATCATGATTATTTTGATATATATATATATGTGTGTGTGTGTGTGTGTGTGTGTGTATCTATATGTATGTATGCAGTATTGTGACAGGGTTTTCAGGTATCATTCTTGTAGTGGAATGATTTCTTATGTAGGGAATGACATGAAGAGGTTCTTGGTTTATGAGGAATCAAGTGGGAATAATATTGATGACAAATCTATGAGCTCAATATCATGTGGATATGAATTGATATTATATGATTTTATTATGCCTTTTTTTATGTTATGATAGGTAAATCTAAGGGATACATCAGCTGAATGAAAACAGTGTGATCCGTGACATGCTAGGGTAGGCATTGATGGTAGAGAGACACTGGAAGCAAGGTTGCTTGGTAGAGATAGTGTGGTTTTGAATGTGTAGTGCTAATGTTGTGTGTATGTTGTGCATATTGTATATTTAGTGATAGTACCTATTGTGTTGTGTGCCTGTTGTATATATGGTGTTTTGTGTATGTTGAATATGCAGTGATGGGTATAATGGTGTTATGTACATGTTGGATATGCATTGTTGTGTACATATTGTACTGTGCACATGATGGATATGCAATGTTGCATGCATATGGTGTTGTGCGCATATTGGATATGCGGTGATGTGTACACATGGTGCTATGTACATGTTTTATATGCATTGCTATGTACATATGGTGTTTTGTGCATGTTGCACATGTGGTGTTGTGTACATGTGGTATCATGTACATGTCATGCATGTGGTGTTGTGTACACATTGTGCAGGTGGTGATGTGTACAGGTGGTATTGTGTACATGTTGTACATATGGTATTGGTTTACATGTTGTATTATGTGCACATCGTACATGTTATGTTGCGGGCATGTGGTACTATGTATGTGAATTATGTAGTCGTGGTATCATGACTTGTGTATTCATTGTGTTGTGCTTTATGTATGTATATGTGTTGTGTTGTGTTGTACGCCAGATGTAGGTACATGTATTTTGTGGCATTATAAATTGGGTATAGATATATGTGTTTTTTTTTACATCACGTGTAGTTTTATATGTTGTGGTGTACACTATGTATGTGTACATGATTGAGGAAAAGAAAAGGCATTGGATGTTGTTGGGTGTGGCAACCGATCCGGTGTGTGTACGAAAAGGAAAAAGGATGAAGGTAGAAGCAAAGGACCGATTAAAGGATAAGTATTGGTATTTCATTTCAGTTTGATTATGCATGTGATCCATGATTCTGATTTATGATGGTTACATGTGATCTATGATTATCGTTTATGATGGATACATGTGATTTGTGATTCTTCATTTATGATGGTTGAGTTTTGAACTAGCCAGATGTGATATGTTTATACATGATGATTTAATCAAACAACTAATTTGACTTGTTATGACAAGAAGTGAATAAAATTTTAGGTGTACCTTATCGACGAGCTACCGATGAGGTATGATTTGAGTTTATTTCAATTTATTTTGAATCTAATGGAAATTATGTGCTTGGTATAGGAAAGCATGCAATGCCTAGTTTGGGATGGTTGAAAGCGACTGCAAGAATTAACAGTGCCAACAGTGAAAGAAATTGGAACAAGCAACAATATGTTGGTAAAGAACTTTAGGACTAGGGCCATTGTGGGACACTGGTACCTAATAGTGTCCATTGATTTCCATGAGCATGCTATGACCAGTATGATGGCTTTAAGGTAGGTATATTCCTTGCTTATTTGACCTACTAATGCAAGGAAGCCTTGCCAAGGGAGTGTTTCCTCGAGGGAATATGTAGCAGAGAAGTGGATGCCCACAAAACTTGGAAGGTGTGTTAATGCACTGAAGGAGATGAAGAGAATACTCAAGGGATTGTGCAGTAGAGAAGGGAAGGCCATGGAATGGATTTGTTTTGGTCATTATAATTTCCACATTGCGAGTGTTCCCTGGAACAATGAGCCGGTAACTATGCACTAATGGTATGTGTTGGGAACAGGTCCCCTGGGGTCAATTTTGGGGTTAAAAGCCCAAGTTTTGGGGCTAAAAACCTGAATTTTGTATAAATAAATGTAAAGTCTCCACATTTTGTGATCATGGAGTGCGAAGATATCAAGATTCAAAAAGGGTTTCTGCCCTTAGTTTAGATAGGTTGTGTCAGCTTGATGAGATCTGCCCTTGGTCCGCGAACCATGGGATTGTATAAAAAGGAGGTCGTAGAGGAGTCTAAGATAGTTAAATTGATAGAGAGAGTCATTGATGAGTCTATGAAAGGCTAAGAGAGAGAGTCTTAGAGTACGAAAGAGGCTCTGCAGCTAAGTGCACAGAGGTCTAGGGTAGAAGTCCATAGCTGAGTGCGCAAACCCTTGCAGATGTGTGCGCAAGGAAGTTAGAGTCTATACTGGAAAATCTGAACCATGAATAAAGAGAAGTATTCTCAAATTACTGTGCATTTTACTTCTGTCAATTACATGCGATTATGTTATGTTAAGAATTGGGTTTATGTTTTTTTGTTAATTTGATGCGTGAATATATATGTTTTCCTATGTTATATGAATGCAGGTAGATATATCTATTTATGCGAAGACAATCTTAATTGCATGATAGAATTGGCAAACACTTAACATAATCTGGGAAACTATACAGCAAAGTAGTTACAGAGGCATGTAAGTGCCGAGATTGCTTGTTAGGGTTACGCAAAGGATGATCGCAGACCTTTACGGAGGTTCTGAAAGACTAATAAAGAAGTACATTGATAAGCCCTAAAGGCTTATCGATCTGTGCGAAGGAAGAGTTAAAGTGTAAAAATGACATCAAAACCATATCAAGGTGTGGAAAAATGGTTCCTGCATCCACCCATACTGCTTCGGGTGAGACTTGAGTCTGTGCTCCGCGGGATGATGCTAAAAGGGACAGTAGTGTAGGGATTTTCTTGGATGACTAACGCTGAACTTGGGTCAGGGACCATCAAGCCAACAAATGGTTCTGTTGCTGGGACTGGGATCTGCATAACGAGATGTGTGATGTCGCATCATTGGAATCCAACTAAGAAGGAGATTGAAGACTAGTTGGATAGAAAGATCCATGAGTTCATGGCACAAGAAAACAGGAATCCGCGTTTGACGAAAGTACAATGGTTGGACAGATATTTGTACATAGAGATACATGAAATATTCTTCTATTCCTTCCTGGTTGAATTATACAAGTGGATCACGAAGTTGGCAAACAGCCAAGGGATGTGGAGGCTTGACGATCCGATTGTCTGTACCCCAGAGTTAGTACGGAAATTGGAAGCCTCTGAAGATAAGATCACTTGCATTGTCGATCATTGGATCAACCGTATCATAGGATGGTTTATGATAGAGTTTGTGGTCGATACTTCGGTCGGTTACAGCGAAGCAGAGCGCCGCTTCTTCAAGGGGCCACGGGGTAAGTATTTGAAATCATTAAATAATTGGATTAAGATGCTCTTGTGTGAAAAGAGGGTCATGCAGTTACCTTGTTGTTTGGGGCTACCCGAAGTGGAAGGCCTTTCATGGACAAAGAAGGAAGAGGTCTTGAATATAGCCCATTGATTGAGCCTCCTCTGAGTGACGATGAAGGAGCAGCATAGCCTTCTCCACTGAGCGCTATTCAGTTGACAAGACAAGGTTTCCTGCGGATACCTACACCACCTCCATCGTCATCTCATCCATCCACACTACCTCCATCCAAAACTCCACTGCTTACCTTCTCACCCACACCACCGCCACCTCCACCATCATTCAACATGGTGAACTTCGTAAAGCTAACTGTGTTCAAGTGCATAGGAAATGAATATCTGGACCAGTTTTGGTTCATCACAAAGGCTGTATGGGAAGCTCACAGTATCACGGATGATCAAATGAAGAAACCAATGTTGGTTAGTGCTTTGCAGGACCATGCCCTAACGTGGTAAATTAAGTATAGTACTGCTAACCCGACGTCCACATTGGCAGATATCTAGACTACGCTAAATAGGGAATTCAGTATACCTAAGTCTCAAGTGCAATCCATTGTGGGATTCAAGGAGATCATGATGAAGCATGGAGAGATGCCCTCGGGTTTGGATCAAAGATTGAAGTGTACGATCCGTGAAGCGAACATGAATCTAACTCATGGGAAGCACCGCAAATGGTTTGTGACCTTTCTCCTGCTACACCTAAGGGTTACGTTATCACAACAGAAGATCAAGATCCAGGCGGAAGCTATGGAAATCGCGATTAGATTATATAAAACACCAATGCAGGATGCTAATATGGGGGTTCAGTAGATTCACACTCAGTTGCAGAAGCTTTGCCTTGAAATGCAAAGCTTGAAGAAATACAAAACAACTCGGCTAGAGGGATGTGAAGAAGTTCGGTGCCTGAAATCCAAAGGTCAGGTGCATGTCAAGGATCATTGTCTAGTCTTTGCAAATTATATTACAGCAGGGGGACCAATTCCTTTGAGGTCGGAGGCTGCAGCAGGGCCAAGTATAGGGCACACGCTATGGTGTGCTATCTGCCAGGTAGCTAGGAAACATGCAAGCGAAAATTGCCATTTGCTTTAGAAATTCATACAGATGCCACAACGGATCCTCTGAAATTCCCGTTAATTAGTGGTTCATGACGAGCATAATTTCCATAGTTACAAATTAATGATGGATAGGACACCTGCATACAGGGTGCAGGCAAAAACGCAGCCTCTGGACCAAGGACCTGGGGGAGCGCAAGGTGAGTATCAGGGGTGCGACTGAGGCCAGGGTGGAGGAGGGCCTAGTAGAGGTCAAGGGTAGCTTATTTGTTACAATTGTGGAGGAATAGCACACTATGCGAGAGACTACCCGTATCCGACGCGATTGTCATGCCGCTATTGTACTCAGTTTGACCATGCGAATGAGGATTGCCCAATATTGTTGGCTAAGATTCACAAAAGGGGGGCAAATTCTCCACATGCAACGCAGAACCTACAGATGATGACAGCTGAGCCTCACAAGGAAGACCCTAAGGTAAACATTATGCTATGAAGTGGAACGATCACTGGTGAGTGTAAGTGGAAGCAACCTACAGAGGGTGAATGGGTCTACAAAGCACCAGAAAAGGAGACAGGGTTTGATCTGGAACATGCAAAAGAAAAATTTATGGAAGTGAAGAAAAGTTTCAGAGAGGCCTCTACCTTAGGAAGTCAGGAGAATCCGGTTGAAGAAATGGACCCATCTATGATTACCACGTTCTTGGAGTCATGAAACTGCTTTGTGATAGTAAGGTTGTGAAAGGACTCAGGAACTGATCAATCAGTGGGCTGGCCAGGAAAATGCTACTAGCGAACTGCACGTAGTTAGAAAGCTTGTTAAGAATAAGGTGAGGACTAGACGTGGGATGAGTCTCACCACACAGATATGAGAATATGAAATGGACCAAGTTATCTTGGATTTGGGGTCTGACGCAAATGTTTTTCCGAAACAAACATGGGAAAGAATGGGGAGACTTGCTCTATAGTGGTCTCTGATCCAGTTAAGGATGGCAAATCAACATAAAATCATCCCAATAGGGAGGTTGCAGGGGGTAACAGTTGTCATCGAAGGCATGAGCGCACTAGTGGATTTTGAAGTAATAGAGATTGTGGATGATAGCAATCCCTACCCTGCGCTCCTTGGGATTGATTGGGCCACTGACATGAATGGGGTAATCAACCTGAAGAAGCGAAAGATGATATTTGAGAAGAAATTGCTCCACGTAGTGGTGCCACTGGATCTTGTAGAAGGACCGCGCTATACAGAACCGGTCCGCGATTATGAAAGTGATGACGATTTGGACTAGATTTACAAGATAACGATGCGAGACCAGGATTGGGTGAATCCGATAGCAGATGGACATATTACATGGCACCACGAGAGCTCTTGCACATCATATTCGGATGAATAACTGGAGCACTAGCAGAAGCAACTGCATGAATTACCTACACTATGCTGTAAAATGATGACCAAGTCCTTGCGCTACGTATCATTAGAGGTAAGAAATATACCTCACTATGATGGGTTAACTGATGTTGATCACTTTTTGGATGCATTCGAAAGGGATGTGACCGAGAAGCATTGCTTCCAAGCATTATATTGGGTGATGTGCGCTACACCCGCAAGATGGTGGGGTACACACAAGGATAGTTTTGAGGATTGCTGCGAATATAGAAGGATGATGAGGATACACTTTGGCCACCCAAACGTACGATTAATAGAAAAGTATGACGGGAGGAATGATACATGTGATCATTTGGCCAAATGGACTGAAGTATATGGAGTGAAGCCTCAACCAAAGTGGATCCATTTGTATTTTCATCCAATGAATTGGTACTTAGAGACAGAACTTCATCATGGCAACGAAGAATGGGATATTTTACGCCAAGGATTTCTGATGACGTTCAGTTTTTAGGATGAATTTGAATCTATCGATGAAGAGTTGAAGGAGGTTAAGACAACCATCTTTAGGATACCACAGGATCCTCTAGACCTGATTCAACCTGATCGGACTACCCCGCTAATCCATGTGTTGGAGTGTTACAATGTAATAGTGGAAGAAGAAGATGAAGACCTGAAAAATATTAATATTCTGGAGACTGAAGGTCACCGTGGAGTTGAAGGACCACAACTAGAAAACCCTGACATAACAGAGCCGCTCATAACTAGACAAGTGAATGTTGGTACAGAGATAGAGCCGAAGTTTGCAAAGATTGGGGACTATTGGGATGACACGACAATAGATAAGGTCGTCGAATTGCTCTGCAAATATCAAGACTTGTTCCCCATGAAGTTTTTCGATCTGAAAGGAATAATAGGAGACATGGGTGTCATGAAGATCACCCTAAAACCAGACGTGAAACCTGTGAAACAAAGACCTTACCGCCTCAATCCGAAGTATAAGGAAAGGGTCCGTGTTGAGTTAGATAAGATGCTCACGGCGGGTATTATTGAACCGGTGGAAGAATCTAATTGGGTAAGCCCAATAGTGGTTCAGGAAAAGAAGCAGAAGGAAGAAATAAGGATATGCATAGATCTTAGGAACTTGAATGATGCCTATGTGCATGATCCCTTCCTAACCCCATTCACCGATGAGGTCCTGGATAATGTTGGTGGCCAAGAAGTGTATTCGTTCACTGATGGGTTCTCTGGGTATCATCAGATCTAAATTGCACTGGAGGATAGAAGTAAGAAGACCTTCGCGACTGAATATTTAACTAGATGGGCGGAGGCGCATCCTCTGAAGGATTGTATGAGCATGACAACAACAAAATTTATCTTTGAGTATGTGTTCACAAGGTTCAGTTGTCCAAAAATCCTAATGAGTGATCACAGTACACACTTTCTCAATGAGACGATCAGCCCGATGATGGAGGAGTTTCAGGTTTACCATCAGAAGAGCACACCCTATCATCCACAGGATAATGGGATGGTGGAAGTGTTTAATAAAATATTGGAGAGCGTGCTCATGAAGGTTTGCAATGCTCAAAGAAATGGCTGGGATGTTCCCATACCCACGATGCTATGGGCTTATAGAACAACTTCAAGAAGTTGACTGGACAAACGTCATTCAGATTGGTTTATGGTGTGGAAGCTGTGATGCCAATGGAGTACATTGTACCTAGTCTGTGCATAGTGGCTTTCACAAGAATGGCAGATCGCAGAGCCTTGGAGGAGAGGTTCATGCAACTAACAAAGCTTGAAGAAGATAGGTTTCTAGTTGGATTCCATCAACAAGTTCAAAAGGAGTGCGAAAAGGCATGACACAATCGACACATCAAACTGCGCACCTTCAAGGTAAATGATCTGGTTTTGTTATATGATAGCAAGTTAGATAAATTTCTAGGGAAGTTTAGAATGCATTGGCTGGGGCCCTATGTCATTAAGGAGATTACCGATGGTAGAGCAGTTTAGTTGGTAAAATTGAATGGAGAACCATTCCCAGGACGGGTGAATGGTAGCCGACTGAATCCATACACTCACGATCCAGCTAGATGACTACATGATGGAAGCATAGTCTTAGCACTCTAGGCAGCTGGAAGGAGGTGCAGGACTATAAACTACACTTCCCGGGTTGGGGAGGTGTGTGATTGGGGAACTGCGGGGAATGAAGGAATGTCACAGTGTCAGCAAAAATGCATAAGGAGTTACGCTATCCAAGAAAGGACCACATAGGGCTGCTGGAAAGTGATCGTTATGGTCATTGTTCATGACGTGACAATGGGAAAATAGCCAAATGGACTGGGGGGAGGCATTCAAGTCGGAATTTAAGAGCAATATTTGTGAAAATATGCCACCAATATAGCATTTATGAACGCGTTATGGGGGGAACGGTCTGATTTGAATTCAAAAATGCCTATAAATTACAGGTGGCTGCCCAACGAAAAGCACTTGGGATTTTTCGAATTGAGGTATTGAGCTCTCAAGTGCGTATGAACCCTGAGATATTTGAAGCCCTCATTACGAGTTCAGTGTTTGAGAAGTTGCTAACAGAGATGTAGGTATTGTTGTCTAGCATCATGTAAGCACTCGTAGAAACTGTGAGTGCAGGAGAAGTAATGGCAGCTGAAGGAACTGCCCCGAAGGTAGGAATGGAAGCTAAGGGAGATACCTCAGAGGTTGACACTGTCAAAGTACCAACAGAAGTGCCTAACTCACTAAGGACACCTAGGTCAAGGCCTACACCGACCAAGGAGTGTCCAAAATCAAAGACGGATAAGTAAAAAGTGCAACAGTTGATGCGCGCATTACACAGAAAGCACCCACAGATGGGAAAGCTCACTACGCAGGAGAAGGGTAAGGTGATTGACCTAGAGCCCACTATGGGGTAAAATGCATGGGATGAAAACTACCCTCGAAAGTGTTCCCGGGACTTCCGACAGACCGTAAAGTTATCTGCGAAAGGTACCTGTTACACACATGTTCATCTATCTAACATATATTGACAGGATATGGAGAAAGGATCACCTTTTCTTCTTTCTAGATTCGCTTGGGGATCTCCGTGTGGTAAGAGGAACTCCTCTTGACCGGCTCCAAGACGATTCCTACACGAAAGAACGAAGCAAACCAATCACAACATATACTTCTAACAATTAACGTAAGCATCTGTAATAAACATGTATGGATGTGTAACTTATCTACTCAACACAACAAGCATTATAATGAACAAATAAATGCACAATATCACCGATACTTCGAGTAGGGAACACAACCGCAGTCCTATATTTAGAAGAGTGATTGCAACAACCTTGTTGTATCAGCCTTCCTTATCCCTTCTTCCTCTCTCTCTCTCCTTCTTTCAGCTAGCTCCTTCAAGAATATGACAATATCACAACAGTGCCATGTACTATCCTTCTAAATGCTCTGATCCTTGTGCAATGGCCCTCTTGTTGCTTATATAGCCATCGATTTAGGGCTGCCCAACTCCACCTGTAGTTCATTGGGGTAAAAAACATGAACCTACCTCGTTTACCAACTTTTCCCCATTTGCCTCTGTTTCCGAAATAGAGTTTCTCCAAATATCTTGATTTTTGGAGTTTCCCTACTTTTCTTGCACAAATTTAGGGAAATAATATCTAGATATTTCATGGTAGATTCATTGGCATAACCACTTGAGCATCACTAAAGTTAACTAACGCTCCCCCTGCTGTAACAACAAGAGTTAGCAGGTTGACTAATGCTCATTTATGCTTGTAAACAAGCTTTATAAAGCAAGTTGTTAGTGTACAAAGAGCATTAGTGTGCATTTTGGGCCTGCAACTATGGTTATTCTTTCAGTCATCTTCTCTTTCTCCTCTGAGTTGATTAGGAGGTCAATTTTTCCTATAACAGATGCCCCCTAAAGTATGAGATCAGAGGTAGAGATGATGGCCGAAATACTTTACGAAAATACTGTAGTTTCCCGTCAAAATCTTTGTAGAGAGAGAGAGAAGTTTCGGGCGATAAGGAAAACCTGATACAACAAAAGTAGATATATATGAACTGCTAAAATCATGTCCTGAGTCTGGCATTCCCATGCTCAGTAGCTATGTCAGAGTAACTTTCTCGTTAGAGATATAATGATGCTAGCCGCCAATATGGCACAGGGTGGATCCAGTGTCATAATCAATTATCCTAAAATGGTTGTCTTCAAAGAACAATATCGCAGCTTGGGAGAGGAAACAAGGCTGAATGATGCAAGCCTCTACCCAAGGTCTTGATTCCTACACCAGACAACATAGATTGGTACATGTGATAAAATGAGTTGACGTCGAACATGCATGAAATCATCTGATTACCAGCCAACAATGGAGAATATTAACAGATGCGAGGAAGGCCACCGATAATGGTGATGGTCTCCAAGATGCACAGTGCAAACTAGCGAGTGTGAAAGATTTTTTGTCGTCGAACACTCGTAGAATCGCTTAACCAGGAGCCAATGATGAAAACCCATGATCAAGCACAAGGTAACCTGCCACTAATGTCTGCAAGCACCAAGGCACTGAATGTGTTTCTGGGTTATCTTCCTAGATAGAGTGTTGAAGTCGATAGGAAGGAACCTGTCGAAAGGTAGGCAATGACGTGTCCTACATCAGTCGACACGAAACCGGACAAGGATGATTTTTTTTTCTGAAGAATATTTTGAGCTTTTGGGTCTAAACAACGGAGGGCATGATGAAAGGATATGTAGGGTCAGTTGATCGAGGAAACAAGTAGGGACCCTTGAACAATAGAAGGCACGACAACGGTTTTAACCAGACAACACTAGACTCATGAACACTACAGAGTGTTTAAGATACGGAGATGCAATGGAATCAAGGTATATAGGCTAAAAACTCATAGGTTGGTAGGGTTCATATTGAGAGGCTATGAAAATGATGGTTTATCTGAGGAAGTGCCATGTTCAAGGTAACTTCTGCTTCCAAATCATGCTTCAGGATATGGTTGTATTTCCACTTTCCATGTCTGATTTTTAACGAGTCCAGATGGGTAAAATCATTGATCTTTTCATGTTTAGAGAGTCTAAAAAGGATTGCAAAAAGAACGACTCTTTGCCCTATCTGATTAGTTTAATGAGTCTAGACAAGCAAACTCGTTGATTTTTTCATTTTTTAAGAGTCTGAAAAGTATCGTGAAAAGAACAACTCTATATCTTGTCTATGTATTTAAAGAGTCCAAACTAGACAACTCAGTGATCTTTTCATCTTTAGAGAGTCTGAAAAGATCGTAAAGAGAGACTCCATAATGGTCCCTTTGTCATAGTTGTTAAAAGGGTGTGACAAAAGGTTAATAGTATACCCGTATCAGTTACTTTTCTGTATTTAATCTATGGACCCGGATAAAGAGAAACCTTTTTCCAATAGATGTCGACCTCATTTTGTTACGAGTACGAGGCGGCGGAGTAAACTCGTGTTTTGTCACGACCCTTTAATGAGCTCAGTAACAAAAACTTGGGATTTTTTGTTTTTTAATGAGCTTGAAAAAAGTACTTGAAAGGATGCTCGGGTCATCTTTAGCATGTTTAACGACTAGCAAGACACAGCTCAGCATTTTTTCAGTTTAAAGAGCGAGAAAAGGGTGCCTGAAAAGGATGCTCCGTTGGTCTTTTTCAGTTTATGAGCTGGAACTAGATCAAAAAAGAGGTGCTCAGAGCATTGTTGGCATATATTTAACGAGTGCAAATGATGAAAAACTTAGGGAATTTTATATTGTTTAAAGAGCGATAAAATATCCCTAAAAGTGCTTTATGGGTTGTGGTATATATGTTTAATGAGCTCTACTACAAAAACTCAGAGGTGTTTATATTTTTCAAAGAGCGATAAAATGTCTCCAAAAGTGCTCTATTTATCGTTGCATAGATTTAATGAGCACAAGGACAAAAGCTCGGGGATGTTTATATTTTTTAAAGAGAAATAAAATATCCCTAATAGTGCTCTATTTGTCTTTGTAGTAGTTTAACGAGCCCAAGGAAGAAGACTTGAGGTTTTTCGGATTAACGAGCAAGAAAAATACCATAAAAAGAACGCTCGACCTTCCTTGATCTCCTGCTTGACTATAGAAGGGTCTATGCCATGCATTTCCTCATAAGACCAAAACACATCGCGAAAGTCCCTAAACGGGTAGGTGAAGCTCACAATTTCCTCAGGATTGTGATTGGCTCCACTCTGTATGTTTTCCACGATGCCTGTCATGACAGAAATATCAGGGAGCAATGTTTGTGAAATATTGCCCCTGTTTCCTTCCAAGTCCAAAATTTGCATAGTTGTATATGGTGAGGAAACAATTTCATGTGCATCAGGTGACAGGATTTGAAGAGGCATCATGTCCGAATCAGATATCAAAACATGATGGTTCGAATCCTCCCAAGGTCACTCTTCTAACCTCATGATCTCTCTAATAGCTTCGTCCATGGGTAGGACTTGATTGAGTGGATCAAAAGAAGGAGTGGTTATGGGATGGGTAGTGGTATCGTTGGCTGAAACTAAAGTGACCGAAGATTCAGATGCAATTTGAATGGCTTGATAGGTCGATTCAGCTGGTGACAACAACATTTTCTCTCCATATGTGTCAATGTCTGAAGGAGCCGGAAGGATCCATGGATTGGTCTGTTCATGAGGAATACATGAAAGCATCTTAACCATCTGTGGAACCTTGGGCAACTGAAGAGGGAAACAACCCATGAGGGAAGAAGCCTTCAATAGACCAGTACCGATACTGATGTAAGAGTCAGTTCCACCTCCTACTAGGGGTACGGAGCCACTTGGTAATGGTGAATAATCAGGGGTGCAGAAAGACAACTGATCTACTGTAATAACCTTTCCATCCAATGGATATTGGATCCATTGGATGATGCAAAAGACAATAGATATGACGGCCCTCATGGCATATGTCCAACTGTGACCCAGCAACAGATTGTAATCGAGTTTCTTGTCCACAACTTCTATGTCCACCGTTACTATTTTCCCAGCCAAAGTGATGGGAAAACTGGCTAAGTATCCTTTTGGGACAAAGGTATGGCCGTCGAAAGCTTTAAGGGAGTTCGACGGTGGGGAGAGGTTGGGGAACCCAAGGTGAACCAACATGAAGCCGACATGATGCAGGTTGAAGCACCTTCATCGATGACAGTTCGGTGTATACCTTTACCTTTCGAAGTGATATGCACTTGAAATGCATGCTGGTGGGAAAGGGGAGGTTTACACTTGCCCATGTCGAAAATAGCAAGCATGGAATCCGTAGGGTCAATATGCCCGATAGCCAAAACAAAAGCTTTCCTTTGGCTAGGGCATGTTTGCAATACTTCGAGCGCCGACATAGCCGATGGCGCTTGCGCCAAATCCTCTATGATGTTGTAGTGTTGGGCGACACGTGCAGATGTATTGTGCGTTGTGCGTCGAAGTGCCCCTTTGGGGGGACGGATTACAAAGTCCTCAACCAGCCTTTCGATTCAAAAATTGTTGGGCAACAATGGGTTTTGACCTGCGGATGATTCTACTACCAGAGCAATAGGAGCTCCATAAGATTTGGCTCTTGTGGTGAGATCTACCATTCCAAATGTGTAAACGACAGAAGATCCTTCACCAGCTGAAGGGTGTTGCGAACTGTCGCTGCCCCCTGATGTGGTTGGCGGTTGGTTGGCAATGATATGTTGCTGATGTTGATTAGGAAAAGGATTTCTAAGGACAACAGGTGCCTTACCAGAATCTTTCTTGGTAAGGTAATCCGTGAATTCTTGAAGACGCGAACAACGCTAGGTTACGTGATCTTCAAGATAGATTTTGTATGAACAGTTGGTGTCTTTATCATTTTCCATATCAATAGGTGCAGCGACCTTCTGTTTCGGGTTGGGCTACTTAGATAACTGCTCCTTAGAAGGAGCGGTCTTGTTCTTATTCTTCTTGTTCTTACTACCAGATTTTTGTGTAAATTGCACAGAGTTAATTGCAGTGGCAACAAGAGCAGTCGCTTTGGTAGAGGCGTCCACTACTAGCTTGGCAACGGAACCACTGAGTTGTTTTACAGCGACCCCGAAGGTTGTGCCGGAGATCCTGTCGGCATGCGCCCCAGGGTGCTGAGTGGTGGGAGGATTGGGGTTACTGGGAGCATAGGGGATAATGTCGTAGAGAGTGACAGACTGAATAAATTAAATCCAAGTGCTGGGCATGACGTATGGATTGGTCCTCCGTGACCGCACCACCTAGAGCGACATCTCTAGTGATTTGCGGGAGCAATGACTTACAGAACCAGTCTGTTAAGAGAAAATCAGGGATGGGAGCTTTGACTAACCTCCGCCTACGTCTCCATTCATGGATATGATCGGAGATGTGGGTGGCGGTATCCTGACGAAACAAATTAAGGAGATCTGTCCCTGTCTCATAATGGATAGGTAACTGAAAGTGATTTAGGAACTCCATCGCTAAAGCATCAAAGGTATTCACTGACACACGTGGTAACTCAATATACCACTTTGCAGCATTACCAGTGAGGGTGCGGGGAAAAAGATGCAACTGAACACTGTCATCCACCATGGAGTTAGAAACACACCATAGATGATAGGCGGTGACGTGAGTGTCTGGATCCTCCCCTTGTTTTCCGTTGAACTTAGGAATATCCGCCGGTATTTTATACGGGATTGGCGACCATTGTAGGTTATGGTAGATGGGGTCGTTAGTCAACTTGTATAAGTTGGGGATATCCAATGTTGCCAAAAAAGGCAAATTGTTGGGTGCCCCTGACTTGGACCATTATGATGACGGATGACCTGAGGAGCTCTACGCTCCTCCCATCGTTTGGTTCCCCATGGTGTACATGGGCTGTGTGGTGTAGCAGTTGCTTTGTGGTACGATGTTGTCAAGTGGATTACCATGAGGATTTTGATACTGGGGTATGAAGTTTCCCCCAGTATAAGCGATGCCCCCTTAACTTATTTGAGTTTATGAGTAGGTTACCCCCATGGATTGGGTGGGGATCCCTTGTGGATTCCCAACTAACACTGAACTGACCATGTGGCTTTGATTGACAGAGGGAAAACTCATGTCAATCAACAACTTTTCATGCATGCCTGAGAACGGCGGGGGAACCGTGACATTCCCTGTTGCCATGTGCATATTGGGAACCACCCCAGATATCTGAATCTGGGGGTTAGAGCCATACATTGGCAGCCGACCTTGGTATTGGTAAACTAAAACCGCACCCATAGCGCCACATTGAGTGTTGTATGGAGCACTATATGTGGCACTAGTTGAAGGTATGCTTTGGCGCACCATAGGAGTGGAACCTGGCATCTGCTGGGTTCCGCTGATAGAGGGTGTTATGTGAGTTGAAGTACCTGGGACAAATGGGATTTCGGGGTTCCACATTGCCGGTGTTGTGATGACCGTCAACTAGGGAAGTGGTAGAGGACTCACAGTGTCTCTATAATTCCACAACCCTTGAGCTGTCGACTGAATAAATGGGAGAGTTCCTCCAACTGAAGAAGGAAGTACTGGTACTACGGGAGTAATTATAGGGTCTGACGGATCTGTAAGCAGAGTGTTAACATGATGAAGAAATCCTTCCATAAAGAAATCCTCTGGAAAATCAGAATCATCGGTTGTCCACATAGACCCCGTGTGTGATTTAGGAGACTAATTCCTCGAAGATGAGGAATCCGAGTCAGTGGATCTTGGCAGATCCTCCACAGTGAGTGGAGGAAGTCCTAACAACCGTCTGGATTGACGGTGAGGGCCAGATGTAGCCACAATGACTGGTAAATTTTATCAGATAAATTTTAAGGTGATATTCTTTAACTCTAAAAAATGATAGCACTCAGGTACCTAAAAAGGAAAAATACACTAAGAATGACAATCAGCAAACAAAGTGAAATTACCTTGTCTAATAAACACCAATTACTGGAGATGAAACCCATTGTCTCAATGAGTAATAGAGAAGAATGGCCAAATGTACAGTTACGGTTACTTTTGAGGTTCACCCGAAGTTCAGATTGAGGGGCCAAGTACTCTCGTGAAGATGAGCACCCTCCCAAAAAATGAAGAAAAAGTAGGTCTATCTGTTTGAGGTACTAGGACAACCCATCCCAATCACGTTAGGAAAGTACCTAGAATTGTTGGCCACTAGATATACCTCAAATCACAGAAATTACTAGGGGGGACATAGTCATAGACAGCACGCTGTGTGGGTAGGATACCTGAGTCCCTGACTCAGTTTTGAAATCCCTGAAGGGACCCCCATTACACAGAATGCCCAAAGGAGTTGTAAAATAAGGCAGGCTACCTTCGATTACAATTCGATGTTGTCTTGTATTTAGCTCCATTGTGAGTGGAGTGGTCCCAGTAATATGAGTGCAGAAGGATTTTTCACTCTTTAACGACACTAGTTTGATTTTCAACCTTGGGTAGTTGACTCACTCTCTTATCCCAAGGTCCTAATCTATCTAATGTTGGTTTGCTCTAAAAAAGAGTATCTGATTGATTTTAGTGTAAATTTTAGTGTACTTTCTTATTTGTCTTCAGAGGGGGTGTTGACGTATGAATATGATGAGACTCTCGACTCAATAAACCATGCAGAACAATGCTTTAAAAAAAAAAAAATCAATTTCTTATGCAAACAAGTCTTATTCTACACATGTATTATTTCACATATTCATGTATTCGTCAGTGCATCTAAAGTCATTCAACACTTTGCATAACCAAAAGTTCTTTTTTCTCAATATTCCCTAACAACTATTGAACCAAAACAAAGCAGCCTACAACTATTTTGACAGAAGGATATGTACAGTTTATCAGCTTTTCTTTCAAAAAAAATTTCTTTTATGAGAGAAAAACTAAAGCATTTTCTTAAGAAATAAATTTTAGGACACCAAATTTGTTAGCATGATACTATTGCAGATCTTAATTTAGCCCTTGGGACAAGTTTCCCCCCCTTTTGATCCACAAAATCTCTTGAAAAACCTGGAAATGGGATACTAACGCTCTATCTGTGTGTAAACATAGCTTTAGTTTGGCCACTAACACACCCTGTGCACAGTCAAAGAGCTTTATAAAGCTCTGTGTAGACCAGCAACCTGCGTTAGTGAGGGAAAGAGCTCAAAAAGTGGGCTTTTGGGATCTATTTCTGAAGAGAAAGCAACTTTGCAGGATGCAACAAGTTAGATGGTGGATCAGAGAAGGATATGAGAAAGCAGGAAGCTCATAGAGGAGAGAAGAGATCTGAGAGGATTCCAGATAACCGGGAACTAAATGTATAGTCCCCAATGGAGTCGCCAGTTCTGCTATGGGGTAAAATGCACGGGATGAAAACTACCCTCGAAAGTCTTCCCGAGAATTCCAACAGACTGTAAAGTTATCTGCAAAAGGTACCTGTTACACACATGTTCATCTATCTAACATATATTGATACGATATGGAGAAAGGATCACCTTTGGTTCTTTTGAGATTCGCTTGGGGATCTCTGTGCGGCAAGAATAACTCCTCCTGACCGACTCCAAGATGATTCCTGCATGAAAGAATGAAGCAAACCAATCATAGCATATACTTCTGACAATTAACGTAAGAATCCGTAACAAACATGTATGAATGTGTAACTTATCTACTCAACACAACAAGCATTAGAATGAACAAATAAATGCACAATATCACTGATAGTTCGATTAGGGAACACAACCACAATCCTATATTCAGAAGAGTGATTACAACAACCCTGTTGTATCAGCCTTCCTTATCCCTTATTCCTCTCTCTCTCTCCTTCTTTCAGCTAGCTCCTTCAAGAATATGACAATATCACAACAACACCATTTACTATCCTTCTAAATTCTCTGACCCTTTTGCAATGGCCCTCTAGTTGCTTATATAGGAATCGATTTAGGGCTGCCCAACTCCACCTGTAGTTCATTTGGGTAAAAACCATGAACCTTCCTCGTTTACCAGCTTTTTCCCATTTTCCTTTGTTTCCGGAATAGAATTTCTCCAAATATCTTGATTTTTGGAGTTTCCCTGCTTTTCTTACACAAATTTAGGGAAATAATATCTAGATATTTAATGGAAGATTCGTTGGCATAACCACTTGAGCATCACTAAAGTTCACTAACGCTCGCTCTGGTCTAACAACAAGAGTTAGTAGGTTGACTAACACTCCTTTATGCTTGTAAACAAGCTTTATAATGCAGGTTGTTAGTGTACAGAGAGCGTTAGTGTGGATTCTGGGCCTCCAACTATGGTCATTCTTTCATTCATCTTGTCTTTCTCCTCTGAGTTGATTAGGAGGGCAATTTGTCCTATAATAGAGCCTGAAGCCAATGTTGAAGAACTCCATGTGGGCGCGAACAACATTAATATGGAGGGGGTGGAGGATGTTGATGTGGAGGGGTCTGACCCAATTTCTAAATTGCCCGAGTACATTCCTCCACACAGAGAAAAGAGAAAGGTTACGAAGGATATTGATGAAAGTAAGGTCACACTGCACAGAACCTTACTACCAGACCAAATCATCTTTAAAGGATCGTGCCTAGGGCACATCCCCCTTTTAAAATTGGAGGATTGGGATTTGGCTAATGTGGAAGGTTTTCCCCATTTAGTGATGGACCAACTCATGCACCCCGTCTTCTACAAAGACTCTAGTGTGACCATGCTCAAGCCAAGGAAGTGGGTAAAAGGGGTGGTTAAGGCGGGTTTATTAAACATGCTGTGGGTACTGCATAATAAACGCACACCCATAATTGTGGTAGTGATCAAATAGTTGTTTTTCTTGGTGCACAATGGGTGTCTGTAGCTAGAAGAGCCGATACTCATCACTGAAATGCTGATCCATAGGATCACTTAGCTGCTACACTCAGGAGAAAATCCGGCCATGGAGTTTGGCGAAAAGATAGGCGAGCGCGACCTCGCTAAAGCAATGAAGGACAAATTCAAACTCGCTAAGAAGCCACGTGGCTATGCCATCACAAGTATAACTAACCCTGTGGTCAAAGTAGCAACGCAGATCTTGGCAAGAAATATTATGCAAAAGTGTTGCGCAGTGCGTGAAGGGTGTACAGTTTAACAAGGCCCACCACCACTGCAGGGAGTTCCTCACAAACTACAGAGAGGCACAGGACCACAACAAAACATTCTAGTATGCCTTGCTGCTGTTGTCCATAGTGTTGGTCGCATGGGAGTTACCAGAGGATAGCCAGTTTCCTCCGGCCGTGCCTGACCTACCAGAAGAAGTGAAGTTTGCTTCGCTATGGGCTACAAAGGACCCTCAAAGGGTCAAGTATAGTAAGGTCTTTTGGATCTTGATGGAGATGAGTATCCATATGGCCATCAAAAGAAAACCGCCGCTATCGCCAACCATTTTTGAGAAGCTGCAAGAGTATGTGGAGTTCAAGGCCGACTTCCACTGGGTCTCGATATGTGCACGAAAGGATCCCGAAAAGAAATGGTATGACTTGCCATACCTAGCCACAAATGAAGCGATTACAATGGTCCTCGACTACTGGCTAGAAGATTGGCACACTGCCTCAGTCTTGATAACTGGGTCTAGCAACACCGCAATGCAGCAGAAAAAGGAAGGGGCCAAGCTGAAGATGGAATAGTTGGCCGCAAAGAGAAAAAAGGAGGCTAAGGACAAGGCCAAGGTTGAGCATGCTATCGCAAAGTATACAGGAGGACAAGCAGAAGAAGAGGAGTGCGGCTCTAATAGGAGTTAGAAGTCACCTTCCTCGGAGACAAAAGAGGTGGATCATTAGTCGGAACAAGGAGGAGTAGACCTAGAAACTACTCCATTCCATGTTAAGTGCAACAGAGATCCAGAGAAGGTAGGGCCGTGAAAGAAAACTAAGGCCAGCAAGACTTTTCTCGATCTGATCACCTTAATAGAAGGTGATTTAAATGATATTGGTGATACAGTAAGGGATGCCACCATGTAACTGCTGTAGTAGTTCGAGCTACAACAGAAGTAGGCCTTGGGTTCCATTCAGATGGGTCTGCGTGAGCTACAGATCCATCCGTTGTAGGTCCGGACTGGCGTGGAATGAAGCATCATGACGTCAACTAGTTTGGCGCCTGGCACATCGTACGCAGTAGGGATGGTAAGCACCCTGGATCCCCGGGCAATAATGCTGCTAGAGAGAGCGCTAACCACAGAGACTGAAGCTGACAAGCCCACTGTTAGCACCCTCAAAGGAGTTGGGCTAAATTTGTCCATGCTTCCTAGTGAGGCCCTCTACAATTTGTAGGATGGCGTGATTGCGGAACTTCGAGCCCATGAATAGTGTGCGTTATAGGTAATTGGTGAATAGAAAGTCAACAATGCTCAGATGACTGTACAAAGAGATTCTGTTGTTAACCTCGTCAAAGCCATCACAGAAAAAAACAAGCACATGACCAAGGTAGTGGCTGAGGCATGTATGTCTCTCCCAGAGCTGGCCATTCCTGATGATTTGCTAGTAGATGTGCGGATTCAAAAGCTTGCTACCAGAGTGCACGATGCCAGAAAAGAGATGGCAAAGGTTTAGTTTGACCTGAACCTCAAGATTCCAGAACTGCAATTGAAGGACTAGCCTTTAACCCCACTAGAATTTAAAAAGCAGTGTGAGACAACAGTGAAAGACGCTGTGGCAGCAGTGAATAGCGTAGAGAAGGAGTGCATTGCACTCTTCGAGGAGGCACTCGAAGTGGTTACCAATTTGCAGGAGGATCCCACCTTACAAAGGTTGGAAACAGAGGCCCTAGAGCTGTAGCAGAGATATGATTAAGTCAAAGTGATGGCACGCATTGTCGCCCTTACGCAGAGGCTAGAAAAACTATAGGAGGAAAAGGTACTAAAGGAGCAGGTGGATGTAGCACAGTGCAAAGAGAGCATCCTCAAGGCCAGAATAGGGCCTTGGATTGATGAAGCATGTGAGCTCACCACCACCATCAAAGGAAAGTTGGCCGGTCTACAAGCGACTCAGTAGAAGATACAGTTAGATAGTACAGGGCCAACGACGGAGCAGCTGGTTGAGGAGATGAAGCAGGTGGCAATACAATGCACTATTGATTTTGTAGTAGTCCAAGTGGAGTTGGGAGGTCTTCACAACAAGATCTCTGCATGAGCCAAGTGAATTGAGGGTGAGTCACCATGTTTGTGTTGGGGGCCTGTTGGGAACGGGTCCCCTGGGGTCAATTTTGGGGTTAAAAGCCCAAGTTTTGGAGCAAAAAGCCTGAATTTTGTAGAAAGAAATGTAAAGTCTCCACATTTTGTGATCACGGAGCATGAACATATCAAGAGTCAAAAAGGGTTTATATAGGTTGTGTCAGCTTCATGAGATCCACCCTTGGTCCGTGGACCATGGGATTGTATAAAAAGGAGGTCTTAGAGGAGTCTAAGATAGTTAAGTTAATATAGAGAGTCATTGATGAGTCTATGAAAGGCTAAGAGCTAGAGTCTTAGTGTAGGCAAGAGGCTCTGCAGCTGAGTGCACGGACCCCTGCAGCTATGTGCACAGGGCAGTTAGTGTCTGTACTGGAAAATCTAAACCATCAATAAAGAGAAGTATTCTTAAATTACTGTGCATTTTACTTATGTCAATTTCATGTGATTATGTTATGTTAAGCACTGGGTTTATGTTTTATTTCTAATTTGATGCACAAATATATATGTTTTCCTATGTTATATGAACACAAGTAGAGATATCTGTTTACACGAAAACAATTTTAATTGCATGATAGGATTGGCAAACACTTAAGATAATTTGGGAAACTATACAAAAAATTAGTTACAGAGGCACGTAAGTGCCGAGATTGCTTTTTATGGTTACATGAAGGATGATTGTTGAACTTCACGGAGGTTCTGAAAGACTAATAAAGAAGTAAATCGATAAGCCCTAAATCCTTATTGATGTGTGTGAAGGTAGAGTTAAAGTGTAAAACCAACATCACAACCATTTCAAGGTGTGGAAACTTGGTTCCTGCATCCACCCATACTGCTTTGGGTGAGACTTCAGTCTGCACTCCGCAGGCTGGTGCGGAAAGGGCCAGTAGTGTAGGGATTTGCTTGGCTGACTAACACTGAACCTAGGTCAGGGCCCATCAAGCCAACAGTATGGTAGTGAAAGATTGTAGTAATGTACATTGGATGTAAACTTTGAATTTAGAAGTGGATTCTAGACTTCCTCGGAAGGAGGTGAATCCTAATACTACTTTAAGCGTGGAGGTGTGAGCCTATGGATTCCCTTATTGCTTATGCAGGAATTGTATCCTTTTATTTTCTGGTTGAGCAAATGTGCATATTGTATATTATTGTAAATATTGTATCGGGTTTGATTTATAAAGATCCATAAACATTATGGTTATTTTATGGTTGAACAAAATGTGTATAAGAGTATATGTGGTTGTTATCGTAAATACCGTAATGAGTTGTGTTATAAAGGTCATGTAAATGGCATGGTTGTCATTTTTTCAGTAGGATGTCATTGTGAATAATGCAGCGAGATAAGTTACAACTCCATGGGAAGTATGTTTTGGTTGTCAACAGTCTTGTTGGTTGTAGGTCTCATTGAACATTGAGGACAGTTTTCCCCCAAGGGGGAGGGTTCTGTAACAGCATTGGTAAAAAACTCATGTAAAAAAATATAAGACCATGGTCATGGGACACGCATTCCAAGCTAAATATTGGTAAAAACTTCCTAGTGGGCGTTCATTTGGTTTATTATGGCTAAGGAAATTGACAAAGGAAATGACAAAGGATTTGGAAAGGCAAAGTGGCAATAATTGTCATTTTGTTTAAGAAAATAATGGAAATTAGGAGAAAAGGAAGGTGAAAGGTCATAGGTTGCATGTGAGGAGGAAATTGAAGGAAAATAATGGAAAATGAAGAAAATAGAGGCCTCATTAATAAAAGGGCTTTTGAAGATTAGTGGGCAAGCTTTTGATCAGACTTTTGTCAGTTTTAGCTTGGAACTCTCTCTTCTATTTTCTCTCTCTCATACTATTGTACACTTAGATTTTCTTGGATCACTCTTGGAGGAGTGTGGCATACTTGGGAATTGGATAAAGAAGGAAAAGGAAAGGTAGGAAAATGCAAGGGGATAACGGGATCGACAATTACAACTAGGTTTCTTTGTAGATATCGAGTTGCATGTATGATTTCCTTTATAGTTTTGGCATACATGGCACATGCATGTGGTTTCTTGGTTATGAGTTGTCATTGGCAAAAGGATTTTATGGATTGAAAGTGGTTTGGCTTAGCCTTGCCATTTCCTCGATAGCCATGGTGTTGTGGGTTTTGTTATGACCAAAATATGACCCTGATAGGCTACTCATCAAGTCAATCTCAGTGTAACTTTTTCAAACCAATCTTTTGGCTGAGGCTTAGCCTCCTCAGCCTGAGAGGGCTCTCTCAAGGGTTAATGATATTTATTAAAGATATAGATAGATGGATAACTCTATGGTTTGTGATTTTATATGTTTATAGGTTGGACGATGGAGACTTGCTACCATTGGGCTATGGAGTCAGTGACAGAGATAAAGATAACAAATAGCTCTTCTTATAAAACTGAGGCTTGTATATACTTCAATGAAAGAGTAACACATTTAGGAAAGTCTCAATAACTTGAAGTTCATAGAAGTCAAAGCATGTGGGCATGAATTCCGAGTAATGATACATCAAGGTATTCAAAAGGAAAGTATTAAAAGTGATTCATCAAAGTTTAATACTTAAAGGAAGTCAGAGCATGAATAACCATGAATTCTGAGTAATAAGTATTAAAACATTGAAGAAAAACATCCAAAGATAGGACCCAAGAACTCAATTCACCATAGTTTAACACTTAAAGGAAGTTAGAGCATGTTCCTCCATGAATTCTAAGTAATAAGCGTTAATACTATGGAAGTAAAACATATCAAAGATAAAAGATAAAGCTCACTGAAGTACACTAAGAATCTTAGATTCAGAAAAGTTAAACTGCTTCTGTATATATCAGTCCCTTCACAGCATTTACAAAAGTAGTCCTTTTCTATAACATTTTCCAACCCTGTGTACATCGAAGTTTACATTACTTATAGGCATCTAGCCTTTACAACAAGTCTGCCAAGTGGCTAGACCATTAGACTTTACAACTGACACCTTTTCGAATTAAGAGTTAGAGTCCTACTATGACTCAAACACCTAATTATTACATTTAAACCAAACTGATCCAAATCTTCCTCGAAAGGAATCCTATATTTTAACCATGTTGACCATCAACCAAACATTAATATTCTGATTGCCTTCGTGAAGTTACTCTGCCTATCATTAAGGAGATATCAGTTTGATGACCTGGCACATGTAGACTAGTGTCTTCAAACTCTTCCTTTAACTGAATATCTCCAGTTGTCAAATGATTGATCTGATACTCTTTGTCATGCTGATGTGGAACTGCTTTAAGTATTTTTTACCTTTCTCCCTCCTCAAGAAACAACCTTTTCACCTTTAGCGACTTCATCAACCAATAAAAATAACTTTGTTTTTCCTGAAAAAGAAGGCTGTACTCCTGAGCTCTTATCTCTTGATCCCTGATATATGTTACAAACATGGAGGAGGTTTTTGTAGATAAGAATTTTTATAAGAAAAACCTCTCTCAGTTTTTTGAAAACCAGCTTCAATTGTCTGGAATATGCATTATAAAATCATGTATAAAAAAGGAAAAATTCATAATTCTGAAAATAGGTCTCAAAGGAAACTTCGAATCTCCAAATTGGTAGCACCTGGGAGAAATTTGAAAGATATTTTTGTTCCTTGTTATGTTCTTAGAAAAAACCTCCTTAATATTTTTGAAACTCATCTTCATTTGCCTGAAAATTCCTTTTGAAACCAACAGCTCAAAACAGTCCAAGAAACACACAAATCCCCTTGCAGCTCCTGGTAGAAATACATGTAACCTGTCTAGATGAAAGCTTGTGTGAAGCTGAGGTTATCCATGATCAGTTAAAGCTCTATAGGCTCCTATACAAACACGTAGCCTTATTTTTATGTGTTCATCTTCATGGCAATTTCCCTTTATAAACCAAACTGCCTTAATAAAAATATGACAACTGTAAAGAACTATTTCGACAAGCTGTTTGTCACAAAGTTAACTTTTCAAAGGTGACAGTTGACTGATCTTGTGTCATTTCTTTAACTTCAGCTATCTTTTTCTTTTTAAGATTGAGGAGTCTCAAGAATAACCACTGATGCTTTACTCACTTACTCTTTCACCTGCTTTCTAGGTTTTAGCTTAACAAATCTTTTTGACTTGGTCATTACAGGCTTACTAATTTCTGCTGGTGGAGTTTCTTTAGCCTTAGGGTTAATGCCTGTATCTTGATTTTCCATTCCAAAACCAAATAAAAACAAAAATAAAGACCATTCTCTGTTGATCCTTGACCTAACTGTCCAGAAACTGTCTTTGAACAACATGTGTAAAACTGGAAAAATTTTGATTTATGAAAATATGGCCCAAAGAAAGCCTTTTTTCTCTCAATCGGTAACTCTTTTGAGGAAAGTGAGAGAGGTTATTGTAGATGGAGATTTTATGAAGAGAAAATTCTTTCAGAATTCTAAAAGGTGTTTGCATTTGGCCAAAACATGATCATGAAGTGAACTACTAAAACCAGAAAACAGAGTTTTTCTCTTAATGACTTTTAGCAGTTTCGTAGCGCAAGTTGGGTCATCTATTTCTCCCACATCATAATGAATTTGAAGAAACTAAGAGATTTTTTGTAGCTAAGTATGTTAGGAATAAAAACCTCTTTCAGTTTTCAAAAATTAGTTTTAAATTGCTCAAGGACCCCCTTGGAAGTGGACTACTAAAAACAGAAAAACAAGTTTTTTGCCTCATAGTGCTCTATGCAATTAGCTTGTTTTCGTAGCGCAAATCACCTTTTTTGAACTAGCCACGCTATGAAACTGTGGATTCCTATATGTTGCAAAAATTTAACCCTAAACTTAATGGAATGACTTCTAAATGGAAAATATGACCTATTTGACCGTGAAGTGAACCTAAAGGACTTTATTTGGAAATGAAAGATGACATTTTAAGACTTAAACCCCTATCACTTACTCTTTTATCAAGACTAAAATGACTTTTAAACCTCCTTGAAATCATGACCAAAAGCAGAGTTGACATAATGATGTTTGAGAATTTTTGGGTGATAACAGTGGCTCCACTAGGGATAGTGTGCCCCAGTGGTACGCTAAGAACCAGCAGCTCCAGTGCTGCTATCCATCCTTTAGAATAAAACTCTGAAATTTTGTCAAGCTTCTCCTCAAGCTTTAATTGCCTTCACCTTGGGCTCAAGCTTGATGATCACTACAAAAGAAACAAATCTGTATCTACTGAAAGGATGTTCAGTCAACTTTGAGCTTATTCACACATTCCTACCTACCCTATCAGCTGCAATCTCAATTTGTAGCTCAAGGAACATGAAACTTCCAATGAAGCCAGTCATTAATTTGATCTGACACTTTAATCTCTTGACTATGCTTGAAGCAAAAATAAACATGATACTAACATGACCGAGGCAGCATGAGATGTAACTGATCTTCAAGATGAAAATATAACTAGAAATCTGAACTGTAAATCTTTTCCATGTAATCAACTATAGGGTCAAAAAAGACATGATTAGTTTGATGATTCTCATAACATTCTGGCTATTCAAACTGATCTTCAAAAACAATGTATTCTTCCTCAATCACAAAAGAGAAAGGAAGCAACACCCTCTCTTTGTGTTCTGCCATAGAAAGCTTTTGAAAAGAATGATCATGATCATGAAGACTATATGATTGAATTTGACCTTGTAAACCTTCAATGTCTTTCTCAATGTTCTTAGCAACTTCATCCAAAAATTTCATTTTATCTTCTATCTTGCACTCAAATGTTTTTAGATAAGAAGATAATGACAAAGAAAAATTTCCATCTATTTCTTCATTAATATGATCATCATTCCATTGTTTGAAACCTTGAAATGAAGGAGAGTTTGCCACCAACTCTGTTCTATCTATCCATTCCTCCAAAAACATAAGCCAAAAGTCTGCAAATGACTTAATAGATTTGACAGGAAAACTTTCAATCCACTATTTACATTTCCCTTGAAATGAATCATAGAACAACATAATGCAAACATCCTCATGTTTGACTCTAAGAAGCTCGGTAAAATCATAGAAATCTGATATATGCTTCAAAGTTAAACTCAAATCTTCTCCATTGAATTTTGGACCATTCCTTAAAAATATGTATCATTGGGAAAATAATTTGGGAAACCATGAATTTTTGAAAACTTTATACATGCATACCTTGAAATAAGAATGGTTGCATCTGAGTTCTTCATAAGTTCAGTAGAATCACCATAAACCTATGAAATTTGAATTCTTCAACAGTGGAGTCGCCAAGGTAGTTTTGCAGCCTCGAAAAGATTCCTGAGCTCCCGCTACCTTCAGAAGTTTAGCTTCTTGATTTTGGGAACGAGTAATCTTCAGACTCCCGGCAGACGCACCAAAATGTTATCACCAAAATATGACCCTAATAGGCTGCTCATCAAGTCAATCTCAGTGTATCTATTTCAAACCAATCTTTTGGTTGAGGCTTAGCCTTCTAAACCTGAGAGGGCTCTCTCAAGGGTTAATGATATTGATTAAAGATATAGATAGATGGCTAACTCTATGGTTTGTGATATTATATGTTTATAGGCTGGAAGATGGAGACTTGCTACCATTGGGCTATGGAGTCAGTGACAGAGATAAAGATAACAAATAGCTCTTCTTATAAAACTAAGGCTTGTATATACTTCAATGAAAGAGTAACACATTTAGGAAAGTCTCAATAACTTGAAGTTCATAGAAGTCAAAGCATGTGGGCATGAATTCTGAGTAATGATACATCAAGGTATTCAAAAGGAAAGTATTAAAAGTGATTCATCAAAGTTTAATACTTAAAGGAAGTCAGAGCATGAATAACCATGAATTCTGAGTAATAAGTATTAAAACATTGAAGAAAAACATCCAAATATAGGACCCAAGAACTCAATTCACCATAGTTTAACACTTAAAGGAAGTCAGAGCATGTTCCTCCATGAATTCTGAGTAATAAGTGTTAAGACTATGGAAGTAAAACATATCAAAGATAAAAGATAAAGCTCACTGAAGTACACTAAGAATCTCAGATTCAGAAAAGTTAAACTGCCTCTGTATATATCAGTCCCTTCACAACATTTACAAAAGTATTCATTTTCTATAACATTTTCCAACCCTATGTACATTGAAGTTTACATTACTTATAGGCATCTAGCCTTTACAACAAGTCTGCCAAGTGGCTAGACCATTAGACTTTACAACTAACACCTTTTCGAATTAAGAGTTGGAGTCCTACTATGACTCAAACACCTAATTATTACATTTAAACCAAACTAATCCAAATCTTCCTCGAAAGAAATCCTATCTTTTAACCATGCTGACCATCAACTAAACATTAATATTCTGACTACCTTCATGAAGTTGCTCTGCCTATCATTAAGGAGATATCAGTTTGATGACCTGGCACATGTAGACTAGTGTCTTCAAACTCTTCCTTTAATTAAATATCTCCAGTTGTCAAATGAATGATCCGATACTCTTTGTCATGCTCTGATAATATTTGTCATGCTGATGTGGAACTGCTTTAAGTATGTTTTACCTTTCTCCCTCCTCAAGAAACAACCTTTTCACCTTTAGCCACTTCATCAACCAATAAAAATAACTCTGTTTTTCCTGAAAACGAAGGTTGTACTCCTGAGCTCCTATCTCTTGATCCCTGATAGATGTTACAAACATGGAAGAGGTTTTTATAGATACAAATGTTTATAAGAGAAACCTCTCTCAGCTTTTTTAAAACCATCTTCAATTGTCCGGAATCTGCATTATAAAATCATGTATAAAACAAGAAAAATTTAGAATTCTGAAAATAGGTCTCAAAGGAAACTTCGAATCTCCAAATTGGTAGCACCTGGGAGAAATTTTAAAGAGGGTTTTGTTCCTTGTTATGTTCTTAGAAGAAACCTCCTTCCGATTTTTGAAACTCATCTTCATTTGCCTGAAAATTTCTTTTGAAACCAATATCTTAAAACAGTGCAAGAAACACACAATTCCCCTTACAGCTCCTGGTAGAAATACATGTAACCTGTCTCGATGAAAGCTGTTGTGAAGTTGAGGTCATCCATGATCAGGTAAAGCTCTATAGGCTCCTATCCAAACTCATAGCCTTCTTTTTATGCTTTCATCTTCATGGCAATTTCCCTTTATAACTAAAACTGCCTTCTTAAAAATATGACAACTCTAAAGAACTATTTGGACAACAAGCTGTTTGTCACAAAGTTAACTTTTCAAAGGTGATAGCTGACTTATCTTGTGTCATTTATTTAAATTCAACTATATTTTTCCTTTGTATATTGAGGAGTCTCAAGAATAACCACTGATGCTTTACTCACTTGCTCTTTCACCTGCTTTCTAGGTTTCAGCTTAACAAATCTTTTTGACCTGGTCATTACAGGCTTACTGATTTCTGCTGGTGGAGTTTCTTTAGGCTTAGGGTTAATTCCTGTATATTTATTTTCCATTCCAAAACTACATAAAAACAAAAATTAATACCATTCTCTGTTGATCCTTGACCTAATTGTCAAGAAACTGTCTTTGAACAACATGTGTAAAACTGGAAAATTCTGGTTTCTGAAAATATGGCTTCAAAGAAATCATTTTTTCTCTTAACTGGTAACACTTTTGAGGAAAGAGAGAGAGGTTATTATAGCTGGAGATTGTATGAAGAGAAACCTCTTTCATAATTCTATAATACTTTTGCATTTAGCCAGAAACGGATCATGAATTGAACTACTAAAACCAGAAAACAGAGTTTTTCTCTCAATGACTTTCAACAGTTTCGTAGTGCAAGTTGGGTCATCCGTTTCTCCCACCTCATAATGATTTTAAAGAAATTGAGAGAGTTTTTGGTACTTAATTATGTTTTTAAGGAAAACCTCTTTCAGTTTTGAAAAATGAGTTTTAAATTGCTCAGGAACCCCCTTGGACATTGACTACTAAAAACAGAAAAACAAGTTTTTTGCCTCATAGTGCTCTACGAAATTAGCTTGTTTTCATAGCGCAAATCACCTTTTTTGAACTAGCCGCACTATGAAACTGTGGATTCCTATATGATTGCAAAAATTTAAGCCTAAACATAATGGAATGACTTCTAAATGGAAAATGTGACCTATTTGACCATGAAGTGAACCTAAAGAACTTTATTTGGAAATGAAAGATGACAATTTAAGACTTCAAACCCTATCACTTACCCTTTTATCAAGACTAAAATGACCTTTATACCTCCTTGAAATCATGACCAAAAGCAGAGTTGACACAATGATGTTTTGAGAATTTTTGGTTGATAACAGGTTTTATGTTTGTTTTCTGCTTGGTGCTCATGCTCCTTTGGTTCTGGGTTGAGTTATTAGCTCCTGGAGCCTTGGTTGGAAAAACTCTTTGGAAGCCCTGTAACGACTTGGGTTGAGTTACTATTCCTAGAGCCTTGGTTGGAAAAATTCTCTAGAAGTCCTGTAATAACTTGGGATGAATTACTATTCCTGGAAGCCTTGGTTGGACAAATGGTTTGGAGCCCTTGGTGGGTTGAGTTACTAATCTTGGAGCCTTGGTTGGACAAACACTTTGGAGCCCTTGGTTGGTTGAGTTAATAATCCTGGAACCTTGGTTGGACAAATACTCTAGAGCCTGACAACAATTGTGGGTTGAGTTACTAGTCCTGGAGCCTTGTTTGGAAAAATTCTCTGGAGATCGACAATAATCATGGGTTGAGTTACTAGTCCTGGAAGACGAGTTAGAAAAAAATGCTCTAGAACCCTAGACAACTTGGGTATAGACCGATCCAGTGATGGTTAGTGATGTTCGATTGTGAGGTGGAATCACTAGTTGACGATTGTGGTTATTTGGCCTCTCGAAACTCCGTTTTAATTTTGGTTGGTTTATTCCATGAGATCCCACATTCATGCTTGGAATATGGCATGAGGGTGACTAGCTGAAAAAGATATTTGGTTCAGCCTAGCCTATGGTCAGGTGGTACATGGAAGTCCCAAACCTAGTTGCATTTTGCATATGTTAATAAGAGCTTCTTTCCTCTTTTATTTGATGGGTAAATATACTTATTTATTTATAGTTTTTATGGATGTTATATCCTTGTTATTTGTGTTGGTTATGAGGATGTTTTATGACATTTATGATGTATGTCTCTCATCTTGTTCTAATTAGTATGTGAAACAATAATGAATGGATGACCTAATTGATGATAATGCAACTAATGTGAGAAGGCACCAATCCTTATTGACGATTCTCATATAAGTATGAGAACCCTATGCTTAGATATGTTGTTATGACCTATAGATTTCATATTCATGACATGTTTGACAAAATTACTGTCATGGTTGTGTTAGCTACCTATATCAATAGGTTTCATTTTTCATGATTGGCAGGGGAAGTGCCAATATGATCTACTTTGGTGATGCAAAGATCTCATATTTTTGTGGAAGACACATATCTATAGTTGGTTGATGTTGTCCTACTTCTGAATGGGTGATCCAACAGTCTAAGCTGGGTCATGCCATATTTCAATTGATTGTTGTAGACTAGAGAAAGAAATCTGTCCAAACTGTTCAATCTTGGCAGATAAGTAGCTAGGTAGAGAATGAAGGTTCCCAACTGTTTAATCTGGGGCCTTGGAAGTGATAAGGCTAGCCTTAGATAGAAAATCAAAAGAAAAAGCCAAAGGGAAAGAAAAAGGCACATGAGGGTTTGCAAGTCTAAGTGCACCCTCCTTGGAGTAACAAAAAATGCTAGGCAATAGAATGGGTAGGTAGATGGGGTTGCAGAAGCATGATTTAGGACATTTCACTGGCCTAAGCAAAGGAAATACATGGTGCCAGTGCAGATCTCTTATTCAGCAGTTTTGCAGCAATACAATGAAGCATGTCTAACTTCCTAATTATCCCCCATCACATTCCTTGCTAACATCCCAATACCACCTCTGTTCATGAAAGAAGTCAAACTCTTTTGTTGATTCTTGTTTCATAAAGAGCCACATTTCTTGTGTAAAATTCTTTTCATTTTGATCTACTCCCTAACTAAGTTTGTTTCCTAAAAACTTAGTATCTATCACTTCCCATTCCTATTCCCCTCCAATACTAACTACTAACTCTATCTACACTTAATTCCCTATGTTTCCCCCTCCCTATTACTATAACACCATGGTGTATAAAACCCCAAAAAGTATGTATATTCCCTCCCCTTTGGCATTATAGCCATATGTCCAAATATTGGACAACCATGCAGAATCCAAGTTTGGTTCAAGATGCTTCGTTCAAAATCAGGGATTAAACTAACCCCACATTGGTTTAATAACCTAAGCCCTACCCCTTTTTCCCTTTACAACCCCTTGAAATGTTTTACCCACTTTATTTGTGAAAAACCTTGAAAAGCCCACATTTTCTCTAACCCGCGCTATTTGCAAAAAACACCAATAAACCCACCTTTACACCTTATCCAAAGTTTTGCTGTAATGCGCATTTTAATACAAAAATACATTGAAAAACCCATATTTTCTTTGGTTTTCAAAGTACCGCCCGGGCACACATTTCAAGAAATACAATAAATTATTCCCCGCCCCGCTGCCGTATCGTCCTTTTATTTTATCGACCCGTCGACCATCGGATCTGGGTTTTCCCATTCGACGACCCATATCAATATCGGGCCGCCCCCGATGTCCAGACGTTACCTCCCGAAAAGTGTCAGAGGGTGACGTCAGGGCAGTGCCACGCGTCGCTCCCAGGTTATATCGGGAGGACGCCTGCCAATACCACCCCCGTACAAATAGCGGTCCGAAATTACCGCTTACCACTTTGGTTTACCGCCCGCCCACGTCACGCCTACGCCATGCCCACGTCATGCCAACTCAGCGTCGCGTCAGCGCCCGGCCCGCCATCGCTCCGACCTGTCCGCCACCTCACCAGTCCCCGTGGACCACTCATAGGCCGCCACGTCACCCTTCCGTACCCGACCCCACCCGATGACGTCATGCTGACGTCATCCAAAAAAAGCACCAATAGCCCAAAATGTCCATATTTTCACCAAAATTCGCGTTTTTTATCACTTTTGCCAAAAGAACTGTTTCTGCTCTCTGCATGCAAATTACGACCATTTCGCCGCCAACCTGCAGAAATCGATTTAAAGACCGTGGGCGCCTTCAATTCACTTGCATTTGTCACTGTTGCCAGAATTCACCAGGTATTTATCCGGGTTTCCCCTCCGCGCCTGGTTTTTTGTATAAATTCACCAAACAAGTGAGAAAGGAAAGAGAAATCATTGTAATTACCAGTGAATCCCCGGTGACAAGCATTTATCTTCAGTTGTAAGGTCGAAATTCACCTACAGAAGTCCACATTGAGCCAAGTTTCCATAAATTTACAGTCAGTTTGCGCATTCGTGAACTTAAAACCTTTGCTGCACTAATTCACCGGGAAAACAGCTTTGTTAGTCCCAGCATTTGCTCAGTCGACTTTCTTGGGAGCATTTCAATTGTTCTCACCACCATTTACCTCGCTTCACCTGCAAATTGCCTCACTTCTGCAAAAAATACTGCTCTGTGTTGCTCTGCCCAGTAAAACAAGTTCTAGTACAATTCAGAGTACTAATTAACCATGGAAACACCAGTAGCACTAAACATTCCACCCTTGAATGCCCCACACAGAGAGCTAGAATGGAAGGCCCTGGGTGATAGAGACTACCAGATGACAGAATCATTCTCAATGAATACCAAATTTAACATTCATGTACTCAATGAGCTGAAGGCCAAGCACCTCAGTGGAGCTGATATTCTAGGGATTTGGGACTCCAATTTGCCCATTTTCAACCTTCCTCAAGTCAATGTCCTCCCAGACTTGATCCATCGATGCTGTGCCAACTATGATCCATGTCAAAGAGCTGTTCTCAGTCCCTCAGGTTCAGTTTTGTTCCATATCACCCCTGAGGCCATAAATGAGATGCTACACTTTCATACTGCAAAGCCACTAACTCCTCTCTCCATGATGGACTTGCTAAAGAAAGGGGGCAAGCTGTCCAGTGCCCAAATCATCAAGATTAATCAGTTATTCGTTCAACCAAGCTCTGAAGCTGTGAGAACACCTCCTATAGGAAATCAATATCTCAATGACTTGGGAAAAATGCTTGTGGATTTGATCAGTTATGTCCTGGGTTATAGGTCATGTGAGGATGTTGATGAAACCATTCTGGCCATGCTGTCTATATTCTCCCCTGGAATGCCTCCTGCTGTGCACTATGATTATGCTGCATACATTGCCAATAAGATTCATGAACAATTGATGAATCTAGAAAGGGAAAAGGTGTTTAGATACACTTCATACATCTATCACTTATTCTTATTTTATCAACCTGATGGCTTCCCTATTCCTCTCAAGAAGTTTGATGCTCAGGGAAACCCAAGGTCTGTGGTATTTTGGACTTCAGTCTTTCATCACATCTCCTTTTCACCATACAGCTACTGTGAATTCATAGACCTATTTATCCATCCAGCTATGACCTTGTTATTGGGTGCCCCTCCTCCAAGATTGACAGATGAGATGCAAAGGATACTCCAGCTCTCAAAGGCCTACAGCATTGGTGATTGGTACTTTTACCAACACCATACAGTAATCAGAATATATGGCTGTGAGTTAAACCCATATAGGCTGCCAAGATATGTCCCTATGAGACTCTTTGCCTTAGAGTATTTCAGGCAGTTTGGAAATGCAGACATGGTCCATTTCCACAGCAAAAACAAGAAGGTGCAACTAAAAATCAGGAACCAGCTAGGCCCATTTCTTTACAACAAAAGGGAGGAGGGATGGAAGGAAGCAGATAGGATCCTGGAGGGCCTCCGATTGCAAACCAGTTTCCTCTGGTCACCCTATGACCCTAATCATTTCATTAGCCTTAGAAGGGTCAAATATAAAATGGCTAGCTATGATCACATCAGATTGCCTCATATTGAGAAATATGCAAATCTATTAGGATGGAAAGAAGGCACTCTAGAAGAGGCAAGTCCTGGAGAGGAATTACTACAAAGAGAAGCAAAGAATCTTGAGAAAGAAGATGACTTAGAAACTTGTGGGCAGGTTTCCTCTTCTTTTCAAAGACAACTTGGAGCAGCTGCCTCATCCTCTACAGCCCACCAGCAAGCAGCTAAAACTACTCATCAGGTATCCAGCAAGGGAAAAGAAAAGGAGATGGAACAAGAGCAACCACCCCTAATAGCAGAGCAGTAAAAGGAGCAGCCAAAGCATCAAGAAGAAATAGCTGAGGCCCCAATAGCTACAGAGCAACAAGCTCAAGAAACTGTGCCTCCTAGACAAGAAACAGTAGTGGAGGCCTCGGTGCTCCAAACTCCAATGAATGAAGAAAGAAGTAGGAAGAGGGATAGAGAGCAGGAAACTCCCTTCACCACATCCACAAATCAAGGTGAGAAAAGGCAGAGATTAAATCCCCTCTCTGAAGAAGAAATGCCTATTGGGCAATCACTGGGTATGGGCCCACCAAGCATGGAGGCATCTGCCAGTTCCTTTCAGCAGGAACAAGAAAGAACCCTTGGAGGAGAGGTCAGCTCCTCAAGTCAGCAAAGGAGAGCTGAGTCAGGCATTAAGCAACAATTCATTGACATCAAAAAGAGAAATGAGCCAGTCAGGCTCCAACTCTATAATCACCTGCTTAAGATAGCCCCTACAAACCAGCAAAGGCTTATGTCAGCATATGACATAACAGAGGGGAAAATGACCATGAGTCATTTCATGCCTACCATGCTGCAACCACAGTCAGCTGCAGATTATATAAGGACCAACCTTGAGGTTCTTGCCAAAGACATCCACCCTATGGACCAGATAGAGCTTCACAAGCAAACGGGTGAGATGGTCTATTCAACACTTGCAGACAAGACCTTCCTGTCACATAAGTTGCAAAATAGCCTGCAAAATACAACTGCCCAACTTGAGTTGGAGAAGGCATCCTCTCAGGCCAAAGACAACAGGATTAGGTCTTTGGAGGATATTATTATAGAGCTTGGGCATGACCCAAAGGATCCCAAAGCTGTGCAAGCGCTGCTAAAGGAAAGAGATGCAGATATTGCAGCTTTGAGGAAGATGGTGAAGATCCCAGCAACCCTTCACCCTCAAACAGAAGAGGTTGCTCAACAGAGGAAGGACCAGGATGTAGCAGCCATGCTGCTAACACTACATAAGCAACTAGTACAAACAGAAGGGAAGCTGGTAGAGACAGAGGCTGCATTACAGGCAGCCCTACAGCAGAAAGAAGGAGGCCAAACATCTCAGCCCCCTCAGAAAGTGATCAACCTTGAGGAACCCCCTCAAATTGTCACTCCTGTTGGCATTATGTTTTCTGGTATGACTGTATGTTACAGATGTTGTACTTGATGGCAACTCCCGTGGCAAGGCTCTCAGTTTGTTGAAAATTAAGAAGGACGCAGGAAACTAGTTCAGAAGGTGCGTACCCGCAGGTACACCATGCAGGGTCCGCGTCCAGAGACGCAGGGCAGCCGTTCAGGGGGTGCGTCCACCCAGTGCACACATTTCAAGGCAGAGAAAAGCACGTTGGGGTTTCTTGTGTGGTATCTAGCCGACGGTTTTGTGTTTCTATGGTGTCGGCTCGTGGTATTGTTCCATGTTTTGAGGAGGAGCTTGCCTATATAAAGCAAGGAGATCATTTGGCTAATAGATGTCTTTGGTTGAATATCTTATTGGGTGAGATCTAGTCTAGATCTAAAGAAGATGAATCTACTGAAGGACTAAGATCTCTTTGGCGCATGATCAGATCTGTAGATCTGAGTGTTTGGGTTACTCTTGAAGTCTTGAAATCATTCATACCCGAAGGCACGCAGGAACAGTGAAGGGCAAGTGCGCCGGGACGCAGCGCAGTAGAGAGAGACTTGCGTGGGGACGCAGGGCAGACCAGGATCAGGTGCGTCTGGGACGCAGTTCAGCAACGGTAGATCTGCGTGGGGACGCAGGACAGACTAGGTTCAGGTGCGTTCCTGTGGTAAAAAGACGCGGCGCGATAGTATCTCTGGGTGCGTCCTTTCAGCAACTGGACGCGGCGCGATAGTGTTTTTGGGTGCGTCCCTGCAGCAAAAGGACGCAGCGAAGTTGAACGAACAGTGCGTGGGCACGCAGAGCAGCAGAAGGATCTCTGCGGGTAGACGCAGGAGAGCAGAAAGGTGAACTGCGTCTCGTCGCAGGCCACAGAAGGGAAAACTGCGTCCCTGTCTTAAGATGTTCTGTTAACTGTATTTTTCTGTTGATAAAGTGCTCTGGGTTAGTTCTGTGATTACTGATCTGATATCTGTAGTGGACTGCAATAGTTGTATACTTGTTGATCATTTGATGCTTTATGAAAAGAAGTAGGGGGTTGTAGCTCCCTTCCAGGAGGAGACTGGAAAACGAGAGAGAGTTGTAGCTCTCTGCAGGTTGCAGCTTGCGTACTGGTAAAGGACTGCACCAGTACAAAATTATTGTAAAAGGAAGATTTGTTAAATTGCTAGATAATACTGATTCACCCCCCCCTCTCAGTATTATTTCCAACAATTGGTATCAGAGCAGGTCCTTCAGAGAAGCTTGATCGCTTGAAGGTAGATCGTCCATCATGAGCAACTACAAGAGAGAAGCATCAATCAGGCCACCCGTTTTTGATGGGACAAACTTCAATTATTGGAAGGTAAGAGTTACTGCATATCTTCAATCTCTTGGTACAGAAGTTTGGGACATTGTAGAAACAGGCTACGCTTTTCCTTCAGCTACTCCTACAGATGCAGCGGAGAAGAAGAAGTATGAAACAAATGAGAAAGCAGTCAGTACCCTATTAGGAAGTATATCCCAAATGGAATTCATGAAGGTAATGCACTTCAAATCCGCAAAAGAGATATGGGACAAAATGATCACGAGCTATGAAGGAGATGAACAGGTAAAGCGTGCTAAACTTCAAACTCTCAGAATTCAGTATGAGACTCTCAAGATGTATAATGATGAAAGTGTGGCTAATTATTTTCTTCGGGTAGATGAGATTGTTAATTGTATGAAAAATTTGGGTGAAGAAATAAAAGAGGCTACAGTAATTGAAAAGATTCTAAGATCATTGTCCCCCAAGTTTGAATCTAAAGTGTCTGCAATAGAAGAAAAGGAAAATCTCTGAATTCTCACTATGTCTCAGCTACATGGAATTCTAACTGCTTATGAAATGAGAAAGGGAGGTCCATCAGACAGAAGGGAAGCCGCTTTCAAGGCATCAGGCAAAGAAGATTATTATGAAGCAAGCCATGTTCCAGAAGAAGAGGAAGAAGAATCAAATTTTGTCAGAAATCTTCAAAGGGGTTCTGGAAGGTTCAGAGGTAAGCTACCTTTTAAATGCTTTGCTTGTGGAAGAGTAGGTCATTATGCTGCAAAATGTCCTTATAAGGATAAAGGAAAGGAACCTGCTAGATGGAACAAGAAACAAAGTGCAAATAAGAAAAGCTACTACACCCATGAATATAGTGATGGTTTATCAAACAGTGATGAAGATGAACAAGGTAATAAATACAAGTTGTTAATGGCATTTGAAGATGATGATTATGAGGATGCTGTAGATGTGGATAACCTCTATGATGAAATTACTAGACTCAAGAGATGTATAGAAGAAAAGAATGTGATCATTGATACTCTACAATTTCAAATTGATGAAAAGGAAAAACATCTTGAAAAACTAGAAGGTGAAATTGTTGGTCTCAAAAAAGAAATTGAGAAAACAAAAGCTATTAATCTTAAGTTTGTCAAAGGATCTGAAACTTTGGATGAGATTATCAATGTGCAGCGGTCTCCTCTAAACAAGACAGGTTTGGGTTATAATGGAGAAACCTCTCAAGCATCCACCTCAAAACGTTATCTTGATGCGGCAAGAAGAAATGAGCAGAAGAACAATGAAGATAATCAAGTAAAGCAGCGACGAACTACAAGTAGAAACTATCAGGGGAAATCCATCTTAAGGGTGAACAAAAGCTACAACCAGCCACAGGTAAAATCTTCTCAGTTTGGTTCAAGAATAGATGAAAATAGAAATTACAATCAGTTGGCTGGTAGATTCAATAACCGCAGAAGCTTCTTCAATGGACAATGCTTTTCTTGCCATAACTTTGGTCACAAAGCAGCTCAATGTGTTGCATATAAAACAATCATGACTAGGGAAGCTCAAAAACAAAGAAGTATGACAGGGATTACAAAAGGACCTATAACAACTTTTCGGTTCTTGAAAATGAAGTTGAATGTTCTATTTGCAATAATTTTGGTCATGAAGACTCTGAATGCAGAAGCAGGTTTCAGGAGAGAAAGGAACAAGAGCAGAAAAAGGAACAAGCCTCAAGCACCAAAACATGGAGAATAAAGGAACCTCAAACAGAAAGGTGTGGGATAGCTTTTTATGCAGAGGGACAGGAAAATGGTACATTGACAGTGGATGTTCGAAGCATATGACAGGTGATAAAGAAAAACTTGAGTCTTATTCCACTTTAGAAAAGGGAAAGAAAGTCTCTTTTGGAAATGATACTCCTGCAACTATAAAAGGAAAAGGCATTGCTCCGTTAAAAGAAAAGGTCAAGGCTGGAAATGTTTTGTATGTTGATGGATTAAAGCATAATCTTCTAAGTGTCAGCCAGATGTGTGATCAAAAAACCGAGGTTATATTCAGATCAAATGGATGTCTTGTTCGTGATCTTGATACAGGTAAAACTGTGCTCAAAGGCAAAAGAACTCCAAATAATCTGTACATATTTGAAGAAGGACAAAAACAATGCTATCTAAGCAAGGATGAAGAGCACTGGTTATGGCATCGAAGGTTGGGACATCTAAGCTTCTCACAAATAAGGAAAGCATGCAAATATCAAGCAGTTCGCGATCTTCCAGATATTAAAATTCCTGACAACACCATACGCAAATCATGTCAGTTTGGAAAACAAACCAGAACTAACTTTCCAGAGAAAGAAGGATCAGCTAGCATGCCTCTTGAGCTAGTTCATACAGATACATGCGGTCCCTTCAGAAAAAGGACACCTTGAGGAGAAGAATACTTGATATTATTCATTGACGATTTCTCTAGGTTTGTATGGTTAGGACTTACGAAGCACAAAGATGAAGCATTCGAAAAATTCAAATCTTTCAAAGCCTTGGTTGAAAATGAATCCGGTCACAAAATTAAATGCCTCAGATCCGACAGAGGTGGGGAATTTACTTCAAATGAATTTTTCGATTTCTGTGAAGAACATGGGATAAGAAGAGAATTCTCTATAGCAAGAACTCCCCAGCAAAATGGAGTTGTGGAAAGAATGAACAGAACAATCCAACAAATGGCTCATGCTATGCTTGATGAATCAGGAACTCCCGCAACTTTCTGGGGTGAAGCTGCACATGCTGCGGTTATTATTCTCAATAAAACAAATGTCCGGGTGAACAGCACTCAAACTCCTCATGAGCTCTGGAGTGGTAAAACTCCTTCGGTAAAGCACTTCAAAATCTTTGGGAGCAAATGCTATATCAAGAATACTGATGAGCAGCTTGGCAAACTTGAACCTAGAGCAGATGAAGGCATTCTTCTTGGTTACTCTCCACATAGCAAAGCATACAAGTGCTACAATAAAAGACTTGGCAGAATTGTTGACAGCATTGATGTGGTGGTTGATGAGAAGGGATACATTCCTAGGCAAATACATCGGGAAGACATCGAAGAAGATGAAGGCTACCCTCAGAGACAGAATGATGAAGAAGAAGAACCTCAAGAAGAACCAGAGGAGCAAACAAGAATAGAAGAAAAGACTCCATCCAGATATGTTCAGAAGAACCATCCAGAATCTCAGATTATGGGACAGAAAGAAGCAGGTGTACAAACTAGAAGAACAGTTGCAGAAGCTTCAAGCTATTTGGCATTACTCTCCTTGACTGAACCACAAAATGTGAAAGAGGCATGCAAAGATGAATGTTGGGTGAAAGCAATGGATGAATAACTTGAGCAGATTGAAAAGAACAACACTTGGGAGCTGGTTCCTAGACCAAAAGATAAGAACGTTATCGGGACAAAATGGGTCTTCAAAAACAAGATGAATGAAAATGGAGAAGTTATTAGGAACAAAGCCAGACTTGTTTGTAAAGGGTATGCACAGCAAGAAGGAATAGACTTTGAAGAAACCTTTGCTCCTGTTGCAAGACTTGAGGCCATCCGAATGTTCCTTGCTCTCTCAAGTTTTCAAAACTTCAAAGTATTTCAAATGGACGTGAAATCAGCCTTTCTGAATGGAGACTTGGAAGAAGAAGTGTACATTGAACAACCAGATGGGTTCATTCTTGGAAATGATCCAAACCTTGTATGCAGATTGAAAAAGGCCCTCTATGGTCTCAAACAAGCTCCAAGGGCTTGGTACTACCGCTTGGACAAATATCTTCATCAACAAGGTTTCTCAAAAGGTTCAGCAGATAGCAATCTTTATATAAAAGTTGAAAATGACAAATTGCTAATACTTGTTGTGTATGTAGATGACATTATTTTTGGCAGCAATGAAGAAGCTATGAGTCAAAGCTTTGCCTCGGTCATGCAGAAAGAATTTGAAATGTCCTTACTAGGAGAACTGACATATTTCCTTGGTTTGCAAATCCAACAAAAGGAAGGAGGAATCTTTTTATCTCAAACCAAGTATCTCAAACAGATTTTGAAGAAATATGGCATGGAAGATGCAAAACCAGTATGTACACCCATGGTCACAGGATGTAGCCTTAGTGCAAATGATGAATCTGCAGCAGTACATCAACCAACCTACAGATCTATGATTGGAAGTTTACTTTATTTGACAGGTACCCGACCGGACATCATGCATGCAGTTGGAATAGTCGGAAGATTTCAGGCAAATCCGAAGGAGACTCATCTTCAGGCAGTTAAGAGAATTTTCAAATATCTTCAAGGGACTCAAAATTATGGCTTATGGTATCCTAGAGATACAGATCTTACTCTTCATGCTTATACAAATGCAGATTGGGCCGGAAGCGTGGATGACAGGAAAAGCACAAGTGGTGGTGCGTTCTTTATGGGTTCCAGACTGGTATCTTGGTTCAGCAAGAAACAGAGTTCAATTGCCTTGTCTACAGCTGAAGCAGAATATGTTGCTGCTGCATCTTGTTGCACCCAAGTCCTTTGGATGATGCAGACTTTGCAGGATTTTCAAATCACTTGTACTCCACCAATCCCCATCCTATGTGATAATACAAGTGCAATCAGCATCTCAAAGAATCCTGTCATGCATTCAAAAACCAAGCACATACCAATCAAGTACCATTTTCTCCGGGAACAAGTGCTTGAACAGAAAGTCAAGTTGGAGTATGTTCCTTCCAAGGAACAAGTTGCTGATATTCTTACCAAACCATTTCCCAGGGACACGTTTGAATACCTCAGGCAAAAGCTGGGGGTTGTTGATGCATCATCTTGTTGAACCTCTTCTTATTGGTGGTACAGGCTCAGGGGGAGCACATAATGCATTGTTGGCATTATGGAGGATGGTCAGAAGGAGATCTTGGAAATAGCTGCAATATGTCTCTATCTCTTTCTTGGTGGATTATGGTTCGTCGCTGCAGATCTGGTTCATTTTCACGGGGAGCATGATCTTAGGGGGAGCATAGCCCTTTGCCCTTGATGTCAAAGGGGGAGAATGAAGCTGAAGTTTGTGAGGTTGCCATCAAGTCCAAAGGGGGAGATTGTTGGCATTATGTTTTCTGGTATGACTGTATGTTACAGATGTTGTACTTGATGGCAACTCCCGTGGCAAGGCTCTCAGTTTGTTGAAAATTAAGGACGCAGGAAACTAGTTCAGAAGGTGCGTACCCGCAGGTACACCATGCAGGGTCCGCGTCCAGAGACGCAGGGCAGCCGTTCAGGGGGTGCGTCCACCCAGTGCACACATTTCAAGGCAGAGAAAAGCACGTTGGGGTTTCTTGTGTGGTATCTAGCCGACGGTTTTGTGTTTCTATGGTGTCGGCTCGTGGTATTGTTCCATGTTTTGAGGAGGAGCTTGCCTATATAAAGCAAGGAGATCATTTGGCTAATAGATGTCTTTGGTTGAATATCTTATTGGGTGAGATCTAGTCTAGATCTAAAGAAGATGAATCTACTGAAGGACTAAGATCTCTTTGGCGCATGATCAGATCTATAGATCTGAGTGTTTGGGTTACTCTTGAAGTCTTGAAATCATTCATACCCGAAGGCACGCAGGAACAGTGAAGGGCAAGTGCGCCGGGACGCAGCGCAGTAGAGAGAGACCTGTGTGGGGACGCAGGGCAGACCAGGATCAGGTGCGTCTGGGACGCAGTTCAGCAACGGTAGATCTACATGGGGACGCAAGACAGACCAGGTTCAGGTGCGTCCCTGTGGTAAAAAGACGCAGAGCGATAGTATTTCTGGGTGCGTCCTTTCAGCAATTGGACGCGGCGCGATAGTGTTTTTGGGTGCGTCCCTGCAGCAAAAGGACGCAGCGAAGTTGAACGAATAGTGCGTGGGCACGCAGAGCAGCAGAAGGATCTCTGCGGGTAGACGCAGGAGAGCAGAAAGGTGAACTGCGTCTCGTCGCAGGCCACAGAAGGGAAAACTACGTCCCTGTCTTAAGATGTTCTGTTAACTGTATTTTTCTATTGATAAAGTGCTCTGGGTTAGTTCTGTGATTACTGATCTGATATCTGTAGTGGACTGCAACAGTTGTATACTTGTTGATCATTTGATGCTTTATGAAAAGAAGTAGGGGGTTGTAGCTCCCTTCCAGGAGGAGACTGGAAAACGAGAGAGAGTTGTAGCTCTTTGCAGGTTGCAGCCTGCGTACTGGTAAAGGACTGCACCAGTACAAAATTATTGTAAAAGGAAGATTTGTTAAATTACTAGATAATACTGATTCACCCCCCCCTCTCAGTATTATTTCCAACAACTCCTCCCACAGGGCAGACAGCTGAAACAGCTCCATCAACATCAGCACCAGCAACAACATCAGAGCAGGCTCCAAGCCTTGACATGCAGAAGATGATGAAAGAAATTCAGGTTCTAGAAGCCCAGATGGCAGAGCTGAATGAAGCCAAGGAAAAATTGGCCACACTTAATGAGAAATATGACAAATCAAAGCAAACTGTGGCTGAGAAAACCAGGGAAGTGAAGGCTCTTAAGGAGAAGATAAAGGAGCTGGAGAAAGAGCTCACCCTTGACAAAGTGGTGGCTGAGGTCAAGAAAGTTTTATGGGCCAATATTGGCCAATCAATAACAGATCAATGGCAGTACATAGAGACCATTCATGAGCACATGGAGCTCATAGGCAGGGCACACAAGGAAAGCCAAAGAGCAAGGGCATCTCTAGGCACTATGCCTGAGATAGCCAATAGAATGATCAATGTTCTCAATAACCGCACAGGTCCTCAGCTAGCAGCAATAGGGATCACCAATAGAACTGACACCATCCTGCTGATAAAGAGGGTCCTTACTCTGAGAAATCTGGTGCAGACATTGGATAGAAGGTGCCAGGAGATGCAAACAGAAGTAAACAAATTCACTGATAAATTCACAGCATTACACAGCCGAGGCCTTCCCAGCTTACTGAACAGTGCAGGAAGGCTACTATCACATGAGAACTATGCAAAAAGGGTGAATACATTTGCCACTAATCATATCACTGCAGGATCAAGCACCCCAGAAGAAACAGGGCCTGCATCTGGGCAGACCCTCTATGAGAAAGTAGAAAATTTGTTTTTTATTATGAATGAAATCAGACATTTGTTTGAAGTGCCTCCTACTTACTTCAAATATACTGAGGCAGATGAAACACTAGGCACAATTTTGAGGCATCAGTTGCCTACACAGGAATGGTGGACCAGCATGATACAGTTATTACTGTAAACACACAGCTCTTCATCAAATTTTCACATCAAAATACAGAGCAGCAGGTTCAGATAGTTGACATATTTACTATCACTAGAGAAGAGTGGACTGAGCCAACTCAGCAAACCAATTCGGCCACTAAAGCAACGCTGACAGGTACAGATGACAGGGCCGAGAAAGCTACAGCACGACAGAGCCATAAAGACATATCATTCAGGATTAATGCAGAACGCTCAACCGACTCAGTGGCCTCCAAAAGTCAAAAAGCTTTCTGTCAGAACTAAAGAGTATTCATTATGTATTTAGAGCAGCAATAACTTCCTTATCTGCTATTCTGAAAGTTGGTGAACGCATTTATTAATCAAATGACTCAGCGATTCAGATATTTTGTAAAAACAGATTGTATATATTTCCCCTTGCATAAGCTTGCAGGGGTTGTTGATTTTCTCTTCAAGAGAACCTATGCTGTAAATTTTCAGAGTTTTAATACAGAGAGCTGATGGAATTTCCAAAGTTCTGTGTTGTTTGAGGCGTTGTGGTGTGTTTGCTGACTGCTACAGGATTCCTGCATATTTCATGGCACAATAAGTTTCTTTAACCTTCTTGTTATGTATTTCATTCCTTCATAATCCGTTCATGTTCTATGTTTCACAGTTTAATAGCACAGAAAAAGAATAGTTTCAGGATTTATTCATTGAATACCCTGAACTCAATCTATGCTGTTATGAATGTTTTCCTCAGTTATAGTTATGAGAGTGTAATTCTTAATTGCTGCACCTTCAGACTAAAACTTTCACACTGACTATTGTTCAGGAATTCAAACCTGCTCCTAGGAAATATATCTCATTCTCACACCACCAGCTTAGTGGAAAACTCTTAAATGCCTTCCACAGGTTGAACATATTTCATCATCACAATTTCGAGTTTGTTTCATGAAATATCTAAATGGCCCTGCAGTTTAAACAATCCCACTCAAACATTTCAAACAACCTATAACCACAGACTCCATTGCCCAATGGACTAAAACTGTCTGAAGATCTCATCTTAGGTACCGAAAGACATCACTCAACCAAAGTTTAAAACCAAACCCTCACCTCATAACTAGCCTAAGATCCTCAAGAACAAAGTTAAAAATTAAAAGAGAGAGCCCTCTCTGATTACAGGTTGGCTAGAACCTGTAATCCAAAGCTTGGTTAGTGGTTACCCCGACCATATTCCCTCAGGAGTCAAAGGGAACAACCTGGGTGTTAACAGGTTGGACTTGGTTAGCTCAAGTAATTGATCATGTTTTTTTAGAGGCTTCGTCTAGGTGACAATTATTTTCTCAGTAACTGTCATCAAGTTCTAGGTAGTGGATTGGAGACTAGCCCTGAAAGAGTGGCTTAAATCTCGTAGTCTCTAGCAATGAACTAGCTAGAAAAGACTACAGTCTCTCCCTTGCATGCATTGTCGGAGCAACTGGAGTGTCCCCGTGGCATGAATTCCCATGTAATGGGAGGGACTAGGGGTTTTCTCAGTGAAAAGGCTAGATTAACTGAGGGTTTGGGCACCTAGAGTGCTGGATTAGCTCTTGGGGGTCCTGTAGCACCTAAGGAAGGTTTTTGAAGTGTTGCTTCTTTTATCACTTAAGAAACAATTTCTAAATTGTTCACATCAGTTTGATTGTAAAGGTTAGGTGTTAGTCCGAGTTCAGTTTTTTCCATCTTTACTTTAGTGTCTAAGTCCTAGGAGTCTTGGTGGTATGGTTAAATAAAGGTCAACAATCCGTTCTCATTCATCACTGGTCCCACAACTCACGTAAATCCCATGTATCAAATTTGTTTCTAGGTTCTTATGCGCTACGAAACAGTTTAGGAGTTTTCGTAGCGCAGAAACCCAGTCTAGGTGTTTTCGTAGCGCAAAATCCAGATTTTGCACTGGCTGCGCTACGAAATCGGGGATTCATGCAGATCCGTAACAAATCTCATCTAGCTGTCATATCTGTCAAAATCCGTTATTGTTACATCATCAGTTGTCATTCCACACACTTTGCCTATTGCATTCAACCGCTTATCATCATCATTAAGATCGTTAAATGTCTTGGTACGCTCAGATTGCAAGTTTCAAAAAGAGGCCAAACATTCATAGTCATAATTATGATTGCATTCATTGCATAAGGAACAAATTGGAAAGCCTTCAATTTGAATTCCTTGAACATCAAGCGAGGCAGTTTTCAAGCGAGGCAGTGATCGAAGTTTGAGACAGTACTAGTCTTTCAAATTTTCATTCCACTGGAGTTTCATGGAGGGGTCTGCAGAAAGAAAAGAGCATACATTAGGCAGATGTTTGAGGGATGAACCTGAGGGTTTAGACAACATCCTAAAGAGTAATGAAGTTGAACAAGCTTTCAGACAGGTTGGCTGTTGGAGGTTTTGTGAAAAACTTTAGGGAGGCCATATGCAAGTCACCAAGGAGTTCGCTTTAAATTTCACGGGACTTAGTTCGAAATTTGGGGTGCCTGAATTGTAAATATCTCCAGAGGTTATATCCACAGTCACTGAGATTCCAAGAGGATAGGAACAATGGTTTAAAAATTTTAAGTTTGATATAACTCCCTACAAGGAATTTCTAAAACCAGAGTTGTTTTGAGAATGCAACAAGATGATGGAGCTTAGTGGAAAGAAGTCGCCTTCACTAAGTGGGCCCGCAGGCTATTTTTGGCGCAAAGTTATTTTTAGACTATGTCTATTTTTAGACATATGGATCATGGTATATGAGTTGCAAGATGCTATTTGTGGATGATTGGTCATGTCGGTAAAAATAGATGGACTTCTATTTTTAGACATATGGGCGGTTTCTATTTTTAGACTGCTAGGCTAAAAATAGAACAGTCGAATATTATTGTCTCATAATAATATTTGGACTATAAACATTATCTTATCCTCTTGGAGCACTTCGTTTTGAGCTACAGATGTGGCACATGCACCTGTCAAAAGGAAATATGTTTTTCTTGTGGGTCAGTTGAGCTATTGCATGCAAGACTTCAGTTAGAACTCATGTGGTTGAGTTTTGGTGGAGTTGATGGAGTTGTGTTCAGTTTGACTTGGTTAAACTAGTTGCATTAAGTCTAACTGCAAATACACTAGTGATGAGTGATGTGAATTAATTGTTAAACTAATTCACTAATTATTAACTCATAAAGAAACTGAAGAATACATCAGTTAACTCAATGCATGTACAGTTCAGTGGAAACAGGTGTTAGAGGTTGAGATTGCTATCAATTGTGACTATAGTTGTGCATGATATTTTCACATGAATGGATGGAGATTGCCCATGGGGCTTGTGTAGTATAACCAAAGGAATTTGATTTCACAGAGTGATTGATTCTCTTGCAGGATTGTGCAGTGGAGGCAGGCAAACAGTGGAGGAGATTTGAGGCATCAGATCTGAGCTAGTTTGTGTGTAACAGGTGGAGATAGTACTGAGTACTTGTGAGGATTATTGTACTATGTATTGTTACATGTTCTCTATCATTATAATGTACAGATAGTGTGGGGTTTTCAGCTGTATGCTTTCCCCGGGTTACATATTGTGTTAATGTGTGCATGCGATTGATGTTTCATTGTTTTAATGCTGCTAAATTGATGATCAAGGTAGAGGAGATTATGTATTGTGCGTGTATTCTGAAATAGTGTATAATCAGGATAATCTCTGTGAATAATTGTCATATCATTCAAAATTTCTACATGGTATCAGAGCTGTTGATCATCAGATCTACTATTCAGAAAGTGTTTACATTTTATTTCTTCAGGCAGATTCTGTAATCGGGCCAGGTAGCCTCTGGATTCATCCTTCCTTTGGAAGGTGAGATATCTGGTAAAAGCCCATACAGTCAATCTTTGTACGAGAAATACTTTGTTCTCACGAATTTTAGATCAGAGGAGGTTGAGTTTTTGAGCTGGTGGAATTCAAATTTGCAGCAGTGTTTTCTTGGTGTCAACGTTGCAATGTCTTTCAACGGATTGCAATTGGAGTATGCTCTTGAGGGCAGCTCGAACTATATTTCATGGAAGGACAGGATGGAGGTAGTGTTAGATGATAATGGGCTGAAGGAGTTCATAGAGGCTAAGGTCCCAAAGCCTATTGATACTGCGTAGGTTGATGCTTGGCAAAAGAAGACAGCAAAGTGTCGAAGGATTCTATTGGAGGGCATGAAGGATCACATTGTGTCTAACCTGCATGGAAAGGCTTCTCCATACTTGATGTGGAAGTGTTGATAGATATATTCCAAGGAAAGAGTGATCAGAGGAAGCTGACGCTCAAGGATAAACTCAGAAACATTAAATGTGAGAAGGGAGACCGTATGCCAAAGTATCTCACGAAGTTCACTCAGTGCAGGGATGAGCTGGGAAGTGTCGGGGTGACTGTCGATGATGAGGACCTGGTGAGCTTGGCTCTCCTTGGTCTTCCAAAGAGTTGGCATTCCTATTAGGACTCTGTCAATGGTCGGGAGAAATTGCCAGGATGGGAGAGACTTTGGTCAGATCTTGTGCAAGAGGAGATCAGGCGGAATACCAGGGACGGATCTTCATCAAAGGGAACTGATGAAGAAAATTGTGCTTTGGCTGCCAAAGCAAAGAAGGGGAAGAACAAGAAAGCTTCTCAGTCCGGTGCAAAAGGAAAGAAGCAAGACATGTCCAAGGTGAAGTGCTTTCACTGTCACCAGCATGGACACTATGCCACTAATTGTCCGCAGAAGAAGAAGAACAAGCAAGCTGCTAGATCTGCTGCAGGAGAGGCTCTAGCCTCGTAGTTTGAGCTTGATTTTTCATTGATCGCATGCTTTGTATCAAGTGTGATGGGATCGGTATGGTTATTAGACAGTGGTGTGTCTTTTCATATGACAGGAGATCGAGATTTGTTTTCTGATCTGGAGGAGAAAGATCTTGGAGTGCACATCGAGATGGGTGATGATGGTAGATACAATGCGACCGGTATCGGTACCATTTACTTTGAGAGGGAGTCTGGTAAACCCTTCGTATTGAAGGAAGTGATGCATGTTCTAGGATTGAAGAAGAATCTTATCTCTGTGGCGATGTTAGAAGACAAGGGATATGACGTTGTTTTCAGCAAGGGAAAGGCTTTCCTGCGCAGTAAGACAACTGGAGAAACCCGGAATATAGGGGTTCGAGTGAGGAACCTTTATTAGTTGCATGTAGATGGCTGCATATCAATGGCATGCAAGGCAGAAGGATTGGTGAGCCGGGATGATGGCAAGCTGTGGCACAGGAGATTGGGTCACCTTCACCATGGAGCCTTGAAGATACTACTGCAGATCACTACTGGGCTTCCTAAAGGCATTCTTGCGCAGTCAGATCAGTGCAAGGGGTGTACTTTGGGAAAGTTTGTGAAAGCCACCTTTCACGAGAAGGATAGTCACGCCACGACGATCCTTGAGAGAATTCACACAGACGTGTGTGGACCTTTCTCAGTAGCTTCAATAGCAAAGCACAGGTATTATGTGATCTTTTTTGATGATTTCTCTCGAAAGTGCTGGATCTTCTTAATGCAGAAGAAGAGCGAGACATACTCAAAGTTCTTTGAGTTCAAAGCACTGGTCGAGAAGGAGTCGGGGAAGAAGGTGAAGGCTCTTAGGAGAAACAATGGTGGTGAATACATCTCTGGCGAGTTCAAGGATTTCTGTAGTGCAGAAGGGATTCGAAGAGAGCTCATAGCTCCCCATAACCCACAACAAAACTGGGTTGCTGAGCGGAAGAACAGAATGATCGTGGGTGCTGCACTGGCAATGTTGCATGATCAGGGCCTACCCCTTCACTTGTGGGCGGAAGCATGCAATACTGCAGTATATGTGCAAAACCGTTGTCCTCACAGGTTACTTGGCATGAGTACACCTGAGGAGGCTTATTCTGGTAAGAGGCTTGATATTTCTCATTTGAGGATTTTTGGTGCTAACATTTACATGCATGTGATGAAGGATGCCAGGAAGAAGTTGAAGTCGACCGCAGAGGTTGGGATATTTGTGGGGTACACTGATACGCCCCACAACTATCATGTGTATTTGCCAGATAGTGGCAAGACTGTTGTGCGATGGGATATAAAATTTCAGGAGGAGAAAGCCATGAAGTGTTCGCTTGAGAGGGAGCCACACTTGCATGCAGATGAGAAGCTATTAGTTCCTAAGGATGAGCTTCAGGACATGGATCAGCCACAGGACAAAATTCATGGAGTGGAAAAGACCACTCATGTAGCGCCAACCATCAGAGGGCAAAAGCGCTTGACAGAAGATGAGCGACTGGCTCAAGATGCAGAGAAAGTTGTAGGACCACCTACAGCCCAACGTAGGCAGAGACAGTCACCTGATCGGTACACTGGATACATGGCTCTTGTGAGAAAATGTGTTGTGACTGAGCCATCCTCTTTTGAGGAAGCTGTGGAGGATCCCGCATGGGTAGATGCCATGGTGGAAGAGTATGATTCGATTGTCAGAAACAGTGCATTGGAGATTGTCCCAAGACTGGAAGGGAAATCAGTGGTGGGCTCGAGATGGATCTACAAAGTTAAGCAGGCAGCTGACGAGAGTGTGGAGAAGTACAAGGCAAGATTTGTTGCCTGAGGCTTTTCACAGATAGATGGGATTGATTATGAGGAGACCTTTGCACCTGTTGCAAGGTATTCTTCCATACGGATGATTCTTGCTCTCTCAGCGCAGATGGGGTGGCACATTCATCAGATGGATGTGAAGACTGCGTTCCTCAATGGAGTCATTGAGGAGGAGGTGTACATACAACAACCCAAAGGTTTTGAGATCTTCAGCAGCGAGTTGCATGTGTGCAGGCTCAAGAGAGCGTTGTATGGGTTGAAACAAGCACCACGTGGTTGGTACACACGGATAGACAATTATTTCACCAGACTTGGATTCTCTAAGAGTGAGGCAGATCCTAACCTATACCCGATTGTGGTGGAGGGTAAGTTGCTTATCATTGTACTTTATGTAGATGATTTGATTCTAACAGGGGATGAGCTGTTGATACTTTCATGTAAGGATGATCTTGCTAAGGAGTTTGAGATGAAGGACTTGGGCCCCCTTCATTATTTTCTGGGATTGGAAATTTGGCAGCACAGTGATGGACTATTTGTTTCTCAGGGTGTATGCTCGGGAGATATTGGATAAGTTCAACATGCATGGCTACAAGCCTGTTGATACTCCTCTTCTTGGAGGTTGGAGGAAGGAGGATGCTACTTCCGTGGAAGTAGTGGATGCCATTGTTTATCGACAGTTGGTGGGGTCGCTTATGTATCTGGTCAATACACGACCCAATATATGCTATGGTGTTAAGCAGCTTTCACAAGCTATGGTTTAGCCAACCAAGCTCTTCTGGAAGGCAGGCAAGCATGTATTGCATTATCTCAGAGGCACATCGGACTATGGATTGTGGTACATATAGGAGGATGAGGTGAAGCTATGTGGCTTCACGGATGCAGATTGGGCAGGGAGCCCAATGGACAGAAAGAGCACATCTGGAGGGGTCTTCAGTATTGGGTCAACAACAGTTTCTTGGTACAATAGGAAGTAGAGATCTGTGGAACTCAGTTCAGCAGAGGCCGAGTATATGGCAGCAAGTTTGGCTGCATGTGAGTCTATATGGATGAGGAAGATTCTGGTTGGGTTGTTTGGTTCTTACTTGGAGCCTACTGTGATTTACTGTGATAACCAGAGTTGCATTAAACTCTCGGCTAATCCTGTATTTCATGATAGATCTAAGCACATTGACATCAGGTACCATCATATTAGATATTGTGTGCAATGAAGAATCATGTTACTTTCATACATTCCAACGGAGGATCAAGATGTCGATATCTTGACGAAGGTGCTCACCAGGAGAAAATTCGAATACCACCGAGGTAGGATAGGGGTTGCTGATAATCCATATATTGATGAGAGGGAGTGTTGAGAATGCAACAAGATGATGGAGCTTAGTGGAAAGAAGTTGCCTTCACTAAGTGGGCCCGCAGGCTATTTTTGGCACAAAGTCTATTTTTAGACTATGTCCATTTTTAGACATATGGATCATGGTCTATGAGTTGCAAGATGCTATTTGTGGATGATTGGTCATGTCGGTAAAAATAGATGGAATTCTATTTTTAGACATATGGGCAGTTTCTATTTTTAGACTGCCATGCTAAAAATATAACAGTCGAATATTATTGTCTCATAATAATATTTGGACTATAAACATTATCTTATCCTCTTGGAGCACTTCAGTTTGAGCTACAGATGTGGCACATGCATCTGTCAGAAGGAAATATGCATTTCTTGTGGGTTAGTTGAGCTATTGCATGCAAGACTTCAGTTATAACTCATGTGGTTGAGTTTCGGTGGAGTTGATTGTGGAGTTGATGGAGTTGTGTTCAGTTTGACTTGGTTAAACTAGTTTCATTTAGTCTAACTGAAAATACACTAGTGATGAGTGATTCGAATTAATTGTTAAACTAATTCACTAATTATTAACTCATAAAGCAACTGAAGAATACATCAGTTAACTCAGTGCATGTACAGTTTAGTGGAGACAGGTGTTAGAGGTTGAGATTGCTATCAGTTGTGACTATAGTTTTGCATGAGATTTGCACATGAATGGATGGAGATTTCCCATGAGGCTTGCATGGTATAACCAAAGGAATTTGATTTCACAGAGTGATTGATTCTCTTGCAGGGTTGCACAGTGGAGGCAGGCAAACAATGGAGGAGATTTGAGGCATCAGATCTGAGCTAGTTTGTGTGTAACAGGTGGAGATAGTACTGAGTAATTGTGAGGAGTATTGTACTATGTATTGTTACATGTTCTCTATCATTATAATATATAGATAGTGTGGGGTTTTCAGCTGTATGCTTTCCCCGGGTTACATAATGTGTTAATGTGTGCATGCGATTGAAGTTTCATTGTTTTTAATGCTGCTAAATTGATAATCGGGATAATCTTTGTGAATAATTGTCATATTATTCAAAATTTCTACAAGTTCATTGATTCAGACTTAAACAAGTCAGTGCCCAGAAGTTTTGTCAAAGATTCATATGCTAATCTACTTACCTACATACAAAGGTACTTCACTTGTGAAGGGAGATATCATAAGGTATATTCCTATCACTTCAAGCTTCTGCTCCATTTCATTGGGAATATATCGCTTGATTTGCCTTTCTACTTGTTTTGTAGCCTAGGCAAAATGTGTGACAAGGTTCAGTTAAAGAAGGAAGCCTGTGAGACCTCGTTGTTTCATCACAGCCTAGTCAAATTGATCATTTTGCATGAGCTCCAGAAAGTAGATAGAGAATGGTCCGTGTTTATGTTTATGTCTGGTTTCAAAAATGAAACTGGCCTCAGCCCTCAGGCTACGAAGAGTTCTTCACCGGCAGTTAGTCATCGTGCAGAAATGAGATCGAGGAGATTCGTAAAACTGAAAGCTAGGAAATAGGTAAAGGAGCCCACCAGACCATTAGTAATTCAAGACACACCTCTAAAGTCACAGAAAGAGAAAGCTCAAAGCAAAGAAGGCGTACACGAGCAGTCTTTAGGTGAAGTAGTTCAGAGAAGAATAACCAGGAGCCAGTTAGCTAAAGAAAAAGGCAAGACAGTGGTGACTGAGGAAAGCCCAGTTTCAAAGGGAAGTCTGAATGACTTGCTTCAAGCTATTGATATTGAGGAGTCTCCTCTGGTTCGAGCAGACTTGATAAAATCAGGTAAAGACAAGACCCAGAAAACCAAAGCCTCTAAAAAGCTCAAATTTGATGATCAGGTTTCTAAATTTGTCTTTAAGCCAAGAAGACCTGTGATGAGGCGTTCAAAAGAGGTACAACTAGAGTCAAGTGAAACAGAGGAAGTAGCAAAAACCCATGAAGAACCTCAAGAGGAATATAGTGTTGAAGAGTTGAAAAGGAAGTTGGAATTAGCAAACTTTGAAATTGCTAAACTGAAGAAAGCCTCAAGGAAACATGCAATCAAGGAAGCCCATTTTAATAAAATGGAGGCTCTGTGGGAGGACAAAACAATTTCAATACCTGAGGTGGTCAACTGTCATGCACAATACTATACCTGGTCAGTCCCTGCAATAAAGGAAGAAAAATTCATCAGAAAGGTTAATATGAGACTAAAGTCCAAGGAAGAAAAAGTCCTAGATTTTGATGATTTACCTTTTTGAAGTTTTCGTTGAAGAATGGTGCCTCTATATTCAGTTTTGAACAGCTTCAAGGTAGATGAAAAGGACAGGTCAAGATAAAGAAGCTCAAGGCAGTCGAATTTTGGCAAAAAACTTTATTTTTTGTGATTACACAGCAGTTTCATAGTGCGCTACGAAACTGCTGAAGATGATGCCTAATATATAGCAGTTTTGTAGTGCGCTATGAAACTACTGTAGCTACATATTTTGATAAAGTTGACCAATTCTGAGGGACAAAAGGGAAACCTTTTTGAAAAGGAGTTTCTGAAGAAAGATCATTTACACAATACAAGCATTCAGCAAGGGCAAAACGAGCAAAGGAAAAGCATATATGAACCATAAGCCATTTGTTATTAAAATGATCACAGCTAGTATTGTTCGTCATACTTCAGGCATCATTAAAGAGGTTTTATCTTCATACAGGAGCATGGGCAAGATCTACAGTGCATGAAAAACATGATAGTCCAAAATATTTTTGTGTAATCAAAGAAGAGCAACAGGGATAATTGATTTCGAATATCCTTGTGGAGACCAAAAGCAGAAAAATAGGGGTAGTTTCCTACTTTCCAGGGGCAGTTAAGAGATGAGACATTAAGGGCCAGCAAGCAGTTTCAAACATCCACCAAAGCTAAACTGAAGAAGGCCATCTGTCAGAGAATGAATTTGGATTGTATTTAATGCTACTACCAACATGATGAAGAGTTAGAATCCTAATTGTTTTAGGTCTCTAAAACTGCTAGTTAGCAGTCAGTTGCATTTATTAGTTAGTTTTAAATGTTAATAGGTGTCATCATAGGAAGAATTCGAGTTCCCCTCATGCTGGAGGAGGAATCTCAGTTATGTAAAGAGCTCTATATATAGTAGAAGAGCTGATGTACAAAGGGTTGGAAAATTATTCAGAAAAGTTCTCATATTTGGTTTTATGTAAAGACTCTGTTTTTAGTAATACAGTACTTTGGCTTTGCTTCTCAGGAATCAAAAGGAATTCGATGCTATGAATGTCTTGTATTGTTCTCTTCCTATTATCTACAGTGGTATGAATGTGTGATTACTTAGAAATCACTAACAGTGCTCTAACTTCCTTCATGCATTTGTAAACTGTGTTGGTCCTTTGTGTTTCTGGTGTATTCTACATGCATTGAGTTCTAAATGCCCTGACTTATATGTAGAGCTAACCTTACTGTCAATACTGAAGCATATCTGACTCCATAAACCCAATGGATACTTTCTAATTGTGTTTCCACCACTCACATTTTTACATTTGTTTCACAAGAGTTAGCCATCTTACTCGTAATCAAAAACATTTATCCTTTGAGAGAGCCCTCTCAAGTTGAGGAGGCTAAGCCTCAGCTAAAAGTAGGTTTGAAATAGTTACTTAAGGTCTACCTGATCAGGAACTGATTTTGAGATAACAGGTTCATCGGTTCCACTTCCTTAACTACACTTAGTGAGTTGAATCATATCATAGTGACTGTTCGTCACATGTTTACTCCTGTTGGCGAGTTACTTGGGTAGATGTGGGAGGAGGGTGTTACATATTTTCAAATCTTAATGGAAAGTACTATCAAAATCATAAGTGTTTTCACCAGAGTAGTGGTAAAAGCATGATATATTTAGAGCTTATAAAAAAAACGTATTGAATTTTGCTAGTGATTCTTATTTGTTTGTGTTACTATTTTCCCATGAAACACAACAAAGAAACAATTCCTTGGCCTTCTAGAATCAATGACTTGTCCACATATTATGTTCTTTTCCCCGTTGCCTTACTTGTATTAATAAATATTTTAAATTTTAACGGTTATAATTTTTTTAAATAATTATTGAGTGCGGAGGTGTAGAGGAAGCACAATCAAAGCTTCATTCACACCCTCACACTCCACACATAGAACTATATTATTATATTTATTAGATTACTACAATATAATATTGCATCGTTCGAATGCTTAATAACATTTATTGAACAAGGTTCACAAGGTTCCATATCTAGTTTTCATTAAAGAAAATTGAAATGATGTGTGGACCCCCTCCGCACACTTCTTCAGCACATTGCCTCATTTTCCAACAATTTTTTGGTGAAATGTTACATAGATTCAATTAACTTCCTATGGCATGGAGACTTAATTTTATGATTAACATTAGCTTTGTTGCTAGTAAATGTAAGTTTGTTCGACATTTATTCAGTGAATTGACACATAATCAGGACATCGTTCAAGTGCTTAATATAATATTAAAATAATAAATAAGTCTTAATCTTACGATTAACAAAATCTCACTTCCTAGTAATGTAATAATTTATTTGGTGAATCGACGCACAATCATGACATCATTCCAATGCTTAATAGAATTTACTTTAACACATTGTGTAATGATCACTGCTTGTTAGGAAATCAAGAAGGTCATATCCATTGACATTATAAAATAGTATATTCGACATGTATTCAACAAATTGATGCGTCATTAGGACATCATTTGAGTGATTAATAGTATTTACTGGTTGTAAAAGACTCAAGAAGGTATACATGGCTCCACAACCAGTATTCATTCTAGCAGATTGGAAGGATGTGCAGAAGAGGGATATGTTTGGGAGAACCTGTGTTCCCTCATTTCCACACCTTTGCATATGTTACCCTCTGCACATATCAACTTCCCACATTGTAGATTAGCAAATATTAAAAACTTAATTAAGTCTTAATCCTATAATTAACATATATCTTTTTTCATATCTCAATGGAAAGTACTATCGAAATCATAAGCGTTCATACCAGGGTAATGATAAAATAATCATATATCTAGATCATATGTGAATAAAATCCCATTGAATTTTTCTAGTGGTTCTTGTTTATTGGATCTTATTTGTTCATGTTAGAGAGTTGTCACATTGTTACATTGTTCATAGTAAGAACAAGATTGTAACAGGTTCTTGTCGTCTAAAGGTTTTCTAGGTCAAAATGAATGAGGGAAATAAGACATTGAAATTTGGACCCTTTTCTAGAATCCATAAGTGAAATGGAAGACAAATATTAAGTATTTTCGTTTTAACATTGTAGAAAGCAGCATGACACAATATGCATCACTGAGTAAACCCATATTCTTCATGATTATCAAGGGCCAAACTTCAGTACACAAAAAGGAATGAAGAAACAAATTCAATTGACATCTCTGAGAAAGTCATAGCTTATAGATGTACTCTTTATGACAAGATCTTTTATAATACTCTTTTCCTTATTTGCTAAGTTATTGCCTTGTTGTGAATAAGGATGGTGAAGAAGCTATGAGACCTCTATAATGCAATACAAAAAGAGGAAATTGATTGTGATTATAGTTTATTCAATACTCAAAGCTAGAATCCTTTAAAGGTAAGAAATGGGGTGAGCTCTAGGGTTTCTTGAAAATAATACATAAGTATTTTTAAAGGACTCAACCTGAGATTTGTGTTTACTTAGGTTATGTACATATGAACAGAGATTTCTGAAGCAATGTAATCATGATGATCGCTTCACGAACACTTCCTTAGAATGCACGTGGGTATATTTATATCTACTACATTGACTACTCAGACATAATCACATTGAATATAATATAGAATCAACTATAATTTGTCAAAATTTCATGAATTATGACCTTTATTCCAATTGCATGTAATCTAAGTTATTATTTACTAATTTCACTATTTATATTTATGTCAACATTGAAAATTGCAATGATTATGGAGATATAATAATTATGAATTAATTATTCTTTTTCCATTGCAATTATTTTGATAAATATTGAAAGAAATGCAACCGGAGAAACATGTAGAGTTATCATGCATATTCGGTCTCAGAAGTAGAAAACTGATAAAACAAGTTCAATTCTATTATTGCAAAAATTCGTTAGATTGAGGATAATTGAAAATAAAAAATGGCAATCACGATAGTCATTTCTAGAGTCTTTAGAGCTACTAATCATGTAATTCCTTTTTTCCCTATTTTAAAATTGTTTTACAACCTATGATAAATATGGAAATTAAATTAGGGAAATATTTTAAAATTAGGGATTTTTTTTTGTTTACAAAAAGATGGGAAGAAAAGTGTTTTCACTTGGAGTACGACAACCACTAAATTAGTGGTGATCTACATTATGTAGGGTATATCTAATGAATTAAAAAGAGGTATATAGATACATGTTACCAATGGGAATTAAATTTTATTTATTCGCTAAGTTCTATAAAATTTCATTCTATTTTTCGTTGGAGGGCATGTTGAGAACTTTTCAATAGCCCTCTTCCATATTCTAGTTTGATAAATAGGTAAGGTGGAATGCTTCTATGCTTTTGTCTCATTTCATCACTATTGTTTTATTTCATTTTCTTAAGTGGGTCATTCGACTATTCTCTGTTATTATTTGGTGGTATAATGATTTGTGTATTTCTATTTTTCTTTATATTTTGAAAGTTCGACTTAAGTAAGAAGTTCCAAGAGACTAGATTTATGCTTTTGTATCTCTGCTCTTGTTGGCTTCTTAGGGGTTATCTACATTTTCTCTTTTACTCTGTCACTATTAATTTCTATAGTTTCTTTTGGGACTACGTCCTTGTTCATTGCGCTGCAAGACTAGGTGGGTTGTTGTTTTTCTCAGCTAGGTTGGTGTTATGTTTAACATAAAAGGTTTTATTAGTTTATCCCATCCATAACATTCTTTTGTTCAAGTATTTTTTATTTTCTGGTGAAATACAATATGCCACATCAATGACATAGAGTAAGGCATGGAGTTGGTGAATGACGGGAGTTAAGCCAACATCACCTGGAGAGAATTCATCAAGGTGATATTTTAGATCACATCCTGATCATTAGAACTGGTTTTAACATCCTTGGATCTGATGAAAAAAACTCTAGCAATCATCTTGGATATCTCAAGATGCTTCTGCAATAACTCTAAGAGATAGACGTGATGACTGGAATATGCTCATGCCATTCATGAATGATCTCCAATGAAATGATCCATAAATTGTCATGGATATTCCACTGGATAATTTTTCACAATAGATATGATAAAAATATATTTTAAATATGAAATTATACACTATTACAGTGTTATTTCCTTTTAGATTTCTAGGTCTATAGATTATCGTTAATAGTGTATGCATCTAAATTAAAATTATGTAGAAAATAGAGAATAGTGAAAGAAAATCTCACACACAAATTTGACACAAGATATGACCTAGTAAACCCTTTGGGAAGAATAACGAAGTTGGAAGGCAAGGTCATTATGCTCTCTTTCTAAAAATAGAAAATGACTGAAAGTGAAAAGAAGTATGTTTTATGCATGTGGGCTACTATATTGCAAAAATCCTCTATGTGTGTTCTATTTCTTATCCCTCTCAATTGTTTTCGCTGAGCTATGGAACAAATGCACTCAAAGGAATCTTGTCCTTTTTTTACCTAGATAGCTCTTGAAAGCATAAAAAATTGAAGTCTTTCTATCTCATCAAAACTAGGACAAGATCGAAGATCTCGTCATCCTGATTCCAGTGGCATAGATGACACCTTAATCTGAATTCGTATTCATAAGTTACTGCTAGTAAATGTTTCATTCAAACTTGGCCCAGTGGCTAAATTTAGCAGAGCACCAACTAAATTTGGCGCATCCAATGTGGTAGTTTGAAAAAAAAGTGGTCAAATTTGGCTGAAATCTGACAAAGTTAGTAGACGCCTTGGTGACAGCTAAATTTGGTAGAGCCACCAAATCTAGCTAAACTCTGCCAAATATAGAGGAAAAGGGTGGCCCAATAGCGTGGGGCTACATTTCAAAATAAATGGGTAACACATGGCACCCAATTGGTGAACAAATGGGGTCCCCGACCCAATTGGAAGCTCCATGGTTTAATTCAGCGGCTACAAGTTTTAGGAAAATGATTGAAATTGATGTACATATAGTATGCTCAACAGTCCACATGTGTTAATGGTTTGGGAAGATTATTTAAAATGGGGCTGGTGGGAGTGGAACCCATACCCATCGGTCAATGATGGGCCTGCCGACTGGAAACCCTGCCAAAATGCCGAACAAACCAAAATACAAAACAATTCATATGAACTTGCCATTTGACAATAAGTTGCAAATAGTTAATTCAACATTGGAGACCACAGTGGTTATGATTGTTGTCAGAATATTGTTATACCAGTGATGTGGACAATGTGGTGAATGATTACCACATTGGTGAGTTCAACAGTGAATGGAACCATGTGACAACATTTTCCAAACAAAGACATCAACGTTTATGGTCTATCCAAATATGTCGACGGATTCACGGTTTGTGGTTTCATATTATGTGTTGGTTAATTGCAAAATCCGATGAATATATTTGTACACAGGTTGAACAGTCAATCAACTAGCAGAGTTCTGAAAACTGAACGCGACATATTTTATTAACAGTGATATTCCTAACATTGCAATCACGTAGTGTAATATATTTGGGTGGTTTTGTTATATGTCAACATTTACAATGTCCCACTCTAAACATATGTGTGACGGTTATGATTTGACTGGGTTAAAGATTGGTGGTCATGGTTATATAAAATATGATGAAAAACCAATCAACGGGTGGAAAAAATAGAATGGATGGTCTCACGGTTTCGACTACCATTTTACAATGCCAAAAATATTGGTGGTCATGGCCTTTGGTCAATGTTGATGGAGAAACATATAGTTTACTGGTAGTCACATGGAAACTGTTGCTCTATGGTTACAATGGTTATCAACGCATGTTATACGGTGGTGAAATATGTCATACATTAACCAATGGTTTGTTTTCAATAAAAATAAGAGGTCTGAGCAAAGTTTGAACCCACAACCAACTGAAACCCAATGGGCCAAGAACCATTTTCTAGTGAATATGCAAGTGGGGATGGCTTTGCTACGTATTCCCAGCCACATACATTTAAACCATTTATTTTGTAAATCTACCAAGGGAACCACGAGGGAGTCAGGAGCCTAAATAACTTTGAACGAGTGGAACCTTGACCAGCAGGAAATGTGACAACGTGGAACCATGACATGAATGGAATCTTGATAAGTGGAACCTTGCCCAAGCATGGATTCTGAGAAGGAGTATTCTAGAGAATATTTTTTATGTAAAATCTTTGAGGAATTTTTTATGTAGAAGGCTAAGTTTATGCTCATTTAAACTAGAATTTCACAAGGATCACATTGGTGTAGTATGTTTTTGCATTCGAGTAGTAGAATTGAGAGGTCATGGCAGAAACTTGCCTTCATCATTAATTGTTGGGCATGAAGTTTGAGACAAAAATGCACCTGTGAGAAGTAGGTTATGTTTACAGTCAAAAGTCTCAGAACGACGAGACATATGTACTAATGTTGTGGTTGTTGCAATTTGAGTAGATGAATTTCAAGTCACTCCCAGGGTTGGAGGTATTGGGATGGGGTCCCATAGGGTCAATTTTGGGGCAAAATCCCAGGTTTTGGGGAAAAAAGGCCAAGTTTTGTTGTAAATAATGTAGAGTCTCCACAAGTTGTGGTCGCAAAGCGCATAGATAGTAAAGTGTCATAAAGGGTTTTTCCCTTCTTTTATGTAAGTTGTGTCGGATTGTATAGACCTACCCATGGTCTGCAGACCATGGGATTGTATAAAAAGGAGAGTCTTAGAGAGTCTAAGGCAGTAGATATCAATGAAGACGAATGTAATGGGTTAGTAGAAGAAAGAGTGAGGAAGTCTTAGAGTAGAAGAGATGCTCTGCAGCTATTTGCACAAAGGGCTAGAGTAGAGTCTGTAGCTAAGTGTGTGGACCCCTGCAGCTGAGTGCATAGGGAAGTCTTGAGTCTGTAAGAAGAACTAAAGTATTAATAAAGATATTATTCCAGAAATTCCTGTGTTTATATATTTCCTTCTGTTATGAATGAATGCGCTATTATGTTATGATGAATGATGGGTTTATGAATTAATACTGTATTGATGCGTTATTTTACATGATTTATATTGATATATGGATGCAAGTAATAATGACTATTTATGCGAAGAATATTTGGTTGCATGTTAAACTTATCGAATTCTTAAGCCGATCTGGGTAAATACGGAATTAGGAGTAATCTGAGAGGCGTGTAAGTGGTTGATTCACATGTTTAGGGTTCGTGAAAGGTAGTCGTGAACATTCGCGAAGGTATAGAATTTGATTAAGGGAAGTTATATCGATAAGCCCTAAAGGATTATTGATCTATGCGAAGGCAGGTTTAGGGCATAAAATGAAATTACACTTATCTTTGGGTGCGGAAACTTGGTTCCAGCATCCCCCCATACTACTTCGGGTGAGACTTCAGTCCATGCTCTGCGGGTTGATTGTGAAAGGGCCAATAGTGTAGGGATTTGTTTGGAAAAACTAACTCTCAAACTAGGTCAGGACCCTCTAAGCCAACAAATGGTTTCGCTGTGGGGACCGGGATATGCATAAAGAGATGTGTAATGTCGCATCACTAGAATCCAACAAAGAAAGAAATTAAGGAGTGGTTGGACAGAAATATCCACGAATTCATGGCACAAGAAAATAGAAATTTGCACTTGACAAAACAACAGTGGTTGGGCAAGTATCTGTACACAGAGATACACGAAATTTTCTTCTGTTCCTTCTCAATCGAACTATACGAGTGGATCGCTAAATTGGAAGATGAACAAGGGAGGTGATCTAGGTGGATATTGATGGCCACTCACCAAATCCACTTGGACGCCCACCACTGTTTTTTTCAGATTTTTAGTTTCCTTAATTGTATTACAATTTACTATTTTTAGTATTTTTTCGGGTCCTGAAATTCAGGAGCCGTTTTGAGGCCCTAAATGACGTTTTTTGGAAAAACTGGGAGCAACGTGGGTCCATGGACTGATGTTGCTCTTCCCAAAGTTGTTGTTCTCGTATAGATATTTCTAACAAGATATTGTGTGGGTCAAACGGAGATCGTATGCCAAAGTTACGGCCCCGGGAAGTTGATGTACCAATTTACCTGAACAGTGCCCACAATTTGGCGTTTCATCTCTAGGGGTAGGTTTTTGGATGTTTAGGGTTTTCCATTGTTCTCAACAATAAATAGGCCTTCGAGCCTCATTTTAAGATAGTTCAGAGGCATGTAGCTGCCACATCTCTTCTAAGAGATAAGCTACCATCACCCTAGCTGGTTGATTTCCATTTCTTTTTGTAACCATATTTCAGTGTTTCATAGTAATGAAATGAAGTATTATTTCTGCTGCATCTTTGTATTTATGGTTATCTCTGTAATTTGTTGCATTCCTATTTAAATTTGGATCAGTGGTATTAGAGCGTTCTACTTTTTCTTTGTTTTTATTTGCATGTCCTCAACGAGGTTGGGATATAAGGAGTTAGGGCTTGAACTGGTTGAACCTTTGCAAGACCAGCCTCGCAAATCCTGATGGCCTCCCATGGTGGATGAAAAGAAAGATGAGGGGGCAGGAGATCCTATCAAAATCTTGCTCGAAGAAGCCCTCAAGCGGCAAAGGAACGCGATGATGGACATCTTTGCCCAGATCCTTCAGGAGATACCCAAAGGTGACGCATCGGCTTCCAACAGCTACTCTAGAAATGCCACACCTTTTAAGGTACAAGTTAATTTTGAAATCCCCATCTTCAAGGGTCAAATAGACGTAGATGTTGTAGATAAATGGTTAAATATGCTAGAAGGGTATTTTTCTATTCATGATTTTTCGAGTTGGGAAAAGATTATTTTCGCTCTTTGTTACGAAAAAAATATATAAATAATATAAATATAAGTAACGAGGATAATTGTAATAATTATTAGTTATAATAATTAATAATTAGGTTGAAGAGGCATGCTTAAATGAGACATGACTCTTCATGAAGAGACACTTGCTTGATATATAACCAAGCCTCTCATTCTCATTGTAATTGATTCTTATTCTTATTCATATATTTAATATATAATATTATATCCTCAATGGATAACTTCATATTCCAAGTCTTTTGGAGTAATTAATTTGAGAAAGGAACTTTGTTTGCTTCATTTGGTATCAGAGCAATTATCCACGTATTTACCTTGTTCCTCCACTGTCGTTTCATATTTAAAGGGTTGCGTCGTTTTTCATATTCAAGGCACACACACACACACACACACACACATATATATATATATTGAGTTAAAAATATATAATTTATTATATAGTTAATTCTTATTATATATATAAATATTATTTAATTATATAGTTTTTTGAATTAATTAATTCATAATTATATGAATTTTTAATTATAAAATTAATTATTTATATAATATAATTAATTAAAATAAAATACTTGAAACTTAGAAAAAAAATACCAAGAAATTTCAAATCACTACGAATTATTGGGAATAGTCTATCTCTTACTAATAAGGAAGATTAAAGAAACTTGTATTATTAAACAAAAAGAAAATTAGAATATTATTGAGATGTTTTAAGTCTACATATAAATCACAGTATATAATTATAAGAGGAGGGGTTATTCGTGAAGTAAAGAGTTTATTAAGGAAGAGGATTAGCAAAAAGTACTAAAAAAAAAAAAGATTTATTTAAAAAAAAAATGATTTAAAAAGTAATTAATATTCAAGAAGCAAAAATGGAGTCTAATACAAAAATGAAGGCCAAAAGATTCCCATAAACTTTACCTAGAGACGGTAAAGCGCTATTTAACATTTAAGGAAATTTAGCAAGTGTTAGGGCCAAGATTTACCTTAGGCTGAAAAGGTAGGATCCAGGGCCAACATCAAACCACACTCAGCCTGGTAGCTAGCCCTACCAGGTCAGGAGAGGGCTCTCTCCGGGTCAATATCAGCAGATGATGATCTATGGGGCTTGAGATGACTAAAATAAATTCTGATTTTAGGCTAGGTATATGTGCAAGAGATTTTGATTGAATAAAATAGTGTTTTGTTGGCTCAGTGGGAAAGGCACATTTTGGGGTGCGGGGATTGAGGCTCAGTTCTGCAGAGATCTCAATGGGGCAAGGTAGGAAATCGTTTTGGCACTTAAATTTTAATGAAATGGAGGGAAAAGATAGGTGAGGTGTTGAAGAGGGCAAGATCAATCATGAATCCTCCCCAAACAGCTGAAAACATCAAACAACTAAAGCAAACTTCAAGTAGAGCATTGCACTTTCAATGAATTCTATTTACACTCTTGTTTGTTTAGTTCAGAAGAAATAAGATAGAAATGCAATCACATAAACAAATTCACAATCACAAAGAGAAGCATTGTACCAAGAGAAATTTCCACATGAATCCCAAAGAGTGCTGCAAATCCTGGTCTCAATTCCTTAGCCAAAATGAAAATATGAGTGTACAATGAAGTTCTTTCTTTCTCAAGAGTCCAACCTTCTACCAAAATCCAACCCCTACACTATGAAATTCATAAAATATATACATTTTCTCATCCTTGTACTAAGGGATTGAGCTCAACCATTTTCTTAGAAATAGAATTAGTTACATTAAACTTGGCCCGAATTTCTGAAAATAGGTGTTGATGATGAACTCGTACCTCCTAAACCATAGCACTTTTTACAAAACTGAAAGAGGTTTTTGTAGATAAGGTCATTTTGGAGAAAAAAATCTCTCCAATTTTGGAAATTCGTTTCCAGTAGCTTGCAATTGGTTCCACAAAATCATATCTAAAACATAAAATCATTAAAAATTTAAATCTGTGAAAATGAGCTGTAAAGATGTAGTCACATATCCCAATCCATGACGCTTGTGAATAAACTGAAAGATATTTTTGTTATATGGCTTGTTCTTAACAAAAACCTCCTTGCGTTTTGTAAAATTACTTTCCATTTGTTATAAAATGGCCCCGCACTAAAATGACTAAAACAGTAAAAAATATGAAAAATTTGCTTTGTTTTAATGTAAGCTCCAAATATCACTGTATATATCCCACATAGTAGCACCTGTGCATAAACTGAAGGAGGTTTCTATTATTTGGTATCCGATGAACAAAAACCCCCTTCACTTTTGAAAATTTCCTTACCATTAGTTCAGAAACTGATTTTGTACTAAACTTGTCATTGTGTGCAGCAACTGACTTCAAAACATGCATAACCAAGAATCACTCATTTATTTCTTCTAATCCAGGAACCGGTTACGGGAGTGTGATATACCATCGGAAATATTTTTTCAAGATTCTTTTGATGGAAACACTTGTGACATGTTTTGTGCTGAACATCATGCGCAAAACATCTAACAAAACCAAACATAGTAAGAGCTCATGTTGATCACTGGTGACAGGCTGCAAAGACTGGAACTAACATCGGCTCCAATGGGGATGGTAGCTCATTGGAGGTGCCAAGAACTACAGATCTCTGGAAATCAGATAGTGCCTCTTCTATTGGGCATGTATGGTCAAACAATTGCAAACCAAAAACAACTCATACCAATCCAAAAACATATACATACTGCAACTTGTACATAAACAAATACCAAAAACTGAAATGCTACCTTGGGCAGCTTATTTATGTACAAATCTAACCCACTTTGTTGCAAAATTTATAGATCAAGTAATGTTGTAATGCCATATCAACCAATCAAGTAACTCTGACAAGGATGCTGCTTGAAAGTGCTCCAACCAGGACACAAATGTAAATGTTGGCAGCCATACATGCACATAACGAGTCTGGTTATGTAAAAGGCAATCTGATCTATCATTCAAACTAAAAAAAATTCCATGTACACTGTAATAGGATCAAAGAAACCAAACTCTATTTGCTGCCCCAACTCCTCAATACATGCTTCCAGCTGCAAACTATCATTGCAAATATCCATGGGCAGCCTTACCTTCTGTTCCTTCTGCTGAAAAAGGTCCCCAAAGAATGGGACTCCACCATCCAGATCCTGGGACTGTATTTGGGTCTCCAATTCAGTTTGATCTCCTTCAATTTTGATGGCAAACTCTTGCAAAAAATTGAGCTTAACTTCATGGTTGCATCGACAGGATTTCAGATAAGAAGAAAGAGATGAAGCAAAATTTTCATCTACCTCATCTTCCGTGCACATATCTTCCCATTCTCTAAAACCTTGAATAGAGGGCACCTCTATTTTGAATTCTTCCTCTTTCTCCATCCATGTTTCAAGAAATATATACCAAAAATCTGCAAAGGACTTAATAGATCTGATAGGAAAACCTTCAATCCATTTTTTACATTTTCCTTGAAACGAATCAAAAAACAATCTAATGAAGACATCCTCCTTTTTAACTCTAAGAATTTCCACAAATGTTTTAAATTTTTCTATATGTTCTAGAGTCAAAGTCAGATCTTCCGCATTGAATTTAGGGCCATTACTCAAAATGTATGCATCCTTTTGGTAATTGATTAGGAAAACTAGGAAGATTAGAAAAATCGATACATGAATACCTTGAACAAATAGAAGCAACATGTGAGTCCTTCGTTTAGCCAGTGGAGCCACCATCAATACTTTGAAACTCGGGAATTCGAATAGTGGAGTCACCAGGTAGATGATTTCAGCCTTCATATGTGTCTAACTATTGTCCACCATCAACAATTAGATCTAAACTTGATACATGTTACTAGGGCAATTTGCAAGTTAGATATTCTGTTTATAAGACTAGACCGGAGATTGACTGAAGTAGCTTTTATCTACTTACGCTAATGCAAAGAAAAAGCGTTTCGAAGGCTACCTGGCTAATCTTCAGACTCCGTTTGTAGTTTATAAAATGAAGAATACCAACAAACAAACAATTTCTTCCCTAGTATGGTCGCCACTATGTTAGGGCCTAGATTTACCTTAGGCTGAAAAGGTAGGATCCAGGGCCAACATCAAACTACGCTCAGCTTGGTAGCTAGCCCTACCAGGTCAGGAGAGGGCTCTCTCCAGGTCAATCTTAGCAAGTGATGATCTATGGGGCTTGAGATTACTGAAATAACTTCGGATTGTAGGCTAGGTATATGTGCAAGAGATTTTGATTGAATAAAATAGTGTTTTGTTGGCTCAGTGGGAAAGGCACATTTTGGGGTGCGAGGCTCAGTTCTGCAGAGATCTCAATGGGGCAAGGTAGGAAATTGTTTTTTCACTTAAATTTTAATGAAATGGAGGTGAAATACAGGTGAGGTGTTGAAGACGGCAAGAGAAATCATGAATCCTCCCCAAACAGCTGAAAACATCAAACAACTAAAGCAAACTTCAAGTAGAGCATTGCACTTTCAATGAATTCTATTTACACTCTTGTTTGTTTAGTTCAAAAGAAATAAGATAAAAATGCAATCACATAAACAAATTCAAAATCACAAAGAGAAGCACTGTACCAAGACAAATTGCCACATGAATCCCAAAGAGTGCTGCAAATCCTGGTCTCAATTCCTTAGCCAAAATGAAAATGTGAGTGTACAATGAAGTTCTTTCTTTCTCAAGAGTCAAACCTTCTACCAAAATCCAACCCCTACACTATGAAATTCATAAAACATGTACATTTTCTCATCCTTGTAATAAGGGATTGACCTCAACCCTTTTCTTCAAAATAGAATTAGTTACATTAAACTTGGCCCGAATTTCTGAAAATAGGTGTTGAAGATGAACTCGTATCTCCTAAACCATAGCACTTGTTACAAACATGAAAGAGGTTTTTGTAGCTAGGGTGATTTTGGAGAAAAACCTCTCTCAAATTTTGGAAATTAGTTTCCAGTAGCTCGCAATCTGTTCCACAAAATCATCTCTAAAACAAAAAATCATTAAAAATTTAAATCTGTGAAAATGAGCTGTAAAGATCTAGTCACATATCCCAATCCATGACACCTGTGAATAAACTGAAAGAATTTTTTGTTATATGGCTCGTGTTTAACAAAAAAATCCTTGTGTTTTGCAAAATTACTTTCCATATGTTGTAAAATGGCCCCGCACTAAAATGACTAAAACAGTAAAAAATATGAAAATTTTGCTTTGTTTTAATGTAAGCTCCAAATATCACTGTATATCTCCCACATAGTAGCACTTGTGCATAAAATGAAGGAGGTTTTTGTTATTTGGTATGTGATGAACAAAAATCTCTTTCACTTTTGAAAAATTCCTTACCGTTAGTTCAGAAACTGATTTTGTACTAAACTTGTCATTGTATGCAGCAACTGACTTCAAAACATGCATAACCAAGAATCACTCATTCATTTCTTCTAATCCAGGAACCGGTTACGGGAGTGTGATATACCGTTGGAAAGATTTTTCCGAGCTTCTTCTGATTGACACACTTGTGACATGTTTTTTGCTAAACATCATGTGCAAAACATCTAACAAAACCAGACATAGTAAGAGCTCATGTTGATCACTGGTGACAGGCTGCGAAGACTGGAACTAACAGCAGGAAAATATGTTATTATTTCTATTTCTCTGGCAGAAGAGACAAATTATGTAACACCTAAAATCGCAAACCAATTAGTGATCCTGGAGTCAAATATAACTGAAAAATTAGACTCTTTTCGCAATAAAATATATGACATAACGAATTTACAGTGTCGAAGATTATACATTTGTATCGCAATTCTTCGTCCAAACCCTATGGAACAATCAAGGTGACATTATTTTTGGATCACCATGGATGGAAACAGTAGGATTTGTCATCTTAAATATGAAGAAAAAATTTCTAACATTTTCTTACAAGAAGAAGAAAATAACACTCCAAGATGTTACACTAAAACCAAATTTAGTAATGCTAGAAGACATATTATGTATTTCAAAAGTAATTTCTCAAGAAGGTAAAAAAGTATTACAAAATACGCAAAATAAACTTGAAAAAATCAATTTTGACAAAAATGAAGAAGCTTCTCGACTTAAAAACCATAGTGAAAAATTACTGACGCAAATTAAGAAACTTAAGGATGATAAGAAAGCATTAAAAGACAAGTTGGAACAATTCACGCAAGAAGAAGTATCGAAATCCGCAGTCGTAACAGTTAAAGTTGATGACAAAACAACGGATACTGATCCAGTGAATGTCACAACTCAAGAAGAAGACAAGAAAGTTGAAGAAAAGACGCGCTTGGATGTTGTAGTCCAGATGATAAACACCCCAAGTGAAGGTTTGGTAACGAACTCAACAACATCATCCCTTGAAGTAAATCAAAAAATTTCCACACACCTAATAGGGGAAAGTAAAGTCCCATATCGACATCCAAATCATGAGAGTATACAACTCAACCAAGCTACGTATCGGGACCATTCAGACCAGAGACAACAAATTGATGTTCCAGAGAATAATGACGTAACATCAATTTCGTCTTATGCTGACAAGTTGTTACAAAATTCCAGTGATCAGAATCTTCCATAGAAAATTAATCTAGGATGGTCTGATCCCTTCTTAGTGCGACAATTTTGTTTGTCACTTAGAAGATCATATCAGCTTGTATTGATGAAGACGATTGTTCCGAGAGAGAAGTTCATTTGAAGCCGAAAAAGAGATCAAGCCTTTTTCATCGACAAGCTTTGAGGACAAAGCTTTTTGAGGAAGAAGGCAATGTTATGAATAAAATATATAAATAATATAAATATAAGTAACGAGGATAATTGTAATAATGATTAGTTATAATAATTAATAATTAGGTTGAAGAGACATGTCTAAATGAGACATGACTCTTCATGAAGAGACACTTGCTTGATATATAAGCAAGCCTCTCATTCTCATTGTAATTGATTCTTATTCTTATTCATATATTTAATATATAATATTTATATCCTCAATGGATAAATTCATATTCCAAGTCTTTTGGAGTAATTAATTTGTAGAAGGAACTTTGTTCGTTTCACTCTTCTCAAAGCAGCCCCCACATCAAGGACTAGTGGGAAACCTGCTGCGAGCAGAAGGATGAAAGTAGGGGCTCACTATTTTCAGCTGCATCCACTTGGAATTTATTCCAGACTACCATCAAGGAGTAGTACTACCCTGTCCAAAGCTATGCAGATCAATACATAAAGTGGACCACACTACGGAAGGGAAGGGACCAAAGCATGTCAGAGTTTACCAATATTTTCCATACCCTTCGCACAAAGTTAGGTATCAAGGATTCGGAGGAGCATTTGGTACTCAAATACCATGTCTGCTTGCAAAAGTATATCGAGGAAGAAATAGAATTCCTGAACATATCCTCGCTCGGCACGACATACTGATATGCCGTCAAGGTCGAGAAAAAGTTTAAACAAAAGAAGCGAGACTTTGGATCTGCAAATCTGAAGCAAGGGAAAGAGGCCCCCAAACTACAGAACAAAGGACAAAGCCAAGGCGGGGAAGCCCAAGACAACCCACCAAAGCTACAAGCAAAGAACAGCGCCGCGAAGCCGAAAAAGGACACGGGAAAGTGGTGTGAGTTCCATAAGAGCTCCACTCACAACACAAGTGAGTGTCGAGCCAAGCAATCACTGGTGGCTGAGCTAAGGGTTTCAGAATGAGATGCATGTTCTGACTCTGAGTCAGAACCTGACAAGGGGAATGACAAAGGGAAGCAGATTATCAATGCCGACCCCAATGCCACTGTTGCCACCACAAAGATCCAGAAGGAGGAACTCGAAGATCCAGAGGAGGACAAGCATCTCTTTCATTCCCATATGTGGGTAAAGGGCTCCCCGCTACAGTTCATTGTTGACAGCGAGAGCCAAAAGAACCACATTTATGTATAGTTCGTGTCGCGGTTGGGCTTACCGACCACAACACATCCACAACCGTACACCATCGGGTGGCTTCAGCAAGGATGGGATCTTCGTGTAAGCCAGCAGTGCCACCTCCCATACAACATCAAGCCCTTCATGAATGAGGTATTATGTGACGTTGCTCCCCTTGATGGTTGTGATGTATTATTAGTACAACCATACTTGTGGAAACGACATGCTATGTATGAATCAAGGCCCCATGCTGTTATTGTTACTTTGGGAAATAATTTGTACAAGATACCGAAGGTAACACCACCTACTGCCATCTCTTTGTTACTATAAAACAATGCAGTAAGCTCATTTCCAAAATCGGGAAATTTGTTTTCCTGATGATATGCCCTCAAGGAAAGAAGAATATGGTGGCCACGACCTCCAGACAGGGCCCCTCCGCACAAAAACTACAGATGGACAAGGTTGTGGAGGAGTACGAGGACATCTTCACCTCCCCCGTAGGGGTTCTTCTTCACTGTCAGGTCAAGCACTCCATCGATCTGACCCCAGGTGCACTGCTACCCAATGGACCAATCTATCGATGCTCAATTCTGGGGAACAATGAAATCAAGAGGAATATTCAGGAGTTGTTGCAGAAAGGTCACATCCATCCAAGTTCATCGCCTTGTGGGAGCCCGTTCGTGTTGGTACAAAAGAAGGATGGGACTTGGAGACTCTGTATTGACTATCGGCTGTTGAACAAGATCATTGTCCATAATAGGTACCCGATCCCATAGATTAATGACCTCCTGGACCAACTGAAGGGGGAAAAATATTTCAGCAAGATCTATTTGAAGTCAGGATATCACCAGGTACCAATTGAACCCTCTGATGTGTGGAAGACTGCCTTCAAAGCCAAGGAGGGCCTTTTTGAATGGTTGATTATGCCTTTTGGATTGACAAATGATCTTGCAACCTTCATGAGGCTAATGGATGAAATCTTGCAGCCATTCACCAACTCATTTGTAGTGCTATACTTGGATGACATCTTGATCTTCAGGCAGAGTTGGGAAGAGCACCTCTACCACATCCAACAGGTTCTCCAAACACTGTGGCAACACAATTTATGTGCCAATTTGGAGAAATCCACTTTTGGCATGACCCAAGTTCAGTATCTGGGATACATTATTAATGAATGGGGGGTGCATGTGGATCTAGCCAAGATCAAAGTCATTTAGGATTGGCCATCTACAACCACTTTGACAGAGCTCCGTAGCTTTCTAGGTCTTGCCAACTTTTACCGTAGGTTCGTGTTGGGATTTTCTCATACCACTTGGCCCTTAAGTCAAGTCACCAAGGGAGGAGTGAAAGAAAAATTGTTTTGGTATGAGTCTCAACAAAAGGCATTCATAGAGTTGAAAGATTTCCTCTTCTCCACACCAGTGATCGCATTACCAGACTTTCAACAACCATTTGAGGTCGAGACAGATGCCTCTGACTATGCTATTGGGGCAGTCCTTACTCAACACGAGCATCCAGTGTTATATCATAGTGAGACACTTTCAGACACCATCCGAAAGTATCCCACTCATGACAAAGAGATGTATTCCATTGTGCAGGCCTACTGACAATGGAACCATTACATTTTGGGGAAGGAAACGGTCATCCAAACGGACCATCAATCCCTGCAGTTCATATAGACCCAAGGGAAATTGTAGAATGACCACCATTAGAAGTGTTCCACACACTTTCAACAATTTCATTTAAATATCAAGTATAAGAAGGATAGGACCAATAATCTTGCATATTGCCTCAGTCGACCACCAATCATGGCGTTAACCACCGTGCTCAACTCTTGTGGGCACGAGACTTCTGATTGGCCACTTCTCTACAAAAGTGACCCAGAATTCGACCACACATATCATACACTCTTGGAGGGTCAGCATGTTCCAAATGTTCACCTCCAAGATGCCCTATTATGCCACCTGGTTCACCTTTGTGTTCCTTCAAGAGAGCGTGTCAAAATGATTTGAGAAGCACATTATAGTTGGGCTGCTGGGCATTTTGGGGTCAAGAAAATGGTGGCAGTACTATAGAAGTATTTCTATTGGCCGAATATTCGACAGGATTTCGGGAAGTACATCAGATCATGCACTTCCTGTGCCATTTCCAAACCGAACATCAAGAAGCAAGGCCTCTATACCTCACTGCCTACCCCTAGTCGACATTGGGAATCCATCTCCATGGATTACATGTCAGGCCTTCCTTCTACTAAGCATGGAAACGACTGTGCTTTTGTGGTCGTCGACAGGTTCTCAAAGATGGCCATTATGGCGGCCTGCAAGAAGAATATCATTGCAGAAGCCACTACTAAACTATTCTTTGAACGAGTGTAGGTACACTTTGGGATCCCATAGTCTATCATCTCAGATCGGACTAGTAGGTTCCTAAGTACATTTTGGTACAGCCTCTGGTTAATGCTGGACACCAAACTCACTAAGTCCACAGCCTTCCATCCTCAAACCGATGGCCAGACAGAGGTTGTGAACGGGATGATCATACACATTTTGTGCATGTACAACTGAAATCATCCAGACACATGGGATGAGAGCCTCCCCTATATTTAGCACAACTACAACCGGGCTCTCCACATCTTGACTGGCGACAACCCCTTTCAGGTGGGCTTGGTATTCCAGCCACTATGTCCCATTGATGTGGCCATGCCATTTACAGCTACTCACACAGATTTGGCTCATGTCCGGTCCAAGAGATAAGGAAAACAACTTCATTGAGCACATCCAACATATTCACCACCAGGTCCATGACATTCTAGAGAAATCAAATGCCAAGTACAAGCAACGACATGATCAACATCGAGTGCCACACAAGTTTCAGGTGGGTGACAAAGTCTAGTTGCATTTGCAAAAGGAATTCCTTACCGGTGCCTATCAAAAACTTAGAACACTCCGATATGGTCCTTACACCATTACCAAGGTTGTGGGAGACAATGCATTTGAGCTCAACATTCCCCCATTCCTTGGCCTACACCCAGTGTTCAATGTGGACCACCTTCGGCCATACTTTCCACCATTACTAGACACATCCGACATTGTAGAATAGCTCACACCCATAGAGGTAAATCCAAATTGCATGGAACAAGCAACAACTGATCGGATCATGGATGCATATATCAAGCACACTCGCTAGCATAATATCCAACCATATCGAATTGTCAAAGCAGGCCAACTCCTTCACCGGGGCAAGTGGCTCACTAGGGACCAAGTTCAGCAGAAGTTTCCTCATCTCATGGAGGAACTCAACGCAATGGGGACCATTGCTTCCTAAGGGACGAGCAATGATCCAGGTGGATATTGGTGGCCACCCACCAAATCCACTTGGACCCCCACCATTGTTTCTTTCAGCTTTTCAGTTTCCTTAATTGTAGCACATTTTATTGTTTTTAGCAATTTTTCAAGTCCTGAACTTCCAGACCGTTTTGAGGCCCTAAACGATGTTTTTTGGGAAAACTGGGAGCACCATGTTTCTCTTCCCAAAGTTGTTGTTCCCAGATAGATATTTCTAACGAGATATTGTGCATGTCAAACGGAGATCGTATGCCAAAGTTATGACCTTGGGAATTTGATGTACCAATTTACCCAAATGGGGCCCACAGTTTGGCGTTTCATCTTCTAGGGTTAGGTTTTTGGATGTTTAGGGTTTTCCATTGTTCTCAACAATAAATAGGCTTTCAAGCCTCATTGTAAGATAGTTCAAAGGCATGTAGCCGCTACATCTCTTCTCAGAGATAAGCTATCGTCGCCCTAGCTGGATTATTTCGATTTTTGTTTGTAATCATATTTCAGTCTTCTACAGTAATGAAATAAAGTATTATTTCCACTGCATCTCTGTATTTATGGTTATCTCTGTAATTTTTTGCGTTCCTGTTTAAATCTGGATCATGAGGTGGAGGCTTGATGGTCCAATAGTGTGGACCTGGTAGTTAGTACGGAGATTGGAACCCTCTGAAGATAAGATCGCACGTGTTGTCGATCACTAGCTTGATCATGTCATAGGAGGATTTGTGACAGAATTCATGGTAGATACCTCGGTCAACTACAACGAAGCATAACAATGGTTCTTCAAGGGATCACGAGGTAAGTTTTTGAGATCTTTGAATACTTGGATTAAGATTCTCTTATGTGAAAAGCGGCATATGCCATTACCTTGATGTTTGGAGCTACGCGAAGTGGAATTTTTTTCAGGGATAGAGGGAGAACATGCCTTGAATATAGCCCGCTGATTGAGCCTCCTCTGAGTGATGACGAAGGAGCAGTGCGGGCTTCATCGTAGAGAGTTGTCTAGTTAATAAGGCAAGGGTTCCCGCAAATACCCCATCCACCCACACCACCTCCATCTTCACCTCCACATCATACACCTTTTCCCACACTACCACCACCACCGCCACCGTTCAATATGGCAAATATAGTGAATTTGCCCATTTTTTCAAGTGCTTGGGCAATGAGGACCCATACAATTTTCGGTTCGTTGCGAAGGCTGTGTGGACAGCCTAGAATACTACAAATGATTAGATGAAGAAAGCAAAATTGGTTACTTCTCTAGAGGATCACGCGCTAACATGGTACATTAATTATTGTACCAATAACTCGATGGCTCTGTTGATAGACATTCAGACTTCGTTGAATAAGGAATTTAGTAGGCCCAAGTCTGAATCATAATTAGTCGTTGTATTCAAGGAAATCATGATGAGGCCTCGCGAAACACCCTGGGAGTTGGATTAGAGATTCAAATACCACATCCACAAAGCTAACAAGAATCTTATGGATGGACAACACCACACATGGTTCGTAGCTTCGTTGTTGCCTCACATAAGGGTTACTTTATCACATTAAAAGATTGGGACCAACGTGGAAGCCCTGAAGATTGCGATGAGATTGCATTCGACATTGATTCAAGATGCTTCTTTGGGAGTTCAACAAATTCACGGGGAGTTGCAGAACCTTTTCCTAGAGTTCTAAAGTCTGAAGAAAGATAGAGTGGCTCTGCCAGAGATGCACAAAGAAGTTTGGTGCTTGAAATGTTAGAGTCAGGGGAATGATACAGATCAATGCACTGTCTCTGTCAATTATGTGCCAGGAGGAGGGTCGATGCCTATGAGGCTGGAAACTCGAGAAGGGCCAAGTACAGGGCCCGCACTATGGTTTTCTATCTGTCAGGTAGTTGAAAAGGATGTAACAGACAATTGCCACTTGCTGCAAAAATTTGTGTAGACACTACAATAACTCTTCTGCAACTTCTGTATATCAGTGGGTCACGATGAGCGAAACTCTCATAGCTACGAGTTAATGATGGAGATAACACCCGCGTATTGAATGCAGATAGAAACTCAACCTCCAGATCAAGGTGCTAGGGGAGCGCAAGGATGATATCAGGGGGGCGGATGAGGCTGATGTAGAGGAGGACCCATGAGAGGTCGAGGCAAAGTTATTTTCTACAATTTTGGAGTGTCAGGACACTACGCACAGGAGTGTATGAAACTGATGCACCTGTCGTGTCGATACTGTACTCAGTTTGACCACATCACAGAAGACTTCCCTGTATTGATAGTTAAAATATAGGAGAAAAGGGCATAGCCTCAACAGCCTACCCAGAACTTGCAGATGAGGAGGGTTGAACCCCGCAAAGAAGATCCTAATGTGAATATCATGTTGCGGAGTGGAATGGAGACTGGCAAGGATAAAGGAAAGAAACCTGAAGTTGTGTGGGTCCGTAAGGCTCCAGAAAAAGAGGTTGGGTTTGATTTGGAGCGCACAAAATAATATTTCATGGAAGCAAAGAAAAGCTTCGCTCAGGTCTCTACCTTAGGAAGCAAGGATAAGTTGTCTGAATAAATGGACCCGCCCATGCTTAGTACATTCTTGGAGACCTGTATGAAGTTTCTACGTGACACCAAGGACATGAAAGGATTAGAGGAATTAATAAATAAGTGTGAAGGAAAATAAAATGCTCTTGAAGGACCACGCGCAGTCAGAGAAATTGGTAAGCATAAGGCAAGAACAGGGCACGAGACGAGGCTCATTCTGCAAATAGGGGAGTATGAAATGGACCAATTTATTTTGGATTTGGGTTCGGATGCGAATGGTTTTCCTAAATGGACACGGGAAAGAATGGGGAGACCTACGCTGCAATGATCTCCAATCCAATTGAGGATAGGAAATCAACAGAAGATTATCCCCATGGGAAGATTGCGGGGACTAACAATATATATTGAAGGTGTGAGTGTGTTGACTGATTTCAAAGTGATAGAGATTGTCGATGACAACAATGCATACTCCGTGCTCCTTGGGATCGATTGGGCTATTGAGATGAATGGGGTGGTCAATCTGAAGAAGTGGAACATGTCATTTGAGAGGAAATCACTCCAAGTAGTAGTACCTTTGGACCCTGTAGAAGGACCGCGTTATACTGAGCCGATACGCGATTATGAAAGTGATGATGATTTGGACTAGATATACACAATAATAGTGCGAGGCCAATATTGGGTGAATCTGACAGCAAATTGATGCATTACATGGGACCAAAGAAGTTCCTGTACATCAAATTCAGATGAGGAGTTGGAACACTGGCAGAATAGGTTGTAGGAAGTATCTACGTTATGCTATAACATGATGACTAAATTGTTGCACTGTGTATCATCAAAGTTAAGGAGTTTTCCTTATTATGATGGTCTAACTGACGTAGATAAATTTTTGGATGCATTTGAAAGGGAAGTACCAGAGAAGCATCACTTCCAAGCCTTGGATTTGGTGTTGTGCGATACGCCCGCAAGGTCGTGGGGTCGTGGTGTTCGGCTAACATAGAAATATGATGGAAGGAATGATCTGCATGATCACTTACAAAAATGGACTTATGCCTATGGAGCAGAGCTGCAACCGGAGTTGTTGCATCTATTCCGTCACACTTTGGATGTAATACCAATGAATTGGTACTTGGAAACAGAGCTCTGCCATGGCACTAAAGAGTGAGACATTTTGAGATAAGGATTTTTTATGACATTCAACTTTGAGGATGGATTCGAATGCATCGATGAAGCATTGCAGGAGGTCAAGGTAGTGATCTTCATAATACCACAGGATCCCTTGGATTTTATTCAACTAGATTGGACCTATTAGGTTCCTATACCAATAGGAGTCATAATTTTTGAATGACTGACATTAAACCTGTAATATGTACATACTTTTGCTTACTGCAAATGTTTTCCATATTCAAAAAATTAAAAAATGTAAGGAGGGTATGTCCTAAAAGAATAATCAAAGGACAAAAAAAATAAAATGGTCAGAAAAAGATGAAAAATATGAACCCCAAGAAAAGAAAAGACCATGAAAGTGTGCAAGTCAAAATGCCACTACTATTTACTTTTTGTGCAAAATAAATGATTGTGTGTAGCTTGTAATCTTTGCCACAATCCATGATAGACAAAATGTTTAAACTTGGCTATTTCAGCTTTTTAAATTTCGTATCCATAGATAGAGAATAAAATCTGACCAAATTGTTTAATCTTAGCAGATAAGTAGATAGGTAGAGTGAATAAAAGGAGCTCAACTATTTAATCTGAGCCCTTGGATGTAATAAGGTTAGATTTAGTTAGTTTACTATTGTAAAGAAAAATAAAAAATGTTTGATAAGGGTTTGCTAGTTCAAATGCACCCTAATAAAGAGAAGTAAAAATGGTAGGATGAGTAAGTGGGTAAGTAGTAGAAAGGTTGCAGAAATATCATGTGATTACATATAAACACTTATGTCATTGTTCCAAGTGCCTCTTTTAAATATGCATAAGTGGTAAACAAAGCAAAGGCAATGGTTCACAATATGATTTAGTTAACATCCCCATCATTCATTTTAACCCCTATGGCACTCACTAACTTCCCTTTCATAATAAAAATATTAATACCTATAGTTCTTTAAGTCAAAGAGGCTCAGAGCATTTCTCTGACTTCTGGTGGGACCGGACCCTCGACTTGATGACTTAAGAAGGAAAGGTGTTAAATTCCCTTGCAATTCATTCATCCCCCTCACAAAACCCCTTTCCTAAAGGTTAAACTCTTTTTGCCTAGGAAAACCCCTTGATAAACATATTTTATGCAAAAAACCCACCAAATTACATTTATCCTAAGTACTAAGTGTATGGAAAGCGCATAACATTTCATGTACCTAAGTACAATACCCCTCCGCTCATTTCACCTCATATTAACTTTTTAATTAAATATATAAATTCCTGGAAAACCCACTATCCCGTATATATTTAACTCCTTTATACAAAATAACCCACCCAGTAGTTTTAATTATAAACTATATTACTACCCATATCCTGCAAGAAATATTAAACGACCCCGCATAGTCCTTAATCCCACATTAAAGAGCCCCCAATGAGATTAGGCGTTAAGATAATCTCATATAACCGTGATTAAACCCATGGGCCCCCGAAAACTTTATGGGTAAATCGCCTTGCAGCTTCACCTCCCTATTGCTGTACAATCTCCATCCCCCTCATCCAATGGCTTTTATCCATATTGGGCCAACCCATCGGCCGAACTATACCCACCCGAAAAAGTGGTTTTGCCACCAAGCCCCAATGCTATGTGTCCACCAATGAGTGGCATTGGGCTACCCCTCCCAAATACCAACAAGCCCACAAAAGCAGTGCAAAATAAACTGCTTACCACCAGTTCGCTACACGTCAAAATGACCACTGTTCACCTTACCTGCCAAAAGTTGACTTTCGCGCATAAACACAAAAACCCCAGTTTTGCTCGTTTTCACTTGTTTGTGCAGTAAAACCCTGTGTAACCCTTATACGCCACCTTAAGCCTCTACTAACTGATTCAAGCATGGTTTACCTCCCGAAATCACTTTGGACTCACTCCATAGACCTATAAAATTCGATAAAGCCATTAATGACCCTCCCTGTCAACCAAACGTTTTCCTAATAGTTTGTTTTATTTTACAAGCAATCAAAAGACTACAGCCTTGGATAAACAATCTTAATACTAGTCATAAGACCTATTTACTCCGAGATTGTTATCAAGTCTATTCAAACAAAGATGGAAAATAAACATACAGTTAAAAGACAAGCAAAGGAAACAAGAAATTAAATGATTTACTGTTGAAATATACAGTAAAAACCTAAAATATACAGTGAAGGTAAAAGGACACAGTAAAGAATAGTCAAAGTGTATTAGGGTTAAAAGGGTATCAGATTGAAGACCAAGTCAAGTAAAACAGCTAGGATCAAGACAAACAACAGGGAAGACAGCTACAAAGCATACAGATTCATGTCAATGTGAAGACAGATGAAAAAACGAAGCAGTAAAAGTAAATAGTAAAAGTAAACATGGAGGCAGTGAGGGTTAAATAGAGATGAAAACACTTTCACCAGCAAAAATGAAGCTTATCCAAAGTAAAAGTGAAAAATAGTTAAAATAAATTTAAGGTTAAAAGATGAAATCAGAGCAGAAATGGTACATTCTTTAGAAATTTCCTGTTTAAGTAATAGTTTTGCAGAAACTATTGTGGCCAATCGAAGAAGTATTTTCAAAAAGTGGAGGAGGGTTTTGTTCCTAAAAGGCCAATCTACAAAAACCTATCTCACGTTATAAATAGCTATTACAAAAAGATATATAAATGCATATCTTCACAGCCTATGTTTCGGACTATGTAAAGTCCTGTTTTAGACATCTTTTTGCAGAGAATATTCTGAATAGCTGGAGGTGAATTTTGGGCAACTAAGAGAGGTTTATCTCAAAAACTTTCTTATATACAATAACCTCTTTCACGTCTTACATATCTAGCTTCAATTGAGATATACAAAGGTATAAATGGACCCTAATTTTGTAGAATTGCTGAGGTAGAATGCACAAAGAAAGGATGTATTTAGTGACTTGGATGCCTTATCATCAATTAAGAGTTGCTATCAAATTCAACTTTCTCTTCTTCATCACCCTCAATCCATAAATATAGTGCCAAATAGACTCATTAATTTTGAGTGTCCTTTATTTAATTTCTATTAATGTAAAACAGTTTGAGATATTTGTAAAAACAATCTTGATATTTTTTCAAGATATTTCAGTTTAGAATTTGTATAAATACTTCTTCATTTGAAGTATTTTGGGGTGGATTCAAAGACATTTATGTAGACAATTTCTTATCAATTTAAAGTTCTATTATATTAAGACTGGATTGGCTTGTTGGATCATGGAATAAAGTTCAGACCTTTTACAGGATTCTTGTGTAAAGAAAAAATTAGATAAGTATTCTCTCATTTGTATTATTGTTTTTCCTTATGTTTATTAATAATAATACGTGTTTCTCTGAAATTTGAATGGTAAACTAGGAATGATATTTCAGAACTTGCTTTAATGCACTCTATCTTGACTGTTTACCTTCTTAATGTTTTCTGCTAAACTATCTTAGTTAGGGAATTCTTAAATGCTCCCTTACTTCTGTAGTTTCTCCCTATGGCCTATGTAGCAAAGAATTCTTAATTGCTCTTTGTTGATGATCACCCTCTGTTCCTCATTTTGATCCCGGTCTAAGGATTCTTGACTACCCTTTTACCCTAGTTAGAATAATTCCATCATTCAGCCCTTCGAAGATTTTCCTTTTTCTTTGCTAGCCTACCCTGTGAACAATCCCTTTAATGATATGGTCCAGTTAAGCTATCCTTTGATTGACTCCATAGCCCAATGGATTAAAGACCTAGCTCTATCCATCTGTTCCAAGAATTCCACCACCAAACATTCAATCAAAACCAAAATCCTCATGAACTTTCATAACTAGCCTAAAATCCCACCCAAACAAAGTTAAATCATAAAGAGAGAACCCTCTCTGAGTGTAGGTTGGCTAGAACCTATACTTAAAATATTGTTTTGTGGTTACCTCGGAAATTTCTTTCTTTAACCTTGAGAAAGTTTTGAGTGATAACATAGTGGCGACCATACTGGGGAGAACTAACATTTTCTTCAGAATCGTTTTACAGGTTTAGATCTGATCTATGATGGTGGACAGTGATCAGACACACAAAGGTTAAAATCATCCACCTGGTGACTCCAAACCGGAAAGAATTATGTGAAAAGATCAGACTTTTAACTTGGATTGTTATCCAAGACATTATGTTCTTTCTCATTGATAAATTTTTTCAATGTATATTGTATTTTAGAGAAGATTTTAGAATAATTTTTTTTATTATTTCCCTTTGAAAAATGTAGATATAAAGTCTCCTTACACATTTGAACAGCAGTCTTCTAACTCTTATGAAGATCATTTTCCAATTGAGGAGCATCAAACAATCAAGACTAATCATACAATCCCTGTACATATTCCAGTACCTCATAAAGTTCCTGATAGATATAAGCCACTCATCTTACCTCCTACACTCCATGCTTTCCCTAACAATTATTACAAGTATCTCCCTAGGTTTGATGGAGAGAATGGTATCACTGCTCAAAAACATATTCAAGGTTTTGAGAATTATCTAGACTTATTTGAAATTGATGAAGATGATGTTATTATCAGGCTTTTTTCTCTTTCTTTGCAAAGTAGAGTAAAGAGTTGGTTCAAAAATTTACCTATTGCAAGCATCTCAAATTTCCAACAGTTTGTCAAAATTTTCCTTGATAGATGGATAATCAAAGTCAATCTTCTTGTAATCATAGAAGAATATAATTAGTTAAGAAGACAGCCAGATGAAACAATACAACAATTTTCAGACAGATTTAATCAAGCCTATTATTCAATGCCATCAAATATAAGACCTCCCCCTAATTCAACTCTTTTGCATTACCCAAGAGCATTTGATCTAGAGATAGAATTTCAGCTAAGAGAAAGAAACCCCTCAACACTGAAACAGATGTAGAACATTGCAGTAGATGTAGAAGTTTTTTTGCAAATTAGAAGAGAAAAGTTGAAAGCAGAAAAAGAGGAAAAGCTCGACATTTTGATGAAGAAAACAAAGGAAATGATGCAAAATATCACCATGAAAGATGAATTTTTTGCTCAAAATCACCACGACACATTTATTCCACAACAAGAAGAGATTGAGAATCATGAACAAATTCCTACTAACTCCAACTACCATAGATCAGAAGATAGATTCATAAAGCTATATGTGGAGGAGAAATCTCCTGATATAATGTGTATGTTTGATGACATTACTTCTTTTGATGATTTTCCCAAATATGATAAGTATGATGATAATTATGTTCTTCAAATCCAAACTAACTTTACAGAGCAATCAGAAGCTAGTTTGGGGAATAAGGAAATTCAGTTTTAGCAGCTTGAAAATAGTGATCATTTTATCCATATCAGCTATGAAAGTGAAGAAGAAAGTGTAGAAAAATTGGAAATAAGTGAAGCTTCTTTGTCTCTTTGTTTTGAATCATTTCAGTTTTTACAGGAAATGTGGTATAACATCTCTAAATAAAAGGATGAGCAACTTGTAGAAATCTATGAAGTTCTGTTCAAACCTATGAGTAATAATTTGCAACAATCCTTCCAAGTTTTTCATGATCCCATAACTAATGTGTTGGATAGTGAATGCAATCAAATTTTTTCTTCATTAACTAACAATCAAAGTCAAAATGAAGATGATAATAGTTTCACCAGACAGACATTTCATTCAGTAGAAGTATAGCTCATCTGAAAGTCTACAGGGTGTTAAAGATAAAAGTGACATTTCAGTTTCATGGCATGGAAGCCATCTAGAACAAGTGTGCAGTTTATTAAATCAGTTGAACAATAGTGTATATATTTTGGAAGATCCTTTTGTACAGTTTTTAGAGTGTACAAAGGAAAGAAAGTATTTCCTTATCTTCTGATTGGTTGACAAGGTTACATTTGGCTTTACAACCTCAGTTTTAATCACAAACAAGCCCAAGCAGCAAAATCCATCAATGTATATCATGCTTGATTGGTTGCATTGGTTGTTTCATTTTACGTAACCAGTAGTCACAAAGCTGATTAGAGTAAGTAGGTAGGATTTCAGTTTGAATAAATTGAGTTTTCAGCAACACGTTTATGTTAGATTAGATTTCAGTTTGCAGAAAAGGGTTTATTTTTAGTTCAAAACTTTTAGTCACAAAGATTATAAAATAGAGCATATACATGTGTGGGATTGGCCCAATGAATCAGGCTACTAGTTGACGGTGTTACTGACATTTCACAAGGAAATTCCATCCCCAAGTGGAGCCACTGTTAGGTTCCTATACCAATAGGAGTCATAATTTTTGAATGACTGAGATTAAATCTGTAATATGTACATACCTTTGCTTATTGCAAATGTTTTCCATATTCAAAAAAATAAAAAATGTAAAGAGGGTATGTCCTAAAAGAATAATCAAAGGACAAAAAAAATAAAAAGGTCAAAAAAAGATGACAAATATGAACCCCAAGAAAAGAAAAGACCATGAAAGTGTGCAAGTCAAAATGCCACTACTATTTACTTTTTGTGCAAAATAAATGATTATGTGTAGCTTGTAATCTTTGCCACAATCCATGATAGTCAAAATGTTTAAACTTGGATATTTCATGTTTTAAATTTTGTATCCATAGATAGAGAATAAAATCTGACCAAACTGTTTAATCTTGGCAGATAAGTAGATAGGTAGAGTGAATAAAAGGAGCTCAAATGTTTAATCTGAGCCCTTGTATGTAATAAGGTTAGATTTAGTTAGTTTACTATTGTAAAGAAAAAGAAAAAACGTTTGATAAGGGTTTGCTAGTTCAAATGCACCCTAATAAAGAGAAGTAAAAATTGTAGGATGAGTAAGTGGGTAAGTAGTAGAAAGGTTGCAGAAATATCATGTGATTACATATAAACACTTATGTCATTGTTCCAAGTGCCTCTTTTAAATATGCATAAGTGGTAAAAAAAGCAAAAGAAATGGCTCACAATATGATTTAGTTAACATCCCCATCATTCATTTTAACCCCTATGGCATTCACTAACTTCCCTTTCATAATAAAAATATTAATACCTATAGTTCTCTAAGTCAAAGAGGCTCAGAGCATTTCTCTGACTTCTGGTGGAACCAAACCCTCGGTTTGATGAGTTAATAAGGAAAGGTGTTAAATTCCCTTGCAATTCATTCATCCACTCAAAAAACCCCTTTCCTAAAGGTTAAACTCTTTTTTCCTAGGAAAACCCCTTGATAAACATATTTTATGCAAAAAACCCACCAAATTACATTTATCCTAAGTACTAAGTGTATGGAAAGTGCATAACATTTCATGTACCTAAGTACAATACCTCTCTGTTCATTTCACCTCATATTAACTTTTTAATTAAATATATAAATTTCCAAAAAACCCACTATCCCGTATATATTTAACTCCTTTATACAAAATAACCCCACCCATTAGTTTTAATTATAAACTATATTACTACCCATATCCTACAAGAAATATTAAATGACCCCGCTTATTCCTTAATCCCGCATTAAAGAGCCTCCAATGAGATTAGGCGTTAAGATAATCTCATACCGTCGTGATTAAATCCATGCCCCCCCCCCAGAAAACTTTATGGGTAAATCGCCTTGCAGCTTCACCTGCCAATTACCGTACGATCTCCATCCCGCTCATCCAATGGCTCTTATCCATATCGGGCCGACCCATCTGCCGAACTATACCCACTCGAAAAAGTGGTTTTGCCACCAGCCCTTGATGCTACGTGTCCGCCGATGAGTGGCATCGGGCTACCCCTCTCGAATACCACCAAGCCCACAAAAGCGGTGTGAAATAAACCACTTATCGCTAGTCCGCTACACGCCAAAACGGCCACTGGTCACCTTACCCGCCAAAATTTGACTTTCTTGCATAAACAAAAAAAGCCTAGTTTTGCTCGTTTTCTCCTGTTTGTGTAGTAAAACCCTGTGTAACCCTTCTGCGCCACTTGAAGCCTCTGCTAACCAATTCAAGCATGGTTTACCTCCCAAAATCACTTTGGACTCACTCCATAGACCTATAAATCTCGCTAAAGACATTAATGACCCTCCCTGTCAACCCAACGTTTTGCTAACAATTTGTTTTATTTTACAGGCGATCAAAAGACTGAAGCCTTGGATAAAAAGTCTTAATACTAGTCATAAGACCTGTTTACTCCGAGATTATTATCAAGTCTATTCAAACAAAGATGGAAAATAAACATATAGTTAAAAGACAAGCAGAGGAAACAAGAAATTAAATGATTTATTGTTGAAATAGACAGTAAAAACCTAAAATATACAGTGAAGGTAAAAGGACACAGTAAAGAATAGTCAAAGTGTATCAGGGTTAAAAGAGTATCAGATTGAAGACCAAGTCAAGTAAAATAGCTAGCATGAAGACAAACAACAGGGAAGATAGCTACAAAGCATACAGATTCATGTCAAAGTGAAGAAAGATGAAAAACAGAGTGGTAAAAGTAAACATGGAGGCAGTAAGGGTTAAACATAGATGAAAACACTTTCACCATCAACAATGAAGTTTATCCAAAGTAAAAGTGAAAAACAGTTAAAATAAATTTAAGGTTAAAAGATGAAATTAGAGGAGAAATGGTACATTCTTCAGAAATATCCTGTTTAAGTCATAGTTTTTCAGAAACTATTTCAAAGTGTTTTGAGAAACTGGAGGAGGTTTTTGTTTATAAAAGGCCAATCTACAACAACTTATCTCACTTTGTACACAGGTATTACAAAACGCTAGATAAATTTATATCTTCATAGCCTATTTTTCAGACTGTGTAAAGTCTTGTTTTAGACATCTTTTGGCAAAGAATATTGTGAACAGCTGGAGGTTCATTTTGGTAAAATGAGAGAGGTGTATCTCAAAAACATTCTTATCTACAATAACCTCTTTCATTTTTTACATATCTATCTCGAATTGAGATATACAAAGGTATGAATGGACCCTAATTTTGCAGAATTGCAGGAGCAGAATGCACAAAGAAAGGACGCAATTAGTGACTTGGATGCCTCATCATCAATTAAGAGTTGCTATCAAATCTGACTTTCTCTTCTTTTTCACCCTCAATCCATAAATATAGTGCCAAATAGATTCATTAGTTTTGAGTGTCCTTTATTTAAGTTCTATTAATGTAAAATAGTTTGAGATATTTGTAAAACCAATCTTGATATTTTTTCAAGATATTTCAATTTAGAATTTGTATAAATACTTCTTCATTTGAAGTATTTTGGGGTGGATTCAAAGACAATTCTGTAGACATTTTCTTATCAATTTAAAGTGCTATTGTATCAAGACTAGATTGGTTTGCTGGATCATGGAATAAAGTTCAGACATTTTAGAGAATTCTTGTGTAAAGCAAAAATCAAATAAATATTCTCTCATGTGTATTATTGTTTTTCCTTATGTTTATTAATAATCATATGTGTTTCTCTAAAATCTGAATGATAAACTATGAATGATATTTTAGAACTTTCTTTAACACACTCTGTCCTAACTGTTTACCTTCTTAATGTTTTCTGCTAAACTATCTTAGTTAGGGAATTCTTAAATGATCCCTTACTTCCGTAGTTTCTCCCTGTGGCCTATGTAGCAAAGAATTCTTAATTGGTATTTGTTGATGATCACCCTCTGTTCCTCATTCTGATCCCGGTCTAAGGATTCTTCATTGCCCTTTTACCCTGGTTAGAATCATTCCATCCATCAACCCTTTGAAGATTTGCCTTTTGCTTTGCTAGCCTGCCCTATGAACAATCCCTTTAATGATATGGTCCAGTTAAGCTATCCTTTGATTGACTCCATAGCCCAATGGCTTAAAGACCTAGCTCTATCCATCTGTTCCAATAATTCCACCACCCAACATTCAATCAAAACCAAAATCCTCATGAACTTCCATAACTAGCCTAAAATCCCACCCAAACAAAGTTAAATCATAAAGAGAGAGCCCTCTCTGAGTGTAGGTTGGCTAGAACCTATACTTAAAAGATTGGTTTGTGGTTAACTCAGAAATTTCTTTCTTCAACCTTGAGAAAGTTCTAAGTGATAGCAGGACCTACCCAGCTGCATCATGAACTGGAGTGCTAGAATGTTACTGTTGAAGAAGAAGACAAGGACCCAAGAAACATTAACATCCCAGAGGTAGAAGGCCATTGCAAAGTTGAAGGGCCACAGATAGGGAATCCAAATATCACTGTGCCACTAAATACTAGACAAGTGAATATTGGCACAGAAGCGAAGCTAAAGTTTACAAAGATTGGGGACTATTGGGATTATGCCACAGTGGACAAAGTCACTGAGTTTCTCACGAGTATCAAGATTTGTTCCCTACAAAGTTTTCAGACTTGAAGGGAATAATAGGCAATTTAGGAGTGATGCAAATAACATTGAAACCAGATATGAAGCCTATTAAGAAGAGGCCATATTACCTTAATACTAAGTACAAGGAAAATGTTCGCTTGGAGTTGGAAAAGATGCTGACAGTAGGAATTATTGAACCAGTGGAAGAATATTATTGGGTGAGTCCAATGGTAGTTCAGGAAAAGAAGAAAAACGATGAAATTGGGATTTGCATAGATCTCAGGAAGCTGAAATATGCTTGCATTCATGATCCTTTTCCAACTTTGTTCACAGATGAAGTATTTGATAATGTGGGTGGACAAGAGGCTTATTCATTCATTGATGGGTTCTCTAGATACCATCAGATAAAGATCGTGCCAAAAGACATGAGTAAGACTACCTTCGCGATTGAATGGGGATGCTTTCAAAATACGATAATGCTTTTTGGACTTAAGAATGAATTGGAAATATTCTCGTGCGTAGTCATTGCGGCATTCAAGGAGTTCGTTCACAAATTTTTGGAGGTATATTTTGATGATTGGACAGTGTTTGGACTGGTAAAGCGCCATGTGGCTAGTTTTCACTTGATGTGGGATACATGACGGAGGTATCAGATCACGTTAAAATTGAAGAAGTTCTTATTTTTTGTCCCTTTTAGAATCCTGCTGGGTCATGTGGTCTGTAGAAAAGGATTAATGGTAGACCCTGCTAAGATCGCGTTATAATTAATTTGGAGGCACCAAGAAGTGTTAAATAGTTGCACACAACACTGGTTCATACTGGATACTATCAGAATTTTATGAAGGGCTATGCCCAGATTACCGTGCCGATGGAAAAGCTATTGAAGAAGGATGCTACATTTTGTTGGGATGAAGAATGTCAGTGGAGTCTAGATGTATTAAAGGAGGAGATGGTCATCATGCTGATCCTTGTCTTCCCAGATTGGAAGAAGGAATTTGATGTGCATGTGGATGCTTCATGTATTGTGTTGGGAGCAGTGCTGACACAGGGCAGTGAAGGAGAATTGGATCACTTGATAGCGTTTACAAGAAGGAAATTGTCTAAGGTTGAAAATAATTATTCAACGTCAGAGAACATAGGGTTGGCTATGGTGCACGCGCTCTAGAAGTGCAAACATTACCTGCTAGGCAGACACTTTAAGATGTATACAGACCATTCTACATTAAAGTACCTAGTCAACAAGCCTGTGTTTGTGGGGCAAATATGCAAATGGATGCTATTGTTTCAGGAGTATGATTTTGAAGTAATTGTGAATCGGGGGTGATTGAATGTAGGGCTAGATCATCTGTCATGCATTGAAACAAGATAGGATCCTACCAATTTAGAAGAAGGGTTTCTTGATGCATATCTCTTTATGGTGCACGTAGAAGACAATCACTTTGCAGACATTATCCACTTCCTGACTACGAGAATGACTCTAGAAGGATACACTAGTCAACAGAAGAAGGAATTGGTGGTGCGCATGGCATATTTTTCTGTTATTGCAGGTCACTTATATAAGATGGGATTGGATGAGATACTGCGACACTATGTGCATGATTTTAAATGAAGCAGTATCCTATCTAAAGCTCATGGAGGGGTTGTGGGAGGCCATTATGCAGGAAAAGGAACAACGCAGAAGATTTTATGTGTTGAGTTGCAGTGGCCAACATTGCATAAGGGCTCCCAAGCATATTATAGGGTGTGTGATGGATGTCAGAGAACCAATAGGCCATCACAGAGGGATGAGCTGCCTTTGAATCCGCAGGTATCATTGCAGCCATTTCAGAAATGGGAAATTGACTTTGTAGGACAGATTCAGCCTCCGGGAAAGAAGATGAGTGCGTGGTATATTATCACTGCGACTGAGTATTTGACCAAATGGGCGAAGGCACAACTCTTGAAGGACTGTACAGATGCAACAACAGCGAACTTCTTATTTCAATATGTGTTGACCAGGTTCGGTTGCTCAAAGATTTTGATGAGTGATCACGGTACACATTTCCTTAATGAAATGATCAACGCGTTGGCAGAAGAATTCCAAGTTTATCATCAAAAGAGTACGCCATATCATCCTGAGGCCAATGGGATGGTTGAAGAGTTTAATAATATATTGGAGAATGCACTGGCAAAGGTTTGCAATGTGCAGAGGAAGGATTGGGATGTGCGCATACCAGCTGTGTTATGGGCTTACAAAACTACTTGTAAGAAGCTTACTATTCAAACACCTGTTAGGTTGGTCTATGGCGTAGAGGTTGTGATGACTATGGAGTACATTATGCCTAGTCTACTCATAGCTCTGTTCATAGGGATGGCGAACCATGGAGACTTAGAAGAATGGCACATGTAGATGACAGAGCTCAAGGATTCCATCAACGAGTTCAGAAGGAACCCGAAAAGGCATGGCATGATCAGAACATCAAACTGTGCACCTTTAAGGTAAATGATAAGTTTCCAGGAAAATTTCAGATGCATTGGCTAGGGCCATATGTTATCAAAGAGATTACTGATGGTGGAGCCATTTAGCTTGTGAAATTAAATGGAGATCCATTTTAGGGAAAGGTAAATGGAAGCCGATTAAATCCATACATCAGGGATCCAGCCTAATGATGACATGACAGTAGCACAGTCTTAGTGCTCTAGGTAGCTACAGGAGGAGCGGGAGTATAAACTACACTGCCCGGTTTGTAGAGTTGGGTGACAAGGGGTCTGTGCAAATCAGGAGGGTGTCACAGTACTAGAGGAAGCGAGAAGGGAGTTGCGCTATAGGAGGGGAGACCACGGTGGTGGATTGCACGCGGTTTTCGAGCAATCCATGGAGGTAGTCACAGTTCTACAACAAGATCCTAGCCTACGGAGCTAAAACATAGAAGCCCATGAATTGCAGTAGCGGTATGATGAAGAAAGAGCGATGACGTGCACCATCGCTATTGCACAACGATTGGCCAAGATATATGAGGAAAAACAGTTTCTCGAATAGGTGGAGGCTTCATAAAGGAAAGAGGTGGTCCTCAAGGCCAGATTAGGGTCTTGACTAGATGAGGCTTATGTTATCTCTGCCATCATTGAGGAGAAGTTGGAAAGCCTACATAAAACACAACAGAAGATCAAGGAAGACAGTGCAAGACTAGCAACAGAGCAGCTGGTGGAGCAGATCAAAAAGGCAGCCACGTAGAGCGCGACTGAGGTAGTCGTAGCACAAGTAGATTTGAGAGGTCTCCATAGTAAGATATCTGCGCTAGCAGAGTGACTCGAGGGCGAGTCACGATATTTGTGTTGGGGGCCTGTTGGGACAAGGTCGCCTAGGGTCAATTTTTGGGAAAAAGCCCAAGTTTTGGTGCAAAAAGCCCTTTTTTGTTGTAAAGAATGTAAAGTCTCCGCAAGTTATGGTCGCGGAGTGTGTATATAGTAAAGTGTCATAAGGGGTTTTTCCCTTCTTTTATGTAAGTTGTGTCGGCTTGTATAAACCTACCCATGGTCTGTGGACCATGGGATTGTATATAAAGGAGATTCTTAGAGAGTCTAAAGCATTAGAGATCATTGAAGATGAATGTAATGGGTTAGTAGAAGAAAGAGAAAAGTTGTCTTAGAGTAGAAGAGAGGCTTTGTAGCTGTGTGCACAGAGGCCTAGAGTAGAGTCTGCAGTTAAGTGCATGGACCCCTACAACTCAGTGTGCAGGGAAGTATTGAGTCTATTAGAAGAACTGAAGTATTAATAAAGAGATTATTACAGAAATTCCCCTGTTTATCTATCTCCTTCTTTTATGAATGAATGTGCTATTATGTTATGATGAATGATGGGTTTATGAGTTAATATTGTATTGATGCACGACTTTACATGATTTATACCGATATATGGACACAAGTAATAATCATTGTTTACTCGAAGAATATATGGTTGCATGTTAACGTTATCAAACACTTAAGCAAATCTGGGTAAATATGGAATTAGGAGTAATCATAGAGGTGGGTAAGTGGTTGATTCACCTGTTTAGGGTCTGCAACAGACAATCGTGAACGTTCGCGGAGGTATAGAATCTGATTAAGGGAAGCTATATCGATAAGCCCTAAAGACTTATCGGTCTACGTGAAGGTAGGTTTAGGGCATAAAATGACATTACACTAATCTCTGGGTGTGGAAACTTGGTTCCAGCATCCCCCCATACTGCTTTGAGTGAGACTTCAGTCTACACTCCGCGGGTTGATGCCAAAAGGGCCAGTAGTGTAGGGATATGTTTGGAAAAACTAACTTTGAACCTCGGTCAGGAACCACTAAGCCAACACCTCCCCACTATTGAAGCAGGGCTCGAAGACGTAGTCCACACTGAATGAACTTCGTTATCAAACTTTTTTGTCCATTGTATTATGATATCCTTTATGCTACTTCTTCTTTAAGTTTTTGTGTACATGCCTTTTACATGCCCTTTCATGCAATTCTGAAAACGTCATAAAAGAAAAGATCTTGGATAATGTTAGTAAATCAGAGATCCCGGATCAAGTTTGGTATCATAGCGATCTTCTTGTTGATGTTAATTGTGAGTGTGAATGATAACTAAAGATTGAACATGCAAAGAGAAAAAATGGAGAATAACAAAGATCTCTACAAGTACTTCTACAAGTTGAAAGACATGGTAAACATATTGTTTTCAAATTATGAGAAGAAATTGGAAAAGGAGGAAAAGAAGGAGAAAGATAATGCTCCATATCCATCTTGAATCATATTTGAATGAAGAGGTCATCCAGAGACTTCAAATAGAGAATGTTGAACTCGGATGGCTTCTACAAGCAATAGAAGAGGAGAAGCAAAGATTGTAGCTTCAACAATGGGCCATAGAAGAGGTATTGGAAAACTTGAAGTGCAATGATAGCTTGGAAAAGCCATCATCTCACTTCAAAATCAATAGCTGAGGTAAACAAGGATTCTTAAGTTTCATGTTCTCATTATGATGATGATTTTGGTGCACTTGAAAGGAAAAATAAAGGGATTGGATTGAATCTCATGAAGAAGATGGGATATGAAGTCAAGGGCCTAGGAGTTAATGGCTAAGGCATTGTGAATCCCATCCAAGTGGTGGAATTACATTGATATACGTTTGGGATATGTTAGAAATAAAGAGATAGGATATTATTGAAATGACAAGTCCATGATAGTGAAAATAACATCACACCATTCCAGTGATCATGATTATAGGTCATCTCCAAGGGAGGTGAGCATTCCAAAGGAAGAGCTAAAGAAATCTATCCTCATCAGACTTGCACCAGAGACAATTTTTCGAGGAAGGTTATGCCGATTAGGAAGGAGTCACAACATAAGGATCCCTCTCCTCATCAGGGGAGAAATAAGGTTGGGAAAGTATGAAGGAATAAGAACCATTGCAGACATTTCAATAAGAATGGACATAAGATAGCTACTTGTTGGGAGCTCCATCTAGATTTGTGTCCCACAAAACTCCATCTAGATTTGGAAGCCTTTTTAAGTAGTTTTGCATGGCCACCATCATAAATAAAATGTTGTGAATTTATTGTAAAATTGATGAGATCTATAACATCACTTATGAATGAAACATAGTGATATTTTGGCCTTTAGTTCGGTAGCATGGGGTTTGGTTTCTGTTGTAAACTTGACCATGAGTGTGTTATAAACTCTTCGCAAGTATGCTAGGTTTTTTTTCGGTCATGCAAGTTGGACCTGTATTGACAACTATAGGTTTGCATATGGATGCAGGTGTCGGTTTCAATACTTCAAGCTACAAAGTACAAAGGTGAAGGAGAAGAAAGTGTGGCCTGTCAGAGACATCTATTACGCAGATCAAGATTGTAGTATTTCTTATGCTTTTGGAGGACCAAAATCTCCATAGTGGAGAGGAACGATCCAGGTGGCTTTGGAAAACCTTAGAAATCAAAGCCTTTGGATCTCATCAAAACAAAGACTAGATTGAATAGCTTGTTTCCTGATTCCAATGGCGTAGAAAATACCTCAATCTCACTTCGTGTGCATAAGTTATTTCCAGTCAAAGTTTCAATCAAACTTGGTTAAAATTTCAGCTAAACTTGGCCAAATTCATTTCAAACCCTATGTCGGCTCAAAGCTTGTGCATACCTCTTATTTTTATTAAAAAAAAATTGGTTAATATATGATGTACGTCGTCACCACAAAACATACACCGATAACTATTGTAAACACTGAACAATAGTTTCCATGTGGCCGTTTTCGGTAAACTATCCATTTTTCCATCAACATTGATCGAAAGCCATGACTATCGATATTTTTGGCATTGTAAAATGATGGGTTGAAACCATCAGACCAAGCACTTTTTTTTCACCTACTAATTGGTTTTTCGCAATATTTTATATAAGTGTGACCATGACTTGCTAAATTTGGAGCATCTGCAATTTGGAAATATGGCCAAAACAATGATCAAATTTGGCAGAAGTCCAACAAAATTAGTAGAGTACTTAATAACAGCTAAATTTGGTGGAGCCACCAATCTAGCAAAACCTTACCAAATATCGAAGCAAAGGGTGGCCCAATCAATGGGTGCCATGTGGCACCCAACTGGTTACCAAATGGGGGCTTTGACCAAATTGGTAGCTCCATGGTTTAATATAGCAGTTACAAGTTTTTGGAAAATGGTTGAATTGTTGTAAATATAACATGCATGGCAGTCCACATGTTTTAATGGTTTACGTGGATTATTTAAAATAAGGTTGGTTGTAGTTAAACCCATGCTTGGCTGTCAATGGTGGGCCCACCAACTAACAACCCCACTAAAAGACTGACCCAACCAAAATACAAACCAATTCATATGAACCGACAGTTTGAAAACAAATCACAAACAATTAATTCAACAACAGAGACCACGATAGTTTCTGATGACGGTTACGAGTGTTATCGACTTATTTTTATTCAAGTCGTGTTGACAATGTGGTGAACGACTACCATGTTGGTGAGTTCAACGGTGAATAGAACCAGCCAGCGTCATTTTCCAAACCATGACATCAACGTTTACAGTTTGTCCAAATATGTCATTTGATTTGCAGTTTATGGTTTCATATTATGTGGTAGTTAATTACAAAAATTGACGAATATATTTGTACATGGGCTGAACCATTGACCAACCAACAGAGTTCCAAAAATTGAACGCAATAGGTTTGATTAATGACACTGTTCTAAACATTGCATTCACATGTTTTAATATAGCTTGGTGGTGTGGTTATATGTTGGCGGCTACAATGACCCACTCTAAACATAAGTGCGATGGTTATGTTTTGGCTAGGTTAAAAATTGGTGGTCATGGTTATATAAAATATGATGAAAAACTAATCGATGGGCAGAAAAATAGAATGGATGGTCTAATAGTTTCAATCGGTTGTTTTATAGTGCCAAAAATATTAGCAATCATGTATTTCGATCAATGTTGATGGAAAAATAGATATTTCACTGATGGTCACATGGAAACCATTGTTCAGTTGTTATAATGGTTATCGATGAATGTTATGTGGTGGCACAATTTGTTTTTTAATAAAAAGAAGAGGTTTGCATGGGTTTGAACTAATGATTGAATAGAGCCCTATAGGAAGAAAACCATTATCCAACTAATATACGAGCGGGGCTATCTTTGATACATCCACCCAACCACATGCATTTAAACCCATTTATTTTGTAAATTGACCAAGGGGGCCACAAGGGAGCCGAGAGCTTAGAATTTGAATGAGCAGAACCCTAACCAACAGGAACTACAATAACATAGAACCATGACGCAAATGAAAACTTGACAAGTGGAACCTTTCCCACACACAAATTTTGAGAAGGAATATTCTAGAGAATCTTTGAGGAATCTAAAAGATTCCCTATGGGGCCAGATTTGTAGGTGTTAGAATGAGGCAAAGTTTATACTCATTTTAGCTAGAATTTCGCAAGGATCACAATGGCGTAGTCAATTTTTGCATCCAAGTAGAAAAATTCAGAGGTCATGGAAGAAAACCACCTTTATCATTAATTTTTGGGTATGAAGTTTGATAGAAAGATGCACCTGTTAGAAGTATGTTGTGTTTACAATCAAAGGTATTAGGAGGACGCAATAGATCTACTAGTGTTGTGATTGTTGCGATTTGAGTAGCCAAATTTCATGTCACTCTCGAGATTTTAAGTACAATGATGTAGTTTTCCATGTACTTTCCTTTATTTTGATGAGATGAATGAAGAAGCATCCCCACTATTGAAGTAGGGATCATCCACACTAGATGAACTCTGGTATCAAACTTTTGTGTGCATTGTCTTATGATCTCCTTTATGTTTCTTATTTAATTGTTTGCGTACATGGTTTTTAGATGTTCTTTCATGTAATTCTAAGAACATAATAGAATAAAATATCTTGGATAATGTCGATGAATCAGAGATCCTAGATCAAGTTTGGTATCATAGTGTTCTTCTTGCTGAAGTGAGTTGCGAGTGTGAATAATAACCAGAGATTGGAGGTGTAATGCGAAGAGGAGAAAAGGAGAATAACGAAGATCTCTACAAGGCCTTCTACAGGAAGGTAGAGATGGTAGGCATATTGTTTTCATGTTATGAGAATAAATCAGAAAATGAGGAAAATAAGGAGAAATGAAATGCTCCATCTCCATCTCCAAGCATATATTATTCTTCTTCATCTTCTTCTCAAAATTCAAATGAAGAGATTAATCGAAGACTTCAACCATAGAACCTTGAACTAAGATGAATTATACAAGTAGAAGAAGAGGAGAAGTAGAAATTGTAGCTCCAGTTACGAGCCATGGAAGAGGCCTTGGAAAAGTTTAAGTACAACGAAACATTTGTGAAGCCATCATCACCCACTTCAAAATCAATATCTGAGGTAAAGAATGATTCTTTAGTTTCATGTTCTCATTATGATGATGATTTTGGTGCATTTGAAAATCACACTAAAGGGATTGGATTGAAGCTCATGTAGAAGATCCAATACGAAGGCAAAGAGTTAGGATTTAATGTCCAAGGCATTGTGAATCCTATCCAAGTGGTGGAATTACCTCGATATGCAGGTTTGGTCTATGTTAGAAAGGAAGAGACAAGAGATTCTTTAGGAGACAAGTTCGTGACAATGAAAAGAACATCACGCCATTCTAATGATCATGATTGTAGGTTATCTTGAAAGGGAGGTGATCATTCAAAAAGAAGATCTAAGGAAAGATCTCCTCATTCATTGTTCAAGGAAGGTTATGTTGACCAGGAAGGAGTCACAACATAAGGATCCCTCTCCTTGTCATGGAAGAAAGAAGGTTAGGAAAGTCTGGAGGAAGAATAACTGTTGTAGTCATTACAATAAGAAAGGAAATTAGAGAGTTACATATTAAGAGTTCCATCGAGAGTTGCATCCCACGAAGATCCATCTAGATTTGGAAGCCATTTTAAGTATTTTGGCATGGTCAACATTGTAAATCACATGTTCAGAAATTGTTGTAAAAGTAATGAGATGTATAAAATCACTTATGAATGCAACACAATGATATTTTTTCCTTTGGTTGGGTAGCATGGGGTTTGGTATTTGTTGTAAACTTGACCATGAGTGTGGTATAAATTCTTCGAAAGTATGGCTTTGTTTAGGTCTTGCAAGTTGGACATGTATTAGTATTTATAGGTTTGCATATGGATGTGAGTGTTAGTTTTAACACTTCAACCTCCAAAGTACAAAGGTGAAGGAGAAGAAAGTGTAGCCTTTCAGAGAGATTTGTTACATGGATCAAGATTGCAATATTTTTTACAATTTTGGAGGACCAAAAGCTCCTAAGTGGAGAATAATTATCTAGGTTGAGTCTTTAGATCTCATCGAAACGAGAACTATATTAAATACCTCGTTGTTTATATTCCAACGACACAAACAAGCCTCAATCCAACTTTGTATGCACAAGTTATTTCCAGTAAAGTTTTTGATCGAACTTGGCCCATTCGCTAAATTTAGTAGAGTTCCAACTAAATTTGGAGCATCTCCAAGCTGGAAGTTTGGCTAAAATAGTGGCCAAATTCGGCATAAGTCTAACAAATTTAGCAGAGGACCTAACGACGACTAAATTTTGAAAACCCGACAAATATAGTGGAACCCCACCAAAGATAGAGTCAAAGGGTGGCCCAATCAATGGGTTCCACATGCCACCCAACTAGTTACCAATTGGGGGACCTAACCAAATTGATAACTCCATGGTTTAATTCAGCAATTACAAGTTCTGGGAAAGCAATTAAATTGTTGGAAATATAGCATGCCCAACAATCCATATGTGTTAATGGTTTGGGAAGATTATTTAAAATGGGGTTAGAAGGAGTTGAACGCACACCCACTGGTCAATGGTGGGCTTGCCAACAAGCGACCCCACCGAAACACTGAACCAACCAAAATACAAACCAATTCATATGAAGCGGCGGTTTGAAAACAAATTGTAAATAATTAATTTAACAATGAAGACCATGGAAGTTTCTAACGATGGTTATGAGTGTTGTCAGTGTGTTGTTATATAATTCGTGTGGACAGTGTGGTGAACGACTACCATGTTGGTGAGTTCAATGGTGAACGGAGCCATTCGATGACATTTTCCAAACTGCGACATCAAAGTTTATGGTATATTCAAATATGCCAATGGATTTGCGGTTTGCAGTTGCATATTATGTTGTGGCTAATTGCAAAAGTGAATGACTATATTTGTACATTGGTTGACCAATTGACCAACTAGTGAAGTTTCAAAAATTGAACGTGGTAGGTTTGATTAACAATGTGATTCCAAACATTATAGTCATATGTTGCAATATATCCCGATGGTTTGGTTATATGTCGATGGTTATAACGACCCACTCTAAACATATGTGTGGTGGTTATATTTTGACTGGGTTAAATAATAGCGGTCACGGTTATACAAAATATGATGACAAACCAATCGGCAGGCAGACACAACCAATGGATGGTCTAGCGGTTTCAGCCGACTCTTTATAGTTGCAAAACTATCGATGGTTATGGCTTTCTGTCAATGTTAATGGAAAAACAGATAGTTTACTGGAAGTCACATGGAAATCATTTTTTGGTGGTTATAATGGTTAACAATGCATGTTATGCATTGGCGACGTATGTCACATATTAACAAATGATTTGCTTTTTAATGAAAATAAGAGGTTCACATGGGGATTGAACCGATGATCGATCAAAACCCAATAGGCCAACAACCATTTTCCAGCCAATATGCAAGCGGGGCTAGTTTTGATAGGTTATTCTGACCAAATACATTTAAACCCATTTATTTTGTAAATCAACCAAGGGAGCCACGAGGGATTCGGTAACTGAAATAACTTTGAATAAGCGTAACCTCGACCAGTAGGAACCATGACAATGCAGAACCATGATGCAAATGGAGCCTTGATAGGAGGAACCTTTCCTAGGCATGGATTTTGTGAGGGAGTATTCCAAAGAATCTTTTTGATGCAAAATATTTGAGGAATCTAAAAGATTCCATGTGGGGCTAGATTTGCAGGTGCTAGAAGGAGGCAAAGTTCATACTCATTTTAACCAAAATTTCATAAGGATCACAATGGTGCAGTCAGTTTTGTATATGAGCAACATAATTAAGAGGTCATGGAAGAAACTCGCCTTAATCATTAATTGTTGGGCATTATTTTGAGACAACAATGCACCTGTCAGAAGTAGGTCATGTTTACAGTCAAAATTCTTAAGAGGATGAGATGGATCTGCTAGTGCTATGATTTCTATGATTTGAGTAGCTAGATTTCAAGTCACTCCCATGATTGGAGGTATAATGATGTATTTATCCATGTACTTTCCTTTCTTTTAGTGAGTTGAATGAAGTGGCCTCCCCACTATTGAAGCAGGGCCTAGAGATGTAGTCCACACTGGGTGAACTCCGTTATCAAAGTTTTGTGTGCATTGTATTATGATATCCTTTATTTTGCTTCTTCTTTAAGTGTCTTTATACATGGTTTTTACATGTTCTTTCACGCAATTTTGAAAATGTCATAGAAGAAAAGATCTTGGATAATGTCGATAAATTAGATATCCCCGTTCACTTTTCCTCCTAGTGGCCAAATTATAACATAGCCTGATAACCTACTAGTGGTTAGGCTTAACTACCTCATCTCTTAGCAAAAATTAAAATGTAGACTCTTCTAGAGTATTCTCCATCATAATCACATGGTTAGCCACTTTTTTGTAAATAAAGGATGCTAATGTGGCATCCTCTCGAATTATGGTGGCGAAAATAGGAATGTCAAATTCTAAGTGGCATAACTTTCTCATACAAACTCCAATTGACATAATTCTTGCATTGTTGGTGTAACACCCTCTGGTCCAGGTGGATGTTGGTGGCCACCCATATCCCACTTGGACCCCCACAACTGTCTCTTTTAGTTTTTAAGTTTCCTTGATTGTAGCACAATTTACTATTTTTAGTAGTTTTTCGAGTCCTAAACTTCTAGAGTCATTTTGAGGCCGTAAAAGACGTTTCTTGGGGAAACTAGGAGCAACATGGGTACTTGGTGATCTATATTTAAATAGGAATGCAACAAATTATAGAGATAACCGTAAACACAGAGATGCAGTGGAAATAATACTTCATTTCATTAATGTAAAATACTGAAATATGCTTACAAACAGGAATGGAAATAAACCAGCTAGGGCGATGGTAGCTTATCTCTTAGAAGAGATGTGGTGGCTACATGCCTTTGAACTGTCTTACAATGAGGCTCAAGGGCCTTTTTATTATTGAACAATAAGAGAAAATCATAAACAACCAAAACCCTAACCCAAGGAGATGTAACACCAAGCGTTTATGGGCCCCATTGGGGTGAGTTGGACATCCAACTTCTTGGGGTCGCGACTTGGTCATATTATCTCCATTTGACGCGCATGATAGCCCATTTGAAATATTTCTCCGAGGACTACGACGAAAAATATTATTTGAGACAAAAAATCGCTGGCGGTATATTTCCAAAAAAACTTCGTTTAGGGCCTCAAAACGGCTCTGGAAGTTTAGGACCCAAAAAACTGCTAAAAATAGTAAACTGTGCTATAATTGAGGAAACTAAAAAACTAAAATAAGAAATGGTGTGGATCCAAGTGGAATTAGCGGGTTGCCACCAATATCAATCTGGATCATTCCTCCCCCCTTAGGAAGAAATGGTCACCATTGCGTTGAGTTCCTCCATGAGATGAGGGAACTTCTGCTGAACTTGGTCCCGGCTGAGCCACTTGCCCTGGTGAAGGAATTGGCTTGCCTTGACAACTTGATAAAGTTGGATATTCCACTGGCGAGTGTGCTTGATTTGTGTGTCCATGATCCGATCAGTTGCAGCTTGTTCCATGCAATCTGGATTTAACTCTATGGGTGTGAGTTGTTTTGCAATGTCGGATGTGTCTAGTAATGGTGGAAAGTATGGCCGAAGGAAGTCCACATTGAACACTGGGTGCAGGCCGAGGAATGGGGGAATGCTGAGCTCAAATGCATTGTCTCCCATAGCCTTCGTAATGGTGTAAGGACCATATCGGAGTGGTTTGAGTTTCCGATAGGCTCCGGTAAGGCGTTCCTTTTGCAAATGCAACCAGACTTTGTCGCCCACCTGAAACTTGTGTGGCACCTGATGTTGATCATGTCACTACTTGTACTTGGCATTTGATTTCTCCAGAATGTCATGGACCTGCAGGTGAATATGTTGGATGTGCTCAATGAAATTGTTTGCCTTATCTGTTTCGGATCGGACATGAGCCGAATCTGTGTGAGTAGCTGCAAGTGGCATGGCCACATCAATGGGACATAGTGGATGGAATCCCAATCCCACCTGAAAATGGTTGTGGCTAGTCAAGCTGTGGAGAGCCCAGTTGTAGCTATGCTAAACATAGGGGAGGCTCTCATCCCATGTGCGTGGATGCTTTGAGTTGTACATGCACAGAATGTGTACGATCATCCTGTTGACAACCTCTGTCTGGCCATTAGTTTGAGGATGGAAGGCTATGGACTTAGTGATTTTGGTGTCCAGCATCGACCAGAGACTAGACCAAAATGTATTGAGGAACCCGTTGTTCCGATCTGAGATGATAGACTGTAGGATCCCAAAGTGTGCCCATACTCATTAAAAGAAGAGTTTAGTAGTGGCTTCTGCTATGATATTCTTCTTGCAGGCCACCATAACGGCCATCTTCAAGAACCTGTCGACGACCATAAAAACACAATCGTTTCCATGCTTAGTGGAAGGAAGGCCTGACATGTAATCCATGGAGATGGATTCCCAAGGTCAACTAGGGGTAGGTAGCGGGGTATAGAGGCCTTGCTTCTTGATGGTGGGTTTGGTAATGGCATAGGCAGTGCATGCTCTGATGTACTTCCTGACATCTTGTGGAAGATTCAGCCAATAGAAATACTTCTGCAGTACTGCCACCATTTTTTCAACCCCGAAATGCCCAGTAGCCTGACTATAGTGTGATTCCAAAATCATCTTGCACGCTCGCTTGAAGGAACACAAAGGTGACCTAGGTGGCATAACAAGGCATCTTAGAGGTGAAAATCTGGAACATGCTGACCCTCCAAGAGTGTCTGGTATGTGTGGCCGGATTCCAAGTTGCTTTTGTAGAGAAGTGGCCAATCAGAAGTCTCGTGCCCACAAGAGTTGAGCACAGTGGTTAACGCCCTTATCGGTGGTCGACTGAGGCAATCTGCAACATTATTGGTGCTTCCCTTCTTATACTTGATATTCAAATGGAACTGTTGCAGGTATGTGGACCACTTCTGATGGCGATCATTCTACAATTTCCCTTGGGTCTGTATGAACTGCAGGGGTCGGTGGTATGTGTGGATGACTGTTTCCTTCCACAAAATGTAATGCTTCCATTGTTGGCAGGCCTGCACAATGGAATACATCTCTTTATCATAAGTGGGATACTTCCGGACTGTGTCTAAAAGTGTCTCACTATGATATGCCAGTAGATGCCCGTGTTGTGTAAGGACTACCCCAATAGCATAGTCAGGGGCATCTGTCTAGACCTCAAATGGTTGTTGCAAGTCTAGTAATGCAAGAACTAGTGCCAAGCAGAGGCGATATTTCAACTTTGTGAATGAATTCTGTTGAGATTCATACCAAAATAATTTTTCTTTCGTTCCTCCCTTGGTGACTTGACTCAAGGGCCAAGTGATATGAGAAGATCCCAACACGAACCTACGGTAGAAGTTGGCAAGGCCCAGAAAGCTACGAAGCTCTGTCAGAGTGGTTGGAGATGGCCAATCTTGAATGACTTGGATCTTCGCTAGATCCACATGTACCCCCTTTTCATCAATAATGTATCCCAGATACTAAACTTGGGTCATGCCAAAAGTGCATTTCTCCAAATTGGCACATAACTTGTGTTGTCGCAGTGTTTGGAGAACCTGTCGGATGTGGTGTAGGTGCTCTTCCAAACATTGGCTGAAGATCAGGATGTCATCCATGTATACCACTACAAATGAGTTGGTGAATGGCCACAAGATGTCATCCATTAGCCTCATGAAGGTTGCAGAAGCATTCATCAATGCGAAAGGCATAACCAACCATTTGAAAAGGCCCTCCTTGGCTTTGAAGGTAGTCTTCCACACATCGAAGGGTTCGATTGGTACCTGGTGATATCGTGACTTCCAATCGATCTTGCTAAAATATTTTTCCCCCTTCAGTTGGTCCAAGAGGTCATCAATCCATGGGATTGGGTACCTATTACGGATAGTGATCTTGTTCAGTGCCCGATAGTCAATATAGAGTCTCCCAGTCCCATCCTTCTTCTGTACCAACACGATCGGGCTCCCACAGGGCGATGAACTTGGACGGATGTGACCTTTTTGCATCAGCTCCTAAATCTGCCTCTTGATTTCATTGTTCTCCAGAATGGAGCGCTGATAGATTGGTCCATTGGGCAGTGACGCACCTGGGGTCAGATCAATGGAGTGCTTGACCTGACAGTGCAAAGGGACCCCTGCAGGGGAGGTGAAGATGTCCTTGTACTCCTCCACGACCTTGTCCATCTGTAGTTGTCGTGAAAAGGGGACCTATCTAGAGGTCGTGGCCACCGTATTTTTATTTCCTTGAGGATGTATCATCAGGCAAACAAATTTCCTGATTTTGGAAATGAGCTTACTACATTGTTTTGCAATAACCAAAGAGATGGTGGTAGGCAGTGCTACCTCTGGTATCCTGTACAACTTATTTTCCAAATTAACAATAACAGCATGGGGCCTTGATTCATACACAACATGTCGCTTCCACAAGTATGGTTGTCCTAATAATACATCACAAACTTCAAGGGGAGCAATTTCACACAATACCTCATTCGTGAAGGGCTTGATGTTGTATGGAAGGTGACATTGTTGGCTCAAGCGAAGATCTCGTCCTTGGTGAAGCCACCCGATGGTGTACGGTTGTGGATGTGCTGTAGTCAGTAAGCCCAGCTGCTTCATGACCTCTACCGGAATGAGGTTCTTTTGGCTCCCACTATCGACAATGAACTATAGCGGGGAGCCCTTTACCCACATCTAGGAGTGGAAGAGACACTCCGCCTCCTCTGGATCTTAGGGTTCCTCCTTCTGGATCTTCGTGGTGGCAATGGTGGCATTGGGCTCCACATCAATAATCTGATTCCCTTTGTCATTCTCCTTATCAGGTTCTGACTCAAAGTAGGAACATGCATCCAATTCTGAAACCTTTAACTCGGCCACCAGTGACTGCTTGGCCCAACACTCACTTATGTTGTGAGTGGAGCTCTTATGGAACTCACACCACTTTCCCATGTCCTTTTTCGGCTTCGCGGTGCTATTCTTTGCTTGCAGCTTTGGCAGGTTGTCTTGGGTTGCCCCGCTTTGGCTTTGTCCTATTTTCTGCGGTTTGGGGGCACCTTTCCCTTGTTTCGGATTCGCAGATCCAATTTCTCTCTTATTCTGTTTAAAATTTTTCTCAACCTTAACGGAATACCGGTATGCCATGCCGAGTGAGGAGATGTTCAGGAATTCTATTTCTTCCTGGATGTACTTGTGCAGGCAGTCATGGTATTTGAGTACCAAATGCTGCTCTGTATCCTTGATACCCAACTTTGTGCGAAGGGTATGGAAAATATTGGTAAACTCTGGAACGTCTTGGTCCCTTCCTTGCCACAGCGTGGTCCACTTTATGTATTGATACTTATAGCTTCTGACAGGGTAGTACTGTTCCTTGATGGCATCCCGGAATGAATTCCAAGTGGGTGCAGTTGAAAATAGTGAGCCTGTACTTTCATCCTTCTGCTCGCAATAGGTTTCCCACCAATCCTTGACATGGGGGGCTGCTTTGAGAAGAGCGAAAATAATCTTTTCCCGACTGGAAAAATCATGAACAGAAAAATAACCCTCTAGCACATTTAACCATTTATCGATGGCATCTGCGTCTATCTGACCCTCGAATATGGGGATTTCAAAATTAACTTGTACCTTAAATGGTGTGGCATTTCCAGAGTTGCTGTTGGAAGCCGATGCGTTGCCCCTGGGTAGCCGCTGAAGGATCTGGGAAAAGTTGTCCATCATCGCATTCCTTTATCACTCGAGGGCTTCTTCGAGCAAGATTTTGATAGGTTCTCCTGCCCCCTTGTATTTCTTTCCATCCGCCATGGGAGGCTGTCAGGATTTGCGAGGTTGGTCTTGCAAAGGTTCGACCAATTCAAGCCCTAACTCCTTATATCTCGACCTCGTTAGGGACATGCAGAGAAAAACAGAGAAGAAAAGTAGACTGCTCTGATACCACTGATCCAGATTTAAACAGGAACGCAACAAATTATAGAGATAACCGTAAACACAGAGATGTAGTGGAAATAATACTTCATTTCATTAATGTAAAATACTGAAATATGCTTACAAACAGGAATGGAAATAAACCAGCTAGGGCGATGATAGCTTATCTCTGAGAAGAGATGTGGTGGCTACATGCCTCTGAACTATCTTACAATGAGGCTCAAGGGCCTTTTTATTATTGAACAATAAGAGCAAACCCTAAACAACCAAAACCCTAACCCGAGGAGATGTAACACGAAGAGTTTATGGGCCCCATTGGGGTGAGTTGGACAACCAACTTCCCGGGGTCGCGACTTGGTCATATTATCTTCACTTGAAGCGCATGATAGCCCGTTGGAAAGATCTCTCCGAGGACTGTAATGGAAAAGATGATTTTAGACAGAAAATCACTAGCGGTAGATTTCCCAAAAAATGTCCTTTAGGGCCTCAAAATGGCTCTAGAAGTTTAGGACCCCAAAAGTTGCTAAAAATAGTAAACTGTGCTATAATTAAGGAAACTGAAAAACTGAAAGAAGCAATGGTGTGGATCCAAGTGAAATTAGCGGGTTGCCACCAATATCCACTTGGATCACTTGGACCGATGTTTCTCTTCCCAAAGTTGTAGTCCTCGGATAGATCTTTCTAACGAGCTATGGTGCGCATCAAACAGAGATTGTATGCCAAAGTTACGACCCCAGGAAGTTGATGTACTAATTTACCCAAAACGGGGCCCATAGTATGGCTCTTCATCTCCTAGGGTTAATTTTTGGATGCTTAGGGTTTTCCATTGTTTCTCAACAATAAATAGGCCTTCGAGCCTCATTGTAAGAGAGTTCAAAGGCATGTATATGCCACATCTCTTCTCAGAGATAAGCGACCATCGCCCTAGCTTGTTTATTTCCATTTCTGTTTGTAAGCATATTTCGGTATTTTAAATTAATGAAATGAATTATTATTTTTGCTTCATCTCTGTATTTATGGTTATCTCTGTAATTTGTTGCATTCCTGTTTAAATCCGGATCACCCTCCTCCCAGATTTACCCAAGTTCACCAATATATTGGGGTAAACATGTGACTAAGAGTTACTATGATATGACCCAACTACCTCGATACAATTGAGTAATTGGGGCTGACAACTAGAAACTTACTGACCTTCCTCAAGAGCTATAGGACACCCAGTAGCTAAAAAACCACTCTAGTTTCCTAGAAAATGAGCTAGACTTCTTTTTCACTGACCTGGACTCCCATTCACATGCAGAATCCCACATCCATGTGAATGTAGGCCTCCATTCACATGCATAAGCCTGCAAGGTAGTGATTGCAGTCTCAATTTCCCAGTTCTAAGCTTGCAACTGTGAGATCTGTGCCACCTTTTCAAGGCTAGTCTCCAGATCACTTCCTAGAAATTAATGAGATTTTCCAAAATAATAAATGGCACAAAGACAAAGCCTCTAATAAAAAAACATGATCAAGGACTTGACCTAATCAAACCCAACCATGATAGAAATTTCATCAATCATATGACGAACATGCAAGCTACGAGTCATGAATGCATATCTGAACATAGGCGTCTAAAACTTGTCTAAGATTCACCAAGAGGGTCTAATACCCTCTCATAATAGTTGCAATAACATTTTTTAGCTCATACATTAATTGTACAAACAATAGATAAACTACTCATGGCAAGATCCATATAAGATACACATCATATGAACATCATATTATTAGAAATTAACAAACATGTAAACCATGGCAACTTAGCCATAATATCACCATCGTAATCAATACATATATACATAAATAAAAATAGAAGAATAAATCTTATTAACATATGAAATTACCAACCAAGTTAGGGACATCCACCTACCACGTGACCATAGATTGGACTGAACCAGATCTTTATTTCAGCCAATCACCCTTGTGCCATATTCAAAAAATGGATGCGGGATCTCATGGAATAAACTATCCAAAATAAAACTAGGGCTTCCAGAGGCCAAACCACCTCAACCCTTAACCAATGATTCCACCTCATGGTCAGAAATCGCTAACCATCACCAGATTGGTCTCTACCCAAGCTTTCTAGGGCTCCAGAGCACTTGTGCCAACCTAAATCCTGGACTAGTAACTCAACCCATAGATGTTGCAGGGCTCCAGAGCATTTGTCCAACTAAGGCTTGAGGAATAGTAACTCAATGCACTAAGGGCTACAGAATGTTTGGCCAACCAAGGCTTCCAATACTAGTAACTCAACCCAAGTTGTTCCAGGGCTTCCAAAGTGTTTGTCCAACCTAGGCTCTAGGAACTACTAACTCAACCCAGAACCATAAGGAACATGAACACCAATCGGAAAAAAATGGGAAAACCCACAACACCATGGCTATATAGTAAATGGAAATTCTAGGAAAAACTATTTTCAATCTAAGCAATCCTCTAGCCAATGACAAATCATAACCAAATAACCACATGCATATACCATGCACGCCCAAAATAGCAAGGAAATCGTACATGAAACTTGGTACCTGCAAAGAAAACTCATTGTAGTTGTTGATCCTATTGTCCTCTTTCACTTTCTTTCTTTTCCTTTTCCTTATTTCTCCAAACCTAAAATTATGTCAAAATCCACCAAGAGTGCTCCAAGAAAACTCTAAGTGTGCAAGAGTAGGAGAGAGAGAGAATAGAAGAGAGCTCCTCCCAAAACTGTCAAAAAGATCATGAACTAATGCTCAAAAGCCTTCTTATCATTGAGCTCTCATTTTTCTTCATTTTCCTTCATTTTCCCTTCAATTTCCCCCTCCTACAAATCTATGACCTTTCACCCTCCTTTTCTCCTATTTTCCATTATTTTCATAAATAAAATGCGAATTAATGCCACTTTTTCTTTGCGAATGCCTTTGCCAATTTCCCCTTAAACATAATAAATCGAAAATGACACGAAGTAGGATTTTTTTCCCACCATTTGGCTTGGAATACATGTCCTGTGACCTTGGTATTATATATTTTTTTACATGAATTTTTAACGGGGCTACTACATAACCCTCCTCCTTGGGCGAACAATGTCCCTGGTGTTTTGTCACACTTATAAACTGGAAAAAAGAAACTTATTATGGAACTTTATAGCACAATTTTTTACAATATTTACAATAACCAACTGCTGAAACGTGACAAACATACTTCTTACTGGAGCTTTATAACACAACTCATTATGGTATTTAAAATAAGAATCACATTTGATTCAACCAGAAAATAACCATAATGTTCATGGAGATTTATAACCCAGCTCGATACAGTATTTACAATAATATACACATATACACATATGCATATTTTCTCAACCAATAGATAAAAGGATATGATTCCTGTATCGGTCAACAAGGGAGTCCATAGGCTCACACCTCCACCCTCAAAAGTAGTACGAGGATTCACCTCCTTCATAGGAAGTCCAGATGTCACTGCCAAAGTTAAAATTACATCCATTGTCCAGCGCTATGATCCTGCGCTACTTTTTCCCTCAGTGAACAGTTACTATCTCATTGTTCCAAGGAACACTCCCAGTGTGCATATAATTCCATCTGGTAATGCTAATGACCAAAAAAAATCCATCCCCGACCTTCCCTTCTCTGATACACAGCCCCTCAGGAAATCCAATCACCCCCTTCTACGTAGTCACACACCTTCCAAGTTCCGTGTGCATCCCATTCTCTTCTACATAGTCCCTCGGATAACCCCTCCCTTCGCAAGGTTTCCTCACATCAGAAGGTCCAAAAATAAGGCATATACCTAACGTAAAACCATCATACTAGTCATAGAATTCTCATGGAAATCAATGGAAACTACTGGTTACCAGTGTCCCACAATGGCCCTGCTCCTGAATGCTTTACCAGAATTATGCTGCCTTTTCCAACCACCTAAACTAGACATTTCCCTAATTTCCTGTACCAAGCACATAATTCCATTAGATTCAAAATTAAATTAAATAAATACGAATCATACCTTACTAGTGTCCTGCCAATAAGGTACACTTGCAATTTTTTTTAATTGTTGTCACAACAAGTCAAACTAGATGTTTGATCAAATCATAATGTATATACATATCACATCCAGTTAGTTAAAAACACAACCATCATAGATCAAAATCATGAATCACATGCAATCATCATAAACTAGAATCATAGATCACATGTAACCATCATAAATCAAAATCATAGATCAAAGATTCTGTTCCCTGGATGGACTCCTTGGGAAAATTTCATGGCTCATGGTTCCACTCCCTGTTTTTGCTGAAATCATGGTTCCACATGCATTCTGGAAATAATTGGAAAATGCAAACCTCTAATGAAGAAACGAACAACACCATTGTGTTCGTGGCAATGAGAGGTGTAAAAACCATATAAAACTTGTCAAATTCTAACAAAGTGAGAATTTTGCCCTTCTGCAAAATTCATGGTTCTTGCATTAAAATATTAATTAATTCACTGCCTCGAAATCCATGCTTGCATTATGCCTCAAAATCCGTGCATGCAGTCTCTCTCTGTCTCGAACTATGTGCAAAGGTAAAAATCACTGTTTAAATAGGAAAACCTTGGGCGGATTCACCAAGTTAAAGTGGTTGGCGCATTGGTAAAGGAGGCATATGGTTAAGGAGAGGTTGGGGGATCAAATCCCACCTTCTCCACATATAAAACTTTTATAACCCAACAATGTATTTGAAATAGGGGTCGGGTCCACATTGGGCAGCCCGCCCCTTAAACTCGGCACTTAACACATTATCGACACAACTGTTGTCGGCGCCTTAAAGATCGGAGCTTTCCCAATATCAGCGATTGGCATTATTGTTGGTGCATATATCGGCGGATTAACTCGCAATTGGTGATCGGCATGGCGTTTGTATCGGTGCTTTTATCGGGGTTTCGTTGATATACATATCGGCGATATTATATCGGCGCAATAATCAACATATATATAAAGGGCCGGGGCGATGGGGTGTGGGTCGAGTCCACCGTCGATGGCCCACTCGCCTCGATATACATTATAATATGGTTATCATATATGGTTTTGATGTATATGCAGGATATGTGGAGGAGGGTTCGGCAGAGGTTATTGCCGCCGATCCCGAAACCATATTATTAATGTGATTTACGGTTAATATTGCGATAAGGTTGTTTAAAGGGTTCAACAGGGTTTGTTGTCACCGATCCCGAAACCATGTATTTTATTGTTTTGTTGTGTTACATAGTTATTTTAATAACTATATTGAAATATATTTCGTTATATGGTTATTTATTAACCATTTAAAAATGATTTTGTCTCTTATGCAGGTTTAGGAGACAAATGAGAGAATGCCAAGTGTTAATGGCTGATGGGCAGCCATGTGGCATACTGTGGGTCCCACTTTTCCCCTATCATGTCAAACTTTGAAGCTCTACCTTTTGCATACGAGCTCGGTTTGATGAGCCGTTCACACCTCTGCGATCACGATGACAAGATACTTAACATGAACCTGTTTCGAGCATCATCCAAACACTTTGAGTTTTGAGCCATATTTGTCCTGTGTGTCTCTTTGGAGCCACCTGGATCAATCCTCCCTACTGAGGAGCTTTTGGTCCTCCAAAATCATGAAAAATAATCTACAATTCTCTCTCTACCCTATTTGCATCACAAGCATCTTGAAAAGGTATTGCTTCCATCTCCTTCAGTGTTGTTCTTCGGAGCCTTAAGCGATGAGTCGACACCTGCTACTTCTGCAACCTGTAGTACATTATTTTTGCAAATAACATGCTTGAATGATATGACCAACTAATGACCCAACGTCCCATGCTTGCCATGAGTTTATCACATACTCGATGGTCAAGTTTACAACAATATGGATGCAATACCCTAGCTATGACAACAAGGCCAACCTATCATGGTTGCTTCAAAAAGTGATGGAAAACACCTCATCAATGCGACACATGATTTACATACATAAAGCCAAACACTATTGTGCGGACAAGTGATGGAAACACAACATAACTTTTAGAGTTTTAATATGCGACTCAAAAAATGACCAAACATCATTGTTGCTAAACATGTGGTGGAAACACATCATCACGTTTACATTTTAAAATGAAACAAGTGATTTACAAAAGAATGACCATGAAACGACAACATGTCTAGAAACCATTTCTCACTTATCTTTGTGAATGGGTCACCTCCTTGAGGTGGTTTTGCTTGTCGAACAACTGCTTTACCTGGTTCATGCACCAACGCTTTGTCTTTAGGGCATTCTTCTGGATAGCAATTGGCCTTTTGATGGCCATTTCTATCGTAATGACTGCAGTAGGATTTCTTCCTCCATATCTACTTAACCTGTTTCTTTTCATGCTATTGAGAGGGTCTTTCACACTTCATGAGTGCTGCCATTCTTTTCCAACACTTGGAAAAGGTATGGTTAGGTAAACCAAAAAAAGTACATGTTTTTTGGTGCTTTGATCTTCGTTCATTATTAACAACAAGATCATAATCAAAATGAACACTTGAAGATCGAAAATGGTTATACCTTCCTTTGTTTTTTCTGATGTCAGCATGGCGATGAGAGCTTGCCTCTGCTCTCTCCCTACAATGGAAACTTCCATGGGATGATGGGGATGTTTTCCCATCATTATCTTTCCTCGACGATGTCTCGGATGAATCTAACACCTTCGAGCACTCTCCTTTAGTGTAACTCAAGCCTGCAAATGGATATTCATGCACAACCTCCAAAGGTTGAGTTATGCCTTGGTTATTAACACCAAGTTCTTACTCCTTGTGCCTCATCTTTGTAAGGAGCCTCATATTTGTCCCTGTAATTGGGATCTCCAAATCTCCAGTAGACAGCATACTAGGAGAAGATGAAATCGAAAGGAAACCAACATCTTTTAGTTATTTGGAAAGAACTAATAAGGGCTGCTCATCATTCGTCGTTGGTGGCTCAGTAACTGTCTCAGTGCATTCCACAACTTCTTTCTTAACATACCCAAGTCCTGCTTGACGAGGTAATTCCTCTACCTTGATGGGGTTGACAATGCCTTGGCCATTAATGCCCAAGCCTTTTCCTTCGTACACCATTCTCTTTAGAAGTTTGGAGCCAATTCTTGTGGTGTGATTTTCAAACACAACGAAATCATCATCAGGAAACATACATGAAGATGGAGAACTACTTTTTACCTCACATGGGTCTCGCTGCAGCTTTTCCAAGGCCTCGTCCTTTGCTTGCAGTTGTCATAGAAAACTTTGTTTTTCCTCTTTCTTTTCATGTAGACACATCTTCAATTCATCATTCTCTGTTTGAAGATTATGTTTTTTTTTCTTCAGTTCTTTCATGGCCTCTGCTGTGGCTTTCAACTTAAGATGTAATCGCTCCTTTTCCTCTGTCTCTTTCTATAGAGTTTCATACAAAATTTCCACTTTCTTGGAAATGTCAAGCATGGGTTCGTACATTTCTCTTTCATCCTCTGTCATTGCATGTTCCATTGTTCACACTACAATTCACATACACGTAAAGACCACTCTAATACTACTTGATCCAGGTTCAGGTGTGAAGAAGGACCCTTCCAAGACCTTTTACTTTAGTGATGTGTTAAAATTTCTTTTTAAAATAACATTAACAAATACATCTACATGCAGAAAAGAAGAGGAACATAACAATCATCAGCACATGAAAACATAAGCGTTGATAATGGAGTTTGTCCAGGAGAGACTACGTCTCCGGGGCCCGTGTCAATATGGTGTAGGCTACCACATTAAGTGCTATCAATAAAGGTGATGTACACAAGAGATGATGTCGTGATCATATAAGGAAAAATTCCCTCACGTAGGAGTGGCTGTAAGAGATGTTCCACAACTAGAACTCTCAATCAAAAGACTCCTATCAGTATGACACAAAAACATGCATGGTGCACATCCCGGCAACATGGCACAAAAGGGATGTCAAAGAAAAACACATGCATGATGACAACAAGAGTATCCCAGCAACATACAACAAGGGATCTCAAAACATAACATGATGAGTTATGACAACAAGTACATCGCATAAAAGATTCCGCATAACAAGAAGCAAGGAATCATGACAACATGTAATAAACAAGATCCTGCATCAACATCAATCATGGATCTGTACAACATAGTGCAGAAAGAATAAGTACATGAACACATCATATACCTGACAACCAAGGGACATCTGAAGAAGTGGATGTCACACTATTGAAGCTTCTCGGACCATTGCTCTCAAGGCATCGATCACATGAAGATGGCTGCTCGCACAAGAATGTGGACATCTGCACTGGCACTTAAAAAAGTGACTGCAAGAAGAAATGAGAGAATAAGAAACCTGAAGCCACCATCAGATTTGTGGCGTCGAGTAGTGTTGAATCAACTATCCAAAATCTGAATTCTGAGAAGCTAAGAATTCTAGGCTCAAGGAATCTTCTAGATTCCCCGGATTCCTCAAATATTTTGTTCCCTGGATGGACTCCTTGGGAAAATTTCATGGCTCATGGTTCCACTCCCTGTTTTTGCTAAAATCATGGTTCCACATGCATTATGGAAATGACTTGGAAATGAATACCTTTGATGAAGAAATGAACAACACCATTGTGTTCGTGGTGATGAGAGGTGTAAAAACCATATAAAACTTGTCAAATTCTGACAAAGTGAGAATTTTTCCCTCCTGCAAAATTCATGGTTCCTACATTAAAATATTACTTAATTCACTACCTCGAAATTCGTGCTTGCATTCTGCCTTGAAATCCATGCCTACTATCTCCCTCTGTCTCTCTCTATGTGCAGAGGTAAAACTGAATGTTTAAATAGGAAAACCTTGGGCGGATGCACCAAGGTAAAGTGGTTGGCGCATTGGTAAAGGAGGCATATGGTTAAGGAGAGGTCGAGGGATCAAATCCCGCCTTCTTCGCATATAAAATTTTTATAACCCAACAATGTATTTGAAATAGGGGTCGGGTCCACATTGGGCAGCACGCCCCTTAAACCCGGCACTTAACACATTATCGGTGTAACAGCTGTCAGCACCTTAAAGATCGGAGCTTTCCCAATATCAGCAATTGGCATTGTTGTTGGCACATATATCGGCGGATTAAATTGCAATCGGCGATCGGTGTGGCGTTTGTATCGGTGCTTTTATCGGGGTTTCACCGATATACATATCGGCGATATTATATCGGCGCAATAATCGGCATATATATATAAAGGGCCGAGGCAATGGGGTGTGGGCCAGGTCCACCGTCGGTGGCCCACCCGCCCTGATATACATTATAATATGGTTATCATATATGGTTGTGATGTATATGCATGATATGTGGAGGAGGCTTCGGGGGGGGGGTGTGGGTGGTGTTATTTCAACCAATGCCAAAACCATATTATTAATGCGATTTGCGACTTATATTGCGATAAGGTTGTTTAAAGGGTTTGGTGGGGTTTGTTGCCTTCAATCTCGAAACCATGTATTTTATTGTTTTGTTGTATTAATAGTTATTTTAATAACTATATAGAAACATATTTCATTATATGCTTATTTATTAACCATTTAAAAATGATTTTGTCTCTTATGCAGGTTTAGGAGACAAATGAGAGAATGCCAAGTGTCAATGGTTGATGGGCTGCCATGTGGGTCCCACTTTTCCCCTGTCATGTCAAACTTTGAAGAGCTCTATCTTTCACATACAAGCTCGGTTTGACGATCCATTCACACCTCCACAATCACGACGACAAGATACTTAACATGAACCTGTTTCGAGCATCATCCAAACACTTTGATTTTTGAGCCGTCTTTGTCTTGTGTGTCTCTTTGGAGCCACATGGATCAGTGTGGCTTAGTTTAAAACTAGTGTGGTATGATACAACTTCAAAGTATCAAAATAAAGAAAATAAAATAAACATAAAATCTTTAAACTTTACAAAATATTTAACGTGTAACCAAAGCGCATCATTCAAGAAAGAAATAATTGACAATTTATATCTCAAGACAAACTCACAAACAAATAATAAACCATCATCAATGGAAAAATAAAATCATTGCTTCCTCTTAATGGCATATGTCACAAGGAAGAAAATTGTAATATACATTATACAAATTGCAGTTAACAAAAAAAGAGGAATATAAAAATGATTATAAAAAATGAAGATGGTAAAAAGTGTAAGATTCTTCATTGATATCACAAAAGAATAATGTTTAGATAAGGTATCCACAGACTTGGAAGATTAAATTTTGCTGAAGGAAATTCTTTAGCAAATTACCTCATTTACAAGATCTTGTGGTCATATGATAATATACAGAGCAAATAAATGAAACAAATATCATTGCAACAAGATCAAAGGGGCACATTTAGAGACTGGTATACCATTTCATAAAGAATAAATATTCAAATTGACAAAAGCAGCAAGCTTCAATCTTTAGTAACTGAAATCAAATATATCTATGATAGAAAGAAGTATTATGAATATTCGTCAATGCTATTGCTTAAAAGAAGCCCTATAAAACAATGCATATGAATAATAATCATATAAACACACAGAAATTGAAACCCAAATGAAGAATAATAATTAAATCATATGGCTTGTGATGTAGAAAAAAGGATCCCTTCTCTCCTTTAGATGCCTAAGTTTATAGTATTTTTTTCCAGACAGTTACATAATTGTCGTGTTAATTAAAATAATCAGGTTTAATTGAATTTTGAAGATGATATTAAAGAGGTGGGCTCCTAAAACATAGGTGGTGACTCAAAAAGGGTAGGACACATATCCATAGTAATCGTAAAATAATGTTTAAAATGCATGATCATCAACTATATAAAATAAGCATGCATCACATAAATAAATTACCCAATTAACCAAATTTCCTCATTCACCATAATATGAGATGGCTAATTATGATTATGTCCAAAAATGTGAAAAATATTCCTTTTTCTAGGCAATCCAAAGTAAAAAATATAGCACCATGGTACTCCTATCCAAAACCAAAATATTTAAAGTAAACCAATAATGTCTTTATCATATTCATAGTTGTTCAAAAAAATGTTGTGAAAACTTTCACCTAAATCCCTACCAAACATTTACCATCAACACATATCAAAATTTGTAAGGAACCGTAGAGGCATTATTCTTAGATTCTGATAAGAATCTGGCATAGTGACAATGAGATCGGGTCTAGAAACTACTGTGGGATTTTTTTCTGGATCCTTTCTAGAGGAAAAATTGACAGGGGAAATAAGAAGTGACCTGAAGGACTTGTAGAATTATTATTAGTATGACTTGTAGAAGTGAGAGAATAAGTATCCTTCGAATGTGCACGAGTCACACATTTTCCAGACAGTGGAAGAATGTGTGGTTGAATGAGAGCTAGAGACAGGGTTGGGGATGTTAGATATATTACCCCAAGCATCATGACCATGTTCATGTAGTTTTTGAATGGGGTTCCAACCATTGTTTACATCCACCCATGTGCTATCAAGTGCAGGTTATGGAATTTCCTGAATATTAGGATGAGGCTAGAGGGAAGGAGCTAAATTATTTTGATAAATAGGGGAAATGCATGACACATTTGGGGACCATAAATTGAGGTGACCAGCCTTGTGTTATGTTTCTCCTTCCTATTCCATTACTAGGACCTTGTGAACTTGAATTCATTCCAAAAAAAAAAGATTATACTAAATCCATTAAACAGGAAGCAAACAACAACACATTTCTCTTTTAAATTTTTACAGATCCTAAGTGCCAATATAAATTTCATTTTCCTTACCTGTTGACAGGGTCAATGGACAAACATAAATTAAGTGAGGGGACTAGATATAGAGGGAAAACAAGACAATATTAACCCATAAGAAATCAAAGTGCAGATATGGTCCACATACAGAGACCTGCTACAATTTTTTGCCAATAATTTCCTTTAGTATTTTTTGAAATGATAAATTAGGATTTAGATTAGGTTTTATTGATTATAGAGTGAAATTATGATAGGATAAAAGAGAGACTAGCTATGAGACAAAAGAACCTGAAATTCAATGTTGCATGAGGGTTTTGCTTACATTTTCCATTATGTAATAATAGAAAAATTTACCCTTTTTTCAAAATTTTATAGTTTTCAATGAACATGAAACTTCTTTTGAGAGTTGTATTCGTAATTACAAGATAAACCAATATATTAAAAAAAAATCATGCAAGGGAAATACACCATTGAGTTTTTAAAACCTTGCAAAAAATTAACAATTTTCACCACAAGCTATAACCACATCTCTTAAAACAAAACCTGTAACAAAATTTTGGATTGTACATGGGGCTAAATTGCATAAGGGTTCCATGCAACTCAAATATTGAAGATAATTGCATCCTTATTGTAGCTTACAAGATTTTCAATGGGAATTATGTTAGAATTTTATAAGGTAGAGGATCTTCGAGCGTTTTTTGCAATGGAAGGATAAACTTTCAAATATAGGTATAAAATTGTTTGCATAGGGCATGAGAGGGACCTTAAATTTTTTGTATGTGATTGATAACTTTGCAAGGGAAAGAAATAGTTGTATACTGGCACAAGGGTTTCATGTTTTAACTAAATATTTGACAAGATTCCATAGAGAAGAGGATTTAAACCCTTTATACTTTTGCAACGTAGAGTGGCTTAAAGGGAAGGACAAACTGAAACCTCATGAGGAGAGGGGCGTAATACCCTTTATTTTTGCATGTATTTGAAACGTAACAATAGAGAGACAAGAGATGTCCATGGGGTGACTGGGGAGTTGTTGAAGGGAAACTAACAATCATAGGTAGGACAACTAACCATCGAAAGAACACAATTGACTTTACAACTAACCATATGCTTACCAGTGTAATTCCAAAAGTCAACAAAAATACCTCGACAACTTCACTCTGAGCCAACATTCTAGCTCTTATAGCCAAAAAACTTTTTAACGGTAATTTTTTTAGTAAAAACCAATTACCAAGCTACGACATAAAACAATTAGTGCCCTCAAAACTAAATAATAAACAAAAATTGTAGGAGGAAGGAAGTGTAGGTTTTAGTTATGGTGCATTAAAATCGACAAATGGATTGCAATCTCCAAGGTTATGAATTAAAGGCCTAAACATAGATTTTTTCCCATATAGCTCAAAACAAACATAAGTCTAATCCAGCGTGTGTATGTGTCAACTATCAAGAAAAAAGAGAAACTAATGGACACATCACCTGATCAACCATTGTTCACATGACACAAAATAATTCAAATCCAACTCAACATGAAAATCTCCCACATTGAAACCATTGTATGTTGGAGCAAACCATATAAAATTTCATCACCGAGATAACATTACAATGTAAGGTTTGACCATATGATGATGAGTTTTGTTTTTTCATGGTGATACTAACATCATGCATAATATGCACTAGTTGAAATATGTATAACACCAAACATTTGAATATATATCTAACAAAGGTTTTCAACATCCAAAGTGCATTAAAGCAGACCTAACATTAAATCGTATCATATATACATGTAAGCATCATGCTTGTAATCCTTTTGGACATTTCATAATGTAAAAACTCCAAAATCCTTATTAAAATCATAATGAGTGATTAATTTATCAATGAAATTTGAATCTAATTCCCACACCATAACTTCAACCAATATATAAGAATTGTATGCATAACAATAATTGAACATGATTTGTAATATGAGTAGCATGCATAGCATGAAATGTAGGTGATGCATATGGACATAAAAACACATGTTGAAAAAATTGTGGTTGTCCGCTTTTTTTCATGGTAGTGTGTTGGGAATGGGTCCCCTGGGGTCAATTTTGGGGTTAAAAACCCAAGTTTTGGGGCAAAAAGTCTGAATTTTGTATAAAGAAATGTAAAGTCTCGACATGTTGTGACCACGAAGCGTGAAGATATCAAGAGTCAAAAAGGGTTTCCACCCTTATTTTAGATAGGACATGTCATCTTTATGAGATCCGCCCTTGGTCAGTGGACCATGGGACTGTATAAAAAGGAGGCTGAGGACAATGCGAAGGCAGAGCATGCCACCATGAAGCAGACGGGAGTATAGATAGAAGAAGAGGAGTGTGGCTCTAATAGGAGTCATAAGTCACCTTCTCTAGAGGAAGAGGAGGAGGACCAACAATTAGACTAGGGAGTAGCGGACCTAGAAGCTACTCCATTCCACGTTAACCACAACAGAGATCCAAATAAGGTAGGGTCGCGAAAGAAGGCTAAGACTAGGAAGACTTCTATCGATCTGATCACCTTAACACAAGGTGATTTAAATGATATTAGTGATATGGTTAGAGATGCCACCGTGGAACTGTTGCAGTAGTTCAAGCTACAATAGAAGCAGGCCTTCAGGGCCATTCATATGGGTTTGCACGAGCTATAGATCTAGGCGTCACAGGTCTACAGAAGTGTGGGTCGAAGCAGCATGATGTCAACTAGTTTGGTGCCTGGCACATCGAAAGTAGCAAGGATGGTGCGCACACTGGATCCCCGGGAAATAATGTTGCCGGAGGGAGCACTAACCATAGAGGCTGAAGCTGACAGGCCCACTATCAGCACCCTCAAAGGAGTTGGGCTCAGCTTGGTCACGCTTCCCAATGAGGTGCTTCACAATTTGTAGGATGGCGTGATTAGAGAACTTCGAGCCTGCGAACAGCGTGCGTTACGGGTAATCAGTGAGTAGAACATCAACAACTCTTAGATGATAGTACAACGAGATTCCACTGTTAACCTCATCAAATCCATCATAGACGAAAATGAGTGCACAGCTAAGGTGGTGGCTGAGGCATGTAGGTCTGTCCCACAGCTGGACATTCACGAAAGGGCCAGCAGTGTAGGGATTTGCTTGGCTGACTAACATTGAAACTGGGTTAGGGCCCATCAAGAAGGGTCTTAGAGGAGTCTAAGGGTGTTAGAGGAGTCTAAGGGGGTAAGTGAAGTAGATTTGATGGAGATAGAGTCAATGATGAGCCAGTAAATGTGTGGATTCAGAAGCTCGCTGCTGGAGTGCGTGACACCAGAATAAATTTGGCTAAGGTTCAGGTTGACCTAAACCTCAAGATTGCATAACTGTAGTTGAAGGCCTAGCCTTCAACCCTGCCAGAAGTCAGAGAGTAGTGCAAGACAGCTGTGAAAGATGTCGTGGCAATGGTGAACAATGCAGTAAAGGAGTGCACCGTGCTCTTCGAGCAGGCCCTCGAAGTGGTTACCAATTTGCAAGAGTATCCCACCTTGAAAAGGTTGGAAACAGAGCCCGAGGATCTGTAGTAGCGATATGATGAAGTCAAAGTGACAATACGGGCCGTCGCACTTACATAGAGGCTAGCAAAACTACAGAAGGAAAAGGTATTAAAGGAGCAGGTGGATGCAGCACAATGCAAAGAGAGCATCCTCAAGGCTAGAATTGGGCCTTGGCTTGATGAAGCCTATGCACTCACCAACACCATCGAAGGAAGGTTGGCTGGTATATAAGTGACTCAGTAGAAGATACAGTCATATAGTATAGGGCTAGCGATGGAGCAGCTGGTTGAGGAGATGATGCAGGCGGCAACGCAATGCATTGTCAAAGTTGTAGTAGTCTAGGTAGAGTTAGGAGGTCTTCACAACAACATCTTCAGCAAGTCACCATGTTTGTGTTGGGGGGCTATTGGGAACGGGTCCCCTAGGGTCAATTTTGGGGTTAAAAACCCAAGTTTTCCGGCAGAAAGCCCGAATTTTGTATAAAGAAATGTAAAGTCTCCACATTTTGTGACCATGGAGCATGAAGATATCAAGAGTCAAAAAGGGTTTCCGCCCTTAGTTTAGATAGTTTGTGTCGGCTTTATGAGATCCACCCTTGGTCCACGGACCATGGGATTGTATAAAACAAGGCTGAGGACGAGGCTGAAGCCAAGGCACAGTGTGTCACCATGAAGCAGATGAGAGGACAGATGGAAGAAGAGGAGTGTGGCTCTGATAGGAGTCAGAAGTCGCCTTCTCCGGAGACAGAAGAGGAGGACTAGCAATCAGACTAGGGAGGAGCAGACCTAGAAACTACTCCGTTCCACATTAAGCACAACACTGATCCAGAGAAGGTAGGACTGCAAAAGAAGTCTAAGGCCAACAATAATTCTATTGATCCGATCACCTCAAGAGAAGGTGATTTAAATGATATTGTTGATACGATCAGAGATTCCACCACGAAACTTGTGCAGAAGTTTGAGCTACAACAAAAGGAGGACTTGGGGGCCATTTGGACGAGTCTTCACGAGCTGCAGATACAAGTGTCATAGGTCCAGAATAGCGTTGGATGAAGCAGTGCAACGTCAACTAGTTTAACGCCTGGCACATCGGAAGCAGCAGGGATGGTGTGCACACTAGATCCCTGAGAAATAATGCTACTGAAGGGAGAACTAACCACAGAGACTGAAGCTGGCAGGTCCACTGTTAGTGCCCTCAAAGGAGTTGGCTCAACTTGGCTCTATCCCTAGTGAGGCGCTTCACAATTTGTAGGATGGTGTGATCGCGGAACTTCGGGCCCGCAAACAACGCACGTTACAGGTAATCAGTGAGAAAAAAGTCAACAACTCTCAGATGACAGTACAAGTAGATTCTCCTATTAACCTCGTCAAATCCATCACATACAAAAATGAGCGCACGACCAATTTGGTAACTGAAGCATGCAAGTCTGTCCTAGAGTTGGCCATTCCCAAGAGGGCCAGTAGTGTAGGGATTTTCTTGGATGAGTAACGCTGAACCTGGGTCAGGTCCCATCAAGCCAACATAGTGAAACACATTGATAAGACAAGGTTACTAGTGGTCAAATTGAATGATGACCAAGCACGACAGAGGCAAGAAAATTTTGTAGCATAGTACTAAATTAAATAATAAAAAATGGGTATCATCTGGAAACTCCATAGGGAAATATAGGAAGTTATATTGAACTAATAATATATGGTTTCATGGAGTAGAAAATAAAGTAGAATCACCCAATCCGCCCTCCCTTCCCCCCCCCCCCCCCCCCCCCCCCCCCCCCCCCCCCACCCACTCCATGAGAATTTATGAAAGAAAGAACATTATACTAAGATTGTTATTCCCGTGACACATTTCTTGGGGAAACATTTTCCTAGAGCAAGGGTAGGTAGATATAGATATTGTATCTTGCTATAGTAGAAAAAATGACTTATTGTATATGTAGTTGAGCTTAGAATCATACTATGTTAAAACTATTGGCAGTTATACCTCTATGTTTTTTTACCTTTGAGTAGGTTATAGCAAAAGAGAATTTTTGTTCGTGTCAAGTTTTTGAAAAAAATAAATATCTGAATTTATTTTATGCATCAACAAAAAACCAACATATAAAATGTAGGAAGGAGAGCAACAAAATAAAATATGAAAAAAAAAGAAAAAACAAACTAAAGAAAAGAAAACCAAGAATAGTGACTAGAATTGTTTCATCAATAAACAGATCCCTTAATAGGATCTAAGTGATGCTTCAGATAAGAACCATTTGTCGAGTAAGATAATAATATGTTATTTTCATCCTTTAGAAAGTATACATTAGAACCCACTTTAGCAGCAATTTCATATCAGCCTATCGAGAGTCTTTTGAATTTCAAATATTTTCTGTTTCAGCATGAGAAAAATCCCATTAAAGAGAAGTTTTGATGGATTTAAAAAATAGAGTGCTTGGCCAGTTTATCATGATATTAATTAACATTCTTTTGTATTTTATGAATTTTCTTGAATGATTTTGTCCTTTGCTTATCAAGGGCTAAAAGTGCATGATAATGATTGATCAACTCTAATTCCTTAAATTCTTCAGTTTGAAAGTCTAGGTGAAGGGAATCCAATTGCAACTCAACTGGCATAAAAATCTCCTGTCGATAAACAAGTTGGAAAGGTGTGACAATAGTAATTACTTTACTAGTAGTGTGCTCTTCCCATAGGGCTTTAAAAGTTAAATGATGCCATTGTCTAAGATTGTTTAAATAAATATTTTGAGGATTCTGGGAAGATTCTTATTGGTCGATTCAACCAAACCATTTCCTTGGGGATAGTAAGTAGATGAAAAATTGTGATTGGTGGCGAATTTGCCACAAAAAAGTCCAAATTTAGCAAAGATAAAGGTAGGTCCATTATTAGACACAATATGGGTAGGTCTGTCAATCTAGGCATTAAATTTTATTCAAGGAACATAATGACTTGTTCATCAGTGGCTCGTTTTAAAGTGACTCCTTTAGACTATTTGGTGAAATAATATGTTAAGATCAAAATAAAAGTGCGACCAACTAAAGAAGGTGGAATTATTGGCCGTATAAAATTAAGTCCCCACTTAGTGAAGGGGAAAGTTTCAATGATAGGTTCTAGAGGCATGAATGAATATTGTAATATTCCAGCCACACATTGACATTTGTCACATGATCTAAAAAATTTGAAAGTGTCCTTAAAGATATGTGGCTAGTTAGTACCCAGTTCTTATGATCTATAAGTAGTGGATTTTGCAGCAAAGTGACCACCAATGTGATCATATTGCTTTGATGAGCCATGCAAATATTTCAAAATATGATGTGCAACTTTGACATTTATACATTTGAGGAGCATTCCATTAAGATATTTTTGAAACAAGATATCTCCTACAAAATCATATTTTGATGCATAGTATTATCCTTCTTTTCTAGATTTTGTTCAAGATTTCTGGGCCTCTTTGGTGAGTTAAAAAGAAAATGACATCACTATACCAAGGATGTGAATGAAATTGATCGTTTTGTACAAGAAACAAATCAACAAAGAACTGGTTCTAAAATTCAAGATCGGGAATTTGTTCTAGATCTTGTGCAAGATGGAGAGCTAGACCTTGACTTTTAACATTTTTAGTAGTGACTATAGGTCATGTTCTTGGATGTCGATCAACCAATGTGCAAGTTCACTAGAAATTAAAGTTTGAGAAAGAAAAAATTTAATAGATGGTAGGGGAGTTCTTACTTTAGTATGCTTTCCAAGGATCAAATGTATAAATTTTTCATATGCCATAATGAGAGGTTAATCAAGTTTCTCTATTAACAAGTATTTCATCATGTTGTCAAACAAGATCTGGCTTGCAAATGCTATAGTTTGTTCTAGTCCTTGACTATTTTTTATGCATTAAGGTCACATAAATTGCATCCTTTGTAGCACCAATATATATAATGAAATATTTATAGAAATAGGGAATAGGTAACATCCTTGATCTATTGGAAGGCATGTCAGGTGGAAGAATTCCAATTGAAATATTGGTAATTCTTTAATAAATTGTGGATTTTCTTGAAAATCTCGACCAAATTTAGAACGAAATGCATCATGAAATTTATTTTTCCCATGAAGTATTGTATATCCTTTTCCGATGCAGGAGAAGAGAGAGCTTCAATGGAAGATACTCAATCAAGGTCAATACTTGTACCAGAATCAAATATGATATATCCAAGTAATTTACCTAATTTGATGCCAAAAATTGATTTTGTAGGATTTAAAGATATCCCAGATTTCTTGCAACGAGTAAAAACCATTGCAAGGTGATAAAAATTATCGATTTGATTTTTAGAATATACTTTCAAATCATCTAAATATACCTGAATCATTTTTTTGATTAGATCATCAAAAGAAATGTTCATGCTTCTCTGAAATGTGGCTCTATTTTTTGTCAGACCAAAAGGCATGTGATGAAAAGAAAATTTTCCCCATTTACTGGTAAAAATCATCTTGTGTTTATCACTTTTATTCACATTGATTTGGTTATAGCCAGTGAATCCATCTAGTAATGAAATTATAGCGAAACCAATAACTTCTATAAATTAATTCCATGTTCAGAAGAGAGAAGTTATCTTTCACATTGACTTTATTTAATGATTAAAAAATTGACACACAATTGTTTTTGGCCATTTTTATTTCGAACAAGGACTAAGTTGGATACCCCTTCAAAATATTTGATAGGATAAATAATATGGGCAGCTAACATTTTGTCTAGTTTAAATCCAATGGTTTCCTGTAAGGCTTGAATTATAGGTCTTTTCCTTTGTCTACCAGGTGGACAATCAACCTTGATTAGTCTATCATTAGAAATAAGAGCGAGATAAAAATAGTTTAAGTCACTATATGACCATGAAAATATATCATAATAATTTTGAAAGAGGTGAAAAAATTTATCCCTTTCTTCTTGAGTACAAGATTAAAAAACATGCAACATTTTAGGGTCAAGATCATTTCCAATATTCAATTGTACAATTTATCAATAGTTTTGTGGAGTGATTTGCTGGATGAGGGTAATTTAGTTGCATGACTAGGTGAAAATACATCTTCTAAGGGAACTAAACCTTTAGGATATTTATTTTGATCGCGATTAATGATTTTGGATGATTCTTTGGTATAATTTGTGTGAAAAGTCAATATATCCTAGTCATCATCAAAGAAATACTAGGATTATTCATTATCAGGGAGGTGAAGCCTGTACAATATCACTACAATGCAATTAAGTTTATTCATTGAAAAAAAAATATCTAGGCCTTGTAGCATATATTTCTAGATGATCAATAATGACATTCATGCTTCAGTTTATATGTATTATAATGGAACTTTTAAATTATAAAATTGTGTCTAAAACAAGGGATGTATAACACCTCATTAAATTTCTTGGACGAGTATAAATTAATTTGATTATATTGACAACTAATTGAGAATATGAAAAAATAGGATTTTTTTGAATTCCAAGAAAAAAGGCATTATTTAAACCAAGTAGCAGAGCCTCAAACTCTGCTACTTGCGTGTACGAGAAAAATTCAAACAATAAGAATAAGAATATGATTTCCCAAAATAATTATGCATAATGATACCAACACCATTTCCTTCTTGCGATGATTCCCCATTAAAGAAGGTATGCCAAATTATATTTGAATCAAGGGTAATATTTGCAATAGTTTGGTGACTAGTTTCTTCTTTATTGAAGATTGAATAAATTCCAAGGTCTTATTTGACATATTTATTTCATGGTTGGGGAAAATTTTCAACATAAGGTACTATCCTCACTTCCCTATATACAATTATATTCTTGGGACCTTTAGGAATGATGAAGTGCGAGTGATCCATGGAGTAATAACCATTAGCCAGTGGTTTCCAATCTCTACCAAGAATGACTGAGTAATTACCAACTAGAATATAAATGGATTGAAAATTACATGTTGTATGTGTTGTTTCTTTTGATGGCACCCATAGAAAAAGTGCTTCAGGAGACATAGAAATCTTCCTAGAGATATCCTTTGGGTTGATTGTAGACTAGTGCCTAGGACATCTTAAATAGAGGAGTGCATGGAAGATTATCAAGAGGGGATTTCGGTTGCAATCCAATTGTCATGAAGTTTGTTTAAAATAAAAAAAAATGGGAGCTTGGTTCAATCAACCTTCATGAAGGTAAACTCAAGCCAATAGATGGGTCCAAATTCTCAAGGGGTAAATCAGGCTAACCTCAGAGAGAAATGTTTGGTTCTGGTGGCAGACACACAACAACATGCAACTTAATATTGAAGTTGTAGTAAAGGTGAAGAGGAGGAGAGAAAGGAGGGGATTCAACACATAGGGTTGTAACAAAATCCTAAGAAACAATGTCCCGACAGAGGTATGGAAGATTGAAGAGGTGGAATGGTAGAAACAATGGAGTGCAAATGATGGTTTTCAAGCCATATACCTCATGGGCACATTTGTATCCAAAATCTCAAGAAAATATGTGCACATTATAGGTACCTAAGTAAATCTTTAGTTAACACAAGTACTATTGCTACTTGGTAACAAATATATGATCATGAACAAGGGAGATACCGATAGCTTCATCACACTACTTTAGAGAAATAAAAACATATAAGGAATGAGATTACATAGGGGAAAACATATTGCGCATTGCTCTAATAGGAATCAACGGAATAGTTTCATTAATCCTCAAGTCCCAATCCCTGCTCCCTTACATTCAGCATGTGTACAACCCAAGTCCGTCATGAACAAACATTTAGAACTGAAATGGAACCAAAGAATTTGGACCACTCGGGTGCAGAATTCTGGAACCTCTATTAAGTGCTTCTCCCCCTTATTTATACAAAGAAAGGGGGCTTTGAATCCACATTTACAAAATATCTCAGCCAAGGCCTAGCTGTCCGAAGGAATAGCTACCTAAGCCAACGATAACTCTACTACCCAAAATAATTTCCAAGGATTTGATTCCTTTCTTGAAAACCAATAGAAATTATAGAATAATGAAAAGAAAAGGAAACAGAAAGATGATGGAGGAAGTGTCCCTATGCTGTTTGAGTGAAGGCCTCTGATCAAGCTTCATCTCTGCCATGGTGTGCCTTTCCTGCTTCTCAGCTAGTGCCTATCGCTTTCACCTTGACTGTCTAGCATCACCAATCTCTGGAGTTTGCAACGATCGACTGTGTTTTCTTGTCAAAGAGCAGAAGTGGAGATTTCCCTATCATTCCTTCATTGTGTATCTGAGTGGAGCCCCATGCCGAGCCATTAAGTCTTCCAGAGTCCCATTCCTCCATTAACTCTCTGGAGAGGTGCAGCGAAGCAATCAAATTTATTTCTGAGGCAATTTTTGTCCTGGGTTTCTTGTTGTAGAGCCTTCCACAAGATCAGTCCATATTGATTTATAACCACTCTAGACCTCTGTTCAAAGTCTTAGTGACCGACCCATCCAACTTTAAAGAATTGTAGTATGCTATCAGGGTGTCACTGTATCGAGACTTTTATTCTTAAAAGAGTTACATCACAATGTGTCCCGACCTCTTTTGGCCCCCTTTAGTTTAGCACCTTTCTGCATTTCTTCACCACAGGACTGCGGGCTTTGACCTGGGGCACAGCCTTTATATCGGAGCTCCCTAGTCGGTGAATCACAATTGAAGTTTCCTGTTGGGACTTTTACATTGGATCCACAACATGCTTGCGATCTCTGATTGTGATAACCCTTTAGCGCTTGGCCCTTGGTTCCTTTGGCTCTTTATGTGACTGCGGGCTAGCCCCCTTATCAAAGCCCCTTTATTGGCAGATTCCAATCAACAATTTTACTACAGAGTGATCTCTTGTTTCGCCGATTTCCAATTGGTGACATCATCATTGCCACATGTCACTTCCTGAGTCGTGACACGTGTCACCTGGATATGTCCCCATAAGACCCCTGAAAATGTCATATCAGTGTGCCACATGTCCTCCATATTGCCTCGTCATGGTGACATCAGCTCCACTATGTCTTTATCACCTCCAATGGTGATTTGTAATGTGCCCCCACTAGAGGAGAGAGAAAGGGTCTGCCTACCCCTGGTTTTTCATTGCAAACCTTTGGAAAATTATTTTTGGCCCTCTTGACATTCTAACACCATTGGCACATTCCTCTCACAGCTTCTTAAGAGTTTTTGTTGGACCTACCGATCGCCAATATGCCTAGACCCGCAGATCACCAATTTTCGATATCGATGATCATTGGTTTCACCCCAAACCTCTAATTTCCTTATCGCTGCCTTAGAACCGATGATTTGCAATTTTTGATATCTGTGATGTTGCGATCATCGATCTCTGATATGCTCTTCTCATTCATTTCAAAGGAAACAAAACCCTTAACTTCAACAAGCCATATCGTTTGATCCATAGGTCTATTTTCGGACCTCCATATACCGTTGGAAAGCTCGCTCTGAGCCCTATGGAATCGAGAGGGTCTGATTTAGTTTGGAGAGATTTTGTGGCTTGGGATATGGGTTCGAACATCACTTCTCTTTAGCACTTTGGACAACTAAAAACCCATAATGTAGTGAGCGACAACATTGGCTCCAAATGGGGATGGTGCCTTGCTGGAAAGGTGCTGAGAACTTGAAAACTAGTAGCCTTCACCATTGGGCATGGAGTTAAAAATATAATGATTCTTATATAGCCATAAAATATCCATGAAACTTTATTCATAGAGAGCCCTTTCCTCATCGAACTAAAATGAAAAAAATATATATTCTACCAACTAGAAAGTAAATGCTCAACTATTGAGATTATATATGTCAACTCATACTTATGTATAGGGATCAGTTCACCTAAGTGAGTTCCACCCTCCAATGGAGCTAGGCCAACATTATAGTATTGGACCTTATGCCTCCATGCTACTGAAATTTAAAAAACAAAACAAGCATTCACCGTGAAAAATATGCAAATAAGAAGCTTGATGCATACCCCAAAAATAACCTCTGATGCTGACCAAAGAATGTGCTCATGTAATCAGCTACAAGGTCATGGAACTCACAAGGAAAATTTGCAGATACCTTATTTTCATACACAGTCTATTGGCCAATATTTTCTTGGTCAGGGCAGTCACAAATATTGTTCATGTCCTCAACTTTAGATTTTCCGAGCAAAACTTGTTAATGAAATCCTTCTCCCCACCTACTAGTAAACCACTCCCTTTGAACATCTATAACCATCTCTTCCTCCTTGGAATAATGTGAGCCATAAACCATGGGGATTTCTTGAACGTGTTCTCTAGATGAAGGATGTGCATTTTAAACTAGAGTGTCTTTATTAAACTCCTGGTGGGCTTCCTCTTCTTGGGCAGCTTCCCATGACTGGGAGTGTTGTGGCTCTTCATCACTTGACTCCTCATCAAAGTCTTATTCATCATAGGAAGGAGAAACATAAAACTCAATCGAATAAGACCTCTAAGGGTTTATTTGTAGCTCAATGATGTTTCCTTATTTTTATTCTTGGTCATTTTGTAATGCTTCTTGATGCGAGTACATGTCTTCTTGGAGAAGAGCTCCACAAACATCTTCAGCAGGATCATTAACCTCGCGTGTATTTTCAACATCAAAATGTGTGCAACAATCTTCAAACATAGCATTCAGTGGATATAATCTTTTACAATAAAGATGGAATTATTTATGAAAATATTTTAGGGAGGATACGCTACCACGAGGTATTGTATGTACCAAACTCTAAAATATTCTTCTACTGAGTACATGAATAACTTCATTTGCACATCTTCAAAAATAATACCCTGTTTCTTCGTGCATTCATGAAAATCCTTATAGTGCTGGTATCACCTTCTATCTGTGTTTCCATTGAATTTAGGAAAATAGGTATTCCATTGATGAAATGAAGAGACATGACTGGGATAACCAATGATAGAAGAAAAATTGAGTGGGGCAAATCGGTTGGCCATGAATGCAGGAATGACCATCTTGAAAACCTTCCTAGGTTCAGGTTCAAATGCAGGGAACGTTTTCAGATACTTTAGCATCAGAATGAGTATGAGGCTTCTTGAAAGCCAGGATGATCAAATAGAGATATGGACAGTGGAGTCGCCAGGATGCTTACCATAAAATTGAAATGGTGGAGTCACCAAGGTGGGGTATCTTCAACCCACACTTCCCTTGATCACCTAATAGAGGGAATGTAAAAAAAAATTCGTACCCAGGGAAAAATATTCTAATCCGTTCCCTGGAAATGGCGCCAAAAAGATGTTGTCACTTTTGACGGTACCCGTAGCACAAGTGATTCAGGAGACATAGAAATATTCCTAGAGACAACCTCTCGGTCGATTGTAGAGTAGTGCTTAGGACATCTTTTATAAAGGAGTGCATGGGAGATTATCAAGCGGGGCTTTCAATTGCACTCCAATTGTCATGAAGTTTGTTTAAAATAAAAAAGGGCGGCTTGGTTCAATCAGCCTTCATGAAGGTAAACTCAAGCCAATACATGAGTCCAAATGCTTAGGGGGTAAATCAGGCCAACGTCAGAGAAATTTCTGGTTCTGGTGGCCGACACAAAAAAACATGGCACTTAATATTGTAGTTGTAATAAAGGTGACGAGGAGGAGAGAAAGGAGGGGATTTGACACATAGAGTTGTAACTAAATCCTAAGCAATAATGTCCTGGCAAAGGTATGGAAGATTGAAGAGGTAGAATGGTAGAAACAATGGAGTGCAAATGAAGGTTTTCAGACCATATACCTCATCGGCACATTTGTATCCAAAAACTCAAGAAAATATGTGCACATTATAGGTACTTAAGTAAATTTGTATTTAACACAGGTATTGTTGCTACTTGGTAACAAATATACGATCATGAACAAGGGATAGACCAACAGCTACATCACACTATTTTAGAGAAAGAAAAAAATATATGGAATGAGATTATAGAGGGGAAAACATATTGTGCATTGCTCTAATAGGAATCAATAGAATAGTTTCATTAATTCTTGAGTCTGAATCCCCCGTCCCTTATATTTAGCATGTGTACTACTCAAGTCCCTCATGAACAAACATTTAGAACCAAAATGGAACCAAAGAATTTGGATGACTTGGGTGCAGAATTCTGTAACCTCTATTAAGTGTTTCTCCCCATTATTTATATAAATAAGGGGGGCTTTGAATCCACATTTACAAAATATCTCAACCAAGGGCCAGCTATCCGATGGGCTAGCTACCTAGGCCTGCGATAGCTCTACTGCCCAAAATGATTTCCAAGGATTTGATTCCTTTCTTGAAAACCAACAGAAATTACAAAATAATGAAAAGAAAAGGAAACATAAAGATGATGGAGGAATTTTCCCTCTACTGTTCCAGTGAAGGCCTCTAATCAAGCTACATCTCTACCATGGTGTGCCTTTCTTACTACTCAGGTAGTTCCTATCACTTTCACTTTGACTGTCTGGCATTACTACTCTCTCGAGTTGGCAGCAATCAACTACGTTTTCTTGTCACAGAGAAGAAGTGGATATTTCCCTCGCAGTCCTTCGCTCTGTATCTGAGTGGAACCCCATGTCGAGCCATTAAGTCTTCCTTAGTCCCATACCTCCATTTAATGTCCGAAGATGTGCAGGGTAGCAATCAAATTTATTTTTGAGGTGATTTTGTCCTAGGTTTCTTGTTACAGAGGCTTCTACAAGATCATTCCATATTGATTTGCAACCACTCCAGACCTCTGTTCAAAGTCTCAGTGACCGACCCATCCAACTTTAAAGCAGTGTAGTATGCTATCGTGGCGTCACTGTATCGAGACTTTTACTCTTAAAAGAGTTACATAACAGTGTGTCCCGACCTCCTTTGGCCCCCTTTGGTTTAGCCCCTTTCTGCATTTCTTCATCACAGGATTGCGAGCTTTGACCTGGGGCTCAGCCTTTATATCAGAGCTCCCCAGTCGGCGGATCACAATCGAAGTTTCATGTTGGGAATTTTACATTGGACCCACAACATCTTTGCGACCTGTAATTGTGATAGCCCTTTAGTGCTCAGTCCTTGGTTCCTTTGGCTCTTTATGTGACCACAAGCCAACCCCTTATCGGAGCCCCTTTATCGGCGGATTTCGATCGACGATTTTACTGAGTGATCTCTTGTTTCTCCGATCATCAATTTCCGATTCATGACGTCATCACTACCACATGTCACTTCTTGAGTGGTGACTTGTGTCACTCGGATATGCCCCCATAGGACCCGTGAAAATGTCAGATCAGTGTGCCACATGTTGTTCGTACTTCCACATCATGGTGACATCAATGATACCATGTCTTGATTGGCTCCAATAGTGTTGTGCCATGTGGCTCCCCTGGAGGAGAGAGAAAGGGTAAGAGAAAGGGTATGCATGCCCTTGGTTTTTATTTGAAAACCTTTGTTAAATTGTTTTCAGCCCTCCCATCATTTTAACACCATCGCCGCATTCCACTCGCAACTTCTTAAGAGGATTGGTTGGAGCCGCCGATCGCCGATTTGTGATATCGGTGATCGTTGGTTTCACCCCAAACCTACCATTTCCTCATCGATGCCTTAGACCCACTGATTTGTGATTTTTGATATATGTGTTATTGCACTCGCTGATCTCTGATATGCTCTTCTCCTTCATTTCGAAGGAAACAGAACCCTTGAACTTCAACAGGCCATATCTTCTGATCTAGAAGTCCATTTTCAGACTTCAATATATCGTTAGAAAGCCTAGTTCAAGTCCTAGGCAATGGAGGGTCTGATTTAGCTTTGAGAGCTTCTATGGCATGGGATATGGCTTCAAAAATCACTTCTCTTTGGCACTTTGGACTACTAAAAATTCATAATTTAGTGAGTGATGACAGTACGGATCTTAGGATAATAACACAATACTAAGATAATATCCTTGATTTCTCCAAGGGCGGTTTATTTCTTCTTGTTAAAGGTTAACATTTTTTTGGGAATTTCATTTGAATTAGAGAGTCCCATCTCTTACATGATAGGTTTAAATATAACATTGGGACTATAACCCCCATCTCTGAGACAACATTGAGCTATATTATCAAAAAAATTCATAGAAACGTAAAAGGGTGGGTTCTTTGGTTGTCTAAAATATGTTACTGCTTCAATTTTTGGATCTTAGGAAATCTCATTATCATATTCCATTTCAGTGATAGATACCGAATAGAAAGGTGACTTTTCTTGTTTCTGAAGATTTTTTATTAGAATTGGAATATGCTTAAGGGTTTGAGACAAATCAAGAAGTGGTGCATTAGCTTTGATTTTAGATAAATATTCTATGATGTTATAATTTCTAGGAGCCTTGTGCGGATTATTATTTTGATTAGAAGGACTATTTCCCTTAGCATTAGAAGCAAATTTTCAATTAGAAGGATTATTTTGAATTTTTTTGTTATAATTTCAAGAAAGAGTGTTTATAGATTTTTCATCATCATCTATCAAATCAAAGTTATTCACAATAGGATTTGGAGGTGGAGGGATTGACATTTTTCTGAAAATTCTTTCTATACTTGCCTTCATAATTTCATATGTCCTTTGATCATGATAATCCTCACAAAAATTGCCCCAAGGACAATTCAAAAGAAGGATTCCTAGAGAAGAAGAAACAATAGGAGGCTGGGAGGCATGCATGAGTGGAGATTAAGAGGGCATGGGTACAACATTGAATTCAAATAAATCATGTGATTGTTCATATCTTGCATTAATTGTAAGATCACCTTTGTTTTAGGGATTTTATTGGATTCATTCAAAGGGATATTAGTTCTCACATTTTGACCTTCTTATTCAAGATAGGGTTGTAAGGTTGTTTCCAGATCATTATAGATTTTTCTTCAAGTCAATTCTTATCAAATGGAGGAATGAAATTATAATAATGGATCATGGTAGCCTGACTGTGAGGCCTTATAGTGCCTAGAATTTTATTATAGACCTTGGTAAACCTGATATTAAAATCTCGATTGATGAAAGCTGTGTCAGATTCAAATAAGGATATTTTAAGAGAGCTTTTACGGGTTTCTAATTTTTTCCTTCTACCTCTAACAATTGATAGAAAATCAAGTTCATGAGATCTTCCTCTTAACCTACGAGAATGACGAGGGGTTTCTAGCGATTGATGCGTTGGTTTATATTTTCAAGTGGTTTCAATACTATCATGAGAAGATAAATATGTGTAAGTAGGAGTGTGCATCTATTAGTCAAGAGATTGAATTCTTACAAGGTATTGTACTAGTTGTTGATCAAAAATTTAAATGTCACGTGAGATAACATTCAAATGCCTATCAAGTTCTTGATGATTTTTTGTAGTGCCAATGGAAAGATTAAAAATAATGGCAACAATTCTATTCTAATTATTAAAATTAGGAAAAATATTGATTTTAAACTTGAAAATTTGTGTGATTAATCAAAATTAATTGAATCAATTTTTTCAAGAAAGGAAAATCTTTCATAAAGATATCTTAATATTCAAGGAGTAAAGTAAAGAAAATGACCTTGATTGTAACCATTTGTTGATATTTATTTAGTTGTGGATAACAATGATAGATATATATCATAATGATTGGTGCTTGGCCTAAAAGGATGAACTTTGTTCATCAATATTTTCAAAGATTAAAAAATTATAGACAAGCAACAATACAAATAACAGATGAATGAAAAAGATAAGTGAAAGAAAACCAAAACAGGTCAAGACAATCAACTAAGGAGAAAAACAAATTTCTCGCCATTATGGTCACCAGAAACATCTTGACAATTTTACAGAAATACAAAACAACCCTCGAATCCTTAGGTTGTCTAGGCCATGGATATGTGAGCATAGCCTAGTTTATATCGGGTACAGTATGATACAACTTCATTGTATCAAAATTAAGAAAATAAAAGAAACATAAAATCCTTAAACTTTACAAAATATTTAATCGAAGCACATCATTCAAGAGAGAAGTAGTTGATAGTTTGTATCTCAAGCCAAAATCACAAACATATAATCAACCATGATTAATGGAAAATAATTCATTGCTTCCTCTTAATGGAATACATCACAAGGAAAAAAATTGTAATACACAATATACAAATTGTAGTTAACAAGAAAAAGAGGAATATAAAAATGATTATTAGAACACAAGATTGTAGAAAGAATGTAATATTATTCATTGATACCATAAAAGAATAATGTTCAGATAAGGTATTCGCAGACTTGGAAGATTAATTTTTTCTTAAGGAACTTCTTTAACAAATGATCTCATTTACAAGACTGTGTAGGCATAAGCCCCAAGGGTTAGCTCAGTTGGTCAGAATCAGTGCCTTGCCATTGGGAGGTCACAAGGTCCATTCACCCCGATGCACTTGGGGACAGGCCTAGCTAGTGGGCCGCGGGGCTAGATTCCCTTCGGGGTCGATCAGCCTAGATTTGTCCATGGATGTAGCGCCACCCATTGACCAAGGTGTCCGTGAATCACAGCCAAAAAAAAAAAAAAAAATTGTGTAGGCATATGCTAATAGAGAGAACAATTAAATGAACCAAATATTGTTGCAACAAGCTCAAAGGGACACATTCAAAGACTTATATACCAATGCACAAATATTCAACATTAGAATTAACAAAAGCAGCAAGCTTTAATCTTCAGTAACTAAAATCAAACATACGTCTAACAACAAAAATTATTTTGAACCTCCGTCAGTATTGCTACTTAAAAGAAGCCTTGTAAAAAAATGCATGTGAATAACAATCACCTAAACATATACAAATTGAAACGCAAATTAAGAATAATACTTAAATCATATCACTTGAGATGTATAAAAGAAGATCCCTTCTCTCCTTTAGATGTTTGAGTTTACAGTCTTTGTTTTCTAGACATTAACATAATTGTTGTGTTAATTAAAATAATCAGGTTTAATTAAATTTTGAAGGTGAGATTAAAAAGGTGAGCTCCTAAAAATTAGGTGGTGACTTGAAAAGAATAGGACCCACATCCATATTAATCATAATTTCTTTTTAATGTGTGATCATTAATTATATAAAACATGCATGCATCACGTAAATAAATGAACTAATTAACCAAATGTCCTCATTCACCATAATATGAGATGGCTAATTATGATTATGTCGAAAAATGTGAAGATATTCCTTTTTCTTAGCCAAACCAAAGTAAAAAATATAACACCATGGTACTCCTATCAAAAACCAAAGTATTTAAAGTAAGCCAACATTGTCCCTCTCAAATTTTACAACTCTCTAAAAAAACATTGTGAAAACTTTGACCCAAATTCCTGCCAAACATTTACCATAAACACATATTAAATTTTTTATGCAAAAGGAGAGACATTATTCTTAGATTCTGATAAGAATATTTCCATAAGGAATCAAGGTCCCTTTGCCTCATGATCCAGTTGATCATGGACACTTTTTGGCATAGTGACAATGAGATCAAGCCTAGAACTTGTTATGGGATTTCATTCTAGATCCTTTGTAGAGGAAACATTGACAATGGAAATAAGTAGTGGGATTGGAGTTGCAGAATGTTGATTAATATGACTTATAGTAGTGGGAGAAGAAGTATCCTTTGAACGTGCATGAGTGACATACTTTCTAGACAATGGAAGAGAACCATATGTGGCTGATTGTGAGCTAGAGATAGGATTAGCGATTTTAGAGATATTACCCCAAGAATCATGACCATGTTTAGGTAGGTTTTGAATGGGGTCCCAACCATCGTTGCCATCCACATTGTGCTAGTGGGTGCAAGTTCTGGAATTTATTGAATGTTAGGATGATGTTAGAGGGAAGGAGCTAAACTATTTTGGTAAACATGGGGAATGCATGAAACATTAGGCAGCACGAAATTGAGGTCACTAGTGGTGGAAATCTGGAGAAACACATCTGAATCAACATTACATGGACAAAGAAACTAATCATTTTGTTTCCATTAGAATCCCACCAACCGAGTGGCATGTTTCTTCTTCCTCTTCCTCTACCTGTGCCTTGTGAACTTGAATTCATTCTATAAATAATAAAATTAATACTAAAACAATTCAATAGGGAAAAAAAAAACACATTTCTCTTTTAAATTGTTACAGATCCAAAGTGTCAATCTAAAGTCAATTGTTCTTACATGATTATAAGGTCAATGGACAAGGATAAATTGAGGGGATTGAATACAAAGGGAAAATAAGATAGTCTTAACCCATATGAAATCAAAGAGAAGATATGGTCCACATACAGATTATGGTCTGGTTATAGAGCGCATATATGGTCCTATTACAAATTTTTCCTTATCATTTTCTTTAGTAGTTTTTGAAATGATAAACTAGGGTTTAGATCGGGATTTTATAACTGTAGAGTTAAATGATGACAGTGAAAAAGAGGAAGTCTTTGTGAGACCAAAGAACTTGAAATTTAGTGTTGCATGAAGGTTTCCTTTACATTTCTCATTTTGTACTAATAGACAAATTTACCTTTTTTTTGAAATTTTACAGGTTTCAATGAACATGAAACTTATTTCAAGGGTTGTATTCACAATTACAAGATAAACCTATATATACTACAATCACTTCATGCAAGGGAAATACACCATTGAAGCTTGAAAACCTTCCATACAATTAACAATTTGCACCACAAAGTATGGCCACATCTCTTAAAACGAAACCTGTAATGAAATTTTGGATAATGCATGGTGACAATTTGCATAAGGGTTCCAAGTGACTCAAATAATGAAGATCTTTGTGTCCTGTTGTAGTGGCTATAACCACCATCCAAAATTTTCCTTATGCTTCAATTTTGGAGCCTTCCTTCTAGACCACAACAACTCATCTTGCACTAATCCAAGTACTTCTACTTCGAATGAGCCTTATTCTTTTCATCTTGGCTTGTGTTTGCTCACTCAGTTCATTTTCTAACCCACAAGCCAATCTCATAACTTGGTCCCTTGAAAGTTCCAGGGTTCCATCGGCAAACTGCGCAATTCTTGAGGGAAACTGACCTTGCCGTTGGGAATTGTGCAGTCTTGACTGTCTGTGAGCAGTAAGCTTAGAAAATGAATAGTATTGAATGACAGCTAGCCTTGAGCTAGGAAATTATGCAGACAGGAGAGGCAACCCAGAGCCATTGAGGCCAGAAATTACACAAACCTCATTGTGCACAAAAACTGTATAATGCATGAACTAGAGAGTTTCCCAGTCCTTCCCAGAACTGTGCAATCTTTTCACAAAATGCATGGAATATTTCACAAAAAAGAAAAAAAAGTAAAAGAAAAAATCATCCCTAAAAAATAGAGATCTATTTTTAGTAACATGAAGGAGGCACTTGCATTATTTTTAGAAACTACAGCCAAGTGTTGCTTTTTCCTTGATTTTGGGCATGCGCATCATAAAACCTAACTTGACCAAATCTATTCAATCGATGCTGCTAGAGCACATTTTCACACTCGATCTTTGAACTCTAGTATTCCAGAGGAGATCAAGGAGCCTTCGGTGTGATCATCATCGCTTTTCCGGATGAGTTTTTCTTTTCTCGTCTTTTAGTGCTTTTTCTATTGTTTTTTGTTGTTTAGCTTGTGAGGGCATTGCTTCACTTGTTTTTTGGCATGAATTTTGGAATTTTAACTTGTTTTAGCTTGTAGAAGTGTTTTTTCAAGTTTTAGATTTCCTTTCATAGGTGTCGAATGAGTTTTCTTTTTTTTTGCACCAACGATCGCCACTGTGGCGACTCTTCTCACATGATTCGTTTTCATTCAGTTTAATCAATCCCATACTTGTTTCACATGCATGCATCAAAAATTAGTTAGATATTCACTTAGAATCACAATATCTTTCAAATCTGTTTATTTTTCACACTCCCCATGGGTAGATCTGGGTCCCCTTTTCTGAACCTCACACTCAACTGCTTACACTGCATAATCTGGGAGCTTAAGGCCTCTACCTTGGCTTCTGGAATTGCATAGATACTTGCCTAGGTTGGATCCAAATGCGCACTGCACAATTCTAGGAGATAACCTCCTAGCTTGGCCACTCATACTATGCATAACCTCCCAGCTTGGCCACTGAGACTGTGTTATGGTCAGTCTCTCCTAGGCCTTGGCCCAGAGTAAATTGTGCATTGCGTAGTTATAGTCATCAAGCTTCTCAGTTGACTGTTAGGACTACGCTATGTGAAATTTCCATAGTGATCCAGTCCCCTCTATCACTGAAAATTGCACAATCCTTCCCATCATGAGCTTAGTTTGTTGCTTGATCTAGTCTTGAAGTTATTTTTATTTTAGCTGACATTTGCTTGCCATGAGTGTCCTCTCTGTCCTGCAAGTACAATAGTTGTTAAGCCTCTCTATAGCAGTTACAGTTAACATGGCATCCAAGAGATCTGCATCAAAGGAAACTGCTGAGAGCAGTACTAGGGAATTAGTTGAATGAACATCAGTTGATCTACTAGTTTATGAAGATACCCACCCATTCATTAAGAAGGGAACAACACTGACTTGGCAATAGATCAAAGATAATTTTCCAAAGGACTTCGAGGCAGACATAGAGGACCGACAGTTTTATCTTAGCATCCAACAGTCAGGTTATACGAGGTTGCATGAAAGTACCCCACCTTACCATGTGCAAACATCATCAACTGGATTGTCTCACACATGGATGAGTATAATATGACATTGAGAAGTTCCAACGGGAGAGAGCTTGCCACCTTCAGGGCAGAGAAGTTTAAACATATGTCTAGCTTACCCAAGCCAGTGAAATTCATGGAAGCACTTCTATATTCCACCCATAGCTATGTGAACAAGAGATACATTGTTAAGTGCTAGGTGAAAGAGTTGTCAAAGTTTATATAGACACCTATCCATGTTTAGAATTCGAAGTCCCTCACGAAGGCTTACAAATTCTTGATCAACTTTTCTTGCAACATATATGGTAAAGAGAAAACATAAACCTTTCTGAAGGGTGGATGGTCTTACTGGACTAGTTGGTGAATGATGGGAGGCCATTCAACTGGTCAGATTTGTTAGATCATCAATTGAAGACCCATGTGGCTAAGGCTCAGAATCTACCCAAGAATGAAGAAGAAAGGTTTATATGTCCACATATTTATTGGATGCAATATGTGCCCAGTAGCAGTTCCCTGGCATGAGATGGACATGGACACCAAAATATAATAATGTCAACATCTATTTCAAGTTTCTTTACGACTACAACTATGGAGGAGTGATGGCAAAGCTAACTAACGATTTTATCATCCCATTGTACAAGCTTAATTTTTAGTAGGATCCACCTTGCATGTCCCAAGAAGCAATGGAGGCGATAGTAAACATTGCATATTGGTGTGCCTCACTAGGTGGCACCTTCATTAGATGGTTTGGCATAGAGAAGCCTCCACATATTCTACCAAGGTATGCCACTGACAATTTGATCATGCAAGAAGTCTCATACCACCTTGCTAAATGGTTGTCAGCAGGATTGCATAGGAAGAAGAAAGCGCCATGGCACTCTCTACCTTTGTGGATTGAGTTATATGATATTAAGAGCTTAAAATATGCAGATGTCGATGCTAAAGACATAGTGAAATTCAAGTTCGACAACAAGGAGTTTAATCCTTATGATCCCCATGGTTTTTGCAGGGACCACTATGCAAGAGTTTACTTTCCATGGATCCACAAGAAACTTCATTCGCCAGAGGACCTTTGGAGGTACTATTACAATGCCTCCAAACTCCATGAGTCACTCCATATAGAAAAATCATGGAAGGATGCTCTACAGATAGTAGCAGCCTAGGAAGCAACAACAACAGTAGCAGAAGGCACCAATGTAGTGCAGGAAAAGGGAAAGATGAAGGTTGTTGAGAACTAAGAGGGAGAGAAAAGCTACAAGATGAAGGCAGAACATATTTGAAAGAAGGAAGTGTGGGAAGCAAAAGAAGAGAGGGAGCAATGGATGAAGAGAGAAGAGTGAAGGAAGAGAGAAAAGCAGAGGTTGCAGGAAATAGAGTAGAAGTTGAAGGAAGAACAAGAGTTCAGAAGGAGAGAAAGAGAATAGAAGAAGAAATAGGAAGAAGAAAAAAGGTGAGGCACGATGATTGACAAAACAATGCCAATACATGTTGATGAGTTGGAATAGATAGTAGCTGAGGAAGTGGGTAAAAAGATGCAGGAATGGAAGCTTGCTCAATAGATTGAGAAATTGATCGAAGTGATAGACATGGCGCTGGAATAGGAGCCAAAAAATGAAGACATTTTTCTGATGCTAAGAGCACTATAGGTCATCTCTCAGTATCCACCACCTCCAGTATCAGAACCAGCCCTGAGAGAGTAAGGAGATGTTGTTCTCCTTGATGATGATCCGGTCATGGATGTGTACAATATATCATTTGATGAGTTGCAAAAGAATATTGTATAGGTGCATATGAATAACTTCCTAGATGATCACGCATCACCTGCATTCATCAAGGAAAGGGTGATAGTGTCAGACACCATGAAGCATCCAACCGCCCTTGCCAAAGCCATCTTGGCCTATCCTTGAGAAAGGAGCTCCAATGTTAAGTACCTAACTACTGAGAATGAGCAATTGGGAAAGAACTTGCACGCTGCCAGGAAATAGGTAGAGAAACTCTGAGCATCAGCGCATAATTCATTTTCTGCATTGGGAGAGATGAAGATAGTGAGACTTGTTTAAGTATAAATGCTTGGTGATACCATGTGGAAGCTCTCTGATGGATTTGTCACCATGTATAAAGTAGTTGTCCATGTGTGTGGCTTACAGCAATGAAGCCAAGTGTTTTTTCAAACTCTCAAGAACATACATGCTACCATTGCCCATGTACAAGAGTGGACAATTTGGTACGAAGGGGTCTCACTTGAATTAGATAAGAAGATGAAGCCACATGAAGAGCTGGAGAAAGAAAAGGCTTGAATGTTGATCCATAACTAGGAGCAGCTCGCCTCATTCATCAGCAACACATCAGCCTCATATGTGTGGTTGTACAATAGCTTGGATATCATGGTGAGAACCCACAAGATCCCATCAATTGGTTCCCTCACTGATGCTAAACCCAAGAACCAATTCTGGTTGGAGATCAATGAGTACTTGGAGAAACTAAGATGAGAGGCCACCAGAGAAGACTTGGATTTAAGTGCACACAACATGTAGAAGTACATCAATGGTCCTGTCATTGTCAAGACCATCAGTCTCATGCTTCAAAATGAGTTGGATACATGTTCCAAGACCATATACCCAGATGCGATGAAGGGAAGCATCTGCTTTCATAAAGACACCATCAAATAGTTTGGGGACACCATCACACAGTACCAAGCTTGGCACCGATTTGTGATTGAGAAGCACCAACTGGAGGTTGTTGATTGGGACTTCCCCCAAACTTTGGAATCATAGTGTTTTGTCTTGTTAGGTTGTCTCTAGCCTATTTTTTCTTACATGGGTACATGTGGAAAATGTAATATTATTTGTAATTATGTTGTAAATGGAAATTCCAAGTGTCAATATTCGAATATGAAAAGTCATTATGTAATGTAATGTGTCATTTAGTGAAGAAGTTGATGAGTCATGAGGGAATTCAAAGAGTCACAAACAGGATGTCAATGGCCATCCCACCCTTTGTTAAAAATAGAACCTCATAATTCATAGAATAGGCTTTTGGGAGCCAAACTTTTGGCTAGGCTTAGGCTTAGAGAAGGCTTGGGAGTATTGTGAAGAGTCTTGGCTTCTCCATAGCATAGAGCTAGTATACTTCTTTGGAGGAGCAGGTATTCTTGACTATAATGTTCCACTATCGAGGCTAATGGTTGTCAATGGTGTATGTATGGATGGGAATTTCACTTATAATAATAATATCACAGCCAACACACTTTCATGCATATGTTGTTAATGTAGTAGGACTATTCTTGTTGCGTTGGAAATATATGTTATTTAACTTACGCATATGCTCATGAGCTAGTTTGTAAGCATTTTCATGAATCTTGTTCAATGCGTGTTGTTGGATTAACTCATCACTTTAACTTGTGGACTATTCTACATTTTAGCTTGTGATGTCATTCCCCCCATGTGTTTTCAATTTTCATACTATTACAGGCTTCTAAGGGGTGTAATTCCTTTTTGCCTCCGTGTGTTAGAACCTTCATGCATCACACTTGAATCTTTGCAGGGTCACACACTTTCTCTTACCCAAAGTTATCATACTTTCCTTTGTGTGCTACCATGGTGAAGGAATTACACTACCACCCACTGCTGGGACTCTTACTCCAAACAGTGTGAGGTCTAGTTGGGACTTCATATTGGGGAGATCCCATGAATGTTGGCTGGTCCAACATTGTCAACATTTCTGGCACTAGAAGGAGCGCCATATGACAAGATGAGCCCTTGAAATCTATTTTTAATTTCTGCACATATTTCAAGACTTCTATCCAAATCAAAACCCTGACATGTTTTTCTAACTCTTCTCATTCTGAAGCTCGGGTGAGCATCTTACATGAATTGTCCAAATATAATATTAATGGCGACTATGGAGAAACTTTGTTTAGGCACATAGTTTCTTTTTTTGGTTTCTATGACATACATGATGTCCCGTTTAATGACATTGCACGTGGGTTGTTCGATTTCACGTTTGAAGGGCACCTAAAGAAATGGTGTCACACATTGCCCACAACATCTATACACTCTTTTGATCAATTTTTTAGAGAATTATGCCATGCTTTGCTTATTTATGACCGTAATGTCCTTAATAGAAAAATATTAAAATTGTGAAAATCACCTGATGAATCCCTTCAAGATTTTCAAGATCATTTTCTTCACCACTATTTTGAATTTCCTGAAGATGAATTTGACTGGGGATTCTTGGATGAAAGATTTTAATATCTTGTTCACGTTTCTTAAAATCCACATGATTTAGAATATCTTGAAGCTCTCCCAACATACCTTAGTGTTATATCTTCTAAATCTAAGACAGGCAAGGTTGTTGTCCCAAGTGACCCTCCATCCCCTCCTCATCAAACAACTCCAACTCTGCAAGTCGAGGTGGCAGAAGTTGACTATCCACATGTTCATCTATCACCATCTCCTCCTACCCCACCTGCTCAGGATTTCTACGCAGATTTGGATGGTAACTCCAATGGTTGTCATATGATATTATCTCCTCATCCTTCGTCCTTCGTTCCCTTTGATCCTTTGGATTTTGGTGTGTTGTGTTCATCTATCTCAGATATCACATGTGATGTTCACGAGGATCAAGTTTGGGACAAAGTTGTTGTTGAAAAAACATCCCGCACTATTATTTTCGATGAGTATGTGTGGGAGTATAAACAAGAATCTACAGTGAAGGATGGTCTCCTTCTATCCGCAGCCCATTTCCATGGTTTTGTTAGTTTTGTTCCATCTAGTGAAAATTCATTTCCAGATGTTTCTACTTCCTATCATTCGGAGAACACAGGGAATGCCAATTTTTCATTTGAATGCGGAGAGGACAAAACTATCCTCCCTAATCCTGCAAAACTCCCATCTTACATTTTCGGAAACATAGAGGGTGAAATTTATGGTTTTTCATCATCCCCTCTTTATGATTCATCATATCATGAGGATTCCTCTGTCCATCATCTTGAACTTTCTAATCGTGGCTATCACGATATTTTCATTAATTCATCCTATCACGATGTTGATTTTTCCATTGTTGATCTTTCTAAGCCATCGGTCTTTGATGATCCATATTTTGATGAATTGGAAACTCCTCAAGGTGTTGACAGACTTCATCTTGAGTAGATGGTTATGTCAGGATCTCGTAGCCTTGAGGTCATTTTGATTTCTGATTAGAAATATGTTGAATCTTGCCAGGATCCTCATCACTCTGTTGTTCACATTGAAGATCAATCTATCTTACCATTTTCGCATCCTCCACCGGAATCACATGATCCTATTACTCAAGCATTGGAGGAGTCATACATAGCAAGAATTGTTGCAAAACATAAGCTATATTATTTCTTTATGTTTGCTAATTTTTCAAGCTCAAAGGTGTGTGCATGTTTGTCTTCCACTCGCAATGTGTCAGGACACCATGATACATCTGTAAAGTACCTTTCATGTGATTTCAATTTTTACTTTGTTATGGATGCATTCAAGCTTTGAACGTATTGGTTTTCATTGTATTATCTTTCTTGTTTATTGGTTTTCCTGTATATCTTTGTTGACATAGATGCTCTCACCTACATGGGCCAACCAATGGGTCGATGGCTGTATTGGAAGTATCAATTTACGTGAGTTGGCATATGTCTTTATTAGTTTAGGAGTAGGATTATTTTTTCTTTTCTTGTTTGTTTCTTCATTTGTTTACTTTTTCTTGCTTCTTTCCTTTGTTTGTTTCCTTTGGCACCTATAGGTTAGTTTGCGCATGAAACCATCTTTGGCTTCTTAGAAAAGAAAGGTGAAATCCAAGAGGAACTTGTACAACTATCAACACTTGCTTATCTATCTATTCCATCTCTTTGTGTGTCTTTCATTTCTTCCAGTCGCTGATACCCTAATGGAAAATACATTCCTTTCAGAGAGATTCATGGTGATATCACGAGGCTTGCACACTTAACTAGTACTACCTACTTTATTCGGTTTTCTATTTTTAGTTAATGCTTGTAACCTCAGTCAAGTAGAGTAGGGAAAGGGGGAAAACCTTAACAAGTATACCAGAGGTATACATAAATATCATTATATGAAGGGACAACCTCTTCTGCTCTCAATAATTCGACATCCCTCTTCTTCTACATGAAATAAATAAGTGCATATGCACAGTTCTTTGAAAAATGAAAAAAATTAAAAAAATAAAATAAAGGGTGAAAGAAGAGAAAGGCATCCTGTGCGGAGAGGTGAATAAAGTAACTCCACCAGGGTACTATCCATGCTTGCTAGCAATAGAGCAATGCTTGTGTTTCTAAAGTGACTCTGTTGGGGTACTGTCAAGGCTTGCTGGCAGTGGAGCAACACCAGAGATGAAACCAAAACTATGGCAGTCCATTTTACTTGTGAATCTATATACCCCTCATCCCCAATCAAAATAACTCAGTTTGACTTGGCTTAGTATGTGTGTTGCCAATAAAGAGAATGGCAGGAGCTACATCTTTAACTCAAGCTAAGTGAAGAAGCTATGGTAATCAAAGAACTGAAAAATACTTCTGGAAGAGCTAGAATCACTTTTCATGAGACAAGGTCCATACAGAGAGCTAGATTTATATCAGTGTGTTGCCAATCTTATATCAGCTACAACTACCCTCCAAAATTTTCCATATGCTTCGATTTTGGATCCTTCGTTCTAAACCATAGCAACTCATCTTGCACTGATCTAAGTACTTGTACTTCGAATGAGCCTTATTCTATTCATATTGTCTTGTGTTTTATCACTCAAATCATTCTCTATTGCACAAGTTGATCTCATTACTTGGTCCCTTGATAGTTTCGAGCTTGCCTCAGAGAACTATGTAATTATTGAGGGCAATTGGCCTTGCTATTGGGAATTATGTAGTCCTAACTACCAGTGATCCTTAAGCTCAGAAAATGCATTGTACTTAATGGAACCCAACCTTGAGCTTTGAAATTGCACAGAGAGGAGAGGGAGCCTAGAAATTGCATAGATCTCATTGTGCTTAGAAACTATGTAGTGCATAAACTAGAGAGTTGCCTAATCCTTCCCAGAATTGCGCAATATTTTTGGGCAATGCATGGCACTTTTCCCAAAAAAAGAAAAAAATAAAAAGCAAAAATCATCCCTAAAAATAGGGATCTGTTTTTTGTAACATGAAGGAGACATTTGCGCTATTTTTAGAATCTGCAACCGAATGTCGCTTTTTCCTTGAGTTTACGCATGCACGTCATAAAACCTAGCTTGACCAAATATATTTAATTGATGTTGCTAGATCTAATTTTCACACATGATCTTCGAGCTCTAGAATTATCAAGGATATCAAGGATCCTTCAGTGCGATTATCGTCTCTTTTATGGGTGAGTTTTGTTTCTCTCGTCTTTTTCCACCTTTTTTTGTCGCTTTTTGTTGTTTAGCTTGTGAGAGTGTTGTTTCACTTGTTTCTTTGCATTAATTCTAGCATTTTAACTTGTTTTAGATTGTAGAGTTGTTGTTTCAAGTTTTATATTTCCTTTCCCAAGTGTCGCATGAGTTTTCCCATTTTTGCAGCAACGGTCGTCGTTGCAGTGACTTTGCTCACATGCTTCATTTTCATTTAGTTTAATCAATCACCGCACTTGTTTCACATGCATGCATCAACACTTAGTTGATATGCACTCAACACCACACTATCATTCAGATCTGCTTGTTTTTCACACTCCCCATGGGCAGATCTAGGTCCCCTCTAACTGTTGGGACTACGCAATGTGTAGTTTCCATAGTTATCCAATCCCTTATGTCAGCGAAAACTACACAATCCTTCCCATCATGATCTTGGTTTGCTACTTGAGCTGGTCTTGAAGTTGTTTTTCTTTTAGCTAACATTTTATTTCCATGAGTGTCCTCTTTGTCCCACAAGTACAATAGTTGTTGAGCCTCTCTCTAGTAGCTACAGTTAACATGGCATCCAAGAGATATGCATCAAAGGAAACTGCCAAGAGAAGTACTAGGGAAGTAGTTGAGCCGATATCAATTGATATACCAATTTATGCATATATTCAGTTGTTCATTGAGAAGGGAACAACAATGAATCAGCAAAAGATAAAATATACTCTTGCAGAGGACTTTAAGACAGACTTTGAGGACCCGAAGGTTTATCTTAGAATCCAACTATTAGGGTTATACAAGGTTGGATGCAGGTACCCCACCTTCCCATCTACAGACATGATCAGATGGATTATCTCACACACAGATGGGCAGACTATGACATTTAGAAGTGCCAGCAGGAGAGAGCTTGCCACCTTTAGGGCATAGAAATTTCAAAAAATGTATCACTTTTCCAAGCTAGTGAAGCACATGGACTCACTCTTCTATGCCACCCACAACTATGTGAACAGGAGAGATATTTTCAAGCACTGGGTGAGACAACCATCGAAGTTTAGATAGAAACCTACCCATGTTTACAAGACAAAGTCCCTCAGGAAGGCTTACCAGTTCTTGATCATCTTTTCCTATAGAACATATGGTCAAGAGAAAACAAAAACTATTCCTGAAGGGTGGATGGTCTTACTGGACTAGTTGGTGAATGATGGGACACCATTCAACTGGTCAGATTTGTTGGCTCATCAGTTGAAGACCCATGTGGCTACTGTTGGAATTATGATACAGGTATTGTCCTTGATGGAAACTCACTCAGATGAAAGATCATAGTATAGCAGGTAAATAGCAAAGAATTATAGATCAGTCTTCACAGAATGAAGAAAGAGAGGTATACAAAGTTTCACCATTGACCAAGCCACGTATACACGCAGGTTCATTGTATACAAGTCGCGTATATGTACACATGCACTTTCACAAAAGGAAAAGCATGTATACCTTGGAAAACTAAGTTTTTTGTCTGAAGTATTTGGTCCATGGTATTTTGATCCATGGTATTGGTCCAAGGTATCCGATCCGAGGTATTGACCCTGGGTATTTGGTCCAAGGTATTGATCCTAAATGGTTTTGGTCCATGGTATTGAGAAAGGCCTAAAACTATAAAAGGAGGAGAAGATAATTAGGCCCATGTGTGCAAGTATCGAATATCTGATGAAGTGTGAGATCTAGCATGCAGGTTATTGGGTTATGGTGCATTGCTGGATCTGAACCAAGGATGAACCTTAGCAGATGATGAGGAGCTAGATCTAGTGATGGATCGGGATCTTAAGGCATAAAATGAACTATCATTATGTGTTTTTTCTCATGAATATTCTAGATATGAATACTGACGCATATATTGTTATGTAAATGATATGATTTGGGTATAACTGAAGTCTGGAATAGCCGCAGAATTATGAACTAATGTTTACAGATGTATACACTGGTTGGCTTTGAGAAAAGCACATGTACATGCAGGTTCGACAAATGAAAGTAGCGTATACCTTATAAAATATGTTTTAGTTGCTACTATTTGTTGTTGCAGAGTTCTGGGTTCTGGTTACTGTAGTCTAGTGACAATATTCTGAATGATCAAAATGATGGGTTGTCAAAGTGATTGATTGATTTGGTTGTGGTTGGTTCAAAAGGTGATTGGTTGATGCAAATATATTTGATTGAATTACACCTATGATGTTATTTATGGATCCAGTCTGAAAATTTATGAAACATGGTCCTTGGAGGAAGAAAGAGGGTCGTCGCCTTCTATAGGTCGGAACCTACGTACTAGTAAACATATTGGTTAGTACAAGAGCTAGTGGGTTGTAGCTCCCTTCCAATAGAAGCTGGAGAATGAGAGAAGGTTGTAGCCTTTTGCAGGTAGAAGACAGTGTACTGGTATAAGACTGCACCAGTACAAAAATTGTAAACAGATTTTCTTATTATTAAAAGAAGACAGAGACGACAACAACAAGTGGTTTTCACCCACATTGGGTTTCCACCTTATATCTTGGTGTTCATGTGTGTTTCTTATGTGTGATGCTTTATTCTACTTTTACTGCACTGTCTAATGAATTCCTGATATACTGGTTAAAGTTCAATGCATGATAATTTGGGTAAATCAAAAGATCTCTGCATATACGCTGGTTGCCTTAAGTACAGTTGCATATACACGCTAGTTCACTTAGCTGAAGTAGCGTATACAAATCAGTTTTGAAAATTAAATTATTGATCTAATAATACTAATTCACCCCCCCTCTCAGTATTATTTCCAACAGCTACGTCTTAGAAGCCACCCAAGAATGAGCAAGCAACATTTATATGCCTCCATACTTATTGTTCCCAACAAAAATTCTCTAGCATGAGCTCAACATGAACACCAAAAGAGACTGTTGTCAACATCTATTGCAAGTTTCTTTCTAACTACAACTATCAAGAAGTGATGGAAAGTCTATCTGACCATTTTATCATCTAGTTTTACAAGCTTACTGTTGAGCAGGATCCACCTTCCATGTCTCGAGAAACAATGGAGATGATAACAGACACTGCATATTGGCATGCCTCACATGGTGGCACCTTCATGAGAGTGTTTGGCATAGAGAATCCTTCACATGTTCTACCAAGGTATGCCACTAACAAGATGATCATACAAGAAGTCTTACACCACCTTGCTACACGGTTGTCAGGAGGACTGCATAGGAAGAAGAAACTGCCATGGCCCACTCTTCCTTTGCATATTAGGTTATATGAAATTAAGAGATTGAAAGATGCAGATGCTAAGGCTAAAGACATAGTGAAATTCAAGTTCGGCACCTAGGAATTTAATTCGTATGATCCCCACGGTATTCACAAGGACAATTGTGTGAGAGTTTACTTTCCATGGATCCATGGGACATTTCATTGGCTAGAGGAGGACCCTTGGAGGTACTTTTAGAATGCCTCCAAACTCCTTGAGCTGGTCAGTATAAAAAAATATTGGAAGGCTTCTCTATAGACAGCAGTAGCACCAAAAACAACAACGACAGTAGCAGAGGGAACCAATCTAGTGCAGGAAACAGGAAAGAGGAAGGTTTATAAGAACCCGTAGGGAGAGAAAAGCTGCAAGATGAAGGCAAATCCTATCCTAGACAAGCCAGCTTTAGCAGTGGATGAAATAGAGAAAAGAGGAGGTTGTATGAAGCAGAACTGAAGCCCCAGGAGACATATAAGAATCTGAAGGAAGAATAAGGGTTGAGGAGGAGAGAAGGAGAAGAGAAGCAGAAATAGGAAGAAGAAAAAAGGCAAGGCACGATTACCAAGAAAACAATGTTGATATAGGTTGATGAGTTAGAACAACCAACAACTGAGGAAGAGGGTGAACAGATGCATGATCGGGAGCTTACTCGATAGATTAATAAATTGAGAGAAGTGACAAACATGGAGTTGGAAAAGGAGACACAAAATGAAGACACTAACCTGATTCCCAAAGAACCACAGTTCATCTCTCATTCTCCACCACCTCCATTATCAGGACCAACCCTGAGCGAGAAAGGATATCCTATTCTCCTTAATGATCATTATGTCATGGATGTGTACAATCTATCACTTGATGAGTTGCAGAAGAAGATTGTACAAGTGCAGAGGAAGCACTTTCCAGATGATCACCCATCACCAACATTTATCAAGGAAAGGGTGATAATGTCAGACACCAGGAACCATCCAACCTTCCTTGACAAAGCCATCTTGGCCTATGAAGGAACTTATAGCTCAAATATTAAGTACCTAAAGACTGCGAATGAGAAACTAGCAAAAAACTTGTAGGCTACTAGGTAAGAGGAAAGGAAACTCTGAGAATCAGCGTTCAATGCAATTTCAACATTGGGAGAGATGTAGATAGCAATACTTTCTAAAGTATCAACACTTGATGATACCATGTGGAAGCTCTATGACGAAATTTTCACTGTGAATAAAGAAGTTGTTCATGTGCACGACTTACAACAATAGAGAAAAGAGTTTGTTTAAACTCCCAAGAACATATGTTGTCAATGTTCACGTATAAGAGTGGAAAATGCGGTACAAAGGGGCCCCACTTGACTTAGATAAGAATATCAAGCCACAGGAAGATATGGAGAAAGAAAAGGGCTGAGTGTTGCTCCAGAACTATGAGCAACTCAACTCATTCTTCGACAACATACATGCTTGATATGTGTGGTTGTACAATAGTTTGGATGTCATGGTGAGAACACACAAGATCCCATCAATTGTTTCCCTCACCGATGATAAACCTAAGAACCAAGTCTAGCTTGAGATTGATGAGTACTTGGAGCAGCTAAGACAAGAGGCCACCTGAGAAGACTATGAACTGAGTGCACAAAACATGCAGAAGTACATCAGTGGTCCACTCATGGTCAAGACCATCTTGCTCATGCTCTAAAATGAGTTGGATACAGGTTACAAGACCATATATCGAGATGCCATGGAGGCAAGGTCCTCTTTCAAAAAGACACCATCAAATAGTTTTGGGACACCATCACACAACACCAAGATTGGCACTGATATGTGACTGTGAAGCATCAAGTGGAGGTTGCCAAGTTGGACTTCCCCCAAACTTTGGAATCATAGTATTTTGTCTTTTCAGGTTGTCGCTAGCCTATTTTGTCTTACATGGGTACATGTGGAAAATGAAATATTATTTGTAAATATGATGTAAGTGAAATTCCAAGTGTCAATATTGGAATATGAAAATTCATTATGTAATGGAATGTGTCATTTAGTGAAGAAGTTGATGAGTCATGAGGGAAGTCAAATAGTCACAAAGGGGATGTCAAGGGTCACCCCACCCTTTGTTATAAAATAGAATCTCATAATTCATAGAACAAGATTTTGGGGGCCAAGCTTTTGGCTAGGCTTAGGCTTAGGGAAGGCTTGGGAGTATTGTGAAAAGCCTTGGCTTCTCCTTAGCATTAAGCAAGTATAATTCTTTGGAGGAGCAGGTGTTCTTTACTATAATGTTCCACCATTGGGGCTAATGGTTATCAATGGTGTATGTGTGGATGTAACTTTCACTTATAATAATAATATTAGAGCCAACACACTTTCATGCATATGTTGTTAATGTAGTAGGACTATTCCTATTGTGTTGGCAATGTATGTTATTTAACTTACACATATGCTTATGAACTACTTTGTATGAATTTTCACGAGTCTTGTTGAATTTGTGTTGTTGGATTAACACACCACTTTAACTTGTGAACTATTCTTCATTTTATCTTGTGATGTCATTCCACTCGTGTGTTCCTTTCAAGCTACGTACTATTACAGTCTTTAAGGGGCGCACTTCCTTTCCCCCTCCATGTGTTAGAACCTTCATGCATCACGCTTGACTCTTCATAGGGTCACACACTTGGTCCCAGTCATAGTTATCATACCTTCCTCTACACGCTACTATGGTCAAGGGATTACACTACCACCCATTGCTAGGACTCCTACTCCAAACGGTGTGAGGTCTAGTTAGGAATTCATATCAGGGATAGCCCTTGGATGTTGGTGTGTCAAGCACCATCAACACATCCTTATTGTAGCTTATAGGATTTTCAATGGGAATTATGTGAAAATTTTACAAGGTATGGGAGCTTTTTCCTTTTTTTACAATGGCAAGATAAAATTTAAAATATAGGTATATAATTGTTTGTATAGGGCATGATCAAGACTTTAAATTTTTTTATATGTAATTGAAAACATTGTGAGGCCGAACGATGGTTTTATATTGGCTCAAGGTTTTCATTCCCTAACTGAATATTTTAAAAAATATCACATGGAAGAGTGTTTCATCTCCTTATACTTTTGCAACATAGAGTGATCTAAAGGGAAGGAAAAAATGGTACCTCGTGAGGAGAGGGACATAACAACCTTTATTTTTGCATGTATTTCAAACGTAGCAGTAGAGAGTTAAAATATGGTCATGGGGAAACTTAGGAGTTGGCGAAGGGAAACTAGAAAGAAAAGGTAAGACAACAAACCATCAAAAGAACACAATGAACTGTACAACTAACCATATCATTACCTATGTAACACCAAAATCAGAAACAATACTTCCATAGCTTCACTCTAAGCTAATTTTCCAACTCTTGTATCTAAAATTTTTTTAGTGGTAAAACTCTTAGTAAAAACCAATTACCATTTTGGGGCACAAAACAATTAGTTCCCTCAAAACTATGTAATGAGAAAAAATCACAACAGAGAGGCATTGTATGGTTTCAATAATGGTGCATTAAAATTGTCAGATGGATTGTGCTCTCCAAGGTGATGCATTAAAGGCATGAATGCAATTTTTTCCCCATATAACTCAAAACAAACACAAGTCCAATTCAGTGGATGTATGTGTCAACTCTCGAGAAAAATAAGAAACCTATGGACACATCACATGATCCACCATTCTTCACTTGACACAACATAATTTCGTTCCATCTCAACATGAAAAGGTTCCACATTGAAACCATTGTATAACGAAACAAACCATATAACACTTCATCACTAAGATAGAATTACAATGTAAGGGTTTACCATTTAACAATGAGTTGTTTTTTGTCATGGTGATATGAACATCATGCATAATACACATTCGTTGCAATATTTCCAAACATAGATCAACTAAAGGTTTCCAACATTCAAAGTGCATTGGAGTGTACCTAGAATTAAAGCTTATCATATATACACGTAACATTGTGCTTGTAATCCTTTTAGACATTTCATAATGTAAAAACTCCAAAATTCTTATTAAAATCATAATGAGTGAAAAATATATCAATGATATTTGAATCTAGGGCCTGCACCATAACTTGAGCCAATATATCATAAATGTAGGTATAAAAATCATTGAACATCATTTCTAATTTGAGTAGCATGTAGAACATGAAATGTAGGTGATGTATATGGACATAATTAAGAATACATATTTTAAAAAATTTGGTCCTCCCCTTTTAGTCATGGTATTGAAATACATTGACCAAATAAGGTTACTACTGGTCAAATTGATGGATGACCAAGCACGATAGAGACAAGTAAATTATGTTGCATAGTAAAAATTAAAGGATCAAAAATAGGTATCAACACATGATTGGACTTATTTTTCTCTTGTGACTTTTGCAGTGTCTCTTGTAACTATATATGTATTTATCTAATCATCTCTATAATTTTTTCAGTCCCCATGGCATGTAATATCTTTCCTCACTCCTACTTGTTTTCCATATGCAATGTCCAAAGGTGAAGGAGGAAATATCCAAAATAAGCTTCAAATGGGGACTAACCTGTAGAAGTGTGGATTGTTCTATTGTAAGAATGTTGTATGTATACCAAATTTTCATCTTGGGCCTTCAGATGCTTTTGGTTGTATCCCCTCAAAAGATGCACCAAATTCTTGTTCACTACTTCTGTATGCGCATATATCTGTGGGTGGAACGTTGTAGACATCTTCAATTTTGTGTCCATATTCTCCCACAATGTAGTCCTGAATGCACTAAGAAATCTTGTGTCCCTATCTAAAATGATGCTTCTTAGTATCCAAAAGTGCACCTAGATGTGTCCAAAGAATAAGTTTGGTGCTTCCTTCCAACTAATGGTATTTTTATAGGGCATAAGAACACACATCATGTTGAACTTGTCAACTACCATAAATAAGTAGTCATGTATCTTCCTAGTTGTTGGTATACCTCCCACAAATTCCATTGAAATACTTTTCCCAAGGAAAAGTGGGTACAAGTAAGGGATGACAGAGAGCCTGTTTCTTATTTCTAGGCTTGTTTGTACAACAAAACATGCATCCTATTATGAACCTAGCTACCTTTTCTTGCATCATGGGCCAAGACACATACCTCTGCAAGTTGGCCACGATCATCCATGAAACAAATTTCCCTACAACCTTGGATGTGTGAGCCTCTGTAATCAAATACAATCACTCACCTTTAAAAACATGTAAATTATCCAACCTATAGACTAACTCTTCTTAGAGAAGGTAGTCAATAATGTTTTCACCATCATGCACAAGAATCTAACTCTGAAACTGCCAAAAAACCTCCTTGAAGTCCTCATCCTTTGAATATGCATGTTTGTATGCATCATGGGTGAATGGATCCATGTGCATAAGAGTCCCAAAAGCTATGATATTTTAGGTTGGTGGCCTTAAAAGCATGTCAACCAACATTTTTTTGCTACCCTTCATGTACTTGATCACTAAATGAAACTATTGTAGAAATCCCATCCACTTGTAATTCCTGGTCTGTTGTAGCTAACTATGGGCCTACAGGTATTACAGCAGTTGGTGATCTATGTGGATTAAGTTATCTTTTCCCATCAAACAATTCTTCCACTTCTTCCCATCTTACACTAGGGCATAAAGCTCGTTGTTATAGGTAGGGCAGTTAAGAACTATCCCATGAAATACTTCATAATGGTAGCATATATGCCTTCCTCCCTACATTAAGACCCACTCCCATAAAATAGCTACTCACATCTCTCTCCACTTCAAAGTGTTGTTGCAATTTTGGTAATGCCAAAACTGGTGCTTGACTAATCTTCTTCTTTAGCTCCTCAAAGGCCCTCTATTGACCCTTTTCCCACTAGAAACTCTTGCCACTTGCTATATGGTGTGGAATGGTGTTGCTACTACTAAAAATGAGGCCATGATTTTCCTTAGGTACTATGTCACTACAAAAAAATTCTAATCTCAGAAACATTAATTTGCACTAGTCATTTCATGATTACATCCATCCGGGCAAGATCTATCTTCAGCGTTCCTATGCCTATCACATACCCAAAATACACCAAAGACTGATGTGAAAATTCGCACTTGAGATTTTCTAGCAGTTGGTGCTTCTTTCAGGTCTCCAACACTTGTGTCAAATGTGATATGTTTGCCTCCCAGGTAGCACTATATACCAGTATATCATCCAAAAAGACAAAAAAATGAATCTAAAAAATGGAATAGTACATCATTCATTAATATCATAAACATAGATGGTGCATTGCATAGGCTAAATGGAATGACTAACCACTCATACAAACCTTACCTAGTTTTGAAGTTGGTTTTATAGGTATCTCCTTCTCTGACTCAAACCTAGTGATATCTAGAAATTAAATCCAACTTGGTGAAATATTATGCCTACTACAAATGATTGAGAAAATCATTTATCCTGGGTAGGGGTACCTATTCTTGATCATGATTTGTTTCAATGACCTGTAATCATTACATATCCACCAAGTCCCATCCTTCTTTGGTATTATGATGATGGGTGAAACACATGGTGATGTACTCGATTAAATTACACCCTATTCCAATAGTTGTTGCAACTATTTCTTCACCTTGCTTGCTTCTATAACATACTTCATGTACAACTAAATGTTTGGAAATGAGGGCTACGACAATAGTTGTATCTCATGCTCCACTTCCCTATTAGGTGGTAGCCTTTTAGACTCCTAGAACAACACCTTGTATGTATATATCAACTCTTCCATTTGTTTTTGTTTCCTATTACACGCATTCCTTGCCTCTTGTTATCTCTTCTATACGCTGATTTTCTCTTAAAATAGTAACACATACTTCTTGTTGGAAGTGATCGATTTCTTGGCTTGGTTGGTACTGCTAATGAATTTTTTAACTTTCCTTTGTGCATGTTGATGGTGAATGATTTTCCATCCTTAATGAACCGATACTGGTTGGATCTGCACATGAATATTTCATCTTGCATGTACATTTAAGGACACCCAAACATAACTCCATGTATATCAAGGGGAACCACATCTAGTTCTACTTCATCATTAAAATCAACGTTGATGACAAATTTAATTTTTAACTACTTTGTTACCTTAAACTCTGCATCCTTATTTACCCATCCCAATGGATATGGGCTTGGATGATCACGAACTTCCAACCCCAACTTCTTAACTAGCTCTGCTACAACGAGATTTTCCTACGATCCCGAGTCAAACAAGGCATCAATCTTGGTCTCTTGGCATGTATCTTTATATGGAAGAGTTTGGTCATTTCTTTCTCTTCATGTTGTTGAAGGCTATGTAGATTCACCTCATTTTGCACTAATGTATAGGTGATCTTATCATCCATGTTTGAGTTGATTTAAACTTGGTTGCTTGAATCAATGGACGTGATATTTATCTTCTTATTGTTCTTTGGGTTAATATCTAGATGTGGCTTTAACCACTTCTCCTCTATATGGTTGTCAATGTTGTATTGGTTGCAATGATTGCTGGGATATTTAAACTGATTTGATTTGGCTATCATTTTCTTATATTTTTCCCCATTTTTCTTCTTCTTCCCCTCCTTAGAAGCATTTTGTTACTCCTTTTGCTTTGATCCACTTAGTTTCCTTTTCTTTAGGCCTATGTTTTCCAGGTATTGTGCCTGTACACAAGCCTCGTCCACTAATATGGGCTTAAGAAACATCACTTTCTCTTGTATATGGTGGTGTAGAACCCCCAAATATTTGTGAACTACATCTAAGATATTTGGGTATATACACTACATTATTCCCATGTTTTTGAAATCTGTGGTGAGTGCAACGAAGTATTGCCTATGGCATGTGGGATACTACAGTACATGAATCCTCTCTATGTTCTTTATCTCCTATCCCTCTCAGCTATCTTTTCTTAGCTTTTGAATGAATGCACTAAAAATAATCCCATCCCTTTTCCTCCTAGTGGTCTGTTTATAACGCAACCTGATAGCTTACTAATGGTTAGGCTTAACTACCTAAACTCTTAATGAGAGTTACAATATAGGCTCTTCTAGAGTATTATTAGTCATAATCACATGGCTAGCCCATTTTTCATAAATAATTGGGGATGACATGGCATGCTGTTGAATTGTAGTGGTGAAAACAATAAGGTCAACTTTCGAGTCACAAAATTTTCGCATAAGGAATTTGATTGAGACAATTATTGCATCATTGGAAAGGTATTTGTGTGCATAATAGAAAAAATGAGCTTCTAAACTAAATAAGAAAATTTTTAACCCCTGAGAATGTCATTTGATGCCTTAAAATGTACCTGAAAGGTATTAGGCCCTATTTTTCCAAACTGGGTCCCGTAAAAAAAATGGAACTGTGAGCTTATTCCTCCACTATTTCCACTTTGAAAGCATTGATATGGATGAAAAACAATAAATTATCCAATCTAGATCATGCAACCAGTGGTAGATCTAGGAAAAATTAGTGATCTACAAAGGGGTCAGTAGTGTCTACGGGAAAAACTAGACCACTTTGAAGGCATATTGGCTCACATAGAGAAATATGTACAATGTGTGTTTTAGCCTCCACGGTCACTTGGTTCAAGACTAGAGAATCATGTTTTGTAACTACCCATCACAGTTAATGGCTCCTGGTTGTGTATTGATCCTAAAAAGTTTATGGTTCTATGTTCCTTTTCGTTTCTGGGCAATAAACCAATTTTACGCAATTTCTAATGTTTCATTGCCAATTACCTACTGGCCAATAAATATTTTTATATATTAATGGAAAGTATAATTAAAATCATAAGCATTCATACTAAAGTAATGGTATAATCATCATATATTTAGAGCGGATGCAAATAAAAGGCTATTTGATTTTGCTAGGGGTTCTTGTTTCTTATTTGTTCATGTTACAGAGTTGTCACATTATTATTTTGTTTATAGTAAGGTGAAATTGTAATAGGTTCCTCTCATCGAAAGGCTTTTTAGGTTAGAATGAATGAGGGAACATAGGCCAATGAAACATGGACCCTTATTTCGAATCTAGAAGTGAAATGGAAGACAAAGCTTAAGTATTCTTGCTTCAATGTTACAGAAACGAGCATGACAGAGTATACATCACTAGGTAAACCCATAATATTTATGACATCAAAGGCCAAAGTTTAGTACATAAAATAAATTAAGAATAAAGCTCAATTCACATATTTGAGAAACTCATAGCTTATATATGTACTCTTTATGGAAAGACCGTTTGTAGTAATATTTATCTTATATGCTTAGTTATCATCTTATTATGAACAAGGACGAAGAAGAATGTGCGAGACCTCTTTAATGAGATCTAAAAAGAGGTAACTGATTTTGATTGTAGTCTGTTAAATACTTAAAGATGGTATCCATTAAATGTATGGAATTATAAAATGGAGTGACAACAACTCCAAGGTTTCTTGAAAAAAATACATAATTATGTGTAAAGGACTCAATCTAAGAGTTGTGTTTACTTAGGTTATGTACATATGACCAAAGGTTTCTGAAGCAATGTAATCAAGATGATCGCTTTAGGAACATTTCCTTAGAAGCCATGTGGGTATATTTCTATATTATACATTGACTACTTAGACAAACTCATATTGAATGTAATAAATCACCAACTGTAATTTTTCCAATTTTCATGAATTATGGCCTTTGTTCTGATTTCATTTAATCTAGTTATTGTTTACTAATTTCGCTATCTGTATTTATGTTAGTATTCAAAATTTCAATGATTATAGAAATATAATAATTATGAATTGATTGGGATTTTACGATTGTAATTGTTTCGATAACTATTGAAATAAATGCAACTGGTGAAGCATGTAGATTTATCATGCATATTTGGTCTTGGAATAAGAAAAAATATAAAACAAGTTTAGTTCTATTATTACAAATATTTATTAGATTTAGGATATTTAAAAATCTTTCATGAAAATGATCATAGCCATTGTTAGAGTCTCTAAAGATACTAATAGTGTATTTACTTTTTTTTTCCTATTTTAAAATTGTTTTGCAACCTCCAAGAAATACAAAAACTAAATTAGGGAAATATGTAAAAATTAGGGAATATTTTTTTGGTTTATGTAAGGATGAGGAAAATACGTTATTTCACCTGAAGTACGACAACCACTAAATCATTGGTGATCTACATTGATGTAGGGTATAGCCAACAAGTTAAAAATTGGTATATAGATACACATTATCCATGGGAATTAAATGTTATTTATAATTCGGAAAGTTTCATAAAACTCTATTTTTTGGTTCATTGGAGGGCATGCGAAGAGCTATGTAATATCACTCTTCGAGATTCCCAGTTTGATAACGAGGTAAGGTGGAAGTACTCTACGATCTAGTTTCATTTTATCATTGTTGTTGTATTTCATTTTCTTAATTGAGTCATTTGAATATTTTCTATTATTATTGGGTGGTATATTGATTTTCATATTTCTGTTTTTGTTTGGATTTTGAAGGTTCAACATGAGTAGGCATTTTTGGGAGGCCAACTTTATGATTATGTATCTCTGTTCTAGCTAGATTCTTGGGGGTTCTATATCTTTTCCCTTGTAGTGTGTGACTTTTCATTTAGATAATTTCTTTTGGGACTATGTCTGACTTTTCTAGCTAGCTTCTTAGCAGTTCTATATCTTTTCCCTTGCAGTGTGTTACTTTTCATTTAGATAGTTTCTTTTGGGACTACGTCCTAGTTCATTGCAATGAAAGACTAGATGGGTTGTTGTTTTTCTTAGTTGGGTTGGCATTTTATTTAACGTAAAAGGTTTTGTTAGTTTAGTTCATCCATGACATTATTGTATTCGAGTATTTTTTTTTTAGTGAAATACAAGATGCCACGTTAGCGAGGAAGAGTAAGGCATGAGTTGATAAATGAGGGGAGTCAAGACAATGTCACCTGGAGAGCATTGGTGAGGGTGAGGATGTATAGCCCAACCTTATCAATAGAAATTATTTTGATGACCTTACATCTGATCAAAAAAACTTTGGCAATCAGCTTGGACAACTCAAGATGCTTCTAGAAGAACTTATAGAGACAAACATGATGAACATAATATGATCATTTCATTCATGAATGATCTCTAATGCAACAAGTGGAAGATGCAAGATAGATTAGCTAGTCTCCAAAGGGGTCAACAGCATCTACAGGAAAAACTAGACCATTTTGAAGGCATATTGGCTCACATGGAAAAACATGTACACTGTGTGTTTCAACCTCCACCATCATCTGGTTTAGGACCAGAGAATATTGTTTGGTAACTACCCCTCATACTTAATCTCTCTTGGTTGTGAAATGATCCTGAAAGTTTTATCTCTCTATGTTCCCTTTCATTTTTTGGAAGTGAATTTTTTTTTTTCAATTTGTAATGTATTTTTTCTAATTACCTACTGGCTAATAAAGCTGTTAAGAGTGAGGCTCGTAAGATTTCATCATTTTGTTCTCAACAATGTAATATTTTTTCATAAATGAAAAACCTAGATTCACAAAATCTCATAACATTCTATATCTTGGAAAACATATTGAAAATTATGAGTTACATACATGAAACACAAACATAGAGCCACAATTCACCATAATTATACAATTGTAGGAACTTACTACTTGTGTGGTGGAAGAATCAAGTCATGTGAATATGTGTGAAGATAAAGTGATTCCTAAATTTGTTTTATCAATTGTAACATTAAGCCATAATTAGTTTTTAATATGCCCTATTTGAAGGTGTGGTAAGTTGACTTAGTTTATGTGACATTTCATCAAATGTTTCTTTGGAATGAGAAAATAGGTGTATCAAATAACATGAAAATTGATGAATTGTACTGTGCAGAAGAAGTGTGCAAGGGTAATATGTGTGGAGGTGTGGATTTGGGGGAATAAAACTTCTCACCCAGATAACATTATTCCATACATCATTTCATTCTATTAAGAGTACATGTTGTTAAGCACTTGAACAATGTCCTAATTACGCATCTATTTACTAAACAAATGCCAAAAAGACTTATATTTACTAAGAATAGATCTTTTCTTAATCATATAAATAATCCTTAATTGTTTTTTTAATATGCATTGCTCTAGATTGCGAGAGGTTGGTTGATTTTATGTGACATTTTTCAAAATGTTACTATGACGTGAGAATTGAGATTTTTTGCAATATGTGAAAGGTATGTACAAATGGAGAATCTGTGCAGAGGTCCAGAAGTAGAGGGATAAATGTTCTTCTGCACATATGCCTCTTCTGCAACGCCTTTATTTCGCACACTAAAAATTTAAAAGCTTTCCATTGTACAAATTCAAGTTATGAAACTAGTTTTAAAATTACAATTTAAAATTAGTTTCAAAGTTATGAATTTAGTTAATCACAAGATTAATCCTTAATTAATGTTTTAATATACGCTACTCTACAATGTGAGAATTTGACTGATATTATGTGACATTTCACCAAAACATTTCTATGGAACAAGAAAATATATGTGTCAACTACCATGAAAGTTGATGTTCTATAACATGCAAAAGAAGTGTGCAGATGGAGAGCCTATGTGGAGGTACAGGGATATACGCTCCTCTATCTAAGCCCTATGTAAACCATCTTACCCTAGATATTGAGTGATTTCATTTCTATTCTAATATTTTCATGTATACAAGAACATTTCATGGTCCCATTTTATTATAATTGTATCCTTTGTATCCTATATATACATTAAGGAGACATAATCTTAGGATGACAAAATATTGTCTTGTTCTTTTTACTCATCTTGAAAGGAGGTTTCCCTCTTGAAGAGAATTGTAATTATTGGTTTCTTATCATTTTCAAGGCGTAATTTTCATAACATTTGGTAACAAAGCATATGAACCTAGGGTTCTACTGCTTCAAATAAGTCATCTTTTGATTTTTCTCTATAACCTTTTTCTAGGAGGTTTCAGAAGGTGAAACTTGGGGTATATTAAGGATAAATATTGAGGAAAATTTGGATCAAATTTTATCTCTTGGTTCACTATAATTTTAGATATACACTCAAAGGAAGTTAGGGTTCCTAAATGCATCTAAAATCGGTTTCAAACAGGTTAGTTTGGAATTTCCGCCATAACTTGCTTTTTAGGATGTTTTATATGGTTAAACTTGAAGAATGTTGAGCAGAAATTTGGGGGAACTTTTGATTCAAATTTCAGGTCTTTTTTTGATATATTTTCAAAGATAATGTTTAAGGAAGTTATAGTTCTTGAATTCTCTTAAAATATTTTTCAAACAAGTTTAGAAATTTCACTATAACGTTTCTCTAGGAGGTTTTAGATGGTAATATTGTACAATATTTAGTACCAATATTGGGGAAAATTTTGTTTCAATTTCATACTTCGCTTCACTATAATTTTAGAGATATGCTCTAAGAAAGTGACGGTTTTTGAATGCTTGTGAAATTAATTTGAAACAGGTCTCACTACTAATTTTTTTCTCTAAGAGGTTTCAGATGGTAAAACTTGGATCATATTGAGGAAATATCTTGGAGAACATCCGGTTCAAAATTTATTGTTTTATTTTCTATATTTTCATAGATATACTTTGTGGAAGTTAGGGTTTGTGGAGAATTTTGAAAATAGTTTCAAACAGTTTAGCTTGAGATTTTTCTATAACTTCTTTTTTGGGAATTTTTGTACTATGAAATATTCAAGGATATAAGGAGGCTTACAGAAGTACTTCAAGTACAAATTTCAAAATTATATTTGAATAATTAGACACATGGCATGCTATACATTTTTCCTTCTGGGAAGAGACCAAAAAATAGATTTCTTTGTGAAAGTTATAATACCTCTCACTTGGAATATCAAATTCTAGTCAAACCTATGGAATTGAATAGAAATATCAAAGTATTACAAAACAAAGTTTTAGATTCAAAATGGTTCAAATATCATTCATATATATATATATATAAATATATATATATATATATATATATATATATATATATATATATATATATAGATATATATATATATATATATATATATATATATATATATATATATATATATATAGATATATATATATATATATATATATATATATATATATATATATATATATAAAGTTCAATGATTCAAATATTCTCCAAATTAATTTCTTAAAGCTATGTAACTTAGAAGTGACCTAAATTTTGATTAGAATATTTGGTATTTCTTGGTGATTGAAAGTTATGATAAAGACGAGTACTATTATTATTTTCCAACATTTCTCCAAAGGAAATTAATGTAACCACCCCTCCCACATTTACCCACATCAACTGGCATGCTAGGTTAAACATGAGGATAGGGATATTATGACATGAACCAGCCTTATAACTTCATTAAGGAAGTGGAGTTGACAAATTGAAACTTTATAGACCTCCCTCAGGAGCTACAAAAACCCTAGGAGATAAAAAAACCACTCCAAATGGCTAAACCCTGAGACAACTTTCCTTTTTAGTGATTTGGGCCCTAGTCACATCCATGAAAAGGCCTCCATGCAACTGTAGGACTCCAGTCACATGCATAAGCCTCAAAGGTAGCGACTACAACCCAAAATTATTGGTTTTGAGCATGCGACCCCGGAATCAATGCCACCTTTTCAAGGCCTTACTCCCAATCACTACCGAAAACTTAATGATACTTTCTAGAATTATATATAACATCAATAAAAATCTATTCAGACAAAACTTAGTCAAGAAATTGACCTAACTAGGCCTAACCATTAATGTCATTTCGTTAAACATATAGTGAACATGAGATCTACAGGTCATCAATGCATATTTTAATATAGGGGCCTAAAACGTATTTGAGATTCACCGAGAAGTTCTGATGACCTCTCTTAATAACTGCAATAACATTTGTTAGCTCATTCATTTATCAACCAACCAAATACATATCAATTCATGAACAAGCCATAGCTAGAGTATATAATAGATCCATGCTTATAACCAACAAATAATCATCATATTAACCTGTATAAATAGTTCACAAAATTGCATAGATAATTAACTCTCATTAAATGATGCAAAATCCAACCAAGTCAAGGACCTTCATGTACCACCCGACCATAGATTGGGCTCAACCAAATATTTGTTTCATCCAATCACCCACGTTCCATATTCCAAGCATGAATGTGGGATCTCATGGGATAAACCAAGACATAAACAACCTAGGAAATTTAGACGTTAAACCACCTCCATCCCCATGCTACCATGATATCACCTAAACCGGTCCCAAGATCACTAAACCAAACCAAGATTGGATGGCTCAGAATTCCTTCACCCTACCTTGAGGAATTTTACTATCTCCATGCACCTATTGAGGGCTTCCCAGAGAAAAACATCTTCATCTACAATACTTGGGATTTTCATGATACCTCCTCACCCAGATCCAAAACCTTCCAACAATACAAAGATCAATTAATAATGAATCCCATCACACAATGGCTATCTAGGAATTGGCAAGGAAAGCTTGAAATCATTGTCGAACCAAGAAAAACTCATGCGAATCACAACAAAAAAACCAAATACAAAAATGCATGCACCATGAATTGACAGTTCAACTAGGAAATCACACATGTAACTCGTTATCTGCAAGTCCTCCTACTGAAGTTGCTTGATACAATCCTTCCTTGCTTTTCCTTTGCTTTCCTTCCTTTGGTTGTCATTGCTTTCCATTTCCTTCCTTTTCTTGTCCTTTTCTTTCCTTTTCCTTCCTTTGGTTGTTGTTCCTTTCCTTTTCCTTCCTTTACTTGTCCTTTGCTTTCCATGTACTTCATTTCTTGTTCTTTCTTTCCTTTGCCTTCCTTTTCTTTCTCCTCTTAGTGCTCTTCTCCTCTCTCCAACTAAATCCAAAGGAAAACTAACAAAAGGCGCCAAAATGATGCTTTGATGCCTTTTAATTTTTGATGCCTCTAATTTCTTCATTTTTCCAATATTTTCCTTCAATTTCCTCCCCATCCAAACTTGTGACCTTTAATCTCCCTTTTCTCCTATTTTCCTTTATTTTCATAAATAAAGGACAATAATTGTCACTTTCCCTTTCCAAAGCCTTTTCCAATTCCTTTTCCAATTTCCTTAGCCATAACAAACAAAAAGTGATGCCCACCAGGATGCTTTTCCCAACATTTAACTTGGAATAACTGCCTGATGACCTTGGTCTTATTTTTCCTTTATTAACTTTATTAGATGAAATTTTAACTTAGGGATATTACATACCCCTCCCCCTTAGGGTAACAATTTCCTTGGTGTTCTATGACACTTATAACCAGCAAGGCCACTGAAACCAAAACATACTGCCCATGGATATTTATACAACAACTCGTTGCAATATTTATAATGAACAACCAGCTCAAAAGAAGAACCATCATAATAACCATGACAACATGACAACCATACCGCTTATTGGAGCTTTATAACATAGCTCATTGTGGTATTTACAATAAAAACCATTCATAAATATGTACATATACCAAAAACGGACTTTCCTCCATCGACAAATAATGAAGGATACATAGCCACATCTGATCAACCAACTCCCATGTAGCTTCATCTGGCCAAAATTGCTTCCATTTCACTTTAACTTGCTTGCTTATTAGTTCTAGAGCATGAGTCATTTCCACTGCAATATGAACTAAGGTTCTAGCTAGAATTATCGTTCTGGCTCCACCTACAATACAAACCATTCAACCACATGATCAACACCCTTCACATATCTTTTAAGAAATGAAACCTGAAAAACATCATGAAATTTCACTTTTAGAGGTAGTGTAAGTCTGGAATCCACTGGTTCAATCCTATCAAGGATCGCAAAAGGCCCTCAATACCTAGGTGCAAATTTGCCACATGAACCAATCCTCAAGGAGCTTTTGTTGGGATTGATGTGTAAGTACACATGATCCCTGACCAAAAACTCCTTAAATGACTTGTGATGATATGCATAAACATTTTGTATATCTTGTGCTACATTTAGATTCTTCTTGATAACCTGCATTTCATATTCCATCTCTACTAACATACCTAGTCTAATCATTACCCTTTTCACTAGATCACTCCAGCTGATAGGATTATTACAACTCCACCCATAGAGTGACTCAAATAGACTCATCCTTCGTGGCTCCTGATAACCATTTTTGTAAGAAAAATCCATTGGTGGAAGATACTCCTCCCACCTCCTCTATTGATGCATGACATACATCCTCAGCATATCCTCCAATATCCTATACCCTCTTTGTTTGTCCATCTATCTGCAGATGATAAATTATACTAAAGGCCAACTCTATACCCAAACCTGCAAATAACTCCTTCCAAAACCTAGAAGTGAACTTTGAATCTCTATCTGATATGATCTTTTTAGGAATACCATGCAATCTCATTATCTCCCTGATGAATATCTGAGCTACCTAACTGGCTGAATTAGTAGTCTTCACTGGAATAAAGTGAGATACCTTTTGTTGAGCTCCAAAACTACCCTTTCCTTAGCAAATTTTTTCATCCATTCTTCTTTGCTTTTCCATGAAAAATGCATCCTTATCATCAACCACCATTATACATTGCCTCAACGAGAACATTTTAATGATTTACATGTTATACTTTTATGTTTGTTTTTTGAATAAGTTTTTGTCCTTTAGCTATGGAACACAGCCACATTCTGCAGCTAATCGACTATTCCGCAGCTACCTCCACACTTTTGCAGGTTCCAGGTGTCAAGAGGGAAAATTGACTACATGGGTAGCTTGGAAAACATCAGGGCATGGATTGTGTCCTATTCACTTGGTCCAATTTGACAAGGAAGACTTTGGTCAAAGGGAAGTCAAACATAGAAACCTAAGGCAAACAGGACTCTGTTTTGTACACGTTTCTTAGTGATGGGGTACAAAGTAGCTTCCTGAGGCTATGGACTTCATCAACCAGTTATGCAAACTAAATCCAACAGCCATTACCTTAGATTTATGTCTCCAACAAATAAGGAAGAGGATTCTGTGAACTTGTCTGCCTACGTGTTTTTCTGTAGCTTATTTTTCTCCTTAAAATAGTTGTATAATTTCTCTATAAATACCTGTGTGAAGAACGCAGAACCAGTTCAATTTTGCTCATGTGTTAAGTTCAAGTTACTGCTTTGTAATTTTGAGAACTCATTCTCTATTTTTAATATGAAGACTCTGTATTTCATGGATACCTGAAAGCGTTTGTTGGAGTGTTGATTAAGTTCATTTAACCTCAGCAGTTGCAGAGGGCCCCTGCGCTGGCTAAGGTTACATTTCATTTTTGTTTTGTCTTTCATAGTTGAATTGTAAATTTACTATGTTTTTCCATGATGTTTATAACCATTTTCTAACTTTGTTCATAATGCAGTTTTTGTCATCTTCTTACTAACGCAGAACAATTTTATTTCAGTTCAGAATAGTCTTTTGGTTTAATTTCTTTTCAGTTCTTCATCAATAGTTTGAAGTTGAGTTCAGTAGTGTAGAGTAATTATTTCATTTGATGTTCATTAGTCTTTAAGTTCTTAGTTAAAACTGATCAGTGCCATTTCTGTCTTGTCATTTCATTATTAGTTTAGTGACTCATATTGTAATTGAATATTTCTAAAAAGCCCTTCTGGTTGATGGTTCATCTTGAACCAAGTTGTTGGATATTTCATTTATGTAATGAGTCTTTTCTTGCACTTTTGTATTTATTTTTTCTTAGAACAATGAAGTATGGAGTTCCTCAAAATGTTATCATGAGGAGGTTGTTCTCCCAAAATTATGTAGCAGAGTGAAAGCATTTCATTTAGTTTCCATAGTAGATTAGTTGCAAATTCATTTCCAGTCATGCTTTCTTAGAACAATGAAGTATGGAGTTCCTCAAAATGTTATCACAAGGAGGTTGTTCTCCCAAAATTGTGTAGCAGAGTGACAAAGCATTTCATTTAGTTTCCATAGTAGATTAGTTGCAAATTCATTTTCAGTCTTAGCATTTCATTTAGCTTTGCTGCAATTTCATTTTCAGTTTTTCATTAAGTTTTGATTCTACCATAGACTAATCAATAGTTGTAATCTCACTTTCAATATTTCATTTTCAGTTCTGTTTTCATAATAGATAGTTGCAATTTCACTTTTAAGTCCTTTTAGTTCATGATTTGGAACAATAATAAGAGCAGGAAGAGAAACTTTGTTTTCATTTTCTTGGTTAAAACTTTACTTCCAAATCTGGCTTAAAGCACTTTTAGCTCTCATTTCATTTCTTTAGATTCTTAGCAGCAGTAGATTTAAGATTTTGTTAAGTACATTGTAGAACATTAGGAATTAAAAGATCAAACCCCAAAACAACAAAAAACTCAAAAACAGTGAGGTAAGAAGGGTCATCTAGCACATATAGTGCACTACACTTCATCAATTTACAATACCTGTATTGATAATTTATGTAGAGCAATTTAGGACACTAAATTAACCAAACATTTTAGTGTCGTTTCCAGGGAAGTGTAACTAGGTAGCCTTATCTCTTACATTCATAAAAAAAAAAAAAACAAAACAATGACATGCATAGAGAAAGAGACCCTAGGGGTAGATTTATAGCTAGGGCCAGAAGTTCGATTCCTACAACTCCACCTACTCCACCAAGAGTTAGAAAAGACACACCTCCATCCAAGACTCATACTCCCAGCCATAGGATTCCTGGAATTCAAGGGGAAAAAACTCAATCAGAAGATTCTCCTACATCATCTACCAAAACAATCCTAGGAGAGAAAAATTTTGAAACTACAACAGCAGGAACAACCTTTTTCACCTCCACAGGGGAGCCTATTGCAGTTGAAGAACTAGGAATACCTGGTGAGGAAGAAAAAGTAGAAACTCTCTCTCATAGTCCATTAATAGAAGAACTAGAGGAAGAGGGAATAACCTTGCAAGTTGAGCCCTATATTGACTCTAAAGAAACTATAACGGCAGAAGAAGAACAAGACGGAGAATTCACACTGTTTGGAGGAGGGGGTAGAGGGAGAGGTAAAGGAAACAATGGAGGAGGTAGAGGTAATAATGGAGGAGGCAAAGGAAATAAGGAAGTAGATAACTCATTTGGATTCCCTATAGTGGATGAGGAAACACATACCACAATGAAAAGAATCTCACCATCTGTCCTCCAAAACTTTTATGGGTTGAGAAGTGAGGATCCAAAAACATTTTTGTTTGAGTTTGAAGTCTTGTGCAGAACCTATGACTATCTAGAAGACTCTCAAAAACTCAAATTGTTCCCCTCAACACTAAAAAGGGCTGCTTTGAAATGGTTCATGGGGTTAGTCACTCAATCCATTAGAACATGGAATGACATGAAACAGACATTTTTGGATAGATACTTGGATTATTGTATGGCTACCAATCATAAAGATGAGGTGTTAAAAATGACGCAAAAAGAAGATGAAAACTTAGAGGATTTGCTTGAGAGATTCAACTATAATTTGAAAAGAGCAAAGATGAACAATTTATATGAATAAAATTTAAAAGCTCTTTTGTTAAAGGCCATTAGAGATGAATGGATAGATATCCTTAACATGATGGGGAAGGGAGATATCTCTCAACTTCCATTGAGTGACATAGCAGAACTATGTGTTCATCTCTCAAGAGGGAAATCTAAAACTGGGAAAGGGTCGAGAGATCCTTCTCTTGTTAGAGCAAACAAATCTACAACAGGATCTGTAAGTAGGGCAGAAATTGGCAATATGCTTGATGAGTTCAAAACTGACATTCTAGGGAGCCTTAGTGAGCAGCTAGACACCCTTAAAATTCAAAACAAGCAGAAAATAGAGGCTGATGCTTTAGCCATTTTTTGTCCAAAATGCAGAAAGAAACATGCTCTAAGGGAATTCCCTTTAGATGAAAAAATTGTAGAAACTTGTATGATTTGTTTAAAAAGTCATGAGACCAAGGATTGTCCTTCAATCCCAGGTCTTAAGGTTGTCTTTCAAGAGGAAACAGTCCCAAATCTTGTAGAATCTCTTTGTTTTGTTGCAAGAAGACCTTGGAAAGGGCCACAAAATCAAGGATTCAACAATCCAATGTATCTTCAACCCCCACCAAACTAGAATTCTTGGCAGCAACCTTGGCCTCAACCTCAATCTCAACCGTGGGCACAAGGGGTACAAAATCCTTATGGGAGATTTGCCCAATATTACCAATATCCTCCATCTTATCAGAATTATCCTCCCCCACAAATTTAGCCACAACTTCCAAATCAAAACCATTAACTTTCATTGCCATTTCCACAACAACCTCCACAACAAGGTCAAAATCCTCAACTCTTACTTCCATTTCAAGAAAAACCAAATCAGCTACCTGCCCAACCATTACCAAACCCCAATAATAAAAACCCTTAGAATGCTTCGATGGTAGAAGGACAACAATTTCCAACTTACATGATTACTCCTATAGATCTTAATGATGTTCAACTTAGATCTAGTACGATATTAGAAAAGGAAAAAACTTCTATAATGATTCAAGAACAAGACACTTCTGAGGAGGATTCTCTAAAAGTCAATAAACGTTTTGAGGGAACATCCCTCCAAAACAAAAACTTTGAAAAAGAAAAACAAAAAGAATCAATAAACACAACTCCTATAATTGAGCAACCAGCATCTACTTCTACACCTCCTTTTCCTGAGAGATTACAAATTGATAGAGAGGTAGAAAAACAGATCTTGTTGCCCAATTATGATTTTCTAGATGAATTGAAGAATGTTTGTATCAAAATTCCTTTGCTACAAGCCATTAGAGAAATTCCTATTCTAGCCAAGACAATAAAGGAGTTGAGCATCAAAAGACTAGGAAGAAAACCGAGAGAAACAAAAAGAATTCACCTAGTAGGAAAGATAGCAAACATCATGATGGGAAATATTGTCATACAGAAATATGTGAATCCAAGAAGTCCAATTGTCAAGACACATATAAATGGGATTGAAATTCCAAATACATTTATTGACTTAGGGGTAGCAATAAGCATTATGAGTAGACAAACTATGGAGCAACTTAAACTTCCTAACCTTCTTTACACACCTACCTTACTGCAACTTCCAGATAGATCAGTAATCAAAACCAGATGGTGTGCTAGAAGATATTTCAGTCTCCTTAGATTCTAAGGAATATCCTGTTGATTTCATGATTTTAACTCCCAAGAATAATTTAGGAGGACACTCACTCATATTATGAAGACCTTGGCTGGCCACAGCTGATGCTTTTATTAGTTGTAGATCTGATGACATGTATATTTCTGATGGTAATTCAACAAATAAATTTACCTTGTACCCCCCAGAAAAAGAAATAATAGAAATAGATGACAAGGAATGGATTAATGATGAATATGATATTCAACCTCTCTTTACTATATCAGAAATTAGTGAAGATACTCAAATTTTGAACACAATGGAAAATTTTGAAACATCTTCAGAATATGATCATGCGTAATTTCAAGAAATATCTAATATTGAATACTTGTCATCTAGGCAGGTGTCTCTCTATTCTATGGAAGAGTTTGGTAACTCTACAATTGAAATTTTTCCAAGTAGGACATTGAACATAAACAAAAACTTGGAGAAACTACAACAAGAAGAGCTAACCAAAATATTACAAAAACATTCTGCTGCATTTGCATGGGAGTATACCAACATGAAAGGCATTGATCCTAAGACTTGTGTCCATCATATCTATATTGAGGAAAACAATAGACCAATCAGAAAACCTCAAAGAAGAATGAATACAAATCTTAGGGAAATTGTGAAAGAAGAGCTCCAAAAATTACTCAATGTAAACTGCATTTACCTAATTTCAGATAGCCAATGGGTATTTCCTTTGGTAATTGTGCCTAAAAAGAATGGTAAATAGAGGGTGTGCATTGACTATCGAGAATTGAATAAACCAACCTTGAAAGATCACTTTCCTTTTCCCTTTATAAATCAAGTGTTAGATACATTAGCAGGTAAAAAGTATTTCTCATTCTTGGATGGTTTTAGTTGTTATAATCAAATTCAGGTAGCACCTGAAGATCAGGATAAAACCACATTTACTTGTCCATGGGGAACTTTTGCCTACTGAGTGCTTCCTTTTGGGTTATGTAATGCACCTGCAACATTCCAAAGAGCAGTACTAGGAATTTTGTCTGATCTAATACATGATTGTGTAGATGTATATATGGATGATTTTATAGTTTATGGTAACACATTTGAAGAAGCTTTGGATAATTTGGAAAAAGTCCTTAAAAGATGTAAAGAAACAAACCTTTCACTAAGCCATGGAAAATGCTTTATGATTTTTATAGAAGGTATTGTTTTAGGAAATCACATTTCGGGAGAAGGGATTAAAGTTGACAAGTCTAAAGTTGAAGTTATCTCTAAGTTGTTAGTTTCAAATTGCCAAAAGGATGTTATAAGTTTTCTACAATTTACAGGATATTACAGAAGATTTATAGAAAACTTCACTAAAATAGCATCTCCACTCTTCAAATTGCTTACAAAAGATTGTGAATTCAAGTGGAATCCTGATTGCCAACTAGCATTTGAAACCTCGAAAGAAAAAATATTTGAAGCACCTATCTTAAGAGGACCAAATTGGAAACTTCCTTTCCATATTTCTGCAGATGCTTCAAATACAGATCTGGGAGTTGTATTGTGACAAAAAGATTTGATTCCTTATGTCATTTACTATACAAGCAAAAATTTGACTCCCACTGAGTTGAATTATATTGTAACTGAAAAAGAATTCTTAGCTCTTGTTCATGCAATTAACAAGTTCAGACACTATATAACCAGCTATGAAACCTTTTTTCATACAGATCACTCTGCAATTAGATATTTGATGAATAAACCTATTACTAATGGCAGAGTTACAAGATGGCTTTTACTTTTGCAAGAATTCAACATTACTATGCTAGATAGGCCTGGAAAACAAAACATAGTTGCTGATTTCTTGTCTAGGATTTAGAATATCAAAGAAGATTCTCCAGTTGAAGATAAGTTCCCTGATGAATATCTCTTTGTAGTAACTACTCAAACTCCTTGGTTTGCAGATGTTGCTAATTACTTGGTTACAGGGAATTTACCTTCACATTTATTTCCTAGAGAGAAAAGAAGGATTATTCAAGAAAGTGCAAGATATTCATGGATCACTAACGAATTGTATAAAACAAGGCCAAATCTTATGATCAGAAGGTGTGTCAGGGAAGATGAGATGCTTGATATTCTCAAAGCATGTCATGATGAGCTGTGTGGTGGTCACTTTGTTGACAAGAGGATAGCCTATAAAATCCTTTCTTTAGGATATTATTGGCCATCCATCTTCAAAGATGCTAAAGAATATGTCAGAAGGTGCGACAGCTACCAAAGGGTAGCGAAACCTGCTCCCTCAAATGAAATTCCATTACAAACTCAGGTACTTATCGAACCCTTTGAAAAATTGGCTTTAGACTTTATTGGACTTATTAATCCTCCATCCAAGCAAAAGAAGTATATATGGGTATGCACTGATTATGTCACCAAATAGGTAGAAGCCAAAGCATTACTTTTTGCTAACGAAAAATCTGTAGTTAGTTTTCTTTTCGAGGATATTTTTACTCGCTTTGGTGTTCTAAGAGAAGTTGTTACAGATCAAGGATTTCAATTCACATCCAACATGATGGAGAAGCTTATGGAGGAGTACAAAATCAAGCATAGGAAATCTACTCCTTATCATCCACAAGAAAATGGTCAAGTGGAGTCTACAAATAAAGTGATTGAAGGAATCCTCACCAAGACTGTGCATCTACATAGAAGAGAATCAAGGAAAATTTTAAGGATGGAAAATTTTCTTGAAGTTTAAAAACATTGGCGAATCTCACTAATCCCTAATATGCAAACTATAAAATGTTTATTGATATATTTGTAAAATTATTCAAATTTATAATGATTATATATGTAGTCTCTATATAATTTTGGCGATTTTTAAGGTAAAATAATTTTATATTCTAAAATTTGGGCGAATCGTCTTTTATAAAAATTGGAAATTGGCGAATCATTTTGTGGAAAAATCATGGAAAATTAGCCCACTGGGCGAAGATTAGCCCCTAAAATTTTCCATGGAAGAGATTGGACAGAAAGGCTTCCTGAAGCCTTATGGCCCTATAGAACTACATGGAGGAACACAACGGGACATACAGCCTATGAACTTGTTTATGGGAAGCAAGCCCTGTTCCCCATAGAGTTCCAAGTCAAAACTTTCAAGATGGCAGTCGAGTTGGGGATGGATTTATCAGAAGCTCAAAAGCATAAACTAGAGAAATTGAATGAACATGATGAAATCAGAAAAGAGGTTGTTCAAAGAACTGGTCTAGTTCAACAATAGAGGGCTAAATGGCATGAAAAATACATCAAGGACAAGAGGTTTCAAGAGGGAGATTGGGCACTGTTATTTGTTTCAAAGTTTAAATATTTTCAAGGTAAGTTTCAAACTCATTGGCTTAGGCCATATGAGATTGAAATTTTTTTTAGTAATGGAGCAATAAGGATCAGAATAATAGATGAAAGTCAAACTCATCTCCTTGTGAATGGTCACAGATTGAAAATTTATCAAAAACCAATCTCAAAGGAGGATTTCATCAAGATCTTTTAGAGAAACTCTGAAATGAAGTTGGTGAAGAAGAATCCTTCTTCTCCACCAACTTAGTCTTTGTTTTTCCTGTTTTAAAAAAAAAAATGTATAAGGTTGAAAACCAATCAATGATTGGCATGCTTATACAGAAAATACAGGGTGAAAATCAGAAACTTCTGACACCCTATATTTTCCATTTCCATTCTGCAAAAATTCATTGTTTCATCTCATTTCACTTTGTTTTACTTTTACAAATTCACTTCACTCCACTGCCATATTTCACCAATAAATTTTTCCTTTTCCAACATTTCTTTCATCACCATTTTCATTTATCATCTTGTCATATTTTCACTCACACAGCCATTTCCATCTCATTCATTCATAAGCCATATTTTACTCTCTGTTTTACATTCTACAATTGTTTCCATGTTCTACAGCTGACTCCGTTCCGTAGCTGATCTTGTTCTGCAGCTAATCTGATTCTGCAACAACAGTTTGATTATCAGTCTAAGCACAAAGAGGCCAGTTCATAATAAAATCTTATATGCAGGTAATTGAAGAGAAAACAACTTTGAAGAGCAATCACACCTAAAGCACCTGTGGAAGCAAACATCAAGACATTAGCAAGCAGAAGGTAAGGTTCCAAAGGTAAAAACAAAAACTTATTTCAAAAGGCAATACAAAAACATAAGTTTGTATAACTTGTATGATCATATGTCTCCTTGATTAATCATTATGTGATTTGACTGCCACGATTACTCCATCTTCAATGCCTAACGTTCCAATGATGCCTTCTTAACTAATCTCTGTTTTTAACTCCATGACTTGTACTTAACCAGACTTCTACAGCCACATCTGTTAACGGTTAGATTAATGACATGACCTATCCGTATACGACTCTTCAAAACCCTGATTGTTCATTTATTACATTGAGTTTTTCTCTCATACTTCTGCAGCCTCTTTGTGCATACAGTCACTCTGTTTTCATACTCTTTGTGCATACAATCACTCTGTTTTCGTATTCTTTGTGTATAACAGTCACTCTGTTTTTCACACAGTTTATGTTTATAGCTACTCTGTTTCCATATATTCTGTATATACAGTTGTTTTATTCACAGCGATCCTGCTTCCATATACGCTGTCCGTTTCCATATCCATAATTTTTCTATCCACCTAGTTGCTCCATTTTCATATACACAGTCCTCTTTATGTAGTCACTTATTTCCCAGATGATGAAGGGAATTTTGAAGAGTAGCCAAGAACAGAGGTGATGGGACTCATTGTTAGAACTGAACCCATAGGGGTGAAGTGCATGGAGGGTTATCCTCAGCTGAAAGGAATGATACAAAAGACTAGTTGGTTGAGTTTCATTGAAAAATTCAATGGTTACCATAAAGAATTCACTAAATCCTTTTCCAGATCATTTCATGTAATGGACGTGGAAATAGGTGACATCAAATTTGCAGTCACTGAGTCCTTTATTGTTGAAGCAACAAAACTCTGTTATACAACAAATTGACCTCCTCATCAACTCAGAGGGGAAAAACATGATAGTTGAAACAAAGACCACAATCACAGGCCTTGATTCCACACTAACACTGGCTGTGCACTAATAACCTACTTTATAAAGCTTGTTACCAAGCTTGGAGGTGTGTTAGTGACTCTACTATTTCTGAGAAAACTAGTGTCTTTTCGATTTGCTAGTCCCACTAAGATTGGTAGCTATCTTAGAAACAAACAATCAAAGCAATTTGCGATTTCCTTTATGTATGATAGATAAGAGAGAAGCAAAGGGGACCAACCTGGATCTTCCGCTTGACTCCTTGCTTGATTTCTCTCTCCCTTGATAGAGCTTGCAACTCCTCTCCTACTTGTCCCACTTTAGAGAATACCTGTAGAGACAAAGTAACAAAACACCATCAAATCATATCGATCTATAATATCATAAACAATGCAGAATCAGAAATACATTGAACATACAATTGCATTCACAAATAACAAGATTCACAAATACACGATTGTATGGAGGAAAACTCAAAGAACTTTATTAAAATAGAAGGGAGAATTACAACCCAGCAGTCTAATCCAGCATCATCCTCCCAGAATCAAAGTCCTCTTCACCTCATGAAAAGCAAGATCACCCAACAATACAATGCTCCTTCTCAAAGATAAACTAACAGCACTTCCTTACAAATTACAACATTCCAGCCTCTAGATCTCTCAGATGAGGGATCCATTTATAGATGTTTGAAGAGGTGTGAGTCATCTCTGGGTTTTTGATTAGTGTTAGTCCACTTGTAGTTCTTAGTTCCACTTGGAGATTTCTTGGATCTCTTACTCATCCCTGGGTGAATTCAGAGAGGCAAGTGTCATAGAGGAAGTTTCTAGAAGATTCCATGAGCATCCACTTAGAAAATTGCCTCAGAAATTTGTCCATTCTCACTCATTGCACCACACAAAAGGCCTCTTTAGTATGCATCACACCTGGCTAGTGTAGGAGTCAGTATGCATCGCACCTTGACTAAGGAGCAGTCAGTATGGTCCAGTTTTGGCCAGTTCTGAGTGGTTTGTTAGGTGGAACTTCTGGGAAATGATGTAATCAGTTGACCATGATCTTTTAGGGTATGAAACAACACTTTTTAGGGGTTAAAGAGCCTTTGGTTTATCGACATTATGATTGGGGTTGCAGTGCCCAAATATGTCTATAACAGTTGCCCCCTAAAGCATGAGGTTGTAAATCTTCTGATGTCGAGTGAAATGCTTTATCATGAGGATCTGAGGTATTCGAACTGGAAGGTGACCTATATAAAATACAATACTATACATCATCATCATATTATTTTCATGATCTAGCTGAGGCGTGCATTCCCATGCTCAGCTTTATAAATTCATTTTCATGTACATAGGACAGATAATCATCTGCTGTTGCAGACCGGTGATTCTTTGTATGTAGAGTCATCATCCGTTAGCTTGGATGATCATTTGTGTCGCTTTAGTGTACATTTTATGTCTTTATATTCCTGAATATATCACAACCCGGATAGATGAAACTAGATCCGGGGTCTTCAAACTCGTTCAATATTCGCCTAATGTACAAGTCGATCCATGTGAAAAGATGTTATGAAGTCAAACATGGAAAGACATCGCCTGATTACCAGCCAATGATGTAAGTTGTTTAACAGGCGCGAGAGGAATCACCAATAATGATAATGACCCTCAAGGTACTACATTACAATTCACGTGGTGTGAATATATGATCTGATGTCGAACACCACGTAAAATCTTTCAGTCGAAGGCCATTGATGTAAACCTGTCACCGAAAGTGAGAAACTTGCCATTGAGGCATGCAAGCTTCAAAGTACTAAAAGGGTTGTTTCTAAGTCAACTTCTTGGATAATGAGTTGATGTCAACGAGAAGTGACATGTCGTAGGAGGGCCTTAATTTATCCCACATCTACAACACAAAATGAAGCAAATGATTTTCTGGAGGTGAAAACGATCTAATGATACAAGGTTCAAGAATGGAGGTCATGAAAAATGGAGGGTGAAGGTATTGCAGTCGATCAGGTGTTAGCTGGGTGGTGAATTCTCTGAATGACTTCTCTTGAACATTTCAGGGACACTGAGATGGATTGGTAGCATTAACCCCAAAAGATGGATGGTGTGGAGGACCAATGGTGATATGACCGGTGAATGGAACAACCCAACCCGACTCAATCATGGTGATGGAGTGAAAGTGTCATGTTCAAGAGCGACCTGCTACCAATGAAGTTCTTCAAGTTTTCTTCCATTTTCCCCAGTCATTGCTGACCAGTACCTCTTTATTTTTGTCAAGCTTGAGGATGATAACATATGCTTGTTCTGTAATTTTCCCTTCAGGCAAACCTGTCGCTATGTTTTAGCGAGCCTAGCGACAGTGAAACTCGTTCTTGTCTGGGTGGACAAGTTTGTCACTATTATTTTAACGAGTTTAACGACAAGGATAACTCGGTCCTTTTCATGTTTAGAGAGTTTGAAAAGGGACGAAAAGGAAACTCCATCAGTCCTTTTTTGTAGCATAATCCCTTAAGTCCGAAAAAGTAGAAAATAATACAAAAGGGATGACTTTTCGATTTTTTTAGCGAGCCGAAAAAGACAAGCTCTCGATCTTTTTATGGGATGATCCCTCAGGTCCAAAAAGATTAAAATCTATAGGAGGGATGGGGCTTCCCCTTAATTTAATGAGCTGGAAAGGCCAATAGCTCAACAATCTTTTCATATTTAACGAGTCTAAAAATAGCTTAAAAGAGACTCATTTTTTAGGAACGGGTGATGTTTTCGGGTAGTAACTAGTTCCAGGTAAGTTTGGAACTTCTCAAAACATGGCAGTGTGAAGAGGGTGGCTAATCAGAATCACTCGTCGCAGCTATTCCTCAAAAGGGTAGACAATCAAGTGGAAGCATATGATCAACCAAAAGAATGGAGGTGATGGTAGGAACACAACCAAGGCTCAAAAGGCTGATAGTAATGCAATCACAGAGGTTGTTTACTGAAGGCGAGTTTATTTTTTAATGAGCTTGAACCTTGCATTAACATGTGCTCAGTCGCGGGTTTATTTTTTAAGGAGCTTGAACCTTGCGGAAACATTGCTCATAATAGTGGTCAAAGATGCTCACTTCACCATTTAACACATTATATTCCTTCACCGGTCGTTCAACCTGCTCAACTGCTCCATCAAATTGATTAGAAATACATATACATGCCCGGAAAAATGAGTCAAAAAATAACCTTTTACTTGAAGTACGTGAATAGTAACATAAAAAGTAGTTTTACCTCTCATTTTTACCATTTCATTTCAAATTTGGGATTTTGGAGCTCTGGAGTGGTTTCCCCCCTCAAATTTCATTAGCTAATTTTGGGAGATCTAGTGGACTATTCTCTGTGCCGTTAGAACCAGGTAGGAGCTAACCCTGAGCTCTTCATTTGCATTCCATCCTTTTCTGATTTTGAGCAAGTTTTTCTCTGCTTCTGAGCCCCTGGGGTTTGAAGAACTCATTCTCCCTCCATCGCACCTGGCTTGCATCGAAAAGTGCAATTCATACTAAGCTGGACACTATCCAGTCAGTATGCATCTCACCCTGTGCATAGGCAGGGTGCGATGGGCGCAGAAGGGAAACTTTGTACAATGATTTTTCATGAAATTTTTGCCTGTTTTTGCTCAAATCAGGATCCTAATTCATCTTTTCTTTGTGTTTCAGAGATTTATCAGATCAAGATGGTCATCACATGGCATGAACGTGAGCATGAAGAAGAGGACATGATTTCCTTACACGATCAGGGTATAGTTATTGCACTGCGAAACTATGGCTTGCTAAAATTCTTCCGCATATCCAGCATGAGGCAACAAATTAGTTTGTTGCAATATTTTCTCGATGCATGGGATCCGATCAACCAAGTATTCCAGATTATAGGTAAATCCATTCCATTGACAGTTGAGGATATCTACTTTTTGACAGGGTTATCGAGGCGTGGTCCCCCTCTCTCACTATCAGGATCCACCCGTGGGGGTGAATCTGTGAGGGATTATATTCGCTAGTTTTGCAGAGATGGATCTTAGCCTAGCAGGGATGGCAAGATCAATATCCGAGATTTCACTGATTGATCCTTGAGGACCATTTTATTCACCTTTGCTCGATTGGCTGGTAGCGCGGCTCTTCATTTGGCCAATAGATCTTATATGCAGTACGCCCTGGAATGCCTGGAACCAAAGGTATTCAACTGGTGTGAGGCGGTACTTCTGGTCATAAAAGAACAACTCTCCAAGGTAAAGAATGGAAGATCCAAGAACTTTGGCTACAGTTCCATTTTGACTGCTTTCACCTTGGAGAGGATTCCACTGATGCAGCCACAGTACATTTCACTAGGATTGCCAGCACCGAGGGAACCACGGATGCAGAGATGGGTTGATCTCATGGCCAGACATGCTGGTCAGTCACAGATTTCTTTCTCTGATGCCTTCTTTGAGTGGTTTGACCATCAGGAGATGGTCTTTGCAGAGTATCCATACGTTGGGATGGATTTCCGAGGCAACCCGGATTTGGCGTTATTGGCTGGTGAGCAGTGGAGTGTTATGGGTAAAATGATTTGACCATGTCTTTGTTTATCAGTTTTATAATTTTTTTGTCTTTTTAAACATTTTTCAAGACTAATCAAACTCATATATTTGTGCAAATGTTGGGCCAGCGCGACCAGCAGCATGCCCAAGGGCGGCAGCTGACATTCCAGCAGGAGAGGCTATAGGGAGAGCTGTCCTTCGTGATCTGGACATAGCATAGACCCTGGCAGTGTTGCAGGATCAAATTGAGGGTCTCACTCTTGGTATTCAGGATGTGAGGACCGACAAGTTACCTCTAAGGTTATAGCCACATACTACTGGCATGTCGAGTCGATGGACTAAGCTCTTGCGTATGATCACACAAGAGGTGACATGCTATCACCAGCACCATTAGTCTAGGCTGCTTTTTTGCATTCTTTTTTGAGTTTTTTGGTCATATGATCGATTTTTTCTTGGACACAAAACATTTTTTAAAAACTATAAACAGTTATATATTTTTTATTTTCGAAGTTTTATTTTGGTTAAGTTATATGATCCTGATGCAAATGTTAATGTGAAATGCTTTTCTTTTACAAATGTTGCAAATGTCTATCTAACACATAATTTGCTAGTGAATGATTTAATGTGTTTAAGTTTCTAGAAATGTGTTGATATTGAATGGAATAAAACTGCCTTTCCAAAATATTGACTCTTAGGAAGATACGATAGATAGCTGGGTTCCGAACGGAATAGTGCCAGTAAGCTGTAGAATGACGAGTTACGAATCTAGCCTGACAACAAGTCAGCATATGCCATGTGAAATGGCATCAGAGAGAAGCTCCATCAACACGTTGTACTTAGTGATGTTATTCGTTGATTGACCAATACATATCCCCCTGAAACTCACTACGACTAGCTCTGTTGGCATACCCAACGAATGTTCTCAAATAGTCCGACATCTGCAACAAATTCAAAGTGGATTACCTAACCAAAATGACAACTCTTAATGAAAAGAAAAATGTAACAAAAGCATATTTACTAAGAGATTACTACACATAATTAAGCATAGTAACGCTTAAGATATAACCCGTTTCGGGGTTGCGACAGTGGAATCCCATCGTAATCTACTAGCTCGTAGGCTCCTTTTGCTAATGCTTGTTTAACAATGTAGGGGCCCATCCATAATGGTTCGAACTTACCTGCTCCCAATTTGTCAGAGTCCTGATCGTATAGCAAGACTAGGTCACCTTCTGAGAAGATGCGAGGCTTGACAATTTTTTCAAATTGTGCTTTGACACATTTCTTATGTGCTTCGTTAGCCAACACGGCGTCACGACGGGTTTCATCCAAGTGGATTAGTTCCAAGAAATGAGCCTCTTCCTCCAAAGTTTCGGGAAGTAGATCGATTGTGAGCTTGAGAGATGAAATTTCACACTGAATCGGTAAGACATCTTCTAGACCATACACCAACTGAAAGGGCGTAAATCCAGTCACATTTCTCACTGATGTCCTATATGCCCACAAAGCTGAGTACAGGATTAAGTGCCAATTCCGTTTGTGGACTCCAATCATCCTTTGCAGCATGTGCTTTAGGACTTTGTTGATGGCCTCAACTTGTCCGTTAGCCTGCGGATAATATGGATTAGAACTGTCGTGAGACAATCCTAATTTGGTAGCCAATTCAACCATTATGTGATTGCGAAAGTGTGATCCATGATCTGTGACTATAGCATGTGGAACAACGAATCTAGAGACTACATGATTGAAAAAGAAAAGAGCGTCCATTTCACCACTGTTGCTTAATGTAGGAATCGCCCCAGCCCATTTTGTAAAATAGTTGAACGTGAATATGATATACCCATGCCCCTCAGTCGAGGTGGGGTTACATGTCATGAAATCTATGCCCCATTTAGCGAATGGCCCAAAAGAAACTACTAGATGTAGCGGCGCAGGTGGTAATCTGGTTTTACAGTCGAAAATCTGACAGGCATGGCAACTTCTGACTGTAATTATGCAATCTTTGAATATGGTGGGCTAGAAGTAACCAGCTCGTAAGATATTTTGTGCCGTAGCGTAACCAGATTGATGCCACCCACACGCATCTGAATGAAAATCATTCAGGACTTTTTCGGCCTCCTCATGCTTGAGGCACCTTCTCAGAACTGTATCGACACCACGACGGTAAAGTGTATCACCAACGATCATGTAGTTTTTGCTTTGGTATTGAGTATGTCGCTGTTTAGAGCGAGAGGTGTTAGGCATAAAGGTTTGGGTTTGGAGATAGATCAATATATCTACATACCACGAATCACTTGACGATATTAGAAACAAAGTTTCATCCACAATTGATTCTTTAGATGTTGAATCATTGGACGACGATGGTAGGTCGCAAAGTAACTCCGCGAAAACTAGAGATTTCTTTGATTTGGATTTGATGAATTCCAAATAAAACTCTTGCAAAATGGCTATCCATTTGGAATATTTTCCCCTTCACAATTGACACGACAGAATGTGGGTCATAGGGTTGCAATCTCACAGAATGGTACTTTTGCGAAAGAGTATATAGTGTCGAAATCTCTGTACTGCTTGAAAAGATGCTAGAGCTAGCTTTTCAACATAAGAGTACTTGCTTTCTGTATGATTTAAGTTGCGGCTTAAATAATATATCGGATGTTCTATTCCATTGTCTTATTGTACTAAAACCATTGCGATGGTTGTATCTGTAGTGGCGAGATACAAGTTAAAGTATTTTTGATAGTCAGGAGCGTACATTAATGATGCTTTTACTAGGGAATCCTTTAAAGCATCAAAGGAAGCTTGCACAACCTGATCCCAGTTGAAGGGTACTTCTTTTTTCAAAAGATGTGTATAACCTTTAGCAAGTTAGGTGTAGTTTGGAATGAACCTCCTTAGAAAGTTTGCTTTCCCTTGGAGTTTTTGAATTTGAAGCAAATTTGAAGGTGGAGGCATGTCAATAATTGCCTGAACCTTACATGGGTCGAGTTGAATTCCGTCCTTAGAAACTACAAAACCAAGTAATGAACCAGAACCAACACAAAACACACACTTGTGTGGATTGAGTCATATCTTGTAGCATCGACAACGCAGAAATATAGCTCTCAAATGTTGCAGATGGTCAGTCTTCTTTCGTGAATGAGCTGGTAGATCATCGAGATACGGTTGAACGATGTGTTTGATGTCATGGAAGGCGTAGTTCATTGCCATCTGAAAATTTGACCCTGCGTTCTTCAAACCAAAAGGTAGTTTACGGTACGAAAATGTTCCCCACGGACATATAAATGTAGTCTTTGAATTGTCTTGTGGGCAGATATTGATTTGATTGTATCCGAAAAATCCATCCATAAATGAAAAGATTTCACATCCGGCACATTCATCAATTATCTGGTTGATGAAGGGTGTAGGGTAGTTGTCTTTTGTAAAAGCTTGATTTACATCCCTGTAATCAACGCACACTCTAATCATCCCTTGCTTTTTCATCACGGGAGCAATATTTGATACCCAATCAGTTAGAAGAATAGGGTAAATGAAACCAGCATGCAAAAGTTTTTCAACTTCTGCCTTAATGGCAGCGACTTTCTTCGGGTGCACTAGTCTAAGCCGTTTTCGTACTGGTTTGACATCTAGATACATCTTGATTTCATGTTCAATGATGCTCGAGTCAATGCCTGGCATTTCTTCATATGACCATGCAAAGACATCTCTGAATTCGCGAAAGAGAGCGCAACATATTTCCAGTTCTAAAGGAGAACAATATTTTCCAACATGAATATTCTCTACAACATTAGGTTTGGTCGAGATATTAATGGCAATAGTCTCTTCAATATTGGATAAATTTCACTCGGAATCCACCGTATTTACAATATTTGATAGAAAATCAAAAACTGAAGGATGATTAATGTCGCTGGAATGATCTTCTTTGTTATATTGAAGATGGGAACGATGGTGGTAATATTCCCATGGTGCCTCTCCTATCATCATTGACTGAATGATTCCTTCGTCTGTAGAATGTATATGAGACCAAGGATTGGAAGAGGTGCCATACTCTAGAGACCTTTCTATCCAAACACTCGATGAGTGTTGATTTGGGTTTGCCACCCAGACCCAGAAAATTGAGTGCTATAAAATTTCTATGGGGCTTGGGGGTAACACCTGGCAATGATCCATATTATCAAAATGTTCAGAATTATTCTTAATCTTTGATGATGTAGAAGATATCATATGACAGGTTTCCACTGTGGCCACTTCCGCCAGATTACTCGGAGGCAGGAGGGAAAAAGTACCCATTAAGGCTGGGTCTTTTAGGATACCTACTCTGACATTTTGAAGTGATTGAGAGCTTCCATGGATCATTGGAATACTTCCAATAGCTTCTAAACTGTTGGGGAAAAAGGTTAGTTGGTCAACGATTGTAATTCCGCCTTGGAAGGGAAATGAAATCTTTCTAAAATATGTTGACACAACAACAGCCATAGCATAAATCCAGGGCCTTCCCAGTAAGATATTGTAGTCAAGGTTTCCATCAATGACCTCGACTTCAATTTCTACTGTCTTGCCCCCCAGTTCAACTTGCAAGTTACTTAATATCCCATATGGCGTGTATGTTCTTCCATCGAATGCTTTTAATGTCATTGATGATCGTGACAAGGGTGGTGAGCCTAAATTTTTCCAGCAACTCATTGACATAATATAGGTAGATTCCCCCTCATCAATGATTGTGCGATGAACAGTTTTGTTGAGGGTTTTTACCTGTATAAGGAAAGCAAGAAGGGTCGGTAACGGAGGTTCGTATCCTTTATGGTTAAAGGCCACAAGATTGGAATATGTTGGGTCAATCCCACCTATTGCTGATAACAAAGCCTGCTTTTGGGAGGGGCAATTCTACAATACTTCAAGTGTCGACATAGCGGATGGTGATTGAGCCAGATCCTCCACTATATTATAATTTTGTGCTGCTCAAGCATGAGGATTAAACATCGATTTATGTACTACTCCCTTTGGAGACTTTATAGTTAATTCAGGAATGATGGGCGGCACAACTTCTGACGAAGTTGTTGTCGAACTACTGGGTTGATCTATAGCGCTGTTGTTTGACATCTGTGGATTCCCATAATTTTTATTCCTCGTCGATATCAAAGCATTATTTTGTTGTTTCGAGATGGATACCATAAGCACTTGGGATGGGGAAGCATGATCGATAGCAACCAAATTAGTTTCTTGGTTTGGAAACGGATCAGTCAATACTGCTAAGGTACTTAAAGTTTTTAAAAATTTCTTGACCTCAGCTCGATGTGGACAATCTTTCGTGTAATGATCCTCATTACATATGAAACATGGTTGATTAGGTTTCTTTCGCCTAGCAGGGTTTCCAAAAGGTTTCTCAAGAGTCGAATCTTTCTGTTTCTTTTTTTTGTTTTTCCCTTTCTTCTTGGCCCCTGGCTGCTTTGGTTCTTTCCCCTTGTCATATGACATGGCATTAACCTCCGAGGCAAGAAACTACAAGGGCTTTACCGGATGGAGCTTGCGGTTTGCATACTTGAGGTACCAATCATGCCATCACCGACATGAGAGTCACTGTTTTATTTAGGAGGGGGAGGAACCGAAAATTCTGGTCTAGGAGCGTCAGGAATTTTGCCATAGATCATGCCAGACTGAGTATAGATCAAGTCTAAATATTGTTCACGAGCAATGACTTGCTCTTCAGTGACAACTCCTCCTTTCGCCACATTTTCAATAATAGAAGGTAATAATGACTTAATAAACCACTCAGCTAGAAGCTGAACAAGAACATATGTCTTTACCACTTGATGACGACGTCACCACTCATGAATATGATCAGATATGTGAGTGGTTGTTGTCTGTTTAAAGTTGGTAAGGAGTTCTGTTCCCATTTCGTACCTTATGGGTAACTGAAAGTGGGTTAAAAAGGTAGTGGCAAGGGCACTGAAGTTATCGAATGAAGCTCTAGGTAATTCAATGTACCATTTCACTGCCGGACCAGTTATCGTTTGGTGAAAAAGGCGAAGCCTAATCAAATCATCATTGAGGGTGTTAGATGAACACCAAAAATGAAAAGTCATTATGTGATTCGATGGATCTTCACTTGGATTTCCATTGAATTTATAAATACCAGAGGGAAGTTTATGAGTAATTGTCGGCCACCAAGGGGCATAAACAATTGGATCATTTGTCAGCCGGTTCAGATCTGGTAATTCTAGAGTTGCTACAAAAGGCAATTGTTAATTCAGGTTTGGCGAAGCATACCCAAGATAAGATGGGATCGCCTAAGCAGTAGGTCTTTGCATACCAGCATAATGTATCTGATGTTGATAACTTTGATAAGGTTGATGGGCATAACCATTATAATATGGTTGTTAATAACCATTTTGAAAATGCGGTGGCCCATTACCTACAAAGCCTTGTTGCTCAAGTCCTTGGTAAGCTTGCTAGAATTGTGGTTGTTGATATTGCACCAGCCATGGTTGTTGGACCACTTGCTGTCTCCCAATATTGGACATTTGACCAAGATGCGGAGTGATAGTATCCGTTTGAGCCTGAGTCGTTCCAGTTAAGGAAGCACTAATTTGAGGTTGTGATTGAGCTGTAGGGACAAGAGGTTGTTGTACTACAACCTGAGAGACTTGACGTTGACATACAATAGGATGTGCTTGTACTTGCGACACAGTCACAATAGCAGGTGTAGTGGTAATATTTGACACAGGTTGGGTTGGTTGCATTGAATATACAACCCTTGGCTGCTGAGGAAGTATTGGTACCCAACCACTAGATGTAATTCCAGTTTGACCTGATTTTTGTTGTGAGCTCTCATATAGTTATTCTCCAGGAGGGAACAATGAAAAACCAAATTGCCCCCCATATGGTGGCAATCCAGTGCTCAAAGGATAGATGGGCTTTTGAAGACTAGGCTGCCCAAATTGAAACTGGTATGCAGGATCAATTTTCTGAGCTTCAACATAAGAAATTCCAGATAGGATCCCGGAGGAACAAATAGGAATAGACCATGTCGTCGAAACAGTCCCTAGGTGGACTCCATCTAGTGATTGATAACTAGTTGGGACAGATGGTATACCAACAAACATCATTGGAGTGGCAGCAGGAAGTTCTACTATGGCTGTATCAAATGACATAGTCCTAGATGTTGATGGTTGCTTAGACATATTTAGTCTATCCAAAAGTTTTCCTAGCGATTCGACAAGAACTTGTGATGAGGCACGATTAAAGGAAATAACTTCAGGTGTAGCAGGATATAAGTGGATCCCAGTTCCAAAATGTAATAGGGTACTAGATGGAATATCCTCAACTATCTCCTCTATAGCAATCAGTCTAGGTGGAAGAGGTAAACCATCAGGTCCGCAAAATATTTTTGGAGCCTAAGAAGGTATAGCTTCTGCAGTAACTGACATTGGAAGGGTGAAACCTTTTGAATTCTAGAATTCAACTTCCGGATGTTCAGGTAAGTGAACTTCAGTCTCTGGATCAGCTCTAGCTGTAGTTGTTTCATGTATAGAAGTGTCTACCATTACACTAGGATCAGTTCTAATGTCCTCTTGTAACTGCGGAACTTCTTCTGTAAAGGCAGATGTACCAGAAATGATCAGAGTAACTGTAGTCTATGATGATGTTGAAACACAAGTTTCAAATAAACCAGGAGAATTGGACACAGTTAAACGAGACCGTTTTTCCCGAAATGGTTTCGTTTCCAGAGTCAGAGACGGTTGACTTGCTAGTCTCTGCAAATGACAGGGTTTTGATTGACTTTCTTCAACGATTGTGGATTACTTGATCAACTCAAAATTAAGGGGAAAAATGTTATTTCGTATTAAATAAATTTTAAAGATGCTTTGACACAACTTTGCTTTTTCAATTTTTAAGAGTCGATAAAAAGCTAAAGATGACTCTAGTCACCTTTGATTTTTAATGAGCCTGAAGTGACAAGTGCTCAGATGGACCTTTTCTTTTAAGGAGTCAAAAAGGAACAAAAGTGACTACTCTGGAAATCTAGACAGAGGGATTACCAAACCAATCGCAAAACTGCAATATACACCTTGGTGGTAAATTAAAGAGAAATTACCAAGGACTTATGTACAGTAGTCAATCTTCCTAAATGTTGTGTTCAGTGCATTGCGATCAATAAGGCGGCAGACACGGCTTCTTATGGATAAAGGATATCAGCCTATTGTGGTCTCCCAATATATACTCGACAGTACGGGGAGCACAAGTCCGTACTAGCACTTGTCATAGCAAAGAGGAGGAATCACCCAACCTTCGATGAAAACGATAGTTACCAGGTTTTACGACGCTAGAACACGTCTCTAGCCTAGACTTCTAGATGTGTTTCATTAGGTTCCAAAGCATTGTTAAGTTCATTGAGATTTATTTTAGAGTTGATCTTGTTTAGAAGTTTGCCTTTCAAGGTTCACCACGCAATGTAGATGTAAAATTCCTAAATATGCTATCTAAAATGATAAACAGTCGTTTATTTTCTTTTAGCAATGAAAATCCTAGCTACTAAGGAAAGAAGATAACAATTCCTTCAACTAAGAGCAAAGAGCACACACTAAATGCACTTTTCCTAAATCATTTTTGTACACAGTCTAAACGCAAATGCAAATGCATGTATTTGTTTTTCGTTCCCTTTAATGTAAAGAATGCAAAAAAGGAAACTAAGTACAAATCTGAACTATTTTCTTCAAAGCGACATTTCGACAATTTCTTTTCAAAATGAAAGGAAGAATAAAATGACACTTTTCGATTTCGAATAGAAAAATGTTTTCGACACTTCAGATATTAACAATTCAAATCAAATACAACTCTGAAATGAAGTTGGTGAAGAAGCATCCTTCTTCTCCACCAACTTAGTCTTTGTTTTTCCTATTTAGAAAAAGAAAATGTACAATGTTGAAAACCAATCATTGATTGGCATGCTTATACAGAAAATACAGGGTGAAAATTAGAAACTTCTGACACCCTATATTTTCCATTTCCATTCTGCAAAATTCATTGTTTCATCTCATTTCACTTTGATTTACTTTTACAAATTCACTTCACTCCACTGCCATATTTTACCAATAAATTTTTCATTTTCCAACATTTCCTTCATCACCATTTTCATTTATCATCTTGTCATATATTCACTCACACATCCATTTCCATCTCATTCATTCATAAGTCATATTTTACTCTCTGTTTTACATTCTACAGTTGTTTCCATGTTCTACAGCTGACTCTGTTCCATAGCTGATCATGTTCTGCAACTAATCTGATTCTGCATCAACAGTTTGATTATTAGTCCAAGCACAAACAGGCCAGCTCATAATAAAATCTTATATGCAGGTAATTGAAGAGAAAATAACTTTGAAGAGCAATCACACCTGAAGCACCTATGGAAGCAAACATCAAGACATTAGCAAGAAAAAGGCAAGGTTCCAAAGGTAAAAACAAAAACTTATTTCAAAATGAAATACAAAAACATAAGTTTGTATAACTTGTATAATCATATGTCTCATTGATTAATCATTATGTGATTTGACTGCCACGATTACTCCATCTTCAATGCCTAACGTTCCAATGATTCCTTCTTAACTAATCTTCGTTTTTAACTCCATGACTCGTACTTAACCGGACTTCTACAGCCACATCTGTTAATGGTTAGATTAATGACATGACCTATCCATATACGACTTTTCAAAACCTTGATTGTTCATTTATTACACTGAGTTTTTCTCTCATACTTCTGCAGCCTCTTTGTGCATACAGTCACTCTGTTTTCATACTCTTTTTTCATACAGTCACTCTATTTTCATATTCTTTGTGTATAACAATCACTCTATTTTTCACACAGTTTACGTTTATAGCTACTATGTTTCCATATATTCTGTGTATGCAGTCGTTTTATTCACAGCCCTCTTGCTTCCATATACATTGTCCGTTTCCATATCCATAATTGTTTTATCCACCCAGTTGCTCCATTTTCGTATACACAGTCCTCTTTATGCAGTCACTTATTTCTCAGACAATGAAGGGAATTTTGAAGAGTAGCCGAGAACAGAGGTGATGGGACTCATTGTTAGAATTGAACCCATAGGGGTGAAGTACATGGAGGGTTATCCTCACCTGAAAGGAATGATACAGAAGGCTGGTTGGTTGAGTTTCATGTAGGTTTTAACCTCGTATAGAAATTACCTGCATACGAATTCTAAAACACAGAAAATAAACAATGCGAGAGCATAACACATAAAACACATATATACAGAGATTTTCCTCTAGATCCCAAAACCGGGACTACCAGCTTGATTTTTTATTATATTCCTTTCAATGTTACAATACATATTTATAAATGCTGAAGCATCCAATACCATGGACCGAAAACCATCACATCCAAAACCATGGACCAAAAACCATCGCGTCCAGAAAACATGTGTGAAAATCATACACAAAACCATAGGTGGGTCCGCCCAACCTAACATAGGGTCCAAAACCAAAATTTTCTGGGGCACTACCCCAGACCCCATAAAGTGCGGTTATGATTACACCTCAAACCCCCCGTGACCCCCCCCCCCCCCCGGCTGCACAATCGACGCAACAAAGGGGGGCTCCACCCCCCCTCTAACCCCCTGGTTAACTACGTGGGCGAGTCATGGAAAGAATATAACACAACCCAACATTCTCCCACTTGTTGTTTTCTTTCCACAGGGGGCCACAAGAGATCTTAGTCATTTTTCCAGCCCTGAAATGCCCATTGTCTCTCTACACCAAGAGAACTTCTCAGAGCTCACAGATTTTGTCAATGCATCTACAATATTTTTCAAAGTGTCCACCTTTACCAACGAGACCTTTTTGTCTTCTATCAGATCCCTCACAAAGTGATATTGAACATTAATGCGCTTTGTCTTTGAATGATATGCGGGGTTCTTTGCCAAGAAAATTACACTTTGGTTGTCACAGTCTATCCTTATAGCTCCCTGTACTAACCCCATACTTGAACACAATCTCTACAACCAAACTACTTCCTTGCTTGCATGAGTGGCTGCCATGTATTCCGCCTCTGTAGTTGATAGTGCCACTACAGATTGTTTCTTACTCATCCAACTGACTACACTCCAAATAGGTTAAAGACATACCCACTTGTAGATCTTCTCTGATATAGATCTCCAGCCAGTCTGCATCAACAAAGCCATGAATATCCAACACTCTGTCCAATCCTGTCTTCCTTGGTAGCACAAACCATAATCACTAGTGCCACGCAAATACTTGAAAACCCGCTTCACTGTTGTCTACTGCTCCTTCCCTGGTTTTGACATAAACCTGCTCAATACTCCCACTGCATGTGGAATGTCTAGTCTAGTACAGACCATTGCATACATCAGGCTATCGACTGCACTTTCATATGGAACACATGACATGTCCTCTTCCTCTTCTTGTGTCTTGGGACACTGTTCAGTAGATAACCTCACACCTACAAGAATAGGAACCTTCACCGGTTTACTATCCTACATATTAAACCTCTGCAGTATTGTCTCGACATACTTCCTCTGGTTTAACCAGAGCCTCCTCTTTGCCCGTTCTCTTTTAATTTCCATTCCCAAAATATAGTTTGCAGCACCAAGATCTTTCATGTCAAATTTGGAGGACAATTGGGTCTTCAAATCCTGGATAATTTCTTTGTCATTTCCAACCAGCAACATATCATCCACATACAAGACCAGATAAATAACACGGTCACCAATTAATTTAAAATACACACAATGATCTGCTTTGCTTCTAGTGAAGCCAAGTCCCCGTATAAATGTATCAAATTTTTGATACCACATCCTTGGTGACTGTTTTAACCCATTCAAAGACTTCTTTAACTTGCATACCAGTTCTTTCTTACCCTTCACCACAAAGCCTTCAGGTTGCTTCATGTATATTTCCTCTTCCAGATCCCCGTGAAGAAATGTTGTCTTCACATCCATAGGTTCTACCTCAAATCAAAAGCACCAGCAACAAATAAGGGTATTCTAATAGAAGTTACCTTGGAAACAGGAGAAAGAATATCACCAAAATCAATTCCTGGCACCTGGGAATAACCTTTTGCTACCAGTTGAGCTTTGTATTTCTCCACCTTTCCTTCTGCATTTGTCTTCTTCTTGAACAACCATTTGCTGCCAATGGGTTTCCTTCTAGCCAACAACTCCACTAGATCCTAAGCATAATTTTTGTGTAAAGATGCCATTTCATCAACCGTAGCCTCTTTCCAGAGTTTTCCATCCTCTGAATCTACTGCCTCCTTCACAGTTCTGGGATCATCATCAGTAACAGACAAAGCAAAATTTGAACAGAAAGCAGATGGACTATACCTTTTTGGTTGCCTTCTTTCTCGAACTGATCTTCTCACAGCCGGAGTTTGTGGCTGTTCATCTTGTGATTCCTCCTCTGCTGTAGAGTCTGATTCTTCCTCCTTAACCTCAAACTCTATGTTCTCAGGTTCCTTTGGTTGGACTTCATGTTTAATAACATATTTTACCTCTCTGAACACCACATCTCGGCTATACACAACATTCCGTGTGATTGGGTTCCAAAGCTTATACCCCTTTAAACCATCCTTATACTCAATAAAGATGCACTTTTCAAATTTACTATCCAACTTGGTTCATTTCTCCTTTGGAACATGTACATATGCATCACATTCAAATACCCTCAGATGTGAAAGAGAGGGTTTCTTACCAGTCCATACCTCTTGTGGAGTCTTATCCTTTAATGCTAATGAAGGTGACCTATTGACCAGGTAACATTCAGTATCCACCGCCTCTACGCAGAATTCCTGTCCTAACCCGGCACCACTGAGCATGCTTCTTGCCCTTTCCGTCAACGTCTTATTCATTCTTTCTGCAACTCCATTTTGCTGAGGTGTATATGGTGTAGTCTTCTATCATGATATACCACACTTCTTACAGAATTCTTCAAATTCCTTGCTACAAAACTCTCCACCATTATCTGTCCTCAGCACCTTTATCTTCTTCTCTGTCTAAATTTCCATGAGAGCCTTAAATTCTTTAAACCTGTCAAAGGCTTCAGATTTATTCTTAAGGAAATATATCCTTGTATTCCTTGAGAATTCATCTATAAATGATACATAGTACATAGACTTACCTAGTGATGGAACCTTCACAGGTCCAAACACATCACTGTGCACAAGTTCTAATATCTGTTTCGCCCTCTTACTATCAGAGGGGAAACTCACTCGATTCTACTTCCCATATACACAACTTTCATAGAAATCAAAGTCCAGAGAGCTATTACTCATACCTTCTACCATACCTTTACCATGAAGTATTCGAAGGTACTTCTATCCAATATGTCCAAGCCTTTGATGCCACAATATGGTCTTCTCTCCAGAGACCACTAGATTTTCTGGTCCACTTTCAAGAACCACAGAACTGTTGCACCCATCAATAACAGTGCTACCTTGCAATGTGTATAGAGTTCCAATTCGAACTCCCCGCATCAATACTAATGCTCCCTGAACCATTTTGCAAGTATCCTTCTCGAACACTGTTTTTACACCTACATCATCCAACTTGCTTACAGAAATCAGATTTCTGGCCAATGCAGGAATATGCAGAACACCCCGAAGTGTTCTAACCCTTCCACCTTGCAGCTTCAACTTTACTTTTCCGCGACCAATGATTCTAGCCTTCCTATCATCCCTAAGAAGACATCACCACCATCATATTTCTCATACTCATAGAACCACTCTCTATGGGGAGTGAAGTGAAAGGATGCACCTGAGTCAATTAACCATGCCTCATGATCTACATGTGTACTTGAAGAAGCCAAGTACACATCCCCACCTTCATCTGAGGTGGTTTTCACCTCTGCAAAAGGTGCATCATCAGATCCCTTTCCTTTATCAGGAGCTTTAGATTTACAGTCCCTTTTGTAGTGCCCTTCCTTTCCGCATTTCCAGCACACCACCTTGACAGGTTTTCCTGGAGATTTAGATCTCCCTCTAGATTTAGATCTCCCACTCAATGACTTATTTTTGTTTCTGTTCTGGGACCATCCTCATATAGACAAGGCATCACCATTCTAGCTCTCCATATTTTTCCATCTCATCTCCTTTGCCAATAAGGCTAAGACTATTTCATCAAACTGCAAGGCAGTTGCATTGCTACCTATTGCAATAACCAGACTATCCCACGAATTTGGTAGAGAACACAACAAATTGATGCACTCATCTTCATCCGAAATTTTAATATAAACAAATGCTAACTGACTTACCACAATATTAAATGCATTCATATGCTCTGTCACCGAGTCTCTATCTTTCATCCTCAGGTTATACAGCCTTTTCGGCAGGAACAGTTTATTCACCAGAGACTTAGATTAGTACAAAGTCCCTAACTTGCCCCACAACGCCTTCGTTGTAGCTTCTCCTGATACATTCAGCAATACTAAATCTGAGACACATAATCGTATTGTGCTCTTTGCCTTCCGATTCAACTTCTTCCATTCTTCATCGAACAATCCCGTTGGTTTAGTAATCGGATCTACTATAATCCACTGATCTTTATCCACCAACAAATCCTCCATCTTTAGTTTCCACAACTCAAAACTCTGACCATTAAATTTCTTGATCTCTATCTTTCCACTGCTCGCCATCTTCTTTCACCACCAGAATCGATCTCGCAGATCTCCCACTGAACAGGGTCTACCACAGGCCCAACCAAAACCCCTAAGAAACAAAGGCATCCCATTGAAGCCAAAACAACTCTGATACCAAATGTAGGTTTTAACCCCGTACAGAAATTACCTGCATACGAATTCTAAAACATAGAAAATAAACAATGCAAGAGAATAACACATAAAATACATATACATAGAGATTTTCCCCTAGATCCGAAAACTGGGACTACCAGCTTGATTTTTCATTATATTCCTTTCAATGTTACAATACATATTTATACATGCTGAAGCATCCAATACCATGGACCAAAAACCATTGCATCCAAAACCATGGACCGAAAACCATCACGTCCAAAAAACATGTGTGAAAATCATGCACAAAACCATAGGTGGGTCCCCTAACCTAACATAGGGTCCAAAACCAAAATTTTCCGGGGTGCTACTCCAGACCCCATAAAGTGGGGTTATGGGTACACCTCAAACCCCCTATGACTCCCCCTCCGCCCCTTTCTACACAATCGGTGTAGTGAAGGGGGGCTCCGGCCCCCCTCTAACCCCCCCGGTTAACTACGTGGACTAGTCGTGGAAAGAATATAACACAACCCAACATTTCATTGAAAAACTCGACGATTACCATAAAGAAATCACCAAATCCTTTTCCAGATCATTTGATGGAATGGACATGGAAATAGGTGACATCAAATTTTCAGTTACCGAGTCCTTTATTGTTGAAGCAACGGAACTCTGTTATACAACAAATTGACCTCCTCATCAACTCAGAGGGTAAAGACATGATAGTTGAAACAAAGACCACAATCACAGGCCTTGATTCCACACTAACACTGGCTGTGCACTAATAACCTGCTTTATAAAGCTTGTTACCAAGCTTGGAGATGTGTTAGTGACCCACTGTTTCCGGGAAAACTAGTGTCTTTTCAATCTGCTAGTCCCACTAAGAATGGTAGCTATCTTAGAAACAAACAATCAAAGCAATTTGCAATTTCCCTTATGTATGATGGATAAGAGAGAAGCAAAGGGGACCAACCTGGATCTTTCGCTTGACTCCTTGCTTGATTTCTCTCTCCCTTGATAGAGCTTGCAACTCCTCTCCTACTTGTCCCGCTTTAGAGAATACCTGTAGAGACAAAGTAACAAAACACCATCAAAGCATATCAATCTATAATATCATAAACAATGCAGAATCAGAAATACATTGAACATACAATTGCATTCATAAATAATAAGATTCACAAATACACGATTGTATGGAGGAAAACTCAAAGAACTTTATTAAAATAGAAGGGATAATTACAACCCAGCTGTCTGATCCAGCATCATCCTCCTAGCATCAAAGCCCTCTTCACCTCATGAAAAGCAAGATCACCCAACAATACAATGCTCCTTCTCAAAGATAAACTAATAGCACTTCCTTACAAATTACAACATTCCATCCTCTAGATCTCTCAGATGGGGGATCCATTTATAGATGTTTGCAGAGGTGTGAGTCATCTCTGGGTTTTTGATTAGTGTCATTCCACTTGTAGTTCTTACTTCCACTTGGAGATTTCTTTGATCTCTTACTCATCCGTAAGCGAATTCAGAGAGGCAAGTGTCATAGAGGAAGTTTCTAGAAGATTCCATGAGCATCCACTTAGGAAACTGCCTCAGACATTTGTCCATTCTCGCACATCATACCCCACAGAAGGCCTCTTCAGTATGCATCGCACCTGGCTAGTGTAGGAGTCAGTATGCATCACACCTTGACCAAGGAGCAGTCAGTATGGTCCAGTTTTGGCCAGTTCTAAGTGCTTTTTCAAGTGGAACTTCTGGGAAATGATGTAATCAATTGACCATGATCTTTTAGGGTATGAAACAACACTTTTTATGGGTTAAAGATCCTTTGGTTTATCGACATTATGATTGGGGTTGCAGTGCCCAAATATGTCTGTAACACCTACTAAGGTATGTTGCTCTTATGGGAACAGTGTTAGTGAAACTTGGTGAAGTTCCAAGGGTCAAAGAAATGAATTGACTCACAAATATCTAGATATTTGTCCCTAAAATTACTTAAGAAAAGAAAGGAAACATCCAAATTCAAGATATTTGGAGGATTTATAATCTGAAAAAAAGAGGCAAATGGGAAAGAGCTGAAAAGCATGGCAAGTTCATTGCTTTTGCCCTAGTGAACTCAATGAGGAGCTTGGCAACCCTAACTCAATTGCTATATAAGCAAGGTGAGGGTTATTGTGAAAGAGGTCAGAGCCTTTGAAAGGATAGCCTACTTAGCTATTGAGAACTGTCTCATATCTAAAGAAGTGAGCTAGAAGGGAGGGAGAGAGAGAAGCGGAAGGGGAAAACGAAGACTGATACAACAGATGGTTGTAATCACTCTTTCGTTATTAATACAGAACTATAGTTGTGTTCCCTACTCCATGGTGTCGGTAACATGGTTCATTAACTTGTTCAGTCGATACTTGTTTATATGAGTAGTTTAGTTGTATGCAAATATATGTTCATTGTGTATTCATATATTGGTTTTCAAGGTTGTACGCAGTGATTGTGTTTACGTTTCCTTTGTGCAGGAATTAATTTGGAGCTAGCTTTGAGGGAGTTCCTCTTGGCTTCATTGTGATCTCCAAACAAATCTAGAGGGAGACTTGAGGTAATACTCTTTCCATACTTTGTTAATTGATATTTGTCTATGAACATGTGTATAACTTGTTAGCATCTGTAGATAATCTTACAGTCTATTGAAGGTCCTGGCAAGGCCTTTTAGGGTAGTTTTCATTCTCCATACACCATGCATTTTACCCCATAGCAACATTGGCGACTCCACTGGGGACTATACATCTAGTTCCCTGTTTACCCAGACTCTTCTCAGTTTTCTCCTCCTTCTAAGAGCTCCCTATACTTCTGCAATCCCTTTCTGACCCACCAAAGATCTTACTGCATCTTGCCTACAAGTATTCACCTCTGAATTTGATCTTCAAAACCCTCTTTTTGACTGATTTCCCACACTAACGCAGGTTAACAGTCTACATAGATCTTTATAAAGCACTATGCATGTTCAAAGGGAGTGTTAGTGGACCCATTAACTCTCTGTAACCACTGTTACAGAGCGTTAGTCTCCCAAAAGTTTGATTTTTAGCTATGGCTGAAATAGGAAGCCTTCTCATGGACTGAAGGAAGATCTATAACTGCATTTTGCTAGCAAAATAGGTGTCCTGAAATAATTTTTTTGAGGAAATCATTTTAGTTTTTCTTTCTTAAAATAATTTTTTTCGAAAGAAAGACTCACATTTTTTATTCATCCTTCTGTTTAGCTGGTTAAAAGCTACTCTATTTTGGTTTCAAGTAGTTGTTAAGAAACATTGGAAAGAAGTTCTTTGGTTATGCATGTGTTAAAATGAGTGAAATGCATGGAAATAATATGAATATGTGAAAAACTCTCACTTGTAGAATACAGCTTGTTTTCATCGAATTGAAAATTTTTTAAAGCATTGTTTTTTGCATGATTTATTGAGTCAGAGTCTCATCACATTTCATACGTCAACTCCCCTACCGAAGACAATAATCAAGTACACATAAAATTTACCTAAAATCAATCAGTAACTCTTTATTGAGGAAAAAAACATTAGTTAGGCTAGGATCTTAGGATAAGTAGAGTGAGTAAAATTGCCCAAGATCGAACACCAAAATAGTTTCATTAAAAGAGAGAAAAATTCCTTCTGCACTCATACTACAGGGACTACTCCAGTAAAAGCAGAGCAAAATACAAGACAACATCGGACAGTATGTGAAGGTAGCCCACTTTCTCTTACAAATCCTTTGGGTATTCTGTGTATTAGGGATCCCTTCGAGGATTTCGGAGCTGAGTCGGTGTCACACGGAATCAGTCAATAGTGCGGACACAACCGACCTTCCTAGAAGTCTAAGACTTTCTAATGACAAACAAGACAAAAGAGAACAATCCTTCTCTAAATATGCGGTACAATATGAGAAATCAAGTGTTTAGCTCTTACCTTTAACCAAACGTTGTTGTAGTAGTCCAGCTTCGTTGATCCGGATGAGCTCCTCCTTCTCTTCGAAACCTGCACTCACCAACAGTCAAACCATTAAATAGCACCTAATTATAACATAAAACAAAGCATATTCAACATATAGACCAAGGAGTATATGAAACAACTCATAAACAACAAGTTATTGAGAAGAATGGACTAATTTGTATTAAAGGTAACAAAAGGAACCATTACAACCTGAGCCTTGGTGTTGTGCAAGCTCCTTCCAGGGTCCACAAGAGTCTTCCTTTACTCTGATCAGCTCACCCACCTCCCAATGGAAACAAGTAAAGATGGTAATCTCTCCTCACAAGCTCTCACAAGGAAGTCCTAATTCCAGCAGCATCTACCCTTAGGAATGTTCAACTTTCAACCTCCCTCCCTCTGGCCCAATGCCTGTATTTATAGTGTTCTAGAGGAAGTTAATTAGCTCCACCATGGATGGGATAAGTCCCTCTTTCAATGGGATAGGCTCCCCTCTTCATGGGATAAGTCCCTCTTTCTTTGGGTACATGAACCATCTGGAGGCACTTCATACACGTCAAACAAGCTTCTAGAATGCTCTAGAAATAACCACAAGTAACTTTTTTAAGATGAAACTTGCGCCTTTTGACCTTTACAGGAGTACGCACCCATCCCTTTACATACAAAGCGTACTTGGACGCAGGCATTGTGAACTTGGGCTGCGTACCCGCAGGTAAGGCTAAGAGAAACTGCGTACCAGAGATAATTGACTTTAAATGAGTTTTCTCTTCTTTCTGGAGTTTGACATGCAGAGCAGAGGCATGAGACTTGCTAAGGAGGATAGTATGACAGTGGATGGAGCCATACTAACTGCAAAATGGTCATGGTGACATTTTTTAGTGTAACAGATTGCCCCCTAAAGTGTGAAGCCTGTAGTAGATTAGGGTTTCATATGATCTAGGAAGGGTGAAGTACTTTATCATTTCAAGGAGTATCTTGCGGAGAGCCCGGTCAGAACCTGCAATTATTCAACACAAAAGACATATATAAAATGATATCATCACTGAGGTAGGCATTCCCATACTCAGATTGAAAACTTTAACTAACAATCTAACTACTGCTCTGATACAAGAATGATTTTGCAGTACATCACAATCATAGACTTCTGTAGACACAGTATGGACGCAACCATCTATTTATGATAAGTCTACCATATAATGAATACAAAACTCCTCGCAGCCTGGATGGCGGAAACTAGATCCAGGGTCTTCATCTCTACTTCTCGAATTCGTACAATCCTAACCATGCGAATAAATGAGTTGATGTCGAGCATGGTAGGAACCACTTGATTACTGGTCAATGATGTAAACCGTTAACAAATGTGAGAGAGACCACCAGTGATGTCAATGGTTCTCAAAGTACCCAGTACAATCCATGAAATGTGAATGAATGGGTTGATGTCGAACATGTCACGGAATCCCTTGATCGAAAGTCAATGATGTAAACTGTCGTCAAAGGCGAGAAACCTACCATTGATGCATGCAGACTTCAAGGTACTGACGATTTCTAAGTCATCTTTCTAGATAATGTGCTGATGTCGATAGAAAGCGACTCGTTGCAGGCAAGCCCACAACATGAAATCATTGTTCAAGTTGAAGAAATGTTGCTGTAAGGACTGACTCAGGGATGGTCAAATGGATGACATGTGTTTTGCGTATGAATGGTTTATTTGCAGAGACCTCTTGAACACATAACGACACGACAGATGGCTTGGTGACGATTGACCCAAAGTTAACACCCAAAACGGTTGAAGACTTTCAAAGAGGTTTAATCAACTTTAAGGCAAAGGATTTCCCAACCCAGGTGAATGAAAAGTGTCGTGTTCAAGAGCGGTAATAAGGTTCTTTTGTAGCAAAGGATAACAAATAGGTTCATTCTTCTCTCTTTTCCCCCACCATTTCTGGCAAGTACCTCTTTATTTTTTACAAGCTTGAGGAGGATAACATATGCTTGATTATAAGCTCATCCTTCGGATGAGTCCAACTTAGTTTAGATTCGGACCCTAAGGAGTGGTCCGTTCCTGTTTGTAATCGAACAAGCCCTTTACTGTGAAATTTTAACGAGTCCAGTATAGGAGAAACTCGGTGTTTTTCAATTTTAGAGAGTCTGAAAAGACTAAAGGAGACTCCAAGGTGAACTTTTTCGTAAGTTTGTGTCTCTCAAGCCCGAAAAAGTATAAAATCATACCTGAGAGAACCGCTTGATCTCGCGACCAAGGAGTACTTTCATGTTTAGTGTCGTTGACCTGAAAAGTAAAAAGCGATCAAAAACACGTCGTTTTATTTCCAATATCGAGTTTGAAATGACAAAAACCCGGCAATCTTTTCGCGTTTTTACGGTCGGAAAAGAGCTATAAGAAGACCGTCTTTTAATTCCAATTTAACGAGTGTAAAAGAAACACTCGGCAATCTTTTCATGTTTTAGGAGTCAGAAAAGGGCTTAAAAGATGACTCTGACGTGAAAAATGATAGTTCACCCTAAAGTCCTTTTATCCTGCACAAAAACAACACATTACTCATACCTGTTTAAGATGGGTAAAAATACATTGAAAAATATCCTTTTACGGTGAAAAATAAACAAATTTAGAACTCATTTATCCAAAAAACCTATAAAAAGACTTCTTACCATGTCATTTTTACCATTTTACTGTTGAGGTTGAGAAAAGGGCTTTTTGCAAGAAATTTCCCGTGAAGATTGCGGAGAATCCGACCGTCAGAATCGAACGTCGTTTCACCAGGTATTCCACAACACCCCTCTCTTGCTTTCCATCCGTTTAAAATTCAATTTTAGGCTTTTATTTCATTTTTTGGGGGGTCTTGGGGTTTCAATATGCGCACTTCGGGGTACGCAGGTCATGCACTGCTGACCTGCGTACCCCGATATTTTCTCAATGAGAAAATTACGGGGTGTACGCACCCGGCCTTAAGGGAACTTGCGTCCAGGCGCTCTGTTCCTAAGGGCCGGGGTGCGTACCCCGCAAAACGCAAATTTAAACCCCCATAACTCCAAAACCAACCAAAATTTTTACATTTTATGAATTCTAACTGATGTTTAATGATGTGTAGGGAGCACACCATGCTTGATTGGCGCGAAAGAGAGCACGAGGATGTTGATTTAGCCGCAATAAATCATCAACCCTCCATTGATGCTTTGAAGGCATGCGGGCTATACAAATACTGGGCCATAGCTGGCATGAGGGCACAGGTGCCATTCTTGGAGTGGCTGGTCGAGAGGTGGAACGTCCAGGAACAATGCTTTTACATCGGAGAGCACCAGCTCGAGATTGAGCCCTCTGATATATATTTTCTCACTGGTTTTCCCAACAGGGGCGAGCAACTGACTCTCTCCGGGACTAGGCCGGGTGGCCAATCCCTTGCTAGCCTCCGGCTAGAGTGGTGTAACAACCAGAACCATGAGAAAGGGATAGAAATCAAGTATATATCCCTGCCTGAACTTATGGTAATTGCTTTTAAGGTTACCAGACTTTGCGGCGCAGCCGCCTTGCACATTGCCACCGGGTCCCAAATGCGGATCATGATAGATTGCTACCAAGGCACCATTTTCAACTGGTGCGAAGCTGTGTTGGCCAACATGAAGGCTCAACTAACTAGGGTAAAGACCGGGAAACTAAAGACCTTTGGATATGGGCCTTTGGTTGTGAGCTTTTCCCTAGATAGAGTTCCTATGTTGATCCCTCAACAGCTTACTGTTCCAGTTGGGGCTCCTCGAGAGCTTAAGTTGACGAGATGGGTTACAGTGATGGCCCGGCATCCTGATGAGGGCACGACAGTGGTTCGATTTCCTGATGGTTACTTTCACTGGCTAGAGGGCCAGGTCTTTGCTATTCAGGATTTTCCTTATGCCGGAATGGATTTTCGGAATGATCCGGACATGGTTCTTCCACCGGGAGAACAATGGGATGATAGAGGTATTTCATTTTTCACAAGTTTTTAAATTATCTATATATTTTTTTATTTTATTTTTATATATATCGCCTCAAACTGACAGTAAAAATGTTCAAAATGCAGATGTAGGCCCACGGCGTCCAGCCAATCTCCGGGCTTTTGAGAGGAGACATCCACCTGTACCGGCACCGGCCCCACAGGATGCGGCCGCAGAGATGCTAGCTGAGTTGGAGCAGGATCTAGAGCGTCTGACGGTGGACATACCGGAGACGACCATAGATGATATTCCTATCAGACTGCAGCGTTATGTAGTCGCGGTCCCGGGGTCTTTTAGGAGATTTTTATGTAGGGTAGCCCGTGCAGTGGTGTCTTACAGAGAGCATCACCAGTGACTGGATGGTCACCTTTTGTAGTCACATGTGACATTTTGACTTTTTGTACTTATCATTTTGCCGATCATAAGGTGTTTTAAACCTATGATCGAAGACGATGTATATTTTTTGACACACTTCTATCTATATATATATCATTATTACCGGCTTATTTTGTTTAACATGTATGATGAAATGTTTATAAATTTGCATTTATGATTGTTTACAAATGTCTATTTAACATTCGAGACGCCATTGCATCTGCTAATGTGTTTAAAGACCTTGGAATATGTTGATATTCAATGTAATCAAATTCACGTTCCAAGAGACGCACCCTCAAAAATAATCTCAGCAACACTGGATTTCTAATGGCATAGACTCTATTAAGCTGTAATACAACGAGTTCAGAATCTAACCTCACTATCAAACTCCGAATCCCAAATGAAATAGACTCAGATAATAATTCAATCACTGCACTGTATTCTGCAATGTTGTTTGTTGTTTGACCGAGGCTCACCCCATGCATAGAAACTAACTCGTCAGAGGGTGAATAGATAACCCAAGCTGCGGAAGAGATATTTCGTGTACTACGACAAGCACCATCAGCAAATCCAATGTACGTTTGGAGAGGCGTCGACATCTGCAATATCAAGAGCAAAACCAAGATAAGCCAGAATAACGACGAAAACACACTCTTCTAGATTAAAGCACACTGTCTAAACTAAGCACACAGTCTAAACTAAACTCACATACTGGCTAGAAAAGAACACTAAACTAACTAAGATCTCCAAACCCATCATTTAAGCATAATACCTCTTTAGGTAAAGTCCATTTCTGGGTTTACCCAAAGAGTCCCCATCAAAGTCTACCAGCTCATAGGCCCCTTTTGCTAGCTTTCGCTTAACAATGTAGGGCCCATGCCACATAGGAACGAATTTTCCAGCGCCTAGCTTATCATTAGCTTGATCGTATAACAACACTAGGTCTCCTTCCGAAAAACTTCGAGGGGTCACATTCCGGTCATACTGAGCTTTCATTCGCTTTGCGTGAGTCTCGATTGCTAAAGCAGCTTCACGTCGAGTCTCATCCAATTTAGCTAAGTATAACAGACGCTTCTCCTCTTGGGAAGTGGTTGGGAGTAATTCGATGGCCATTTGAAGTGACGGGATTTCGCATTCAATGGGTAACACGGCTTCCAAACCATAAACTAGTTGGAAAGGAGTGAACCCTGTTGATGTTTTCACTGAGGTTCGGTATGCCCATAGCGCCGAAAATAACATGTTGTGCCAATTCGACCGATGGATACCAATGATCCGTCGGATCATGATGACTAGAACTTTGTTGATAGACTCAACCAAACCATTTGCCTGGGGATAATAAGGAGTAGAACTATCATGACGTAAACCAAGCTGGCTTGTAAGTTCTGTCATCATAACGTTTCGAAAATGGCGCCCATGGTCAGTGATTATCGCTTGTGGGACACCAAACCTAGCAATAATGTGATTGAATACGAAAATTGCTGTTGTCTTGCCGCTTGCCTCGAATGTAGGCATCGCCTCAGCCCACTTAGTAAAATAATCAACCGCAAGGATGATATACGCATGCCCCCCGACCGAGTGAGGGTTACAAGTAATAAAGTCGATACCCCATTTGGCGAAAGGACCAACGACAATTATAGGGTGGAGAGGAGCAGGTGGCGCGCGCATCTTTCGATCAAACACCTGACAGTTGTGGCATTTTCGGACCGCAATAATACAGTCTTTAAATAAGGACGGCCAAAAATAACCAGCGCGCAATATCTTTTGGGCAGTGGCATACCCCGACATATGACCGCCGCACGCTCCAGAGTGACAGTCATTCAAAACCCTCTCAGCTTCCTCATGAGTTAAACAACGTCAAAAAATCAAGTCCGCCCCACGACGATAAAGAGTATCTCCAATAATTTTATATTGTTGGGATTGGAATCGAATTTTCCGACGTTCCGACTTTGAGATTTCGGGCCGAAAGGATTGGGTCTAGAGATAGATGATTATATCCCCATACCACGGATCTAAAGTACTGATAAGAAACAAAGATTTGTCCGCAATGGGCTCCTCTGCCACAGTCTCTGTATCAGTATGCGGGAAATCACACATCAACTCGGCAAAAACTAAGGATTTCTTAGACTTGGACTTCTCGAACTCCAAATCGAACTCCTGCAGGATAACGATCCATTTGGAGTACTTGCCCCCTAGCAATTGTTTAGTCAAAATATAGATCATAGGGTTGCAATCCGAAATCACTGTAGTTTTGCGGAGAAGAATGTAGTGACGAAAACGCTGAACAGCTTGAACGGCTGCCAGGGCCAACTTTTCCACATGTGAGTATTTTAACTCGGTTGGGTTTAAAGTCTGACTAAGATAATATATCACATGTTCCGTTCCGAATTCATCTTCCTGAACTAAAACCATTCCAATTGTGGAGTGGGAGGCGGCGAGATACAAGAAGTAATCCTGGTTGTAGTTGGGAGGATGCAGCAACGGTGCATGGGTTAACGCGTGCTTAAGTGCATCAAAAGATTTCTGAGCTATCTCATCCCAAGAGAATTGAGCATTTTGTTTCAACAACCGGGTGAAACCCTTTGTAACCTCGGCGTACTTAGGAATGAATCGACGTAAAAAGTTTTCTTTCTCTTGCAAACTTTGGAGTTGGCGCAAACTCGAAGGAGGAGGCAATTTGACGATAGCTTCTACCTTCGAGGGATCGACGCGGATACCGGCTTTTGAAACAACAAAACCTAGCAATTGTCCCACTTCTATGCAGAAGACACATTTGTGTGGGTTCAAACGAATTCGATAATGCCGACACCTCATGAAAATAGCTCGTAAGTGAACAGGGTGATCAGCTCGACGTAAAGAGTGAGCAGGAAAATCATCGAGATACGGTTGCACAATGTGTTTGATGTCGTGAAACGCGTAAGACATTACCCGTTGGAAAGTGGCTCCAGTATTCTTAAGTCCAAAAGGTAATTTGCAGTAAGCAAACGTCCCCCAAGGACAAATTAAAGCCGTCTTTGGTTGATCGGCAGGTAGAATATTGATTTGATTGTAGCCCGAAAAACCATCCATGAAGGAAAATATTTCACTGTCAGCACAATCATCAATTATTTGATCGATATAGGGCGTGGGATAGTTGTCTTTTGGACAAGCACGATTTATATCCCTATAGTCGATACAAATTCTTATTGTTCCTTGTTTCTTGTTCACTGGAACAATATTCGAAACCCAATCCATTAACGGGATTGGATAAATGAAACCTGCTTTCAACAGATTCTCAACTTCTGCTTTAATTGCAGCCGCTTTCCTAGGGTGTATCTGATGCAGACGTTTCCGAACGGGTTTAGCGTCTGGGTAAGTCTTAATCTCATGAACAACAATGGAGGGATCAATTCCTGGCATCTCTTCATAGGACCAGGCAAACACGTCGCAGAACTCTTGGAATAGGGCCTTGTAGTTTTGAATTTCATCATCTGTACACGAGGCACCTATATGAATGTTCTCAATAGTTCCAGTTTTGACTGAAATGTCAATGGCAATAGTTTGAGAAATGTTTTCCAAATTCAACTCTGAATCAGGATGTTTCATTGGATTCTGAGCGTCCTTGACATATTCAGCGGTAAAAATGGATGAAAAATCATTTTCAAAGACATCATCCTCAGGTAAAAACGAAGATCTGTGATGGAGATCTTCCCATGGTAGATCGTCTACACTTAGGATTTCGCGAAGTTGTTCGTCAGATGACACAACTTCAGGAAACGTTATCCGTTCCGAGGTTGATGTGAAAAGTGATTCTTCACCGACCACATTCATTTGGTCAATTTGGGTTGAACTCGTGTCGGAAAAAGACTGCACAGCTTCATAAGCAATTTCATATGGACTCAAAGGCATAGCATCACCGAATGAGTCTATCTCAGATTCAGATGGGATAATCCAAGGATCATCGTAAATAATAGTGTCTGAAGTAATCACATGAATAAAAGCAAATGAAGGGTCTGCATTGAATGGAGGAAAAGGAAAAGTTCCCAATAAACCGGAATCTTTAACTAAACCTACACCAATATCCTTGTAAGGGATAGTCGTTTTACCGACATGCTGGATACTCTCAGAAGAGGCTGGGTCGGATGAAAAGTAAGCCAGCTGGTCTATGGTCACGATCTTACCATTGTGTGGAAATTTTATAACTCTGAAGACCGATGACACGACCGCTGTCATAGCGTAAGACCAACTGTGACCCCAAAGAAGGTTGTAGTCTAGAGGGGCATCAACCACTTCCACATCCAGACTAACGGTTTTTCCTTCAACCCCTATAGGAAAATCCTGTAGAATGCCAAACGGATGGAACCCACGGCCATCAAAGGCCTTAAGAATGGTCGGGGATTCGTTCAATGCAGGAGAACCAAGCGATCTCCAACACTGAATCGACATAATACACGTAGAAGCTCCTTCATCAATTACAGTCCGATGAATGGGCCTGTTTTTGACTATCACTAGGATCTGGAAAGCCATTTGATGAGGGAGACGCGGTGTACTATTTTCTAGATCGAAGATTATCAGGTTCGGGTCCTGAATATCAACAATGCCTATAGCCGACAATAGTAATTTGCGTTGTGCTGGACATGATTGCAGCACTTCCAAAGCCGACATTGTTGAGGGTGAAACAGCTAAATCCTCAACAATGTTATAATTCTGAGCTGCTCTCGCATGTGGATTGAAAGCAGACTTTCGAAGTATACCCTTGGTGGGTGGTTTGATTACTAAGTCCGGGTTAGGTTTCTCGATCTGTAGTGGATCGGAACCAGGAGCTGAGGTTGATGGATT